>OY821517.1:264308281-265053832 GCA_963682025.1 Cordilura impudica | reverse complement strand
TAATAATAAAAATAATAATAATAATAATAATAATAATAATAATAATAATAATAATAATAATAATAATAATAATAATAATAATAATAATAATAATAATAATAATAATAATAATAATAATAATAATAATAATAATAATAATAATAATAATAATAATAATAATAAATAATAATAATAATAATAATAATAATAATAATAAATAATAATAATAATAATAATAATAATAATAATAATAATAATAATAATAATAATAATAATAATAATAATAATAATAATAATAATAATAATAATAATATAATAATAATATAATAATAATAATAATAATAATAATAATAATAATAATAATAATAATAATAATAATAATAATAATAATAATAATAATAATAATAATAATAATAATAATAATAATATAATAATAATAATAATAATAATAATAATAATAATAATAATAATAATAATAATAATAATAATAATAATAATAATAATATAATAATAATAATAATAATAATAATAATAATAATAATAATAATAATAATAATAATAATAATAATAATAATAATAATAATAATAATAATATAGTAATAATAATAATAATAATAATAATAATAATAATAATAATAATAATAATAATAATAATAATAATAATAAAAATAATAATAATAATAATAATAATTATAATAATAATAATAATTATAATAATAATAATTATAATAATAATAATTATAATAATAATAATTATAATAATAATAATAACAATAATAATAATAATAATAATAAAGTCTAATATTAATAAGTAAGGCCACTTCTTGTGAGCGATATAAGTATGCCAGTTTGAATCATATTCTGACAACACATCCCTCATTTGAAAGATACTTCATTTTAGCTGTCCACAAGTTTTATAGTTTCTTACATTTTGTTTTGGAGTAAAATGTATATAAAGTTGCTATTAACGCACACATAAAATTAGACAATATTGTGTGTGTGTTACTCAATTTGTTTATGTGTTTGCAAAAAGCCCTGTGTTGAATTGAAAAATCATTTTGGTCATAAACAAAAATAATTGTGGACATAAACCAACAACCACAATAACGACAACAAAATGCATTGAATTTTGAATTGACTAAAATAGATTAGCATACATTTAGGCTGTTACAAAATAATTCATTTAATGAAAAAATAAAAAATTTTCTAGATTTTGCACTCGAACACTAAAAATTCGAGTGCATAGGCTTATGTTTTAAACCAGCTGCAAAAGAAGAAAATTCTAGGAATAGTTTTTTCTTCGTTAAAATTGTAACCTTTCTATATTTTTTTTTTAACTTATGAATAAAAAATTTGTTCGCACAAAATATTTACAGACAACATTCTATCACCGTTGGATAGATGTGCTTCTTCTACTGTGTCAGTGATAAAAAATCGAAATCCAACAAATGAACGAACGCTATTGGCAGCGACATATTCTGGATAGCTTATTCTTGTGGTCTATTAACTATCATTGCCAAGGTAATGCAGTCTTTGAATTAATGCACGGCTATTTCGAGCTTCTCTTCTTAATAATGTTTTCCTCTTCATTCATTTTATACGCTTTCTGGTTCTATACCTGCAACAGAATTCTTTTTTAAAACTAATTAGTGAGGCGGTAAACTGCTGACATTTAGGGATTCTAGAACTCAATTGGAAAGTTATTTTGTTCTTGAATATCACCTCAAGCAATTTTATCGACAGTTTATTATGTCCTCTTCTCTCATGGCATCAGTTTCATAACTTCCTCATTAATGAAATCAGAGTCATAATTTTCTGGAGAAAATATATGATCCTCATAAAGGAATAAATATATATGTACAATATAACGGAATCCAAAATTAACGAAGTGTGAGTGGTTTCCAGTACGTTAACACAAATAGGTTCAACAATAGATGATGTATCCCGATTAAAACTTTCGATAATATCTTGACCAAATTGAGGATAATATGGCACGTCTCCATAAATAAATTAATTCAACAAATTCAATTTCATTAGGGAGAGCTCTCATATATTGAGTTAACGTTAATTTATGAAACGATCAAAAATTCAGGGTTTAATGCAATGAGAAGTTCTTGCATTGAACCTGAAGCAACTGAAAAAGTTTGCCGAAAATTACCACACAAAAAAAAAGTTCATTTGTACAAATTTCTTTCAATAATCGATCGATAAAAATTGGACAAATTAGAACTTCATCGATAACAACCAATGAAGAATTTGTAATGTTTTGAGCTTGTGAAACGTTAGGCTTTATTGTAGAAAGTACTGCCATCGATTAGCAGTGTAAAAGCAATACCACTGGATGCACATGGTAGACTTCACAGATGTACTGAATTCAATTAATGAATTAAAGCAGTCTGACGAAATGTTTTACCAAAACCTGCATGAGCTGTTGAACAAAAAACATTGTTTTTTCTTGGTCATCAATCATTGTAACATCAGTTGAAATAAATCTTGGAAGTGGTAGCCCAAGTCTATCATGCGAGAGATTATGTGATAAGTCATCAATAATTGATAATACTCTACTAAAAGCAATGTCTTCACTAAAATCCCTCACGAAATCTTTACTCAAATCAATGTTAAATTCATTCCATAATGCTAATGCATTTGCTGGGAAATTCAAACAATTCCTTGAAACATCACTATCGTTCGCAGTAATACCATGCGCATGACATGCAGCGAAAATTGTAGAATAAATAACTCTTGATATGCACGTAAACCTTCACAGTTTTTTATCTCTTAATATGAAGAAGCAAGCGCAGGTGAAAAAATTCACTATCTCTAGGAGATAAAACGTGAATTATGCAATAGACTTAAATGGTATCATTATAACGTCTACGATCTAAATTGTTATTAACATATATTTTCACTAGCAGAGCCCAGCCCCCGAAATTCGAGTGCAAGTTCTAGAAAATTTAATTTTTGATTCATAAATAATTTTACAAGAGCCTAAGTGTATGCCAATCAATTTTAGGTAATTCACAATTCAACACAGGGCGTTTGATATATAGTTATATTGAAATTTAATATCATTGTGCACTTCTTCACATGATTTACTTCACAACGGTGGTTTTGCTATGAAACCTGGTTCAGTATTGAGCTCAGAATTATCGTAGCACACGCAACACCCGAAATTTGAGTGGAAGTTCTAGGAAATATTTTTTTTCTTTAAATTTTGTTCTTCAATTTAAATTAAAATTTTAATTTTATATATATAAAAAATTTATGATAATAAGTAACTTTATAAGGCCATAAAGATATACTAATCAATTTTATGCAATTCAGAATTCAACACAGGTCGCGTTATATAAAATTATGACTAAAATGCCATAAATTGTGAATTCGCTAAAATTTATGCTAATCATTTTATAAGAGCCTTTAGCCTTTAGGCTCTTATAAAATGATTTATTATTAATATTGTATTTTATTTTATTTAATTAATTTTAACACATATTATATATAAATTTTGAAAGTCTGCACTTCTCCCCCATATGAGCTATAACTATGCCAACTTTCACACTCTCTCGTGCCCGAATTATGCTTAAAAAGGGATGAAAAAAATTTTCCTTCACGTATTAATATATAGATAACAATATTTTTGGTACTAAAAAACGGCAGCACAAACTAAATACAACCTGATAACCGCATGGTATATGGTGTATATGACCGATACAGGTTCACTTCTGAGTCGTTTTAATGATGTCCACCCGAGCGTCCGCTCATGTATATATCTTATTTTGTATCCAAGTAAACTTTGCTATCTAACTATATTGATGAATTGTGGTATGTAATCTTTGGGCTGCAAGAAAATTTTTAGTGTTAGTCCCAACATGAAGTTTCTATACGATATACATTTTAATCTATAAAAACATTAATATTGCTTAGATTTTTCTCAAACTTGGTTTGCATATGTTTTTAAGAAAATTAAGTGACTTAACAAAATATGGCCATGATCGGTCATATCTAAAGGACATTAGTTAATAACAATGCCAATCAAATTTGGTTTATTCACTCATTATCTTGTCGTTAAAATTAACTAGCAGAGGTCAGCCCTCGAAATTCGAGTGAATATTTTATTTTTTCGTTTAATAAATAATTCCATAAGAGCCTAAATGTATACTAATCAATTTTAGACAATTCAAAATTCAATGCTTTTTATATAAAGTTCATTAAATTTATAAATATTTGTTGGCTAATAGTATATTCTTATATATATTCTTAAAATTTTTAAAATCAATTTGTTGTTTCTATAATAAATCTTCATTTCTTGTAGAAAATTTTTCTTATGATTTTAAGGACAATTGTACACAAAAAAAAAAATTAAAGAAAAATACTTAATAATTAAACAATAAAAACAGAATTATTATAATAAATAAAATGAAAGTAAAGAGATGAAGCAAAGTTTTAATTAATTTAAAAAAAAAATAATAAAATGAAAATAAAATCAAACACATTAATTTAAATCGAAATTTGAATATTTTTTCTATTGCAAATTTAAATTAAAATATAAACATTTTTAAATTAAAACTTAAAAAAATTAAAAATTTTTTGGGAAAAAATTTAAATTGATAATTTTGTAACACTTGTTTGTTGAAAATCCCATTGTTAAAATAAAATATATTAAGAATATACATTTAGCCAATACATTTTAGCCAATTCACAACCCAACACAGGGCTTTTGATATTTATAACAAACTCACACACAGTATGTGTTTTATGTATGTGTTAGTTAGTTAGCACCTTTATATGAGCATTACTCCAAAAGAATGTTCCAGACGGTGCAAACCTGTAAGTCTGGTAGACAGCTCAAATAAATACCTTTCGAATGAGGTATGTTTGGTTAGAATCGGTTATTATCTACAGTTTTTATATCGGTCGCCTTGCCTATTAAAACTGTTTTTAAATAATAAAAAAAAAAGCATGTGACAAAGTGGTAAAAATATTTTTGATTTACCAACCGAACATAAAATTATATATAAGTAAACGCGACTTTCATTATTATTGTTTTTTATTTTTTTTTGCTTATTTTATCATAATTTTTTTTTTACAAAACGGAAAATACAGTTAAAGAACTTATCATGTGTTTTAATTTAAAATTTTTGAAGCAACCAAATGGCAACGAAATAAATACGATTAATGCAGTAATTTTTTTTTAGAATAACTATTGAAAAATTTAAATGAATATTTATTCTGAAAAAGCACTGAATTTTGATTTGCACTGAAAACAATTTGTTTGAACAATACTCGAGTAGTAAATGAGCTAATCGGTCTCAATGATTAGTTCGAGTATTAAAATCTAAGAATTTTTGTGTTTGGAAGCGTGCAAAAAGATTAATATAAGTAGTTAGTATAACAAGGTGTACAGAGTTGGACATACAAAGTAACGGAACTGATCATCTTTAACTTGGTAAAGTCCAGAACCAATCCTTGTTCTTGTAACCAGCTAAGAAGCCTCACGACCTCCGACCCTTCGGGGCAGGTGGACACCGGGAAATGGTATTATAACAACCGTTAATATACTAGCTAATGTGAGCAACGTGGAAATTCAACGGAGAAGAAATGATTGATGTATCACATCTAAGACGAATGAACCAGTCACCCCACCGCTACGTCTGTCTCACATTGGGAAGCAGCAAACAGCATCTGTACTCCAGAGGAGCGGCTGAATACACAGAAGGAAAGCTATAAACCCTTTAGATGGCAACGGGAAGCCACTGAACTAATATCCCTGGAAAACTATACAATGAACAATAACAATAACGTACGGCCCTCAAAATCCGGAAATACGAAGGTGCTAAGAATCCGCGGAGGTAAAACAAAAAAAAAACTTAACATCGGTGCATGTAATGAACGAAGTCTTTATAAAGCTGGAAAATAGCTAATACCATAGCCGAAATGAACGGGCTCAAAAGTGTAAGTGAAACGTGGTGGCCAGATAGTGGAAGATTTGCTTGAATTGATTTCTATAAAGTGAATATTTTCATAGAATCGTATGAAAAGTCGTCGAGCTTTTTCGAGTTGTAGGTTGCGCATCCCACATCTGTCATAAATACTTAAATTTATCTTTTTACATGCTTTCAAACATGATATATAAGTTTTTACTACTCGAGCTACTCGTTGAGTTCTAGGAGCTCGAATTTCGAAACTAATGAAACTCATAAAATTTTCTTTAAACTAATTTTTCCCCGTTTCTCAAAAAACAATAAATATCCGTAAATTCTCAAACCCTAACACTTACGTATTTATGTTTAAGTCGTATGGTATGTTAGTGTACCCTGTAGACATAACAAGTAAACAATTACATTAAATACATTTGTGTATATTATATTTTATTGAATGAATATTTTATGTGTTATTAAAAAAAAAAAACTCAATTATAAAATAGCACCTGGCGACAATTATACTGGGCTATAAATTTTGGTTTTTACTTCGCAACTTTTATAAATAACTACCAAAAATATTTGCATATGTACATGTACTATGTGTAAATTTTTTGATCAGACTATTGGTAGCAATAAAAATTAATACATAGTCCACGACCGACCCAAGGAAAGTATTCAAATGAGTGAAAATCAGTGCATATATACATATATCTCAATTTCGCTTGTATCTGTCTTTTTACGTTGAGGAATAATCAGTACAAAAATAATGTGTGTAAAACGATTTTTAGTAATATTCCCCATATTCGCTTCTATCTATTTAGAGAAATGCAAATAATTTCTATTTCAATCAAACTAGTCAGCTCACAAATATGACCATGATCGGACAATTTTAAGACCTAACTAAGTATTACCATATTTATGACAATACGGATAATCTGGTCGCCACCAATATCGCATGATTGAAATTTCAACTAATCCAGAAAAATTAATAATATTATTATATCTACTTAATCTCTACAACTTCTTATGTTTCTGGTCCCAAAATCATTGTTGTGCTATGTAATCTGATTAAAACTTATACTTGATTGAAGTCCTTAGTCTACATTCTTGTCTTATTTCTTAAAAATAAATTGGCTCAAAATCAAATCTACACATTAATAAAAAGATCATTATGTAGTAATTTCCTTCAAATAAAATATGATATTTACCAACACACTTGAACACAAAATTCGATTATTTACAACCACAATTTAACTATGAGCAATAAATCACAGAACTAATCCTTCCAAAGTATATTAGTGCAAAATACTGACCATGACCGAAAGTAAAATATTATTACTGATGTAGAAACACGAGCCACTTTGTATACTAATATAAATAAATGTATGTATGTGTGTGTGAATGCATGAGCAGTTGGATGGGTGTTTTTGTTTTTGGTGGTTTCTTCAAGTACAATAAACTTAAAAGTTACTTGAGATGTTATACGAAGTTTTTATTTACTTTTTTCTTTTTTTTTTTGTTAATATGGCAACGCAATAAATTACCAAATGTCCAAAAGTAAAACATACAACTTTATTTGAGTCAAACTGACGACCGTCGACGAAGTTGTCTACAAGGATGAAAACTAGAAAACTAAGACGATGGTCGACACAACACAACAACTCATCAACAGTGCGCCGAGTAGCACAATTGAACATAATGAAAAGTTTAGCTAAACATAATAATCAGTTATCCGAAGCATTTTATGTTATCGTTTGTCAGCCGCATGGGATTTATGCGTATTAAATGAGAAATTAATGAAGTTTTCCCCGCACAACACCAACAATGTTTTTATTATTAGTTATAATCCTTTCTAAAGAAAAGAAAATAAATGAACGCAGTAAAGAATGAAAAATTATAAGAAAAAATGTTAAATGATTATAAATGTAATACTTATAATGAAGCTTGATGGGTTAATATGGGTTTAATTATATTCCCTTAGGGTACTAATACAATACAACTCCAAAATGTTTCCTGTAGCCTCTAGATTTGTACTAATAGATTTTAACTTCATTTAAATATGTCCTTGTCATTCTTATTTCTGAAAGACTAAGTTCTTCTTATTTCAATAATTAAAAAATTCCAATGAATTCAGTGAAACGTACAAATCCTAATGCTATCAGTTGTAGTGAAAAAAATGCTGTAGCGTATAAAGACTAAACTGAATTAAAAAAAGAATTTCATTCATTAATCGACCATAACCTTTTACTTGGTTTCTTTTATAATCTCACTTTCATTATCCTAATGTTGTACGATTATCTTCTTATTGTTACAAATTTCCTTGTATTCATAAATTATACATTTGTTACTCCTTAGCACAAGGCGACCGGCACAGTTATGAGTTGTATATCCATATTTAATTATAAATATAGGTTTACATAGCGGTATAAGGTATAATCATAGAGTTTGTGCAGATGTTTCTAACGACCATAAAAATTTTGAAATAGACCCAATTTTATTCTACTACTCAGGATCATTTCTTGAGTCGATTTAGCGATGTCCGTCCGTCCGCCAGTATATTTCTGTGGTTTTGTGGAATAACCGCGTATGTCCATTTTTGTCAGTTTTGAGTTAACGATGCCAAATATACTAGTTTTTAACGCTCTTTACATGTGTTCAATTTAAAAAAAAAAATATTGACCATTTCTGAGTTTTTTCTGTAAATAACGACGTAACTTAAATGTTTATTAAATTAACTTGCAGCACTAACGACGTATGTCAACCTACGTTTGATCGCTGACAAATTATTTTCTCAGAAAATGACACATAGCGACATACGTTGTTATTAATGAAAAAAATGTGCAAAATAATTTTGAATTAGTTTTAAGTTTATAACCACTTAAAAAAACTTGAGTGTTTATTTCTGTTATTTTTTGTCACAATTATTCTTGACACGTTATTATATTCTCATCTTAAGTCCCGTTAACTTTTTGTTGACGAACAAAAAATTTCCATTTTTCTAGCAACAACAACTTATGTCTACATGGTTGGTTGCAATGGTAGTTTTCTTTTTCAAAGAAAACGACGTTTGTCGACATAAGTTGTTTTATCCGCACATACTTTAGGTGTAATATACATATGTTTTTTCGTCCTTCTCTAGGATCTATTCCACTGAAGATTTTACTCTAAATTTTATTTAAAGTATTTATTGCCCACATCGGCAGGACTGTCAAATAAAAAGCTCTAAAATCTTTATATCGAGCTCATAATTGCAAATATAACATTTTTTGGCTCCCCTGAACATTTTGACTTTGTGGCATACGCGGTTATTCTAGAAAACCACAGATTTATGTGTCTGTTCATCTGTCTGTCTGTCTGGCTGCGTGTAAATGTTAACTTTGTAATAAAACTACAGGTGGCATATCTTTAGATAATATTTGTTATGCAAGCTTTTACCAGCCATAGGATAACCGCTATCGAAATTGGTCTCTGTTCAAACAACCGCTATGACATCGACTTGAACTACCGTAAGATTCAAATTATCATATAGATATCCGTCAAATGTAGTTTACATATGTATGTTTATTACACACATAAACAAGTCGGTAAAAAAAAATTAACCATTTAGGACAATTTTTAGTCAGAAGAACAATAAATTCTACATTATGATTAGACGATTATAGTTGTAGTGTGGAGCTCATTATTTGCCTGTGGGAAGAACAGCTGCGTGCTTCTGGATGCGTCACAGGTTAGGGATACTGATGTCCGCAGCCCTGGACAATAAGAGGAGAATCTCAAAAGGCTTTCAGGTAGTGTTGAACTTTACCACATTCTTTATTTCAAAATTTCAATACTCTTATTAAAACAAATGTTGTACGATGGCAATTAACATAGAAAATAATATTACGAGAAAGAAGTATACAAGGTCTATAAAAGAGATTTTTTTTAATAGAGTAGAGCAATCAACATTCCTGTTAGTTACATCCAAAAGTTATAACATAGACTAAATCTTAGTTTCCTTTCATTCGTAGATGCAGATGGTTGTGGATTAAAAAAATTAAGGTACGGTAATGCAAAATTAATACACCATTTCTGAATTTCCTATATACGAGAAATGTGCGTTCTAAAGTGAGAGTGACAAATCATAGCACCATACACCAATTTGCATCTCACAAATGATGAATAAGGGTCTAAGAAAATACTGCTAATTCTTTATATAGAAGCAAGAGTAGAGAAAGCCTTAGGCGTTAACTTATCCAAGTGTAATTAAATGTTAACTTGGAATCAAACAAAATTCCTCGATCTGCAACTTCAGTTACAGTCCTTACATAATCACAATATGAAATTTGTAATGGATTACGACTGCCAAATATCTTCAAGAGGAATTAAAGTTTTTACACCTCTCACACGAACTACAATATTGATATATGAATATGACCCACACAAAGTCGTCAACATATTGAATAGTGGCCAGGTCGAATTAAATCATATACGTGGCAGGGCATACTACTATTCCAAATAGTAATATGAAACTAAGGAATAACATCTTTAAAATCGAAGTTTGGAACGTGGGAGGGACGATGAGAAAGGCAAGGAATAGGTACCATATACGCAGCTAGGAGAAATGCACTGGAAGGCAAGTGACCACTTTCAAATGGAAATACACACTATATATTTCTCTGGAAATGAGCACCAAAATCGAAATGGAACGAATGGAATATGCAAAGGAGTCTGATATAAAGGACATAATAATAACAAGTATGAAAATTATAGTTGGTCTAGACCGACTATACGATACCCTTTACCATTGTTTAGAGACCCTATCTTTGCAGATATGAAAAAGTTCATATCGGATGCTATGTCTATATGGGGACTAGGTGCAAAAATGGACCGATCCTGACAATGGTTGGTAAAGTCTTTTGTATTTTGCGAAATTATATACAAACAAAATTTGAGATGAATCAGTGCAATATATTTGTTTTTTGAAAGATTTAAGTGAAGATCGGGAAGCAGCTCTATGTGGGCTTATGACTAAGAGTTGTCCCATAAGGACCGTTTTTGGACTATTCATTAATGGATGTAATAAACACATACAAACCCAATTTGACTAAGATCTATACGACAATTTGGATCTTATGGCAATTATGTTGATTTTACAGGGGTCATTTGTCTGGGGGCTAGGTCTGAACATGGACCGATTCTCACCTGTTTCAATAGCGTTCATCCCATGGCCGATAAAAGCTTATATGCCAAATTTCATCAAAACATATTCATATTTGCAACCTGCAGTTTGATTACAAGGTTTACATGGACACACAGACGGACGGACGGACATTGTTATCAACTCAAAAAGTGATTCTGATTCGATCGGTATAATAAAAGATGGGTCAAGGTCGAATATTTTTGGTTGTTACAAGCAGCAGCACAAAGTCATTATACCCAAACCACATAGTGGTATAGGGTATAAAAACTTGCAGAGCCCAGACTTCGATTTTTGAGTGCAAATTCTAGAAAATTTAAATTTTTAATTCAATAAATAGTTTTATAAGAACCTACAAGTATGCTAATCTATTTTAGCCGATTCACAATTTAACACTTTTTAAATGAAATTTATTAAATTTCATTATGAATATTTGTTGAACACACAGAAGAAATATAAATGAGTTTGTTAATAAATAATATTATGAAAGCCTAAATATATGCTAGACAGTTCTAGACAATTCGCAATTTAACACAGGTCTTTTGATATATATAATAAACACACACACAGTATTTGTTTTATGTATGTGCTAGTAACAACTTTAAATGAGCATTACTCTAAAAAAATTTTCAGATGGTGCAAATTGTAAATATTTAAATTAAAAGAAATACCTTTCAAATGAGGCATGTTTGGTCAAATTCGGTTGGTAACTAAAATTTTTATATCTGTCACAAGAAATCGCCTTGCCTATTAATATTATTGATTACATTCAATGAAAAACCCATGAACGTTCATATATGCCAAGACACTTGGCCTCAAATGAAGAAGTTGGTGAAGTACGCAAAGCCATAGAAATTCATATTTCTATAACACCATGCAATGAGCATTCACTAAGAAATTTTTTATCGAAAAAAAGGAACTACCCGTTGTAATATATATATATATATATATGTATATATATTTATGTTCCCTGTTGTTCCTCTAAGGAGCATAGGGCCCCTTTGTAATGGTATTGGAAAAAAATATTGGGAAAGTATTAGAAAAATATTCACCTGGAAAATGACTTTACAATTTGCACTTGAAAATTACCTATTTTTATGAACGCAATGTTAAAAGAACACCCGAAAAGGATATCTACTTGAACAAGTTCAGGCGGCTTTTATAAAAACAAGATAAATTATCTACTGGCTCGACAGAGGTTGAAATCATCCTTTCGAAATATCAAGACAAATCGAGGTAAAGACTGCGATGTGATCACAAACTACTGGAGCATTTAATTAAAAATAAAACTCACATCAAAGTAGTCAACTAATTTACGTAACTAGTCTAACATAGTACCCTCACACATCTCAAAATGACAACTGGCTCTCTGTCAGGCATTGTATAACCGAAGCTGCCAAAAAAAGTGAAAAATAGAAGAATGAAAGTGAAAAGCGCTGGATCTCAGATGAAACTCTTAAATTCGTTGAATTTATGAGCAGACTATATTAGCTCGCCAAATTCATCAGGAAATCTTTTTATAAAGATAAAAACTAATTTACATGGAACTAAAGAAGCATGCAGATATGTCGGAATTAAGAAAGGTTAAATTCCTATCTAGAGACTCCGAGTGATCAAAAATATATCCAATAGTATAATAAGAGATCCAATATATATTAATGAAGTGTGGAGAGAGTACAGAATAAATTCACTATTAGACGAGATGCACGTTCAAACAATAGATACCGAACTGGAACCGTACATACTTCGACCAGAAGCTTAAAAGGCAATTTCCAAACGAGAAAACAACATATCACCTGTAATGAATACAACCACAGCCGATACTATTACATCTATGTGTGAAATAGCTATTAAATCAATTCATACGAAAAGGGTTCGCCTATGAATTGTGCAAGGCGCTTATTCCACACTGGAGCAAAATTTTGTTGCAAACTATACAAACTTAATTCCGCAGCAGTAAAAGCCAACAATGTAATGTAGGTTCCCCATGTAACCAAGTATGGTAGTAGAAAGGCCTGTATCTTATCTCCTACACCCATTTATGTGTATAATTAGATAATAATGTACGAGACATTGAAATAGTGGGATGGAAGTATCGCAATTAGGGGAAGAAAGGTAAACTATCAAAGATACGCACATGGCATGCTCATAATAGTTTCATGTCGTGATAAACTTGATGATGTTATGAGGAGACTCCAAGTACGTAGGTATGATCTTAAATTTAATAGACCGAAAACTGAAGATACATTGCTAGAAGAGAGTGAACTATGGAGCCATTAATCGACGACAGCAACACAGGAGGAACCTCAAGAAGAGGAAGATCTGCAACAAGATGGTCGGACCAACTGAAAGCACTTATTTGAGAACTTTGAACATGGCAAATAATAGACATTTACAGATATGCGAAATTAATATTGTTATTTCCTTAAATAATATTTTTATTGTGAATTTGATTGTCCGTATCTCTAGGTCGCAAATTATCAAAAATGCCATTCAAACTTGTTATACCCTATACCACTATGTGGTTTGGGTATAATGACTTTGTGCTGCTGTTTGTAACAACCAAAAATATTTGACCTAGACCCATCTTTAATTATACCGATCGAATCAGAATCACTTTCTGAGTTGATTTAACAATGTCCGTCCGTCCGTCCGTCTGTGTGTCCATGTAAAGTTTGTAATCAAACTGCAGGTCGCAAATATGAATATATCTTGATGAAATTTGGTATATGAGCTTCTATCGGCCATTGTATGAACGCTATTGAAATTGGTGAGAATCGGTCCATGTTCAGACCTAGCCCCCATACAAATAACCCATATGAAATCGACATAAATTGCCATAAGATCCAAATTGTCATATAGATCTTACTCAAATTGGGTTTGTATGCCTTCATTACATCCACTAATGAGTAGTCCAAAAATGATCCCTTTGACCCCATATAGAGCTGCTTCCCGATCTTCACTTAAATCTATTAAAAAACAAAAATATTGCACTGATTCTTCTCAAATTTTGTTTGTACATATTTTTGCAAAATACAAGAGACTTTACCAAACATGATCAGGATCGGTCCATTTTTGGACCTAGTCCCTTTATAGATATAGCATCCGATATGAACTTTTTCATATCTGCAGCCAAAAAAATTAATAAAAATCCCACTCAAATTTGGTTTTTGCTTATTTTCAATGTCCAGTTAGTTGGGCCTAAGAGATAGGGTTTCTAAACGCATGGTATAGGGTTTCGTATAGTCGGTCTAGACCGACTATAATTTTCTTACTTGTTTTATTATTATTTTCTATATCCAAATATGGCCTAAGCCAAGTTGTGTCTAAGAATAAAATATATATCCAATTTATTGAAGACCTACGGTCATTTGTACACATTACCCAATTCCGGAGACTGATTTTATTTAAAAATTCAAGAGTCTCGATTATCGCGAAAAAAAATTTCTCAAGACTAGGAATTCCCGAATAAAATAAAAAAATCCCAGGATTGCTTGAAAGATCATCTATAAATTGTTTTATTTTTTTTTTTTTTTTTTAAATAAAAATATAAACATTTTAATCATCGTTTTAAAAGTAATGAAAGGCACATATTATAAAAGTCCCAACAAAAGTGAATTATTTTCTAATGGACTAAGTTCCAATAAAAAATTATTTACCATGCAAAATATCGAATTTTATCGAAGTTAACTCATAGGTATACATATGTTAGCATAATCTGTAATGAAGGTCGCAACATTTCCGTTTAAAATCTATATCATTGCGTTGAATTTTTAATCTTAAAAAAAAAATCGTAAAAATATCGTCATTGTATGGAAAACAAAACGAAATGTGACACCGCCTATATAATATTTTACGGGTTGTAAATATAATAATCTATACTATCAGATTCCTGCCCTTGAAATTCGAGCGCAAATTCCAACAAATTTTATTTTTTCATTAAATAAAGACCCCAAAAGTATGCAAATCAATTATAGCCAATTCACAAATCAACACAAAAAATAAACTCATTTTTATTACAAACACATCAAAAAAATTTAATAAACACACACATAGCATTGTATAATTTTATGTATGTGTTAGTAGCAACTTTAAATGCAATTTACTCAGAACAAAGGAAAAAATTTAAAAATCTGTAAATCTGCAAATCGGCTAAAAAGAAGTAGCTTTAAAATAATATATGACTGGCCAAAATCGGGATAAGATGGAAGAACAAAAATCAGTCACAAGAAATCGCCTAGTATATTAATATTATAGATTTATTAGTATTAAATGTTGATAGAGAGTGAAATATAAAGTCAAAGGGAATTTTAACTTTATATGGTTTAATTACTGGGATTTATAATTTGAGGGAGTAATGTAAAGGGGTATCACATTAATGTGTAACTACGGGAAGTTATAACTTTAAATTAATTAGAGAATCGTATGATTTAATGGTCTTAACTATTTCAGTATAGATCCAATATAAATCGAGAATAACTTGAATTTTGATTCGTTAATGACTTTTATTTAATACAAGTTAAATTCTAAAAAGTAAAAAATGATCGGTATAATGTAAAGTTGATAATACAAATCCAATATTTGACACCGAGATGCAGTATGTCTTGCTGTGAGCAGCTAGAAGAAAAATGATTGAGAACGATTGAGTTTGCATTTTTTTTATCAATAATCTCCGGTTTCAATTACCACCTCGGCTCACAGAAATCATATTACGAAAATGTATGATAAATGTCATTTAAATACAGTAAATATTCTATTACAATGCAGTGTTGTAATTTTAATAAAATACGATTTGGACAATTCACAGTAATATTTCAATAATAATTATGAGGATATTACAGGATAATCAAAAAATTTAAGTTGTTAATACAATGAGGTCGAAAATAAAATACAATATGAATAAAAGAAAAAAGTTGGGACAGCATATCTATGTTGAACACCGTTTGACATCACGAATCTAGTAATCTAGTAAGTATCAATAATTCGTAATCATCAGTAAGTATTAATGCCCGAACGGAGTGTCATCGGAGGTCGATAGATCAGAAACGCTAATCAGTTGGTTCCGTTTAGCTGACACTTCAGCAATATATGGGCTTACGGTATTGAATGTGACAAAACGGCTTAGTAATTGGATTGTGGTACCTCGGTGTTGCCTGAAAAGATAATAAGAGCAATTAGCGAGAGCAGTCAACCGAAGCAATTGGTGATTGCATTGTTTTAAGTATATTGTTTTAAGAACACTTTCAAAAACAACAAATATGAAATAGCTCCCAATAGTTGAAAAAAAAAACAAATAACTGCCATTTCGGTAGGTGTTTTTTTGTTTGGGATTAATTCCATTAAGAACTAAATTTCAATGAACTGAAAGTTATTTGACGGTTTCCAAACTTTCACCTTTTTATACCCTATACCACTATATGGTGATTTTGTGCTGATGTTTGTACCTACCAAAAATATCTCACCTAGACCCATCTTTTGTTATACCGATCGACTCAGAACCATTTTCTGTGTCTATTTAGCGAGGTCCGTCCGTCCGTCTGTCCGTGTGTCCATGCAAAAATTTTAATCAAACTACAGGTCGCAAATACGCATATATATTGATGAAGTTTAGTATATAAACTTCTACCAGCCATGGGATGAAAGGTGTTGAAATTGGTGAAAATCGGTGCATGTTAAGAACTAGTCCCCATACAAATGACCCCTATGAAAACGACTTAAATCGGTCAGATTGGGTTTGTGTATGTTTACGACTCTTATTAATCAGTAATCTAAAAATAAACCCTTTAGGACAATTCTTAGTCATAGCCCCCACATAAAGCTATTTCCCGATCTTCACTTAAATAAATCAAAAAAATATTGCGCAGATTTTACTCAAATTTGGTATATATGTATGTTTGCAAAAAATATGTGACCTTACCAAATATGCTCGGGATCGGTCCATTTTTCGACCTAGTCCACATATAAACATAACGTCCGATATGATTTTTTTCATATCCGAAGGCAAAAAAATTAACAACAATGCCACTCAAATTTGGTTTATGCTTATTTTCAATATACGAGGAGTTGGAAAACTTATTGTTATTGATGGAGTTATCAACGCTGATAAGTACCAGGACATCTTCCGAAACAATCTGCTTCCCTCTATAGCTAAAATATATTCTGCAGAAGGTGAGTACGTATTCCACTAGGATGGTGCTCCTTGCCATACTGCTAGGAGTACGAAAAGTTCGTTTGAGCAGCAAGAAATTCACATCATGAAATGGCCATAGAGTAGTCCCTATCTGTCCCCTATCGAATCCTTATGGGGTATCATGAAACGGAAACTAAGGTCAAGACCAGCAAGAACAAACGAGTCCTTGCGTGAAAAACTTTATGAAATTTGGAACCCCATTAGTCAGGAGGATAGTGAGAGACTTGTACCAACACTCCCTGATAGGATTGAGCAATTTTTAAAAAAGAAAGGTGACGCTACACAGTACTAGAAACACTCTTTTGCCGGCTGCAGCAGCCAGACGTACTATTTTGCTGTTGTACTTGATTTGTTATCGTTGTTTTTTTTTCGTTCAAATTGAAGTTTTTTTGTTATTGTTTTTTGCAATATTATTTTAAAAGAAAATAAATTTAGTTTTCATGCAAAACTATTTTCAATTTTAATACAACAACAATCGTACCGACTCATTTAAATTTATTTGTAGAACAAACTAATGGGTGGACGTACTTTTATGCGTTTGGGTCGTATAATTAGTTAGACCTAAGAGATAGGGTCTCTAAACGTATGATATACGGTATCGTCGATTCGGTCTAAACCGACTCTTTCAATGCAGAATTTCTAAATAATTTTGACATACACACAGATAATAGATTCGATGTGACTATCACATTTATTGCCAACAGAATTTTAGTTGCCATAAAATTTCTGTTGATAGAATGAAAATTCTGTTGTTAAACTTTAGAACAATTCGGTTGGCGAAATTTTTTTCTGTGTGTTATTTCACTGTGGTCAAAATAAATAATTTTCGTTTAAGCAATTTGAGAGATGCATACGTCAAAAATAGTTTTTTAGTTTTCATTTTTATGATATGGAAACTAGTGCGAATTTAAAGTCTTTACAATGGCTTCTAAACGGCTGCCTTTCTAATCAAAGCTGGGATAAAATATTAGTTTTAATGTGTATTGAACGTTAACCTGGAAATAATGTTAATATTTGGGAAAAGAGTTTAGAAGACAAGTTGGCCTTGCCTCTTTGGAAAGATTTGAAAATCATTCTTGTCTAGAGGCCCCAAACTCCTTATAATCTTCGTGACTTAAGAAATACAGAACCTGCCGAAAATGCTACTAAGAATCACATCCGCTCTTACGATCTTGTCATTTTAAAAGATTTCGGGCACATATTCGACCAATAAAAAGTATAGTAAATGTGTAAATTGTCTTTCAAATGCACATGACGCTAAAAATTTTAATAGCAATTAAGAACGTATTTAGACGAGAGCTTTTCACGCAATTCCTCGTGCATTTGAATTGTGCGTTTGTGTTTGTAACTACTCTTTATTTTTTTTTGACGTTTATTTTGTCAATCTTTTTCATTTGTTTATTCTCAACAAATAAACAACTTAAGAACCACATTATGTTTTTTAATTACGAGATAAAATTATGGAAAATTTAAATTTTATTGTCCACATTTAATTATATTTTTTTTTAATTTAAAGTGCGTTTGATAAAATCACTCTAAACATATTTTTTCAATGGCGATTATAACGAGTGTTTTGTCTCAGGCTTAGGTAGCCAGCCATGTCCACGGTCTACTCAGGAACCCTCAAAACCTTAAGACAGCTATTTGCGTCTATCTGGGTTGACTACAAAACTAAAATTTATTCTTCTTTCTAATTAATATAAATATATATTTTAGGTGCCACAATCGGCCAATGAATCATCGTCTCTATTCGGACCTTTTCGGTTTTTCTTGATGATCGGCTAGTATTCGTAACGTAAATGAATCAATCATCAGCAGTTCGATGTTGTCGGTAGCAGTCGTTGCTCGGGAGACGTCGGCAGCATCAGTAGCTTGATTATGTTAATAGGCAATATTGGTAGTTCGACTTTGTTGATCGGTAGACGTCGGCAATATCGGTGATCGTCGGCTGACCTCTGTTATATCTGTTTCTTGTTGATCAGCAGACTTCGGTGATAATGGCTGCCCGACTATGTTGATCGGTAGGCGTCAGCAATATCGGTAATCATGAGTTATATCACTGATTCGGTTGTGTAACTCGGTTGTATCGGTCAGCGTTTGTGTTATAAATGTGTATTGTGAAGTCATGTGAGTTTAGTACAGGCAGTTGTGTGTAGATTTATAATACTGCGTTGTTATTATTGTTTGTGGTTATATTATTTATGTGCGTTGTATGGGCAACGTTATAAAATAACTTGTCAATTTGTTGAGACCAGAATAAGAATAAAACAACTTCGCAGGTAACGTTCGCCTGCAAACACGAAATGCAAGCCTTTTCACGCAGCGTGGATACGAGTCATGTAAATGTCCTCTAAAATTGTTCTAATTGGGGTGATAGTCCATTTTTATATTAACCAACGCTCTGGGGATGCCCCCTACAAATGCAATGCATTCTGTTGATTTCATAAAAATAGGTTATGGGAAGGAGGAAAGAGGGAGTAGTGTTTGTGGATAATTGATTTAAATTTTATTAGATTATAACTGTCAGGAAAGACCACTGCGGGGAGTTTATTTCACATATGGCTAGCTCGATTGATAAACGAATTCTCTCTGTAATGCGTTGTGCCGTCAACTGTACAATAGACAACAAACGGATATGATCTACTAGAGAAGCGAGTAGAGCGAATCAAAACTCGGGCACTTGGAATAAGTTCGCTAATCTCAGCAGAACATTTTCCATGGTAATATCTATAGAACAGCGCTACACAACTCACATTTCGACGGTGTTCCAATGAATCAATAGAGTTGGATACCCTACTGTCATTGATGAGCGCCAACGCCCTCTTTTGCACACGGTCCAGTAGCTCCAAAATAGACTTTGACGCTCCTGCCCACATATGGGAGTTGTATTCCATTTTCGGTCGGATGTAACTGGTATAGATGTTAAGGAGATCAGAAGGAGTGAAATAATTTGTACACCGTTTTAGAAAACCAAGACACTTGAATGCTTCTTTCGACACTTAAAAAACATGCTCGTTCCCATGAACATCACATTAAATTCTCATACCTAGAACTTCAAGAGTATACGATTCCTCAATACAATTACCTCCCATATATACACATGATATTGTTGACTCCACGCCCCTATGGGTCAATATACAACATTGAGTCTTTAGCGCATTTAAATCAACCCTATTCGCTTTACCCCACTCGGAGATTATTAACAGGTCTTGATTGAGTGTGCATTCATTATCTGCCTTTTGCCCTCCAACCTACAAGAGGCTTGGCCTACAATTAAAGGAAAATGAATGACAAATGCTGCTGTCATCTGCGAAAAAGTAAATAGAGTTAAAAGCTTGACCAAGAAGGTCGTTCAAAAAGATAAGGAAAATAGAAGGAGAAAGAACGGAACCTTGGGGTTCCCCTGAACTAAGCTGAAACTTGTTAGATGAGACCCCATCAATAACAACACATATTGTTCGGTCTCTGAGAAAACTCGATATAATTCGAGAGTCATTAGCGACCCCAAACGCAATAAGATCTGATATCAATGCACCGTGCCACTCACGATCGAATGCATTGGAAATATCCAGAGCAACCACTTTACTTTCGCCAAAATTGTGAATGGATCGACTCCAGCGCTCAGAAAGTAGAACTAACAGGTCTCCCGTGGAACGCTTTCTACGGAAGCCATACTGTCGATCATTAAGAAGTGAATTGGCCTTTAAGTAGTTCACAAGATGGAAATTGATCATGCTCTCCATCACCTTTGAGAGCGCAGAGCAGATTGCATTTGGACGGTAATTTTCAGGTTTATTAGCCGTACCCTTTTTAGGGACTGGTTGGACATGAGCAACTTTCCAGCAAGAGGGAAAGACTCCCGCACGGTACGAAAGGCTGAAAAGGTTGGCCTATGGACTGGCTAGTGTCGAAGAGCACTGGTTCAGCATCAGTGCTGGTATACCATCCGGTCCCGAGCACTTATTAATGTTGAGATCCGAAGGAACATTTTTAACTGCACGTGCTCGAAAGAATATTTTAGGCATTGTACAAGAAACACTTTCAAGTTCGGGCAGAGGTTGATCCATATTCGGCCAAAACGAGTTTTTTGCTAAAAGTTCAGCTAAGAGGTTAGCCTTATCAACCGGTTCAGGGAATATTTGGTAATTCATTAAAATAGTTGGGATACCAGAACTAGCATTGTTCTTTACCCTTTTAACAAATGATCAAAAGTTCTTACTACCCCGAGGAGCAGAGAGAACTTTAGCACGAAGACGCTGCTCTTTTGGCGCCTTAGTTTTTTGCCACATTCAGTTCTCCCCTGTTTGCGTTGCAGTTCAATGGCGGAATTTTTATTTTCACGCCAATATCTGAATGCTCCATAACTGTGAACTTTCTCTCCTCTTCGTCAATCAGCAAAAATGCCACAGCTCGTTTACCACAGCAGGTAACTCAGACCTCACATGATGGGACCGTGCTTTGGAGTCACAAGTGGTGAGTCGGCTTCTAAAGATTCATTTTATTCTGAACTCTTGTAATGCATTGCTCAAATTTTAGGCGTTAATTAAGTTGTCTCTTCAACCTCTAGAAAAGTTTGTTCTCTTCAAGTTGGTTGATTCATCTATGGTAGTCTAAACTATGACCTTCCACTGGCGAAATCTGCGATTTATGGATAGGTTACATTTTTGGCTCTTGGACCTATGGTTCCCTTTAACCAGCAAAGCCCTGCATCAACCCCGATCGCGTTACATCATCACGACCCCGAGCCATGAAGTTATAGTCTATACTGGTCTAATGTTTTTATCAGCTGATCCCTTCATCTAAAAACCCATTCCCATGACCATTACCTTTAAGTCGTTTAAAAAAAGGGAAAAATGTGCGAAAAGTTAAAATAACTTATTTTCAACTTAATTATATTTACTTTTGTAACCTGTCTCCTTAACTTCCTATGAGATTTTTGTTGTAAACCCATTTAGTGTTGTAAGGTGGCCGGCAATGAGTAAGCACAAACTCCTTAATTTTTCTTATTAAATTCAGTTTGTCCTTTTTTCAAATCCCAACCCTCTTTTTGGGATAATTATGAGTTAGCATCTAGGTTTGTATCCTTTTTTATACATCTTTGTAGGGTTTAATTCCATAGATTATAACGAATAAACGGTTAACGGTGTCTATAAATAAACATTGCTTGTTGCGTCTTTCTATCTTAGTAAGTTGTAATATTTTAAATATTAAGTTGAATACCAACATAAGCACTATGTGAATACATCTACACTCCACTTAATGAAGGTAAATCATTATAAATGATGTTAGACATTTTTCTCAGTTGTATATAACCATAAATATCTTTTTTATTTCCGAAAATCAGCATTTCCGCAACCATTATACTAAATTATTTCTTTAGTTCAATATAATAATAACGCATTATAATATTTTTCTCGAGAAACGGGATTTCACAAATGGGAAAAATTTTCGGGAAATATCGAGTCGAAATTTCTCGAGCTAGTAATTACTCATTCATGTAAGCGCAGTTCTTCATTTTTAATTTATGTTAACCCTTTGGATACATTTTAATTGATATCAAAAGTGGAAAGTAAAATCGAAAAAATTGAAATATTATGTGTACATTCTAAGTATTTTAATTTTAGTGTTTACTTATTTTCCCTTTAACTACTTATAAAAAATCTAAATATTTGTTATAAGCAATGAAAAAAAAAACAAAAAAATTAATATACTTTCTACCCAAAAATCTATTGCTTAACTACTTTAAAAAACAGCAAAATTAAAGTTAACAACTCACTACTGTCTTAAAAGTTTCTTGAAAGAGAAAGATATATACACAAATGAAATGAACGTAGAAAGAAAAACATTTCAAGTGTCAGATTAATCGATTTCATTTATTCCCAAAGAAAATAAGTACAGATGAAGCAACCAAATAAACAAAAAAAAAATTTACGAAATCCAAGCAATGAACAAAATGAAAAGTAACAAACTAACGAAGGATTTTCTTGAAGTTTCTTTCAGGCAGGAATACTCATGGAAGGCATAAATGCAATAAGAAACCGACGCACAGTGGGCGAAAAGGCTTATCTAGCGGCATTTAATTAATGTGGAAAATTTTTTTTTGTTTGTGTAATATTTTTTTAGTTGAAAATAGATTAAGCTACGATGTTAAACAAAAAAAAATTTTTTTTAAATATATTTATAATTTTATACCCTATACAATACTATACCCTATACCACCAAAAATATTTGACCTGGGCCCAACTTATATTATACCGATCACTTTCTGGTCGATTTGGCAATGTCCGTCCGTCTGTGTGTCCATGTTAACCTTGTAATCAAACTACAGGTCAAACTATACCACTCTGTGGTGTGGGTTGTGGTTGTGCTCGTGTTTGTAACTAACAAAAATATTTGACCTAGATCCATCTTTTATTATACCGATAGACTCAGAATCACTTTCTGTGTCAGTCCGTCAGTCTATCCGTCTGTGTGTCCATGTAAACCTTGAAATCAAAATACAGGTCGCAACTATGAAGATATTTTGATGAAATTTGGTATATAAGATTCTATCAGCCGTAGCATGAACGCTGTTGAAATTAGTGAAATTCGGTCCAAGTTCAGACCTAGTCCCCATACAAATGACCCCTATGAAATCGACTTAAATTGTCATAAGATCTTAGACAAATTGGGTTTATATGTGTTTATTATATCCATAGGCCCCATATAGAGCTGCTCCCCGATCTTCACTTAAATCTATTAAAAAACAAAAATATTGTACAGATTTTTTTCAAATTTAGTTTGGACAGTAAACTTATTGGTCTATACGAGTCGACCTTTGTGTGATCTTTACTGGTTTAGATATAATCGTAACGAGTGAATCTTTCTATTCTGGGGAAAATGTTCAAGGCGTATTATAGCATTAAAAATAAAAAGAAATATTCTTAATGTTATTGGGGTTTAAATCAACAATAGCCTTTTCGACCTCTCGAATCTCAAAACTGTGACGGTGATATGTTTTGCTCTGCACTGTAGCAAAAGAATTTCTGGTACAAGCAGAATAAGAAAGAAGAAAAAAATAATAACCTTGATCTTGAAATTATTTTCAAGTTTAAGTATGTACATGTAAACAACACCTTACATGGTAACATGTTAATGGAAAAGTTTTTGGTTCTATTTTTTTTGGCAAACTGATTTATGGCGCTTGTTTTTTTTTTCTCTTCATTGTGTTGTATTAAATCATGAACTCATTCATATGCAATCATGCTAGTCAAACCACGTATTTTCTTGTATTGATCTCACTTGCTCTCATAGTCATATATGAGTGGGCGTGTTATAAATACTAGAGAATATTATGAATGAATATGAATGTTCTCAATGAATTGGTGGCGATTTTTTTTTTTTTTGAATAAACAGGTTTTTATCTAGGAGATAATGAATGAATGAAGAAGATTGGCTTGATTAACAAGACATTTAAAATTAAACGGGGAGTTGAAGATTAATCGTGAAATGAACAGGTTGAGGAAAAACCTTAAATTAAAATTTAAAATGTAGTATTAAGGACGGTTGTTCAAAAAAAAAAAAATATTAGAAATTAAGAAACTTAAAATGTAGGACGTTAAAACTAAAAAGGAGTTGAATTTTGAATATTGAGAAGAACGGTTGAAGAAAAACCCTCTTAAAAATTAAGAATGTAGTCTTAGAAACTTTAAGAAAAAAAAAGACTAAAGTTAAGTTAAATTAAAAGAAAATTTAAGTTGGAGAACTAAAGAAACATAAAAACACTTAAGGACAAGTTTGAAAATTTTAAATACATAAATAAATTTAAGATTTAAGTGAAATTTAAATTTAAGAAGTTAAAGCTAAGTGTAAAAAAAAAAACAAGTTTAAAATAAAGACATATATTAAAAATCAACCAATTGAAAAGCGTTTAAAAAAAATTAAGAAATTATAAATAATTTAAAAGTCTCAGTATAACGACTATGTACTTGATGCTGTTAATTAAGCTGCTGCCGTTATTAATCAAATACAACAACCTGCCTGGAGCAGCCGCCACAACCCAGCAACAACCTGCAACAAAACTACGACACTAAAGCTATAACCACATCGGAAAAAAATGCGGTAATAAAAATTTGAACGTTTTTTTTTAAATTATTAGCAAATAAAAGCGATATTTAAAATATTTTTTTTTTCAATTCCATTTAAAGTAAAACAATTTCTAAATTACATTTAATTTAAATTGTTATAATTACAATTACTTTGAAAATTAACTTGATTTAAGGCTATTGAATTTCAATTATCTGTAAATTAAAGAAATTTCTAAACACTATATACCTATAACTATATTTTTCATTAGATTGACACGGAAAGTAAAACAAAAAGTTAAAATTTCTATACTAACTATAAATTAAACTTTTAAGAATTACAAGGAAAGTAAAATATTTCCAAAACTAAATATAATTAACATGAACCGAAAACATCTACAATTAAATAAAAATGTTGTTTTCTATTAAATTTAAGTAAAATTTTTACAACTTAACTTTAATGTAAAACTATTGAATTTCCATTACCAGGAAAATAAAGAAAATTTATTTTTTTTAGAATTACACTGAAATTAAAATTTTTTTCTAACACCACAGTGAACTAAAATGTTACATAACTACACTTAAAAGAAAAATCTTTTGTCAGATTAAATTTTTATCAAAAAAAAAAACAAAAAAAAAATATTTTTGCCAAACATAAAATTTATAGAATTTTTTTCTAGAACTAAAAAACAAAATAAAAAAAAATAAAAAAATATTCCTAAAATTAAAATTTCGTTAAAATTGATTTTGATATGATTTCGCTAAAATTGAAATTTGGCTAAAATATAAAATTTTTACTAACTATAAAATTTTCGACTATGTGAATTTCCCTAAATGTAAAATTGTCTAATTATAAAGTTTAAACAAAAATTTTTCTAATGCTAAAATTAAGCCAAAATTAAATCGTGCTAAAATTCAAAATGCTAAAATTAAAATTTTTTTCTACTATTAAAAATTTTCCTAAAATTTAAAAATTTTCCTAAATTTAAAATTTCCCTACAATTAAAATGTTGCTAAGCTTAAAATTTGGCTAAAAATAAAATTTGGCAAAAAATTTAACATGTTACGAAAAATCATTTAAATTTATCACCTTAAAATGAAGGTTAAATAAACTTTTTTTTTTAAACCCAATGTAGAAAACCAAACCAAACCAATTTAATTATTATGTGGGTTACCTCCAATCAAGATGGAAAAACAGGTAACATGGTAGGGAGGGCAAAAAGGGCATAACATCAAGCCCCGACGCAAAAGTAAGTATGACCATCCATCCATTCCTCTATTCCATAGGGTAGTTTTGACAATTTTTCAGCTAATCGCACGTGATTTTTTTGTAGTGCGGTTTCCCTGGGCCTTAACAAGAACCCACCCCTCCGGCGAGCTAGGCCCCACGCCAGCACGTGCGAACCGTTAAAGGCACAGGGAACAGAAGCGGACCGACCACCGCCGCACTATTACAGAAATGGCGCCCAACGTGGGGCCGATAAGTTGTTAATTTTCGATAACCACGTTGCCGCACCATTACAAAACGAAGGGACACTGCTCTATGTTGTGAAGTAACAGGTGGCAACTCATCAATAGAATTAGGGGTTATATTTGGAGTAAAAACTTTGTTTAGATGTTCCACAAACAGATCTCCCTTCTCTTTGTCATTCCTAACCCATCCTCCACTTTCCTTTCTTAGGGGAGGCTTACAGGTCTTTTAAGATTTTTTATAGCACGCCACAAAGAGTACTCAGTTTTTTCTGTTGGATCCAGTTTTTCAAGATAACTAATCAATTTTGCGTTTCTTTGTATTTCAAGCAGTTTCCGTAGGTTTTTCGTGCATTCTTTCAATTAATGCTTAAGTTGAGAAGATCAGAGAAGTTGCCACTCTCTTCGAATTCTTCTTTTTTCACCTAATAGCCTTTAAACATCTACAGAAGTAGTTCTACATGGCCTGGTGTGTCTAGGAGGTTAAGTAGCAAGTTGGGCAGCTAGTTTGAGATTTTGTTCGAAGTTAACAATCGAGAGGTCAATATCATGTGGTATTCTTAGCGGAAAGCTTTCTGTGCAATGGGTACTAAGGAACTTTTTGTATTTTAGCCAATCAATATTGCTTGAAAGCGTTAAATCACTAGATGGGGACACAATCTCTTGGGATTGTGGTTAGACGAGAGTTCCAATGAAGATCCTACATCCACAACTTCTTTTGCGATGTTCTTCATTAATCCGAAATCGATCAAATCGGGTATTTTTTGCCCATCTGTTGGCCAGTACCTTGGCTCTCCGCTTGAGACCACATCCATACCCATTTTAGAAATTGTGTTGAACAAAACGCGGCCCTTCAGGGAAATAAGCCGTGACTCCCAGAATGTATGTTTGGCATTAAAATCGCCAGCAACTGTGAAA
Source organism: Cordilura impudica (assembly GCA_963682025.1). NCBI lineage: Eukaryota > Metazoa > Arthropoda > Insecta > Diptera > Scathophagidae > Cordilura > Cordilura impudica. The sequence continues at coordinate 265,026,112 of OY821517.1, read as the reverse complement.
CGATGGCCTAGTGATTTAAAAAACTTGTATATTGATTTTCTGTTATAGAAAATCTTGGGGGAGAATATATTGATGAAATCACTAGGCTGTTTCCAAGTTCGTCAAATAAATAGTAGTAGCTTGAAGGTTTTTCATAATGATCACACATTAAATAATGTTTTAATCTGGATTTAGTTAGGAGAGCTGAGCCACCGCATGCTCTACCTCTATTAAAAATGATTCTTAATTTGCCTTGGCATTATTCCACCCAACGCACAATGGCGCCTGTAGAACAAGTGGGGTTGCAAAAATTAAACATTTCATGTGCCCCTTAGAAATACCGAATAAATCTCCTTTACTGGAAATTATCCATCGATTTCATATATGGCACTGTTCTTACAATCAGATTTTTGGTTCAGAAGATATAGCACTTCAAAGTTGACTGATTTTCAGTGTTCAAAAAACCAGACCATTTTTAGGTAATTTGCTCCGCTTTCAGATATAGTATGTAGAAAACTAGGTAGGTTAGGTTAGGTTGGGTTGATAAGAGGAGCTATGTATACACATAGCACATATCCATTGTGTCCGGATATACACCTAAAGTAGGTCGGCTTGTTGTGCGTTCTACATCTCTACGTTCATCCGGTTATCTACCCCTCTACTAACTTAGAAATTCGGTTCCATCAGCAAATTTATTGAGTATTCTCCAGCTTATCCCCCTAAGACCCGTCAAGCCTGGTAAGATTTCGTTGGATAGGTATCTGACCCTTGTTCTCGCAAATGCAGTAGCAGAGGTAGTGTTCTAGGGTTTCGTCATCCTCTCCGCAAGCTCTAAAAATGGCTGATTCCGCCCGTCCTATACGGTATAGATGAGCCCTCAGCTCAGAGTATCCAGTGAGGATGCCAATTACCCTACTATGTTCTACGCTACTCAGATTCAGGATCTCCCTAGTTCTTGTAGTGTTGGGAGAACCCCATAATATCTTTGTAACCTTACCCACGTCAGTCTCTTCCCAAATTGATACATGCGAACTTGTCGCCCAGTCTGCCAGTTCCAATTTGAGCGACTTGAAACGTATTGGGTTTTCTAAATTTACTCTTACCAGGAAAGAGCCCTTCCTGGCCAGTTCGTCAGCAATCTCGTTTCCCATTATACCACTGTGTCCTGGGATCCAAACGATTGCAAGTCTACCTCTTCTGGAGAAGTTTGAAATCTCGTCCTTGAAATCTAGAAAACTAGGTAACGGATCGCCTTTTTTTGATTCCCTTGATAGGCCCATTTATTAAGAAAAGAGTGAAAAAAAATTGCTGTTTGCTTAGTGTTTGTCCAGGTAAATCAATATTTACCAACTATCCATCTTTCAATATTTCTCAATTTTGGTGGAAAATAAAAAAACTTTAAATTTCTATTTCTATTTCTATATTTGCCATATTTTCAAAATAAGTTATTTGATTATTAATTTACTTAATGCAGAAATTTTCAGCTGCCCTTCCTGACCCCATTTTTTGCTAGAATTAAAATTTTGAAAAAAGACATGGTTCCAAAAATGTGTTGCATGCATTATTGCGCAATTTATGATATATAACCGTGAAACCCCGTTCATATTGTTATGGCTTCATTCGTTATTGTCAAGATATATGAATTTTGTTTTTCACTCTGTAACGCTTAGCTGAGATCCTCTGTCAGGTTGTGCTCCCTAAATGTGCAGATACACTTTATGACATATAACCGTGAAAACCCATGCTTATTGTTTCGGAATGAATATGAATATGGAATCTCATCATTGCATGCAACAATAAGGTGTATGGAGTTCTTGCTAAAATTAGCGTATACGCTTCCACAAGAGGTTGAAACCTTCAATGAATGTACATCAAACAAAGATAAGGAAAGGATCAGAAAGAATCGAATATAGGATGCGTTTTTCAAACAAGTTGCACTAAAAGTAGACTTCCCCAAGTACGGCTATGGAAATTCAAACGATGGAAACACTTCGAGAAGATTTTTTGAAAATGATGAGGCTGTAAGACGAATCACTGGAATAAACAATCAAACCGCTAAGAGGTTGGGAGCGATCTTGAATGTTTTAAACTGCAAGGAAAAGTTGATTCTGGTAAATATGGAGAATATGCTTCGAAAGCTGATCCCGAGAGTTCATAAAATATTTTCGCTTGGCAAAGATATAATAGAGATATAATATAACAGACTTTGCCAATTCAAAACCTTTCTAAAGAAGCACAGGAGTTCCTAAGCAAATGTTATAAAAAATATGAATTTCTGAACACTTTCAAATCATCAAGGGCGAGACAAAATGAGGACCTCTTCAACATGTTAGCAGCATCTTCCGATCCACTTATTTCATCACTGCGGCATGTAAAGTCATGAACAGAGTTTGAAAATAATTATAGTTCAGAAATTATTAAACTTTTAGATATACACTCATTTACGGTTAGTGAGTAATATTTTACAAAAAATTGAAAAACACATTTTGAAAGAAATTTTTTTTAAATCTTTTCTGGAATAATTTTAAATCATAAAAGCCTTTAAAAAGAAACATAAGAAATCAAAAATTTTTAAAAATATTTTATTTTACTTTCCATAAAATTGATTTTTCCACAAATTTTAAGTTTGCTAACCCAAAAGTGGGCATCTAAAAAACGTAGAACTCTTTTCACACACTCACTTCATAGGCTGATCAATTATCTATCATACGCTTTTTAAATTTTTTTATTACCTTATTTGGTGCAAAAGTTATGATTTTTGAAACGAAAAAACTCAAATGTCGCCACTGTGCGTCGCACAGGGGACCAATTGACGAGAAGGCGGTCAAAAATCTATAAATTTTGATTGGATTGGAATTTTGATATGCGGTTTTTGTTGTTTGGTAGGTGAGACTTTAGCCTTTAAGTGTTGCTATAAAACGTAATTCTCAACCGAAAGTAAAAAAAGTTACGGCGGGTTTAAAATACATTTTCATTAGCAGTTGAATTTTAGTACAAAAGTGAAGTGTTAAAAGCTAAAAAAAAGGTTTTTTTTAATATAATGTCTTATTTTTTCAGTTAATTTTACAACTGATACTTTTTAACAATTTTTTAAGTTAATTTTTTCAGAAAATGCCAAACTTTGGCCCCCGTAAACTTTTTAGTCCTAATGTGCACAAGGGCCAAAGGTTGTTTTTTTTTTTTTTTGAAAGATCCCGAGTTAAAATATAATTTATTAAGCAGCGAACGTAAAAGTTACCTTATATTGGTTCAAGATAGAGAGGTTTCAATGAAAAACTCGTATGTTTTTGCTTTAGTTAAATTTTTTTTTATTGTCTTTTTAAATATTGATATAATTTTTATGGTAAATTTATGAAATATAACAATTTTTATTGTAAATTTACAAAATATATAAATTTTTAAATCAAGAAAATTTTTTAACTATACAAAAAAAAGTGTAACTTATTATTAGTGTAATGAAAAAGTACTTTAAATCAACCAATTTTAGTAAAAATTTCTTCTAAATAGCCTTGATTTTCATCTTCTAGAAGTTGTTTAGCTTCTTCGTCTAATTCAATAGAGGTAGTTTTCCATTTTTGACGAATGTTGGACGTATATGGATCTGAAGTGCAGTGGCTTAATTGACTTGATGTCTTTTGGCATATAATGCAGGTTTACGCTGACTTTGTTCCAGTTAAAGCTTGTGCAACTTTTCCATCCATCATTGTGAGACACATTTTCAAATGTACTTCAATGTCTTGGTCATCAAATTTAAATATTACTAGTTGAAGTTCCTTAATTTGATCTTTTATTTTTTGAACTTCTTCAGTTATGACATCTTTGGTTTCCTTTTTGAATGCAAATTTTATAGGTCTGCAATACTTTGTGGAAGAATGAATTTCATTTTTCCATATATCAATTTCTGTTGCTCTACTAGTTGACGGCTCTAAGACGCTATACCTTTTCATTAAGCGCAATGGAACGAAAGATACCATAAATAAATTAGCATCTGATGAATTTTCGGCATTAAATTGCTTGTATTGTTTCTGACTAGAGGATCCATCACATCCCCATTTAGAAATTAAAGTAATGCTGCCATTACCAATTTTTTTTAAATGATCAGTATTAAGTGTATTTAGCAATCGTTCTGCAGTATGTTGAAGGAGATCTTGCAATTTTATTTCTGCTGTTGTTGAAGTGACACTAATAGCAGATTCTTTTTTGGCAGAAACTAAATCTCGATACTCTGGAAAAATCCCACAATTCTTTTCATTGGTTCGCTTCCGCAATTCCCTATATTGATTTTTGGTCAATTTCAAATCCAAAAATAGGGCGAACGCTTCTTCCGGCGTAAATTTCTTATCTTCAATTGGTGTAGGAATGCTTTTCAAAATCCTCTTAGTGCGCCTTGGGCTCGCTTCTACTATTTTTTCAATTATTTCAATTTTAGTTTTTTTATTTTGGGTTGGTTAAATTTGGTGCAAAAATGAGTCCTTAATAATTCTTTGAGAAATTTCTTCATTGATATTCTCCAGCTTGCGCCTTCGAGATTTTTCACTGCATCCGTCAATTGGTTTTGCTGGTCGACCCTTTTTTCCACTTTCGTTGGCAGTTGTAGATGCACTCTCAAAAATAAGTTCGTTTATTGACCAGTTTTGGTAACGTTTGTACATCTTTGCCTTGCTATGAGAGCATTCAATGTACCGTCTTTTCAAATTCGATGCAAAATTAGTAATTTTTCCTTTGTGCATTTCAATGTCTTCTAGGTTACAATTCTTAAAGAAGTCGTTGCTCACTATGTGCAAAATTACATCGTCTACATCATTTCGTTGAAAATAAATATCTGCCAGATCTCTGTAACAGTACTTAGCCATTGCACAAATTGTAATGAATAATAATTGTGGAAACATTATTATAAATACTCTTTCTTGCAATTATGTAAAATAAAAATTTTTATCTTTTATTATCACTTTTAGAAGCATAAAAAACCCACACCCTAAACCCTTTTAAAAGGTGAGGCATACCTACTCATATCTTAAAGGGCTATGTCGCAACAGTTTTTTTTTTATTATTTAAATTGTTTCCCATTTTGTCAGGTATTTAAACTATATAACTCTAATTCAGACTATTAATGTTTTTGAAAGATACCTATGTAAATGTACCTGTAACAATTAAGCGCATTATAGCTCAACCCTTTTTTATAAGTATATAACAACTCCTGACAACTCTACCGACACGCAAAAAAATACACCGCGGTGCACCGGTACGACCAACTTTTGTATTCATAACACTCAGACGGACGGACGGACATCGTTTAATAGACTCAGAAAGTCTTTTTGAGTCGATCCGTATAATAAAAGATGGATAAAGGTCCAATATTTTTGGCAGTTACAAACATCACCTCAAACTTAATATATCCTAACCACATAGCGGACAACTTTTGTATTCATAAATTTTGCAGAAAATATATAACCTTGGGTCAGCAAAATTGTTCTGGTGCACACGGTCGGAAACTGGCGGGTATATAATGGGGTATAGTAGTATAGGGAAGGGTTCGGACTATAGAAGAGTGCAAGATTTTTTCTGACTACTTTTGACTGGCAGAAGTTATGCTCCATTAAGTAGGAGATTTTCGGAAAATTTAGACCTTTTTTAAATTTTTTTTTTTTTAAATTTCGGAATGACTCAGTTATTTTACATTTTTAACATTAATAGCATGGAAGCCACAAAATTATTTAAAAGTTATTTCAATTCAAAATCTTTTAAATCAAAAAAGTTACAGTCATTCAAAAATAAAAATTTACAAAAAAATTTTTAATTTTAGCAAAATACTGAGAAAGCCGCCTACTCAAAATATGGTCCACTGTGCGACGGCTACCTAACTGCAAACAAAAAGTAGCCGGTTTATATTGCCAACAGTTGATTCAGCTTCTGTAAAAAAAAATCTTCAACGAAATTAAGGATTCCTTACATATCATTTGTGTTTCAAGTATATCGTTTTCAAAAAATAAACTTCCGTTTTGAAGATTAAATGCAAATTGCTTGCAGGCAGTATTTTACTTACAAAACAGTTTTTAGTTTGAGAAGCATTTTTTTGTAGTGTATTTTATTTTACTTATTTTCAAATTATTTAATAGAAAACAGTATAACAGTTAGGAAGTAAGACCACTTTCGGTAATATCTAACTGAATATTATATATTTGTATGTATCTTATTTTGTATTCTTCTTAACAGTTATCGCACTCTCCGTGAATTCCTGCCCGCCGGCAATACTTAACTAATCAACTAATCAAAGTAATGTTTTGGGAAGTTACTGATCATTGAGATCATAACTATTTAATTAGAATTAATCAGAAAATGGACAAATGTTAATCAACTAAGAAATATTCCCAAATATACACTTTTGGCTACCATAGTTCCCTAAATACGGCAGCGTGAGAAGGAAAAAATCAAACACAACTTACAACGGATCGAAACAAAAATGTTTATCTATAAAAGTCGTTTGACGACAAGTTTAATTGAGATAAAGAAACTCGTCAAGTTTTAGAATCGAGTTTAATATGACAAATAGATGGACTTTGAAAAAATAATATTTTCCACACGTAGACGAAATTTGATTAGTGATATGATTTCTTAAATTCAGTATAATTTCCTCAGAAATTCATTGCTTTATTCATAACACAGAAATCAATATAAGCTCAGTATTAACATATGTATGTATATAAAATTATACTAAATTTTAAAAATTCAGTTTTATAAGATATATTTTTTCACAAAATGTTGATCGCATGACCTTTCGCAAATAAAATACAGTGGATCAATAAAGTTTAGGCATACCATGAAATAATTTCGATATCCTTTTATAACTTAATAGTTTTATTGACCATTCAACACCAAAAATATGTGATGTTTTATTATTTCTATTATATTTTAAATGAGGCATCGAACCCAATTTTAGATTAAGATGATTGAAAGATATATGACTACTTTATTAAATGTATTTATGATTTTTTTTATATGTTACACAATGCCTTATTTCAGAAACTGGAACAAAATTTTATACATTTACTCGTTTAGTAGCGGAAAATTAATGGCCAATTTAACTAAATTCTAGTCGAGTGCAAGGAGGGTAGAGTCTAGATATAAAATAAATATAATGACACCAAATTTGAACGAGATCTCTGAACTCGCAAAGATATAAAAGAAGGTCATAATTCGGTATTGTATAGCAACTAGCATTGACAACTTGTTAAGGATAACTCGGTTCATCGAACACAAAAAAAGTTTCGAGCGAACAATTTAAAAATGTTGATTTCCTACTAATAAATAATCCCATCAGTTTGTGTCGATTAACTCTTAAAATGCGTTTACAGGAAAAAAGAAATAAGTTAGAAATTATTCAGGGTCAAACTTTTAACATTTTATCAAATAAACTATCTACTGCATTTGGATACTGATGACGGTAGGTGTGTCGACCCAAAACAGCTGTATAACCTGTCTTGCAGATTATAGTTCAGTTCTGGAAACAAATTTGTTAAGATAGTTCATTTTACTAGCAGATTCCAGCACTCGAAATTCGATTGCAAGTTATAGGAAATTTTATTTTTTCATTTAGTAAAGACACTAAACGTATGCTTCGCAATTCAACTCATTTTAAATGAAGAAAGCAAACTCAAAACATTAACACAAACCCATTAAAAAATTTAATAAACACACACATAGCATTGTATAATTTTATGTACGTGTATCGTTTAAAGTAAACGATCATAACTCCAAAAAAATGTTCCAGACAATGAAAATCTCTAAATCTGGGTAACAGCGAAAAAGAAATACCTTTCAATTGATACATTTTTTGTAAAAATCGGGCTTAAACTGTGTAACTTACATCGGTCACAAGAAATCACCTTGCCTATTAATATTATAGATATATAAATACGATTTGCTAATTGTATCATTTAGTTGATGCAATGCAATTTTTAATATTACTACCAATATTGATGATTTTACTAACAAACAATATTTTATTAAAAATTTGATTAAAAAATCCTATTTTCGATTTATATTTTTAATAATTGAGTTAGAAATTAATCAGCCTCAAGATAACATGCTTATACTTTAAATAAAGTAAGAAATATTGGCACATTTGTTTCAAAAATTGATCTATATTCTGCACGACATGTTATACAGCTGTCTTGGGTCGAGCCACCAACCCTCATCAGTAACCAAAAGCAGTAGATAGTTTGTTTGGGAAAAAGATAAAAAAGAGGTTTAAATAGTATAACTCTTTGCTTGGATTCTCACTTGTTTGCTTCCATCAAACATACCACAAACATTTGATATGCGTTCATAATTATTTTATTCAATAAATATAATTTTAGGATAAATTCATGCCATTGAGGACGTTACACACTTTGTCATACATATTTTTATGTAAGCTATTATACAAATATATATGTACACTAGGGCGGGTCGATTTGTAGGGAGTCAAAAAAAATCACTCAAGTGACAAGGAAGATCATATTCAGACATGCCAAGAAATGAAAACATACTAACGTCGACTTTTGCGGATGATACTGCATATTTTAAGCGTACACAAAAACCCTCAACAGCATCTCTTCTCTTACAGAGCCATATTGAACAACTGGAATATTGGCTAGATATGTGGAAGATTAAAGTGAATGAACAAAAGTGTATCCATGTAACTTTTACCCTAAGAAGGGAGGCTTGCCCTCAAATTCGAATTAGGAACCAGTCTATACCTCAACATTCCTCTGTTATATATCTCGGACTACATCTTGATCGCCGACTTACCTGAAAAAGTCATACAGACGCTAAATTGACACAAATAAAACTGAAATTAGTCCAATTCACATGGCTAATTGGCAGGAACTCAAAGTTAAGTCTCGATTGTAAGCTCTTGATTTATAACTCGATTTTCAAACCCGTTTGGTGCTATGGTATACAGTTTTGGGGAACAGCTTCAGCTTCAAATACAGAAAGAATACAAAGATGCCAAAACAAGATTTTGACGATGATTACAGGCGCATAATGGTACGCGAGAACACAGAGACCTAAATGTTTCTCTAGTAAAGTACGAAATCACTAGATATAGTGCAAACTATTTGGAAAAGCTAGAGTCTCCCCCGAATCCTCTAGCACGTAACGTAATCAACAATCGTATCCACCAACGCTTAAGAGGGTGGAAAAATGGATTGATACAATTATTTTTTTTTATCATTAGATTACATATGTATATAGGGTAAATGAAATATTGTCTGGCACTGGCTGGATTTAATATTTAAGTTTTAGTTTTAAGATCTAGATAACTTATTGTTAGTTCACAAACCTATTTGAAGATTCAATAAATAAAGATGAGTTACAAAAAAAAAAAAAATATTCTAGGGATCAAAATTAGAAACTTTGCCCAAGCAACCATACTTCTAAAACGAATTCTGATGGCCCGACTTTTGACCTGTCTGTCTGTCTGCCATGGGGCACCTCCATTCCCCTCATGCAATTGATGTGAGATTTGGCCCATAATCTTATTGTGATTACAGATAAATTTTGGGGTAGTCACGCAGAGTCACGCATAGTCACGGAGTGATCTTAAAGTTATTTACCCTCATCCGATCGATCTTTTTGAATAACATAACAATAGTCAAGGCGTATGATTATTATTTATTAGCAGAGTAGATGTATACGTATACGTAGAAGTGTTAATTTTAATATTAAATCAAACGTAGTCACCACAATTTAAACAAAAATTTTGATTTTTTGAAATGTTTGTATGGGGAACCCCCGGGGGTTCCAGGGGGTGTGCTACTGTCATAAGTGGGTCGGCCCTCCAAAGTAAGTGGGGGTCGATCATACATTTGTACTCGATTGTGGCACTCTAAATGGGTCAAAGTGAGACAGATAGACAGACAGGTCAAAAGTCGGGACATCAGAATTCGTTTTGGAGGTATGGTTCCTCGGGCAAGGTTACTTATTTTGATCCCTAGAATACAATTTTTCTTGTCACTTGGGCGATTTTTAAATCGACCCGCCTTAATGTATATATATATATAGTCATATAATATATATTAGAAAAATAAATAAAAATAGGTGTAAACATAACCATGGCATTCATAAAGGGATCACTGAAAAAATAATTCTTTACGTATTTTGAAGATTAAATATATAACCCGTTATACCATTGACATATCTAAAATCATGACCTGGGTGTACATTTTTGCGGGTTTAACCATACATAAGAGTACCTCAAGCTTTTTAGGAACGAAACACTGTGATTTGCCTTCTGAAATTAAACGTTTATATAATTTGTGATCTTTTTCAAAATATATCAGCTTTAGCTATAACCGTTTTGAAAAAGTCTCCTAAAACTATTTTTTTAATAAAATATGTTGCGAAGTATCATAAAAATGTCTAGGTGTAAGGTTTTCAGACTGGTACATCAAAAATTTTTTTCGGCGATCTATAATCGATATACTTATAACAATGCAGTTTTTTGGCAATTTAAAAAGTTATTTTTTTACCATTTCCTCAAAAAACTCCCCGTATTAAAAAATATGTTTTTCTACAAAGTTCCTATTATTAAAAAATTTATTTTCTTAAAAATTTGCATTTTTTCTTAAAAACTTTTTATAAAAGTGCTTAGCTATCGTTTTGTCTTCTTTGGAAATTGTGCCACTTCTTGATTGTTTGTTACTGAATAAGGACCTGAAAGCTAATGAAATAATTGAAGATAACAATGCATAGTTATGGAGGCTATCAAAAATAATATAAAATTTTAATTGGAAACAGTGTTGTTTAAAAACAAGTAAGAAAATTATAGTCGGTCTAGACCGACTATACGATACCTTACACCATGCGTTTAGAGATCCTATCTCTTGGGTCCAACTAATTAGATACAGAAAGTAAACGCAAACCAAATTTGAGTGGCATTGTCATAAATTTTTTTGCCTTCGGATATGGATAGGTCAATAAATTCTAACCATATTTGGTAAAGTCAATTATTTTTGACAAAATATATACAAACTAAATTTGATACAAATCTGTGAAATATTTTCGTCTTTTGATAGATTTAAATGAAGATCGGGAATCAACTTTATATGGGGGCTATGACTAAGAATTTTCCTATAGGGTTTATTTTACGATTACTGATAAATGGATGCAATAGACATGGTTAGGATCAGTGGCTGCTGATCCAAAGGAAAAGCACACTTAGACTCTGGGGTCCGTTGTGATACCACGGGACAAATAGGTGTTCCCCTCAGTCCCCACCGTAAAACCGGTTTGAGCTCCTGATGAAGCCCCTGATGTGTCAAATTTCCACATTTGAGAGATCAGAGAGATCGTGAAGAAACGGCGATCCCAATGTTCAAAGTCTCGTTCTGGAGAGCACCGGGCAATAGCAAAGGAAGTGTTCTATGCTCTCCACCTCCTCCACATCCATGCAGCTACGGCAGAGGTCATTTGGGGAGACCCTGAGGTATTCAGCTTTCCTAATATGTCCAACGGTATTAGGTGTAAGAGGACATTCAGGGCATCCGTAGGTGTAGTACGAAGGGCACCAGTGATACAATGGAAGCCATTTTCTGTACCCTTGCAAGAAGGTTGGTATTGGAGGCCTTCTCTAGAGCAGGCCACCAAACGATGACCCCGTTCAGCAGTATTGGGCGAACCAGCGCTGAGTAGATTCCAGTGAGCAATATTCGGGCTGAAGCCCCATCGCTTACCAATGGCCTTTTTGCAGGAGTATAAAGCTATAGTCACCTTCTTCGCCCTTTCCTCCAAGTTCCGTCTGAAGTTCAGCTTCCTGTCCAGGAATATGCCAAGATACATTGCTCCATCAGAGAAGGCGATTTCAGTATCCTCAAGAGAAATAGGGTCGAAGGTAGTTATCTTATACTTCCTCGTGAAAAGAACAAGTTCCGTTTTGGTCGGATTTACCCTCAGACCGCAACTACTTGCCCAGCTGGATAGCATAGTGAGAGCCCTCTGTAGAATATCTCGAAGTGTGGATAGAGACTTCCCATTTACGGCTATGGCCACGTCATCAGCATAGGCGACAACGTTGCAGCCTTGTCTCTCCAACGAAACTAGCATTGAGTTCAGCGCTAAGTTCCATAGAAGTGGTGACAGAACGCCTCCTTGTGGCGTTCCCCTATCCATAAATCGGGATATTAGAGTCGTTCCCAATTTAGACTTTATCTGCCTGTTGGCAAGCAGATTTGTAATCAGTGAGATGATCACAGTGTTCACTCTTAGACTAAATAGTGCCGCTAATATTGAGTCCAGTGTGACATTGTTAAAAGCCCCTTCTATATCCAAAAAGGCTGTGATGGTATATTCTCCTACCGAGAGCGATTTCTCGATGGTACTTACAAGCTCGTGAAGAGCTGTTTCGGTTGAGCTTCCCTTGCTGTAAGCGTGTTGTCGAGTCGACAGCAGTTTAGGATCAATAACTCTTCGTAAGTAAGAATCTATCATACGCTCCATTGTCTTCAATAAGAACGATGATAGACTTATTGGTCGGAAGTCATTTGGGACAGTGTGTGAACTTCTTCCATCTTTTGGAATGAACACCACTTTTGTCTCCCTCCACTTCAGGGATATATTCGCTGTGTTGATACAGTAAGTGAAAAGCCTACATAGCCAAGGGGAAATGTAGTCCGACACGTGCTGCAATTCAGCTGGAAGGATACCGTCAGGTGCTGGAGATTTGTTAGGTTTGAAGCTTCTAATCGCCCAGGTCAGTGTTGGTATGTTGACTATCTTCGAATATCCGTCGTACTAACGTCTGAGTATTCTGACCCCTGATGCGACATAGGGGAGTTGCCCGGAAAACGGGTGTCCAGTAGAAGGCTAATTGATTCCCCACAATAAACATATTCAAACCCAATTTCAACGAGATCTATATGATAATTCGGATATTATGGCAATTTAAGTTGATGTCGTAGGGACCATTTGTAGCGGGTTAGATCTGAAGATTAATCGCTTTTTATCAATTTCAACAGCGTTCATCCTGTACCCGGTAGAAGCTTATATTCTTAGTTTCATCAAAATAAATTCATATTTGCAACCTGTAGTTTTATTACAAAGTCTATATGTTTACACAGACGGACGGGCGAATAGACATCGCTAAATCAACTCAAAAAGTTTTTCTAAGTCGATCGGTATCTATAATAAAAGATAGGATTAGTTCAAATATTTTTGGTAGTCACAAACACCAGCACAAAGGGATTATACCCTGACAACATAGTGGTATATGGTATAAAAAGCAGAGGTCAGAAAAAAACACACACTGAATAAAAAACTTGTACAATGTATATGTAATCGAACATAGCTCAGACCAGCAACCACATATTATTATTTTCATATCAATTATGTGTGTTTCTAAATTTTGTACGGTGTCGAACACAATCATGAGTGTGTTTCGTTTTAATATTTCGTTTTCTACACGAATATTTATCTATCACGTATTTTCTTGTTTCGAACACACATAAACCACACAAATTCTAGTGTGGCTTTATTTTAAGTTCGTCTTCTTGTACTGTGTACTGCTAAAAAAAACAAAACATGTTCTTGAACGTGTACATCTAAAAATTAAAGATTATCCACTCGAGATCGGAAAAAACTGAAACACCTCTATAATAACGACAACAATTGTTTCAACCAAAGTTATTAAAAAATGTTTAAATAATTCATTAGCAGTTATAAAAAAATAAAAATAAAAAGGTAATAATAAAAATACAAATAAAATAAAAGTAAAAAGCTAGTAACACGTGCAAGAAGACGAATTTAACATAAAGCTACACTCGAATCTGAGTGGTTTATGTGTGTTCGAAACAAAAGATATGTGTTAGAAAATTGTTCGTGTAGATAATGAAATATTAAAACGAAACAGAGTCACCATAAAAAATTTAGAAACACACATAATTGATATGAAAATAAAAACATGTGTTGGCTGCTTAAGAACCGAACATTGTGTGTTTGATGTGTGTATTTTCTGAGCCTTGATGAAAAGCGTTTTAACTCATCTACCGCTTTTAATTTAATTATGAATTTTAATTGAATATTAATAGAAATAGTGAAAGTCATGATCAACTGGCGGTCTCTACACTAGACTGAGTTGAAGGTTATTATAAGTTTGCGTTGACATTTTATGCAATCAATTTAGTTAAACCTTGATAAATAAAAAACTATGTCAGTCCGATCACAGGGGCGATGTGTAAACATCAATTTACACATCAATTAAAATCAAACAGTGCCATCTATGTATAGCAAGCAACTGCTATGGTTGTTATACTTGACGGTTGCAGTTGGTGGCTATACATTGATGGCGCTTTCTGTTGGTTGTTCAATCAGCTAAATAAATTTAAATCGTAATCTTTGACCCAATACACTTATATATTCCTCACACTGTTTTTCCCTCACTCTGTTCTTGTGATTATATTGCGAAATAGATTTTTAACCCCCTGAGGCATACAGTATTACTATAAAGGGTATCTTTAATGAGTCCAAGTTCAACAGTATTTTAAATTCAAGTATGATGATGGTTTAATACTTAATGTTAGTTTCAATACCACTATATTAATCGTATAAAAATTATTAAAAAGTAGATAGGTTTGGGATCTTATCAGATCAAAATTGATACAATTTGTATCTGCATAATTACAAATGATATAAAATATATAGTTATATATTGTTAAGAATGTAGGAGAAGATTCAGATGTCGCTGTGGCTAATTGAGCAGTTACAAGCTATAACTATAAAAAATTTAATAGCCATCCATCGTGAAACATATGACTAAATACTCGAAAAAAATTATGTCGGTAGTCTCTTTTTTGTACCTTGTTATGTACGCAACTCCAATTCATGATTTTAGCAGGAATCATTATCTTTTATTGGGTATCCCTTTCCGTTAAACATATGATGCAGGATATCAAACAGTCAAACTGTATCGTCTTTTTATATCTTAAGTTACTATTATATATTATTATTCCATAACTAACCCCTTGATTTTCATCTATAATTTAATTCAGTTTTATTTAATAAGTGACAAATAGGGCACAAATAATACAGAGCTCAATGAGTTTCACGTAATTTTGTTGACAAATACTCTCAGTTAATTCGAGTGTCTTCCCGTAATATTTCATGACTCATTTCCGATACTAGTTACCCACGTGTAACGGTATCGGCGCGAATCAGCTGATTCAACCTTTCTTATGAAAAACACATACAACTGCTTACCCAACTTTTGCTTTTAGATTTTTGCTGCGTTTGTACGTGACATTTGTGAACAACTGATAAAGTTTGGTTAATTTTACACAGCAACATGCTGGTACGTTTTTTACGTTCTATAGTTACACTAAATGCCAACGTTACGATACGATACGGTTACATTTTAACAACGTGAGGGTAACTTGACCTTAAGTTTAAATTCTCGGTAACAACATTTAATTCTAGCATGGATCATAATGGAAAAGAACTCCAAACTTTGTCTCTGTTATCATATACAGTTATCTTGTTCTTAATTATTGACTTGCGATTTCAGCATTTTTATCCAGATCTTCCATCCACTTTTACTTATTTGTCCGTCCACTGCGTTCTACTTGACGGATGCCCTTTTTTAATAGTCTACCATGCTCGATAAATTCCCAGCTTTTATATGTAATAATGTGTGTTATATATTCTCAATCATTTGTAATAGCGGCTTAGTTAATTGCTAGGAACATCCTTCTATAGTTTAACCATGAGAATTAACTGTACCGCAAACTATTCGGTAGACAAACTACAAACAATACAGTGTACATGTTACAATTGTTTCAGTACAATGAGTTTTAAAAAGAAGTGTTAATAGTGAGCACATTAACGTTGACAAACGCAAACCACAATCACAACTCTGTACAAAATTATATCCCACGTTTTCGTTGTTATACCCTACATCATTCTGATAGTCATGGTATTAATTGTTAGTCTGTGCTAAGGTGTAATAAATATTATTTTTAAAGATCGATTTAAATTCACTTTCTGAGTCAACTTTTCGTTAATATATGTTATTCCAACAAATGACCTGAATCGAATTTATGAAACATACTCTTCTTCTTTGATACGTTATGTTCACAAAAATAGATACATTACTTCTGAAGAGGGAAATTTTACAGACCTTAACAAGAAAAATTAAGTAATTTCAAAGTGGTAAGATTTGTGCATAAGATTGACTATATTACATTGGTCTTCGAAATTCCCTTCATTTGAACACCATCATGAAATTTTAATATTTTGGTACAGCTCTCATATTTAGGAGGCATGCAATAAGATGAAAAACTGATTTTCTTTTTGCTTCTTTAATTTTCTTTTACGCACAAATATTACATTTTTCTCGAGATATTGAGGTTAGAACTTCAAATTTTTTAATTTTAAGGTCTTCGAAGTTCTCTTTGGCGCGGTTAATTTACTTTCTTTTTTGCATAAAATTGATTTAAAGGACTCAGTACGCCCCCCCCCCACCCCCTCCTCCCAAAAGAAAAGAAATAAAAATATCTAAAAAAAATAAAAATATCTTTAAAAAAAAATAAAAATATCTAAAAAAAAATTCCCAACAATGCTATGAGATTTATAAAAATCAAGAGAATTTTTTTTTGGTAAAACGCCTATCGAAACTAATGGCGCAGGGTATCGTACAAGTGCATTTGACTGACTGTAACTTTCTGGATTTTTCTTTCAGCTTTTGTAGATGTTGTTTGTTGCATTGCGTAAATGTGCACACAATTTTTTAAAATGAACTACGCACAACTAAACAATACCATTACCATAATGTTGGCCATATGGGAAACAACGATATACCACTTACGAACCATGTGTCCTCGAAGACCTTATGTGCACTCATACGCAATACAGCTACTTGTATTTCACATACATATATTCATGCCAGCCTCAATAAGTTAATATGATTGTGTTTCCAGCTCCGTGTTTACTGCTGTAATCTATGTGAGTTGTTTCTTCAGGAAACGAATACAGAAATAAACAAGAATGAAAATTATGGTCGATTAACAATGACTACATCACGACTTGAGGCTTTACCAGCAATGATTGTAGAAATGCCCTAACTATTTGTTGTTATCATTTGGTAGATCATTCTATATGAATTTACAATAACGTTTAATCGACCGATATAGACATATACTTAGATTGTATTAGAAAACTTTCACAAATGGCAATATTACATCAACAGATGGTTAATGTAACGGCATAAGCTAAGATTATAATTAACTCCTGATGACAAAGTAGTTCATATTCTGTTTTAGAACCAGAATCAGCTAATATTGACAAATGGAAGTCGGGACGTTATACATTCAATTGATTGAACGGTTCATTTGTCACTTAAAAATCAAATAATTGTTTAATAAATACCCCGGCTATCTTACAAACAGCGATAATAAGCTTAAACTAAACTGTAATTCGCACATATTATTTTCAAAATTTTAGGTATATGTATAACTTTCCATTCTATAAGTGTATCTTTTTTGACCGGAAGGAAGGGGGTAACTCAAATTTAGAAATATTGTTTGCTATTATCGCCAACTTATCGGACAATTACAAAAAGAGACCACATGTAAATTATCGGATAACTATACCAAATATTTATCTATATAATGGTTATCTACAGAATTTATTGAACATAACTATCATACCATCCACAGCAGTGGGCAGAGGGTGTATATAAATTTATTGATATAACGATGGCCGTCTGTCCGTCTGTGCTAATCACGAACACGATCAGTAATCCGCTCTAAATGCAAGGCTATTTTAGTAGCAGTAGCCTGATCGTTCCGAATTTTAACCTCTTATATCACATATTACTGTGATTCTAGCAAAAGAATTTTTGCCGCGACTGCTATATGGCGAGATATCTCAAGTTTGAGTTCTGCAATGAAGTTGCTTGTACCTAAGTCATCTATTATCAGATCAAAATAAAATGTGTACCATTTGAAAGTAACGGAAAAGTTTGAAAATCGCTAACCCGCTATGAACCAAATCAAGTTTATATAATTGTGATAGGGAGTTTCTTTAAAAGAAATATATTATTTAAATAAAGCGCTTAGAGCTATTAGTAAAGAACAATTTTGTTTTTAAATATTTACATAAAAGAAACAACAAAATACTATATATCTGTGGTCGCAAGCGATAACCGCCTAAGTCGACTTAAGAATGATTTGAGTTATGTATGCTATCATATTCTACTAAAAACGCTTTATATTTACGTGAAATCTCCATTTCTCTAACACTGTTTATTAAAAAGTTATTAATGACAACATTCTGACCTAAGTCATAATGAAACCCCATTACATTTATATGAAAAGTTATTTTACTCAAAAGCATGATTTTCGACTTAGGCTGTTAATGTTTGTGACCACAGATATATAGTATTTTGCATAAGTCCGATTATTAATTCTGAATACAATGGGAAATAATATTTCAATATTTGAATCCAACGGTGTCTGAATTAACATTTCTACGCTCCATTAATATTATATAGTAGTTATGTCAGTTAAATTAAGTTAATCCATTTTAACCCAATATGTTTTTATTTTGACCTTTTAATTTTTAAATAAATTAAATATGTGATCAGTCTCGAGGTCTGTGGTTATAATACTTTATTTTTATTTTATTTTATTTTCAATATTTCGCCTACCGTCGCACAGTGGCGCCATTTGAGTTTTTTCGTTGCAAAAATCATATCTTGTGAACCGAATAACACAATTGAACAGTTTAAACAGCATATGATAGATAACTGAGCGTTTGGAAAGGGTGCTGCACTTTGCAGGGGCCTACTTATGGGTTATCAAAGTTAAAATTTGTAGAAAAATTAATTTTATGGTAACTAAAAAAATTATTTTTACATTTTTAGATTGTTTTTATTTTTTTTTTCTTTAGGGTTTTATGTTTTAAATTATTAGCCAACAAATTAAAAAAAATTACTTCTTTTTTAAATTTATTTTTTCAATTTTCTGTAAAATATTCATCACAATTCGTAAGAGAAGGTATATCTAAAAGACTAATCATTTCTAAACTATAATTATTTTCTAACTAACTAACCGCAGGGAAGAAATAAGTGGATCGGAAGATGCTGCCAACATGTTGAATAGGTCCTCATTTTGCCTTACCCTTGATGCTTTGAATGTGTTCTACAATCTATATTTTTTTATAAAATTTGTTAAGAGACTCCTGTGCTTCTTCAGAAAGCTGTCCAATTGGCAAAGACTGGTAGTCAATTATATCTTTGCCATGCGCCAATATTTTATGGACGGTCGGGGTCAACTTCTTCTGTGGATACATTTCTGCTAAAAGAGATGCAGTTTTCGATGCATATTCTCTATATTTTTTAGAATGGACATTTTCTTTGCAGTTTAAAACATTCACGATCGTTCCCAATATTTTCACGATTTGATTGTCAATTCCAGTGATTCTAGTTACTGCCTCATCATTTTCAAAAAATCTCCTAGAAGTGTTTCCATCGTTTGAGTTACCGTATCCGTGCTTGGGACAGTCTACTTTTAGTCCAACTTGTTTAAAAAAAGCATCCTGTATTTGCTTCTTTCTGATCTTTTCCTTATCCTTTATTGATGTATTTTCATCGAAGTTTCCTCCTCTTTGGTAGGGTATACGCCAGTTTTAGCAAGAACTCCATACACCTTATCCTTGCGTGCAATGTTGACATTCCATATTCGTAATTCTCCTCGTTTGTAGAATCGTTTAAATTACCAAAGTTCTTCTGACTCTTTTTGCAAATCGGGCATGACAATGTTGAGGTTGTTCCTGTCAGTTCGTTTACGACTTTTCCGTCAACCATGGTCAGGTGGAACTCGTATTTGGATTCCCTTGCAAACTGAAACATTATTGGTCGGCAATAATGCACTGATGACGGACGTGGATTTTTCCAGTGTAGGGAAACATCAGATTTTAGCCGCAAAAGAACAACAGATGCCATAAACATATTTCCGTCCGATATTGTAGCGTCATCGGAAGATATCCTTTGCTTATAAACGCTTTGTCCGGATGATCCGTCGCAGCCCCATTTGCTGATCAATGTCAGTTTCTCAGGAAGAATTTTCACCTTATTTTCTGGAAGACTCTCCAACAACCGTTTTGCTGTATGGCCCATGAGATCCTGCAGATTGGCTTTCACAGAGACTTCCGTAAACTCCGTATGCAGTGGTCGTGAATTTATTTTGGCTTGCGTAATATGCTTGTATCCTGGTAAAACGTCAGCCCCGTGTCGCATCAAGGATGCCTGTAGTATCTCATATTTTTCTTTGGAAAGTTGTAAGTCCATAAACAAGGCCAAGGCTTCTTGGGAACCATAATTTTTAATGTGTGCGTTTGTGGGCGTGGGAATGCTTTCCTTAATCCTTTTTAGTCGCAGTGGGCTTGCATCAGCAACAGATTTTGTAATCTGCGACCTAACTCTTTCACTATCCTTTGTATATTTAATAGACAGCGCGTCCGATAAATGCTTCGTGGTCAAGTCATTGGTGGCATCGGCAAGTTTCCTCTTTCTTGTGAAAATTGAACACTCCTGAGTACTTTTTTTGGGCCTTCCTTTTGCTTCTCTGGTTGATGTGGTGGGTTTATCTATTGCCAATATATTCAGGATGGTGTCTTCATTAAGCCAGTCCTCGTATTTGGAGTTGAAGTTCTGAATGGTTCGATTAGATTTCACCCATTTTGCCTTAATATTTGCATATATCAGATAAAAATTATTTTTTATAATTTCGCTTCTCTCAATATTTCCGTATAAGCTATCAAGTTCTTCTAAAGCAGCTTCCGTGAAAAACTTTGGTGTGGTTGACCTTCTAAACAGTTCAAATAATTTTAAATTGTTTAACGCCATGGTTTCAGTATTTGTTGCGCCAACTTTCAGTCGTAGACTAATCCAGGCATTATGCTTATTTTGCAATATATAGGCTTATGCTACCATGCCTAAAAATTTACCTGTTCCCTGCATACATATGGATTTAGGCTGAGTTATGCAATTTTGATATTATGCTCGTGTCTAAATAAGATTTGTGCCTACCTGGAGGGACCATAAGTCAATATGGTTCTTGACCATTTGTACTACAAAGTAATTTTTAAGTGAGGTGCGTACCTGCGAATTTCAATGAGTAGTTTTTTGTGCATCCTGTGTCTGTAACAGAATATTGGGAGTAGACTTTGGCAGAGGCTCACAGGTAGACAACCGACTTAAAATGCAATTTTCAAACTATTAGATCAAACTACTGTCAGTCAAAACATGTAAGGGATACACGCCATACAATTTCTGCAACCATGTCTTTTTAAACTTTTTTACCTCTAGAAGCCAAACGGGCACGTACGGGCAGATAAAACCTTTTGAATTATGTAAAGAAATAATCGAAGAACATGTTTTGCAAATATGGCAAATATAGAAAAATACGGATTTTTTTTATTTTCCGTCAAAGTTGAAAAATAGTGGAAAAACGGATAGTTTTTAAATAGTGATTTACCAGGAGAAACACAAAGCAAACAGTTAATTTTTTTTTATCATTATACATTTAATAAATACATCAATCAACACAAATAAAAAATTGGGCGATTCGTTACCTATTTTTCGTGATATGACACCTGAAATCGCAACAAATTGACTAAAAATTGTGTGTTTTTTTGAAAACCGAAAGTCGGTCAACTTTGAACGGTTATATCTTCTAAACTAAAAATGTGATATTATCAAGAGTAGCATATTTGAAATCGCTGAGAAGTTTCCTATAACATGGGATTACTCAAAACTTCGTCGGCGCACATGAAAATTTTGATTTTTGCAACCTCGTTTGCTCTACGGGCGCCACTGTGCGTCGGCAATCATCATCAGGAAATCTATACAGAAACAATAATAATACAAATAAATTTATTTCATCACTGTAACACAATACTGGTATAACACGACAAAAACAAAAAACTTACAAAACAACGAGTAACAATTATCCAAAAATAATTTTATGACCTTATGGTCTAACTTCTAACATTGCACTAAATGATCTAATTGGTTTTATTTATTATGTACATATAACCCTTTGACGAATTTTCTATATCGGTTTGGTAGTTCATTCTCTTTTCTTGTACGACTTTGTTGATATGTAACATTTCCTATGTAAATCTTCGTTTATATATATCCTCTCGTTGCAAAATTTCTACGTTGTCCAAATCGCGTGTATGTCCTCTCATTGCACAGTGGAAAACCGTTATTTTAAATATCAGGACAAAATTTATACACAATGTAGCGGACTACCGATGGGGTCACCGGCCCCTCCAGTTATAGCCGACATCGTAATGGAGGAATTGCTAAGAAAAAGCGTCGAAAAACTGGACAGAAAACCGAGATTATTAACAAAGTACGTGGACGACCTGTTTGGAATAGTAAGGGAAAGCGACATTGTAGAAACACTTAATCAATTAAATAAATTTCACCACCGAATTAAATTTACGATCGAGAAAGAAAAGCACGGGCAGTTGCCGTATTTGGATACTATGGTTATCAGGAGAGGAAAGCAGATTAAAATTGACTGGTATCAAAAACCAACTTCTTCGGGAAGAATTATTAATTATTTTTCGTGCCATCCAAAGAGTATAATCATGAATACTGCAAGTAATTTTATTAAGAGAGTGTTAACAATCACTGACAATCAATTTCATAGGGAAAATTTACATAAAATAAATGATGTTTTAAGAAAAAACTCGTTTCGGAAACACATTATTAAAAAACTAATTTACAGAAATAAGAATAATAAACAAAGACCCACACCGGATGACTATAATAGGATATATAAATCAATGACCTATGTGCCAAAAATCTCAGAGCGAATTCAAAACTCCGATATATATAACAAAGAAAAATATAAAATCGCTCCAAATACAAATAACACTCTCAAGCAATTTTTTTTAAATGCAAAAAGTAAGATTGACGACATGGATAAATCAAATCTTATCTACAAAATAAAATGCCTGTGGGACAACACTATCTTATGCGACCAAGAATACGTTGGGACTACAAAAAACAAGCTGAAAATAGATTAGCAGGATACAGGTCAGATATAATATGTAGAGATAATTCATTTTGTCGTGTTATACCAGTATTGTGTTAGAGTGATGAAATAAATTTATTGTATTATTATTGTTTTTGTATAGATTTCCTGATGATGCTTGCCGACGCACAGTGGACCATATTTTGAGAAGGCGGGCAAAAATAATTTTTTTTTTGTTACCGATTTTAAAGTTATGTTATACATTTGAAAGTAAATACTAGTATACCTCGGGAGCCAAAAAATTTTGACTCTATCTCAACTATATCACAGCGAAAAGGGTTTTCGAAAATGGGCTTTCTCAGTATTTTGCTAAAATTAAAAATTTCTTTGTAAATTTTTATTTTTGAATGACTGCAACTTTTTTGATTTGAAAGATTTTGAAGTGAAATAAGTTTTGTGTAATTTTTGTGGCTTCCATACTATTAACGTTAAAAACGTAAAATCACTGAGGCATTCCAAAATTAAAAAAAAAAAAATTTTTTAAAAGGTCCAAATTTTCCGAAAATCTCCTACTTTATGGAGCATAACTCCTGCCAGTCAAAAGCAGTCAGAAAAAATCTTGCACTCTTCTATAGTCCGAACTCTCCCCTATAGGGCTGTGCCCCATTATGCACCCGCCAGTTTCCGCCCGTGTGCACCAGAACAATTTTTCTGACCCAAAGTTAGATATTTTCTGCAAAATTTATGAATACAAAAGTTGAGGTGATGTTTGTAACTGCCAAAAATATTGGACCTTTATCCATCTTTTATTATACGGATCGACTCAAAAACACTTTCTGAGTCGATTAAGCGATGTCCGTCCGTCCGTCTGAGTGTTATGAAAACAAAAGTTGGTCGTACCGGTGCACCGCGGTGTATTTTTTTGCGTGTCGGTAGAGTTGTCAGGAGTTGTTATATACTTATAAAAAAGGGTTGAGATATAATGCGCTTAATTGTTACAGGTACATTTACATAGGTATCTTTCAAAAACATTAATAGTCTGAATTAGAGTTATATAGTTTATATACCTGACAAAATGGGAAACAATTTAAATAACAGGTAAATGGTAAAAAAAAAACTATTGCGACATAGCCCTTTAAGATATGAGCAGGTATGCTTCACCTTCTAAAAGGGGTAAGGGTGTGGGTTTTTATGGTCTAAAAGTGGTAATAAAAGATACAAATTTTTATTTCACATAATTGCAAGAAAGTGTATTTATAATAATGTTTCCACATTTATTATTCATTACAATTTGTGCAATGGCTAAGTACTGTTACAGAGATGTGGCAGATATTTATTTTCAACGAATTGATGTAGACGATGTAATTTTGCACATAGTGAGCAACGACTTCTTTAAGAATTGTAACCTAGAAGACATTGAAATGCACAAAGGTAAAATTACTAATTTTGCACTTGAAAAGACGGTACATTGAATGCTCTCATAGCAAGGCAAAGATGTACAAACGTTATCAACACTGGTTAATAAAGGAACTTATTTTTGAGAGTGCATCTATAACTGCCAACGAAAGTGGAAGAAAGGGTCGACCAGCACAACCAATTGACGGATGTAGTGAAAGATCTCGAAGGCGCAAGCTGGAGAATATCAATGAAGAAATTTCTCAAACAATTATTAAGGATTCATTTTTGCACCAAATTCAACCAACCCAAAATAAAAAAAATAAAATTGAAATAATTGAAAAAATAGTAGAAGCGAGCCCAAGGCGCACAAAGAGGATTTTGAAAAGCATTCTTATACCAATTGAAGATAAGAAATTTACGCCGGAAGAAGAGTTCGCTCTATTTTTGGATCTGAAATCGACCAAAATCAATATAAGGAATTGCGGAAGCGAACCAATGAAAAGAATTGTGGGATTTTTCCAGAGTGTCGAGATTTAGTTTCTGCCAAAAAAGAATGCTTACCTTCACAATCTGCTATTAGTGTCACTTCAACATCAGCAGAAATAAAATTGCAAGATCTCCTTGAACATACTGCAGAACGATTGCTAAATACGCTTGATACTGATCATTTAAAAAAAATTGGTAATGGCAGCGTTACTTTAATTTCTAAATGGTGATGTGATGGATCCTCTGGTCAGAAACAATACAAGCAATTTAATGGCGAAAATTCATCAGATGCTAATTTATTTATGGTATATTTCGTTCCATTGCGCTTATCAAAACGGTATAGCGTCTTAGAGCCGTCAACTAGTAGAGCAACAGAATTTGATATATATGGAAAAATGAAATTCCTTCTTCAACAAAGTATTGCAGACCAATAAAATTTGCATTCAAAAAGGAAACCAAAGATGTCATTACTGAAGAAGTTCAAAAAATAAAAGATCAAATTAAGGAACTTCAACCAGTAATATTTAAATTTGATGACCAAGACATTGAAGTACATTTTAAAATGTGTCTGGCAATGATTGATGGAAAAGTTGCACAAGCTTTCACTGGAACAAAGTCAACGTCAGGCTTCATTATATGCCAAAAGTCATCAAGTCAATTAAGCCAACCCCCACCAGAAGACGATAGTTTTAAGGAAGCCTACGAATTTGGAATGTCCCCTCTTCATGCTAGAATACATTTCGTGGAGCATACTCTTAAATTGGGTTATGATTTGGAATTTGGTCCGTTAGGCGAAACAGTGAAAAAAACCAAGAAAATGAAGAAAAAAGAAAGCAAAAAATAAAACAAATTCAACAAAAATATCTACAGATAGGCCTCGTAATCGACCAACCAAAACAAGGGGAATGAAACACAAATGATGGAAATACTGCAAGGAGATTTTTTTCCGATCCGGAAACTGCAGCATCTATCACAAGTGTAGATCATGAATTAATAAGACGATTCAAAATCATATTATATATAAGTTCTAGCATGCAGCAGAAAGATAAATGCAAAAAAATTTGGAGAGTACGCCAATAAAACAGCTATACTTTATAATGAAAAATACTCTTGGAGATATATGCCATCCACAGTTCATAAAATTTTTTACCATGGGGAACAAATTATTCAAACCAATATGCTACCAATAGGAGATCTAACTGAAGAAGCGCAAGAAAAAAGGAACAAAGACTACAGATTCTTTCGCGAGCACAACACAAGGAAAATGTCCAGATGTTGTACTAATGAAGACCTTATCATTATTTGTTGTGCACTTCAGATCCATATATGTCCAACATTCGTCAAAAATGGAAAATTACCTCGATTGAATTAGACGAAGAAGCTAAACAACTTCTAGAAGATGAAAATCAAGGCTATTTAGAAGAAATTTTTACTAAAATTGGTTGATTTAAAATACTTTTTCATTACACTAACAATAAGTTACACTTTTTTATATAGTTAAAAAATTTTCTTGATTTAAAAATTTATACATTTTGTAAATTTACAATAAAAATTGTTATATTTCATAAATTTACCATAAAAATTGATATAGAAATATATAAAAAGACGATAAAAAAAATTTAACTAAAGCAAAAACATACGAGTTTTTCATTGAAACTTCTCTATCTTGAACCAATATAAGGTAACTTTTACGTTCGCTGCTTAATAAACTATATTTTAACTCAGGATCTTTCAAAAAAAAAAAACAACCTTTGGCCCTTCTGCACATTAGGACTAAAAAGTTTACGGGGGGCCAAAGTTTGGTAAAAATTAACTTAAAAAATTGTTAAAAATTATTAGTTGTAAAATTAACTGAAAAAATAAGACATTATATTAAAAAAAACCCTTTTTTAACTTTTAACACTTCACTTTTGTACTAAAATTCAACTACAAATGAAAATGTATTTTAAACCATCCGTAATTTTTTTTTATTTTCGGTCGAGAATTACGTTTTATAGCAAAACTTAAAGGCGAAAGTCTCACCTACCAAACAAAAAAACCGCATATCAAAATTCCGATCCAATCAAAAGTTATAGATTTTTGACCGCCTTCTCGTCAAATGGTCCACTGTGCGACGGTAGGCGAAATATTGAAAATAAAATAAAAATAAAATATTATAATACAGACCTCGAGCCTGATCACTTATTTAATTTATTTAATCCATTTTATATTGTTGTTATGTTCTTGTTCTCACAAATAATAAATAGGAAAAAAACTGAACACATGACTGCATTGAGTAGCCAGTTTTGAGCAACACGACTTGTTCGTCCTCACCATCCTTCTGCCTACATATTACTTCTACCCAAATGTGGGTAAGAAAATAATACAAACAATACGTTGGTAAGACGAGCATACTGAGATTTTTTTTATTTCCTATTCCCCTATATAAGCGTAGACATTTCATTGTTTCTTATACCAAAAATAATGGATGGGATTTGTATTTGCACACATGCCTCTGTCGTTGATCATTGTTTGGTTTTCATAATAAAAAAAAACTAATTAGTATTACCTACAATACTAAATACGATACATTTTTTTATTTTGTTATTATCATCGTCATCATCATGGTATGTCATCCTATATAAACACCTTCGAAACCCCTAGAGGCTTTCATGCAATATATATGTCAAACTGATGGGTAACGCAAAAAAGTAAAAAAAAAAATAATTTTAGATAATACAGGGTACAAAATATGGTATTTTTTTGGCATGAATTTTAGAAGACAAATGTAAATCTTTACATTCGATATCCCTCAATAGCAGGCCGCATTTGCAAACAAAATTTAAACCAATGACAACAAACATAATGACTCAAACAAGCTTACTGCGATTACATCCACACAAGTTCAATCACATACATAAACAAGCCATCCAACCAATACGACCGACAAACAAGCAAACGATACATAACGTAATAAACAAACGAACCATCAACCAGCCCAATGTTTAGGATCAGCCTTAGGTTCTCGTATGTTAATCATGACAACTATGATGACGTTCGTAGAGATGATTATATTGTATTTAGTGTTTCTGTCGTTGCTGTTGTTGTTTTTGTTTTTCTTGTAAATCTTTGTTTGTTTATATGTGTTGAGTGCTTTTAAAACTCATGTCAATACGCCTAATATCCTGCTACCATTCAAAATGCCATTGGCAGTTTATTAGACAAGTCTTTGTAAATCTCTTATTCTAAACTTGCTGTAATCAATTAACTGAAACACTTTGTGGTTGTATATGCATGTACATGTACGGTAAACTAAAGCAACTAGAAGCTACTGTAACTATTTAATATTGTTATGAATTGTTAATAATTTTTATAAAAAAATTAAGCTATGAGCACTTAAATATAAGAAACACAATTCTGTAGTTTTCCAGTTAACTGCATATCTCATAAAGTATAAGTTTCCAGAAGACCTATAATGCGTTATATTTGAAATTCATTACATTGTTTATCAGTAAAAAAAAAAAAATCAAAATCGATAAGAAAAGATATACGCGGTCATTCATGAAAACGAGAAAATTATCTGAATTTCCCCAATAAAGATACATACAAAGCTGATGAAAAAACTGTTATGCCGTTTTTTTTCTGACCAAAAATGTCGCCCTTTTTTGCCCTTTTTTCGTAAAGTGTATTTTTTTATATATTCTGAATTAAGAGCAACCTTATATTATACATCAATCGAAAGGTCTGAAAGTCGAGCCCTCGTAAATAACAAAAAATTTCATCCATTGACTTCTTTTAGGTCATAGTGTGAGAATATTTCCCCATTGTTCCCCATTTTTGAATATTTTCATCCTATAACTCCCAAGAGGATAATAGTCAAAATTTTTTGCATTTCTGAACACAGTACTTTGAGACCTTTCGATTGATATATAACATAAGGTTGCTCTTAATTCAGAGTATATAAAAATAGACATTTCCAAAAAAGGGCAAAGAAAGGGCGAAATTTTTTGTCAGCAAAGAAAACGGCATTAGAGTACCATCCACCCTGATGAAATGCTAACGTGGTACCGTTGTGGCAAGGGGAAGATATCATCGGGCAACTAGACGATAGCACGCTATCACTACGTCCATTAAAAAAAGACAGATAGATAGATGTTCTTTATTTGTTAATTTTTTCAATAACGGTTACAAAATGAAACTTATTTCAATGACTTCTTTAAAAATATAAAGAACATACAGCATGGAAAAACGGTTGGTATACCAATCTTATACCCAATACCCCTATGTGGTCAGGGTATAATGACTTTGTGCTGCTGTTTGAAACTACCAAAAATATTTGACCTAAACCCAGCTTTTATTATAGCGATCGACTCAGAATCACTCTCTGAGTCGATGTAGCGATCACTTTCTGAGTCGATGTAGCGATGTCCGTCCGTCTGTTTGTGTGTCCGTGTAAACCTTCTAATCAAACTACAGGTCGCAAATATGAATATATTTTGAACAAATTTGGTGCATAAGCTTCTGTCGGCCATAGAAAAACCGCTGTTCAAAATGGCATGTTCAGACCTAGCCCCCATACAAATGGCCCCTATGAAATCGAATTAAATTGTCATAAGATCCAAATTATATCGGTCAAATTGGGTTGGTGTATGTTTATTACTGCCGTTAATCTGTAGTTCAAAAAAAAAAACAAGTAAGAAAATTATAGTCGGTCTAGACCGACTATACGATACCCTATACCATGCGTTTAGAAACCCTATCTCTTAGGCCCATCTAACTGGACATAGCAAATAAGCAAAAACCAAATTTGAGTGGGTTTTTATTAATTTTTTTGGCTGTAGATATAAAAAAGTTCATATCGGATGCTATATCTATAAAGGGGCTAGGTCCAAAAATGGACCGATCCTGATCATGTTTGGTAAAGTCTCTTGTATTTTGCAAAAATATGTACAAACAAAATTTGAGAAGAATCAGTGCAATATTTTTTCTCAAATTTGGAATATATATATGTTTGCAAAAAATAAGTGATCAACCATCATCAGGATCGGTCCATTTTTTGACCTAGTCCCCATATAAATATAGCATCCGATATGAACTTTTTCATATTCAAAGGCAACAAAACTAATAACACTGCCACTCATATTCGGTTTAAGCTTATTTTCTGTATCCAATTAGTTAGGCCTAAAGAGATGGGGTCTCTGAACCCATGGTATAGTATCGTATAGCCGCACAGTGGCTGAAAATCGTTTTTCATTGGCCAAAATTCTGTAACTTTAGAACCGATCAAAATATTAAAGTATTTTTTTTTTAATGAATATATATTTGGTTCAGCTTGACTCAGTTTTAATTACACTAAAATTGATTGAGGACTTTTTAAGGAATATTAGGTCAAAGTTGAACTTTTGATTTTTTTTTTAACAGTTAGAGTGAAATATGTGTTTATTTTTTTATTTATTAAAAAAATTTAATATTTGGATTTTAATAATAATTATAAACATTTTTTGTAATAATGGGATCTTTTTATTGTTACACTCAAAAAAATTTTAAAACTCAAAAAAAAGATAGTCAAATCAACTGGAGATTTTGCTATTGTTACTGAAAAATTAAAAAATTTTTGTCGTTAAATTTGCAAATTTGTTTACACTCAAAGAATATTTACACTAAAAAATCATCTAAAAATCTTTTTATTACTACGGAAAAATTTATTATCTTTTGCTGTCAAATTTGCCGAAATTGGTGTGATTGTAATAGTGTCCTTTGATGGCAAATATTCCATTTTAGCAGCGGTTATGTGATGATATGCTGGATA
This sequence comes from Cordilura impudica, assembly GCA_963682025.1. Taxonomy (NCBI): domain Eukaryota; kingdom Metazoa; phylum Arthropoda; class Insecta; order Diptera; family Scathophagidae; genus Cordilura; species Cordilura impudica. Next base: position 264,995,440 of record OY821517.1, on the reverse strand, counting down.
TATATTTGAGCCTTTTCAATCACACGCAATCTGAGCTCAATATGTTGCTGTTTTGTTAATTTCAAACCCAGAAATAATGCTAATGCTTCCTCATTTGTGAACTGTTGTGCATCAATCGGAGTTGGTATACTTTTAAGAAACCGTTTTGTTCTCACTGGACTAGCTTTAAAAACTTTTTCAATGATATCCACTTTTGTCAATTGTTTCTGTGATCGTAATTGATGTAGGAAAGATTCTTTTATATATGTATGTACAACCAATTTCATCGTTAACATCTTTAAGTTTCCGCCTCTTAGATTTATCGCTGCAGTTGTCCAATGATTTGCGTGGTCTTCAAGTTTGCACCTTTTATATAAAAATTTGGTTTACAGTAGCTAACTTCTTTGTAGCGTTTTTTTAGTGCTTTGACGAAATTGCATAATTGCTCTTGTATTTTGGTGCTACATGAATTTAAGTTTAATTCTATTTTAACGTAACTAAGAACATCTTCCTGGTTTTTGTTTTTAAAATACTCTTCGGCCAGTTCTTTATAACTGAAGTTCTCCATATTTTTCTGAATATTTTTATTTGCGACTGTTATTGCTGAAATACATTAGAGCAATTGAGTTTGTATTCAAATGTTGCTTTCTTATAAGCCTTCTCATAAGCCATCATACTATGTTTCTAGGTAAAATAAAAAGGTAAGAAAATGGAATTAGTGCATTACTACCTAAAATAATATATAAAAAACTCACGAAACAAATGAATTACCTGTGTGTGTTTTCTTTACTACTTGCATTAGTGCATTGTTAGGTAAAATAAAAAGGTATTTATACTCTATACCACTATGTGGTTTGGGTATAATGACTATGTGCTGTTGTTTGTAACAACCAAAAATATTTGACCTAGACCCATCTTTAATTATACCGATCGAATCAGAATCACTTTCTGAGTTGATTTAACAATGTCCGTCCGTCCGTCCGTCTGTGTGTCCATGTAAAGCTTGTAATCAAACTGCAGGTCGCAAATATGAATATATTTTGATGAAATTTGGTATATAAGCTTTTATCGGCTATGGGATGAACGCTATTGAAATTGGTGAGAATCGGTCCATGTTCAGACCTAGCCCCCATACAAATTACCCATATGAAATCGACATAAATTGCCATAAGATCCAAATTGTCATATAGATCTTACTCAAATTGGGTTTGTATGCGTTCATTACATCCACTAATGAGTAGTCCAAAAATGATTCCTTTGGCCCCATATAGAGCTGCTTCCCGATTTTCACTTAAATCTATTAAAAAACAAAAATATTGCACTGATTCTTCTCAAATTTTGTTTGTATATATTCTTGCAAAATATAAGAGACTTTACCAAACATGATCAGGATCGGTCCATTTTTGGACCTAGTCCCCATATAGATATATCATCCGATATGAACTTTTTCATATCTGCAGCCAAAAAAATTAATAAAAATCCCACTCAAATGTGGTTTTTGCTTATTTTCTATGTCCAGTTATTTGGGCCTAAGAGATAGGGTTTCTAAACGCATGGTATAGGGTATCGTATAGTCGGCCTAGACCGACTATAATTTTCTTACTTGTTTTTTATTTATTTATTTATTTGCTTTCCTGTACAATTACAGTACAGGAATAATAATGCTAAGGCATGATAATTGTTAGTTATAATTTGGCTTTACAAAATACATACATTTTTAATACAGAAAATATATAAGAAAAAATGGTAAACAATAACCAAGAAAATAATACAAGATTACAAAAAAGAAAAAAATAAAATAAGTTAATTTAATTAATTAATAAAATTGTTATGCAAAATATTCAAAAAGGAATTTTTTAAAAGTTGAAGCGTTGCTATTAAGTTGCTGAGATTGTGGAAGCATATTCCAAAGACTTATAGCGTTGACGTAGAAATACCATTCAGATACCAAATAACAATGACGAGGTAGAATTAATTTTTTCCTCGGTTTGATCTGGCGAACCGGAGATTTTTATACAGGTAAAGTGGTTTTGCGGTGAAAATTACTTTATGAAGAAACAAAAGGACTCTAATTTTCATCAGATTTTCAAATGATACGCCGAAAAGCTTATTCTTGATGGAAGAAGTTCCGGCGGACCTTCTTAGTCTAAAAACATATCTAATTATGCTGTTATATAAAACATTAAGTTTGCCTTTACTAAATGAATCACAGCTTGCAAAAAGTTCACACCCGTATAAAATACCGGGAATTAAATACGTTTTGGCTAGAAGTATTCTTATATTTAAGGGGGTGAAAGATTGAGTGTGCCATAGAGTTCTGAGCTTCATGTAAGTTTGAACAACAGTCGTATTTATGTGGTTCGACCAAGTTAGAGTGTTATTAAAAGTTTATTTGTTTTTTCATTATTAGAACCTTAAGAATATAATTCTTTTGTGGTTCAGGTGGAATTACATAAGTAAAGTCATTATTAGGAATAAATGAATAAATAAATAGTTTTTTATATAGAAAACTAAAAGACAATAACAATAAATTAACAACATGATAAAATTAACAAGTAAAAAAATTATAGTCGGTCTAGACTGACTATACGATACGCTATACCATGCGTGCAGAGACCCTATCTCTTAGACCCAACTAACTGGATATAGAAAATAAGCATAAACCAAATTTGAGTGGGATTTTTATTAATTTTTTCAGCTGCAGATATGAAAAAGTTCATATCGGATGCTATATCTATATGGGGACTAGGTCCAAAAATGGACCTATCCTGACCACGTTTGGTAAAGTCTCTTGTATTTTGCAAAAATATATACAAACAAAATTTGAGAAGAATCAGTGCAATATTTTTGTTTTTTGAGAGATTTAAGTGAAGATCGGGAAGCAGCTCTATATGGGGCCTATGACTAAGAGTTGTCCAATAGGTATCATTTTTGGACTACTGATTAATGAATGTAATATATACATACAAACCCAATTTGACTAAGATTTGAATGATAATTTGGATCTTATGGCAATTTATGTTGATTTCATAGGGGCCATTCGTATGGGGGCTAGGTCTGAACATGGACCGATTCTCACCAATTTCAATAGCGTTCATCCCATGGCCGACAAAAGATTAAATACCAAATTTCATCAAAATATATTCATATTTGCGACTTGCAATTTGATTACAAGCTTTACATGGACACACAGATGGACGGACGGACGGACGGACATCGTTAAATCGAATCAGATAGTGATTCTGATTCGATCGGTATAATTAAAGATGAGTGTAGGTCAAATATTTTTGGTTGTTACAAACAGCAGCACAAAGTCATTATACCCAAGCCACATAGTGGTATAGGGTATAATTAATGAGCTGGCTATATAGTTTTGAGAAGAGAGAGAGAATGAAAGATAAATTAAGAAAAAAAAATGAAATTATTGATATGTTAAAAAAAAGAAGAGCTAGTTGTTGGAAGTTGTATGTTCAAATAAGGTTTTCTTGAAACTGTTTATTCTCGATATCTGTTTAATGTGCATGGGAAGGGCATTCCATAGCTTAATTGTGTTAACGAAAAAAAATCTACTTGTGTTCAGAAAGTTGTGTTTTGGTATTATTAGAGAAATGGATCTTGTAGATCTCGCAAATATGAGTTTTTCAAATAAATAGACAGGAGTTTTGTGATGCAGAAGCTTGTGCAAAAATATTAGGTTTCGCATAGTAAGGTAATCATCCAACTCACAACCAAGGATCATTTTTCGCCAGGATGATATACTTTCAAACCGCGCTAGACCATATACATATCGCGTAGCATTATTAAAAGACACCTGTACTTTGTACATTGAGTGTGAATCTAATTTACTATATATCTCAGCTGAATAAGTAATCAGTGGGAGTATTAACTGAACAACAAACTTTCGCTTAGTTTCAACTGGTGTAAAGTAAGAAGACACTCGTAAATTACGTCGTACAAGAAAAACATTACGCACAACATTATTTATATAGTCTGTACATGAAAAGGTTGAATTTATATAAAATCCAAGATATTTTACTTTGTCAACATACATCAGAGGGGAGGAACCAAGATATAATACTGGAAAATAACTACGGTTGAGTATGAATTTGCTAATAGGTAAAATAACCGATTTTTTAGGATTTGGTATCAAATTATTAGTAACAGCCCAAGTTTTTATAGCATCAAAGTCCTCATTAAGTTTGCAACATGTATCTGCTATCAAACCAAGACGATTAGATATATATAGTTGAATATCATCTGCATAACCATGCATCTGATCATACTTACAGACACTAAACACGTCATTAATAAAAATGCTAAATAACAGAGGACCTAGAACGGATCCTTGCGGTACACCTGAGGGTCTACCTCTCAAACCAGATTGCCTATTCCCTACAATTACCTTCTGAGCACGCCCTGTCAAGTAATTCTTCATAAGAATTAAAGCTGCATCAGTAAAACCAAAATAGTGCTTTAATTTCTGACAAAGAATAGCATGATCCACTTTATCGAATGCCTTAGAAAAATCTAATAAACACATGAATGTCAAATTTCCCAAGTCATACTCAGGTCTGATATCATCCATCACCTTTAAAGCAGCAGTAGTACAGCTATGAGCAGCACGGAATCCAGATTGCAAAGGAGATAGAAGTTTGTTAAGATTAAGATAAGAAGTAATTTGCTCTGTCATAAGAGACTCAAAAACTTTCGCAAAAACTGGTAGAATACTTATCGGAGATTTTTTGTTTTTGTAACAAAGATCCAAGATTTTTTGTTTTTGTAACAAAGTCAATTCTATCGCCGTTGATAACTACTTCATTCCCAAACTCTGGATTTGCATTTCGTTTGCGTATTAGCAGACATTTTGACTTGCTAGAATTAATGCATAAACCAATTGCTGATGCCCATCTGTACAATTGACTAAGGTCATTGTTGATTTTGTCTATATTTTCATCTATTGACTCGATTGGGGTGCTCAGAAATAGTTGTACATCGTCAGCGTACATGTTTATCTTAGAATGAGAAAGATAATCTGGTAAATCATTGATATGGATTGAGAACAAAAGTGGCCCTAATACAGATCCTTTTATAAGTTGCAAAGGTTCAGATGAGTTGCTATTTACATATACGGATTGTGTGCGATTTGTGAGATAAGAGAAAATTAAAAGCGTTGATGTTGAGGAAAAATTAAAGAAACGTCTTAATTTCATACAGAGAGTCTGATGATCAACTGTGTCAAACGCCTTGGAATGATCTAGAAGTACAAGGAAGGTTAGTTTGCTCTCGTCTATGTCACGTCTTATGTTTTTGCAAACGTCAGTTAAGGCTGTCACGCAACTGTAGTTTGCTCGAAAGCCGGACTGTTTGTGGGACATTAAGTTGTGTTGAGTTATATATTCATTCATTTGAAAAAAAATTTTCTTTTCAAAAACTTTTGACAAATAACATAGAATGGCTATTGGTCGTTGCTCAGAATTTGATTTTGGGATAGGTATTATTTTAGTATGTTTCCATATGGTAGGGAAACTGCTTGAAGTTATAATGCAGTTGAAGAAAAATGTTATATAAGGCAGTAAAAATGGAAGAAGTGTTTTAATAAATTTCGGATTTACATTATCATATCCTACAGAGTTTGACTTTACCAGGAAAAAGCACTTTATAATATCAAGTTGATTAACGCATTTAAATTCAAAGGAATTTTCCTCGGCAAAATTTTGAGTATTTCGTATATTATTGTAAAATTCATGATCAACTTCTACCGAAGGTATGATAAAAAAAAAACCAGGTTACAAATGAATTACATTCTCTGTGTACTGACATTCTTACTTACAAATATATTACGGTAATAGAACAAATAATGACTATTATAAGCTATAAAATACCTAAAGCACAAATTAAATACACCATTGTGTACGAGTACTCAAAGGGCTGTTTATATTATCGTGAATTGAATTTTTTTTAGAGTTATTTCATTAATATGAAAAAAGTGTTCTACCCACGGGTAGTCATGGGTGCAAAAGTACATACAGGGTTAAAGAGGATACTTTCACCTTTCTCCGGGTGGTATACGTTGCTTGTTCCCTTTTGCTCCCTAGAATTCTATTCCACTAAATTTGAAATTTGAGAAAAATATAGTAGTTTCATAAATACTTCATATCGCCCCTAATGTTAAACGGTAGAGCTATGACCACTTACAACAGCTAAAGACTATAATCCTACCAACATTACAAAAAAGACCGCAGGTCATTGTCGATGACAGCTTGCGAGTACTACTCATTGATTTTTGATAAAAAACAAAAAAAAAAATCACCTTTTTCTGAAGTTAAAAAACAGCTGAGTTTGACAACATGCCGCGCCCACAATTAGCAATAGTTTAACCCAATTTTTTGGCTACCTTAATCGCGATATATATTATATTATAATAAAAACGCGTTAAAATTTTAAAAATCGGTAACAAAAAATATTAGACTTTTGGCCAATGAAATCAAAATTTCAGCCACAGTGCGGCGATTCGTTCAACGGGTGACGGAGAAGAATGGACCGAATACCGATTTTTCGAAATAAATCATCTTCAACGATGAGGCGCATTTTCAACTCAACATCATCAACAAACAAAATTGTAAAATTTGGGGCTTAGAAAATCCGTGAATGTTCCCTGAGACACAAATCCACCCACAATGAGCAGCTGTCTGGGCGGATTTTGATCAGGCAAAGTTCTTGTGGCCTCAGCTGGATGGTATAGATCAAAACGAAAGCCGCGGGGGCCATATGTTGGATATTTTATTCTGTACATAATCGGTACATGCAATAAAAATATCATAAGTTGCAATAAAAATGCAATGCAATAAAAACATCACAAGTTGCACAAAAAGAAATCGTTTTATTTTTAAATTAATTCGTGCACTCCTATTAAGTCATCCTTTATGAGCAGGCGTAGTTTGTTTACAAAGGCTACATGGACACGAAGACTAACAGACAAATGCCTAAAATGTGACTCTGATTAATGGGTATAATAAACGGTCTAGGTCAAGTAATTTTTTTCAGCACAAACTCATTATACCCTGACCAAAGACTGCTATAGGGTATAAGAAGAAAGAAAGAAAGAAAGAAAGACAGCAACTATAAAATCCCTAATGATAGAACGGACGTTTGAAATCATAATATATACGTATCGTTATTTATTTTTTACCCTTCAAAATACTACCCTTGAGATATTAGACAAACCACAGAAAAGATTGAAAATAGAAAAAATAAAAGAAAATTCATACATCTTTCAATGGCTTATATCCTGTCTGTTTAACACATGTATAAAAATTTTTTTACTCCTGCTGTATAACTGCACAGCATTTCTTCTAACAATATTCTTACTTGCTAGATTTCATATTGTTTGCACTATATGTGCGTATTAGCTAGGATTTTTCAAAATATATCTTTTTTCTGCTAGGTGTGTATAAGTTGCACTAAGGTTACACAGGCCATTACATTACCTTTCTACTTTAAAGTTGTTTTTTTTTTTTGTAATCATGAAATGCAAGAGCATAAAAAGATTTTGAAGGTTGTTGTGTTTTCTTTGCTTGTATGTCGTGCGAAGTAGATTTTCATTTTATGATATCGTAGACTATGGGACAAGGAAAATTAATGTTTTATATTCTCTATTTACCACATATACATACTTGGTGAAAATGTTTGTGGGTACAGCATTCATTAAATACGAAAGGTTAAATTTTACAAACATTAAAAAATATTATCTCATAAAAGTAATGATTTTCAATGTATATAATATCATCATTTAATTAGAGATTTAAATGGATTGCATAAAATATTATAGCAATGTTTTGCAAAGGAATTTCCACAATCCAATCCAGCAAAACTAAATTTCGAAGAAACAAAAAATAATTAAGAGCTCGACAAAACCTTTACAATACATAGTGATGCGAAAATTAACGACTTTCTACTAATGATATATAGAATAATTACAAGTAATGACAACTACGAGTATCCTTTCAAAAATTGCAAATTATGTATACTTAAGATTGATTTTCGATACATTTTCTAAACAAAAATCAACAGAAATGGAATATCACCAAATATCAGGTGTACAAATAAGTTTTCACTCCTTTTTTGTTTATCAAAAATTGGACATTTATTTTGAAAGCATGGAATCTAGTTTTATTCGAATTATTGTCCATAACTTGTCACTGCAACACAACACTGGCAACACTATTTTCATGCATTCTCATGTTATTGTTAGTGATAAATTTAATTATTTTATAGATAATTTGGGAATCTGAAAACTTTCAATTAGTTTTTATTTTATAAAATGGTTTCAAACATGATGCAAATTTTCATTAAAATGATTACTAACTTTATAAAGCCTAGAAATAACAACATAATGGAAACATAAATGTTTTGGATAGCTTTTGTAAATTTTGAATTTTGAAAATAATCAATATTATATACAACAATGATTGCCTTTAGTTGTACTTATATTTATTTAATTTACAAATTTATGTTTTTTATTATGAAACTAGTTGATTGTGTGGCGCCTAGACGCCCGTTTAAAAATTATGAATAAAACAGTTTAAATTTAAATACACGAAAAATTTATAATAAATTAAATTCCTTTTAATATAGTAGTAAATTGAAAATTATATTGTTACATATGTACATATGAAAAAAGATTGTGTTTATAGAAATTGTATACATAAGTATCAAAACAGATAAGAAATATTTGACAAAAAAGTTTTTCAATTTAGAATCTCTTGAAAAACTATATTTCGTGTGAAATATCGTTGGTCATTTAATAGTTTTCCTTGCTGTTGGTTCGATTGAATACGTATCTTAACTTGGCTTGCAACTTTTGATCGTGACAAAGCCACATACAGTTAGCCGTGTGAAAATACCGCGGTCTCCAAATTAATGCCAACGTAATCAAATGACTGGCCTTGAGCCTTGTTTATGGTAATTGCGTATGCAGGTATTACTGGAAACTGGCGGCGTTTTAATATGAAAGGTAATGTGGTGTCGGTTGGGGCGAGATCAATCCTAAGAATTAGAACTATATCATTTTGGTCAGCGTTACAGAATCAGTCAGTCATTCAGCGAGTCAGGGATCAGCGTAAATATATTTAAGATATTACCCGGCCTTCACACGTTAAATGTTTAGCTTTCAGGTTGTAATGCACTCATACTTTTTTACTCTTTTTTACTAAACAATCATACGTTTCAATTCTCTTTCAATTTTTCAATGGGACAGTTCCTTAACAATTTTTTGACTCTTGTATGTGTGCTCAATTTGACTTGAACGTGCGAAGGCCGGGTAAAGTGAGGAGATTGGAGATTCCCAAAATTATTAAAATTTAATACAATGGAGTTCTCTTATAACGTACCCTGGTTGTAATAAATTTTTGTTTATAGCGAAGAATTTCTTCGGTCCCAAGAGTTTTAGTCACATTTTTCATATAAATTGCTTCTCTTATAGCGAACAGTGGGTAAATCAAACTTTTGACTTTAACACACAATTTTTTTTTTCATTTCGGAATTTTCCTATATTATATGTATTTAAAAAAAAAAATAATTTTAATTTAATTTAATTTTAAAAAAGGTCCTTTTATGTATATTTTCGTAAAAGTTTGCCAGTAGCCAACCTTTGCTTTGTACTTTCTGCTTCTATACATAAGCAGTTTTTAATATTATGTGATTTTAAAAAATATTTTATTTTGATAGAAACTCGGTAATTTTAGTCTTATTACGGCAAACTATTAATATGTATCTTTTTAATAATTTAATTTATGTTTTATAACTTTTTAAAATGCATCAAAATAATAAACTTATTCAACTAAAAAAAGTTTTTAAACCTTTCGGACAAAACAAAAAAATACTACAGTTATAACGAACTTAGTCTAACTAATTTGGCTGGTCCCGCCGGTCCTGTCCGTGACAGGGAATCTCCGGAGGCGTTGTTGTTTTGCGGTGAACATCATAACTCGTTACCGGATCATGTGAAATAAAAAAAATCTAAATGCGTTTCAAAGGTGACATGTTTCCTGAGGTAGTGACGAAGAGTTTTTTACAATTTTTTTTTGCAGCATTTTGAAGTGAAAAACGATTTTTGCTATACAATTTCGGGAATTTGTTGTTAAAAAATGGGGAGGAAAATGGAATTAAAAAAAAATAATCTTCGTGATTACCTGATGATTTATATTTATATAGTGTCTAAAATTTCAAAAGATATATTGTTAATCAGGAAACCAGAACAAACATCACCATAAATTATATTAAAAAGAAATGAAACATTTAGCATAGTTCTCCGGCTTTTTAAAGTTGGTAGCTTAATAAGGGCAAGAATGCTGGTATAGGATGGAAGATTAATTGGACTGAAGTTTAAACTGCGAAGACGCAACAAAAGGAATTATTTCTACATAGATTCCAGGCTGTCGGTATGAATTCGGTAGATTAGGTCCCGAATTATAGAAGCATATTCCAAGACAGGTGACTTTATATACGCAAGTGACGTATATAAAGTTTTGGTGACATAGGGATCATTGAACTCTTTAACCCAACGTTTTATGAAACCAAGTACACATCTGGCTTTATTGACAGTAATTGCTATATGAGGAATTAAGCTCAGTTTATGATACACACAGCAATAGTTAACATATATCGGTCTCTTTTTGACGAAACGCATATATTTACAATTTTTAAGGTTCAGCTCCATTAAATTTAAATTACACCAAGAATAAAATGAGTTCAAATTATTTTTGAGAAAAACATGATCAGAGTGGTAATTGTAATAGAAGAAAATTTTGACATCATCAGCATCGAGCTATTCGTTGAGCTCGAGTAGCCCGTTAACTACTCGAGCAGCTCGAGTAGGTCGAGTAGCTCGGAGCTCGAGTAATGGGGAGCTCTGATATTTACTGCAATAGTAGGGTGATATCCCTTTTAAGGAAGAGAAATAGGGTTTTAGCGCTATGTATAACATTCAGAAACTTCATTAACAAATATTAAATCCAGTAATATTGAATGATCATTAAGAATTCCATTTCATTGAAAAAGATGTAAATCAAAAAAAATATTAAAAAGCTCATCGCATTTATCATTTAATTTAGTCGGAACAAAGTATTTTTCTTCAGGTAAGATTTTCCACGAAATTTTCTTGAAATCTCCAAGACAACAACGGAGTCATCCGGATTGGCAGTACGTAGAACAAATTTAATAGCTTCTCCATGTTTAACATATAAATACTGTGGAGACGATGTAGGGATGCATGAGCAATAGGGCCGGTCGATTTAAAAATCGCCCAAGTGACAAGGAAAATCGTATTCTAGGGATAAAAATTAGAAACTATGCCCGAGGAAACATACCTCTAACACGAATTCTGATGTCCCGACTTTTGACCTGTCTGTCTGTCTCACTTTAACCCATTTAGAGTACCCCAATCGATTCCAAATGTATGATCGACCCCCACTAATTTTGGACGACCGACCCACCCATGCCAGTGGCACACACCCTGGCCCCAGTTTTCCACATAAAAATATTTCAACAAATCAAAATTTTTGTTTAGTATTTGGCTGACTACGATTGATTTAATATTAAAATTAACACCCATACATATACGTATCTTCTACTCTGCTAATAAATAATAATCATACGCCTTAACTATGCTATGTTATTCAAAAAGATCGATCGGATGAGGGTATGTAACTTTTAGATCACTCCGTGACTATGCGTGACTATGCGTAACTCTGCGTGACTATCCCAAAATTAATCTGTAGTCACAATAAGACTATGGGCCAAGTTTCAAATCAATTGCATGAGGGGAAAGGGGTTGCCCCATGGTAGACAGACAGGTCAAAAATCGGGACATCAGACAAAGTTTCTTATTTTGATCCCTAAAATATAATTTTCCTTGTCACTTGAGCGATTTTTTTGTCTCCCTACAAATCGACCCGCCCCACAGTGGGATTTCTTCATACATCTAACTGCAAAAAATAGAAGGAGTGATCCTACAACGACGAAATTTTGCACACTTGTTTAGATTTAAGTAGAAAAGAAAAATACAAAAAATTTTTAAAATCCCTCGACTCCTTGGGGTACCTCCCTTGGACCCCCATTTTTCCTAGAATTTTTGTCCTTAATGTATAGGTCGCAATTTTACGAAATTTGGCATACGTCTATAAGTTGATCTAAGAAAAAGCACTACAAATTTTGGTTGATATCCGTTGACTCCTTGGGGTACCTCCCTTGGACCCCCATTATTTCACGTAATTTTCTTTTCAATGTGTAGGCCGGAATTGTTAATAGAATTTGATTAAATTTGACACACGCCTATTAATTGATAAAAGCGAAAACTAACAATTTTCGTTGAAATGCGTCGTCTTTTATGTAACCTGAATGAACAAATTTCGTATAAATATAATTCTCATTGAAAATACTAGTAATATTTAATTAAAGAAATGCTAAAAATTGGTTATTCCCTCCCAACTCGAATAAAAAATATTCATATAGGTAAACAATATGTAAGCATTTTATTCATCAACTATCATATCTTTAACTACATCATCCAATTCTAAAATATTCTTATGAGGTTGACGTCTTAAGCTACTAATATATGGATCGGATGACTCAAGCAAACGATGAAAAACATCGATATTCGTTGCAGTTCTACTGCACTTTCTAGAAAACATTAATCTATAGTTCCTGTAATCTTTATTACGCGCTTCTTCTGCTTCCTCCGAGAGCATACCAATTGGGAGTACTGCTGCATCTATTATGTCCTTTCCATGAATAAGAATTTTGTGGACAGTAAAAGGCATGAAATACCATTTATAATTTTTAACAAATAGTTCAGCTGTTGCCCACGCAAATTTCTTAAACTTCATGGTATCAGTTTTCTGCCCACACGTTATTATTTGAAGAATTATACGAAAACGATCCACTAGTTCTTCATTTACCCCAGTTATATCTGCAACAAGTGCAGGGTTGGAAAAAAAACGCCTTGAGTTATTTCCATCATTTGATGTCCCAGATCCTTGCTTTACAGCATCTACGCGTAAGCTCATACGTTCCCTAAATTCAGTCTGAATTCGTTGCTTGTTCTCTTGTTTTAAAATTTTATTGCGTGCATCGATTGCAGACCACTTTTCGAAGGGTTTATTGTATGCTATATGAAGTATGCACTCCATAAACTTAATCCTAGCGTGTAATGAAGAAAGTCCTAATTTACAAGCTTCATTATCGATGTTTTTTCTTGAAACCGCTTCCAAATCATTCATTTCTGAGGGTTTAGCTTTACAAATGTAACACACAGCTGCTGAACTAGTATTTGTAACGGTCTGAGCCGTTTTACCATCAATCATCGTAAACACTAAATTATGTTTTACGTTGAAATGTTTGTCATTAACTGAAACATTAGTTTTTTCTAAAGCATCTATATTTATCCTCATGTTTTCTACAACTGTCAGGACTTTTTCTTTTGTCTCCTTAGTAAATTCGAAAAAAATTGGACGACAGTACCTTGTTGACGATGGGCTTTTATTACACCAAAGTTCCTCGCCAGTGTCTGTTTTTAGACTTAGAGGCACCATCGATGCTAAAAATAGACTCCTGTCACTTATATCACTTGGCAAGCTTTGATTGTATTCTGAATGTCCAGATGACCCATCACAGCCCCACTTCGACGTAAGAGTAAATTCAAAATTTGCTGCATTAATTCGTTCCTGCGAAAAACTTTCAAAAAGGCGCTTTGTCGTATGGTCCATCAGATTTGTAAGCTAACAGTGGCTTCTTTTTCTGACACTTGGATTTTATCCGGATAACATTTCTTCTTTTCATCAAGAACTTTTTTATAAGGAGGCAAAATATCATATCCTTCTCTTTGCAAAACGTACTTTATTGTTTCGTACTGATGTTTTGATAATTCAGCATCCAGCATTAAGGCAAGTGCAGTTGTTGAAGGAATATATGATTGTGGTGTTATTTTTGTATCTGGTGAAATTCCACTTGCCATTATTAATTGCTTTTGTGGGTACTGAGATGCTAAATCAGCTGCTTTGTACCTTTTACTACGATACTTGCAGTCATCGAATTCCTTAACTGGTCTTCCTTTTTTCTTTGAACAGCTAGGTTGGTCATCAGCAAGTGATACTTCGAACATATCTTAAAAAAATTTCATAATATTCAAAATAAATTATTATTATTATATTAATTCTTTAAAGATGTATGTATTTACTTTCTAACCAAGTCGCATTTTTCCGAAAGAAATAAGATTTGATTTTGTGCGATTCTCTCCAACGATTTAAAAAATGACCAAAAAACCTCTTTCGAACTGCCTTTTCCACTATTTCAATTTCATCAATAGTAAGCACCGAATTTTTCTGTTTTATAAAATTTGTTAACAAATTAACATTGCTACCATAATCAATAAGTTCATGGCACAATTCACTATATGAAACAGAAAATAAAATCATTTTTAGAATTATATTTTAAATTTTATTACAATATTTATTAACGTTAACTATTTACTTGTTGCGAATTTTGTTTTCAATTTAAGCGGTTTTCTTTTTACATTTTCTTTTTTAAAACATATGATTTTGTTTATTTTTTTTAAATCTTATTCACATCTGTCAACAATTTATTAACAAATTGTTGTTATAATTAATAACTTAAATTACTTTAAAACGTTAAGCTTAAAGGTATGCAAAACTTTTTTATTAAAAATACTAGGGTGCAATATTCGTGAATTTTTTACTAAATTTTGATTTTTTTAAAAGATTGACAAAAGTTGGTGAATTTTTTTGACTAATTCGAAAGAAGGGCCTTTTACCTTTCATTTCGTTATACTGTGAGCACGGAGGTAAACCGAGCTAACTGACTTTTTCTCCAACGAAAACAGCCAATGCTGAATTTTTAAGGACAATTTTGATGCACTCATATCTCCCAAACTATGTACGCAATAACTTTTTTTTTTCCTTTAAATTAAAAACAAGGCTTCGGATTTAAATAAAATCGACACTCAGATTTTTCCGCTCGAAACATCTTCGATATATAAATCTCTGAATTTGAACAAAATTACCATATATTTCCCTTTCACAACTTTAACCAGATTTCAACCGATCTTTTCCAAGAATATATATACATATATCTTAAAAGAAATGCAGATTTTTGTTTGCCAGACTCTTCTCTATAAAATAGCATCATTAGATTTTTTAAAAGTAATAGTCAAAAAATGCCTTTTTTGCAGCAGAAATCCCATAGTGCGCCCTAATGAGCAAGTAACAAATATTTTTTTATGATTTTATTTAATTAAAACTGCAACGAATTCGATGTTTAAAGAGGAATCAATTAATGAAACATCGGATGATACGATCCTTGAGACAGCAATAAGAACACCACCGCCATTCATCATAATGCAACATTTTATTGCAAAAAATATTATATTATCTTTAGGAAAGAATCATTATAAAAAATTTGTTCGAACTATCGTATGACTTGTGAGGTGTGCAAAACATTTAAACTTTGGATATTATAACACCGGCTGCGTTGAATATTGAATTTAATTAGTGTTGTATGAAGTCCTTAGGGAACTTATAGGTTTTCTACTCTAATAAAAGAAAAATAATGCAAATTTTCACATAGTATTTAATTTTTTCCATAGGAGACACGATCATTCTTCTTAATGCAAGAAATTATAATGAAACTGGCCGAAAAGAAAAAAAAATAACTTTAAATTTAATTGGCATTAATTAATTAAAATTTAAAGTTTCAGCATCGGCAATAGTTTTAAAGTAGTAGTCGTACCCAATATTAGTTATCAAAGATTCGCCACTCTTACTTTTTATTTATTAACTGATATTAAATCATAAATAACCAATTTTTTTATTCTAACCTGCAAATTATATTTTATTTAATTTTATTTTTATTTGAACAATCTGACAAAATGTAAATGGTAAAGGGTCCGCCAAATAACTTTTTTTTTTTTGAAAATGCAATAAAAAAAAAACTACTGAATATTATCTAAAATTTCTTTTCTTATTTGAAAGCACAATGCTTCCGGTTAATAATGGAAAATAATTTCATTCAAATGGCTGCCTCGGCTGGCCATGCAGTAGCCTACACGATCGGTCCAATTTTTAAGCACATTATCGATTGTGTGCAGCTGTATTTCACCAATGGCTTCACGAATATTGTCCTTAAAGCGTCAATTGTCTCTGGCTTGTTGGCGTAACTCTTATCTTTGAGGGCACCCCACAAATAATAGTCCAACGGTGTCAAATCGCAGCTCCGAGGTGGCCAAACGACATCAGCTCTGCAGCTGATAATGCGATCTTCAAAAACAGGGCGCAAAACATCGAGTGTAGCTTCGGATGTGTTGCACTTAGCGCCGTCCTGTTGAAACCAAATGTTGCCAATATCCTCCTCTTCAGTTTTTGTGAACAAAAATTCGTTCAACATGGCCCGATAACGATCGCCATTGACTGTAATGGCCACTCCTTTTTCCATTTTCCAAGAAAAATGGCCCATTATGCCTCTGGACCAAAATTCGCACCAAACTGTGACTCGTTTTGGGTGTATTGACTTTTCAATGTATGCGTGCGGGTTTTCTGTGTCCCAAATGCGACAATTTTGCTTGTTTACATACCCGCCAAAATTAAAATGAGCTTCATCTGAAAAGATGATTTTTTTTTTTTGGCAAAATCGGCATCTTCTGTTAGTCGATCGCAGGCCCACTTAGCGAAGCGAAAACGCATTGGATGGTCAGTTGGCTTCAACCCATGATTCAATTGGACTTTGTATGGCGTCAAACCAAGGTCTTTATGCAAAATTCGTCTCAATGATGCCTCCGAAATGTTCAATTCTTGAGAACGACGGTGAGTTGATATTGATGGCGCTTCACGCACACTTTCTGCAACAGCAGCAATATTCTCGGGTGTACGCACTATTTTTGGCTTTTCACGCTTTGGTTTATCGATGAGGATGCCAGTTTCTTTCACTTTTTTCACAAGATAACGAACATACAGAGCTGACGGTACGCAATTTTCGCATACATTCTGCAACATTACCATGATTTTCAAAGTAATGTCACAATATTTCCCAGCGTTCTATACACAACCATATTCCTTCAGAGGAAGGATAAAACTAATTATCTGTCAAATCAGACATGAGCTAAGTGTTACCATTCACGAAATAAGCACTAGTTGAAAATAAAAACGTTAGATGGCGGACCCTTTATGTTCTTTTTTGAACACGTTAAACAAAAGGATTAAAGATTATAATCTTTATGTTTATGATTCGTGTTACTCAAATAAACTAAAAATACAATTCCTAGGCTCAGAAAACTTTGCACCTAAAATTGATACATATATACAAAATTAATATTTTTCAAAATAGCTGCTCACTGCTTACCGCTTATTTATTTACGCTTGCATTTTAAATACCTTGAGCTACTGAAAAAGAGAAACAGAATATTAAGAAGTGCTCAAATATGTCAGTACACAGACTTTAATTGATTTTTGTACGTAAATCAATAATGCTTCAAATACGTTAGTCAAAGGTAGCTTTAGAGGGGTAATATATAGTGCATTGCTAACAATTAGTTTATATATTTACGCTGGTCCCTGACTCACTGACTGACTGACTGATTCTGTAACGCTGAAATAATACACATAGCACTCCCTACAAAGCTATGTGAAATACACAAACAAAAATTAATCTTTCTCATTTTATACAAACACACACAATTTTCTCTCTTCTTTGTTACCGACCAGTGCTGCTAATAAAATCTTCTGAAAATCTACAATCTTGGAAATTAAATCGCCAAAATTGTCATTTTTTAAACAAGAAATTGTCAAGAAAATTTTACCGCTTATAAAACTCGAAGAAATATTACAAAAGGAAGCAATAAAATTTATTTATATCATTCATATTACGAATATTATAACAGCATTGGTTATTTCTATATATAAAAATGTATTAGTGATGAAATTTCAACGAAAAAAATTTAACACAGCAATCAACTAAATAATTTTATTGATATGTATCTATAGCTGAAACACATAATATAGGTTTTAAGTATCGCAGTAATTAAAACTTAAATCTTAAGTTGAGATGCTATTCAAGGAATTTCAGTTTTGAAACGACTTGACCCAGAATTAAATCTATACATATTTTGTAATTTACATTTACACTAAACATCCCATTAATTGTTAACCCTTGAAATCTTAATTTTTATACTACTGAAAATTTTAAATCTTTAATCATCATTTTAACAAATTTAACAAATCATTTTAACAAATTGAAAAATCGTCGAAATTACAATAAGTTGCCGTAATTGGCAGCACTGCTAACAACAATAGCACTACATATGCAGATTTTGTGCTACATATGGAATAAGATGAACGCAAAATGCATCAAAAAACTAATATCTATTCAAATTCTTCTTTAAATTCCCTTTGTTTGTCAATAAAAAAATTCTGCAAAAAAAGTAATTAATGAAATTTTAAACATTTTTATGCATACATAATTTTTTTATCAAACTAAACTTTACCGTTTGCCTGTTTTGTTTTTCATCTCAAAATTGTTTTGAATTGTTAAGAGTGCTTTCGCTCAGATTCTCTGATTGCCAGTACTTACCAAAGAGTATGCTTTTTTGATAAATATTTGAGTTAAAAGAGATCTTCAATGTGGATTTTGTTGTTGTCCAACCTATGATTGCGTTTAAAGCTCTGTATTGAAAAGCACTTAAAAAAATAGTGCAATATTAAGTTTAAAATTTAAATTATTCTGACTTTGCTTAATTAAATTACATTGTAATTTCAGAAGAGTGGTGGGAAAATTTTTTTCTCACTCATATTACTTTTTGTATGATTTGATTTCAAAAAAATTTAGACAAACATAAATTACGTAAATAGGTATATTTAAGATTTTAATTTGAATAATATATTGAAATTTTCATGGAAGAATTAAAGGCGATTTGGAATAATAACTTTGTTTTTTAAGTAAAACTAATACGCCCTTATTTTATTTTTTATTTTTTTTTTTTTTGGATTTATAGATAACTGGAAAAAAATGTTCGCTTTTTACAGTTTACATTTGTGATGACATATGAAATATTTTTTTCTCTTTTTTGTAGGTGTATTGGTGTTTGCACTTCCTTGAGGGGTGGTAGGTTTTAAAACATTTTTTTGCATTTCTCTTTCTGAATGCACAACATGTCGAGAGTGTTGTGTCAAAATTTTAAGTAAATCAGAGCAAAACTTAAGAAGATACAGCGTTTCCAGCAACCGGCCTCATACGGTATATAGTATATAAATCATAGTATATAAATTCGAAGTCCGTCAACATCATAGCTCAAAATCTACTTGACCGACTCTTTTGCAATTTTATACACTATATCTACACATAAATCGTCACGTAACCAAACAACATTTTTTAACAACAAATTCCCGAAATTGTATAGCAAAAATCGTTTTTCACTTCAAAATGCTGCCAAAAAAAAAAAAAAAGTTGTAAAAACTCTTCGTCACTACCACAGGAAACATGCCACCTTTGAAACGCGTTCCGATTTTTTTATTTCACATGATCCGGTAACGAGTTATGATGTTCACCGCAAAACAACAAAGCCTCCGGAGATTCGCTGTCACGGACTTATTTATTAAAATTTTTAATTGAAATTTTTTTCAAAGATTATTCAAATATTATGCTATAACGTATAAATGAAATAAATAATCCAACATTATTCGTATCTTTAAAAAAGAATTATGAAAATACGACT
This sequence comes from Cordilura impudica, assembly GCA_963682025.1. NCBI lineage: Eukaryota > Metazoa > Arthropoda > Insecta > Diptera > Scathophagidae > Cordilura > Cordilura impudica. The sequence goes on along the minus strand of OY821517.1, from coordinate 264,975,687 downwards.
TTTTTAACATTTAAAACCCCCCTTAAGAAACTTTTAGGAACCTTGCTCTAAAACGTTTTTTTTTTCTATGCTATTCTATTTTTCTACAATAAAATGGAGTTAGGTTATAGCGAACTCAGCGGGACCGGCTAAATTAGTTCATTATATACTAAGTTCGTTATAACCGTAGTATTTTTTAATTTCTCCGAAAGGTTTAAAAAGTTTTTTTTTAGTTGAATAAGTTTATTTATTTTGGGGCATTTTAAAAAGTTATAAAACATAAATTAAATTGCTAAAAAGATACATATTAATTGTTTGTCTTTAGAAGACTAAAGTTACCGAGTTTCTATCAAAATAAGATATTTTTTTAAAATCATATAATATGAAAAACTCCTTATGTATAGAAGCAGAAATTACAAAGCAAAGGTTGGCTACTGGCAAACTTTTACGAAAATATACATAAAAGGACTTTTTACAAAACTTCATTTGAAAATCGAAGTTTTTGTTTTGTATTAAAATTAAATGAAAATAAAATTAAATTAAATTGAAATTAATTTTTTTTAAATATATAAAATATATGAAAATTCTGAAATGGAAAAAAAAATTTGTTTGTTAAAGTCAAAAGTTTGATATAACCACTGTTCGCTACAAGAGAAGCAATTTGTATGAAAAATGTGATTATAACTCTTGGGACCGAAGAAATTCTTCGCATTAACAAAAATTTATTACAACCAGGGTTTGTTAGAAGCGAACTCCATTGTATTAAATTTTAATTATTTTGGGAATCTCCAATCTCCTCACTTTACCCGGCGGTGTTTTCACACGGTCAACTGTATGTGGCTCTGTCACGATCAAAAGTTGCAAGCCAAGTTAAGATACGTATTCAATCGAACCCACAGCAAGGAAAACTATTAAATGACCAACGATATTTCACACAAAATATAGTTTTTCAAGAGATTCTAAATTGAAAAACTTTTTTGCCAAATATTTCTTATCTGTTTTGATACTTATGTATACAATTTCTACAAACACAATCTTTTTTCATATGTACATATGTAACAATATAATTTTTAATTTACTACTATAATTAAAGGAATTTAATTTATTATAAATTTTTTTTAAATTTAAACTGTTTTATTCATAATTTTTAAACGGGCGCCTAGGCGCCACACAATCAACTAGTTGTACATATTCGTAGACGTTAGAACGAACTAAAAAAAAAACAAACAATTGGAAAACTGATAAAAGAAACCAAAAAAGGAAATCAAAGAGTATACACATCAATAAGATCTTTTAGATAAGAATAAAATAAACAAACGATTGTATACTTATGCGAGTATACATTTAAAATCTTTTACTTAAGCGAAACCAATATGCAAAAATACATATAAGAGATTTCCAAAGACAAAAATTATATGAAAATTTATATGGTAACAATTATCCACTTAAAGTCCCAACTCTCATCATAACTTTTTAATGTAATAACCAGGGCTCCGGCTTCATCCGCTGGAATTATTAAGGTCCGACTCCGGCTCTGACCGCGACTTCGGCTGCTGCTCTAAATCTACCTCTGATGCCAGTATCTTGATATAACATTTATTTTTTGAAATATTTTATTTATTTTTATTAATTCTTTTATTAATAAACAATAATATGATGGGTTAGTAGAATAACAAAACTTCAAAAAATAGCCCTACATTTGTCTATAGAAATAATATAAGCCTCAATAACACCTGGCTTCATTGATGCTCTGAAATCGGATCTAATGATTGTGAGTGCGAACACTTTTTCGGTCGAATTGCCGCAGCACCATGGATAATCTCAGGGTACTTTTTTTTTCTAAATTTTAATGCCTGGTAAAAGTCCATTTTAAATGTAACTAAGACGGTTGGAGTTTCTGTGTGTCCGCTACTTTCTAATATAATTAAGCAACGACACTTGGACTGCTCCTGCTTATCTAATTTTACTTTTTTTTAATTTTTATTTAAATTTTTACTTAAATTTTAAATTTTTATTTAAAAAAAAAACATAAAATTATATTAAATATTTGGAGTTCAAATTAATTATTTTTATACTAATAGCTAATCACATGCAACTTAAACTCCACTTTGACCTTCAGTTTTCAAAGTACTAATTCTTTTTTTAATAAGAAATTAACTTAAGCACTAGACCTATAATATATAACATGAACTATAATATTTTATAACACAAACATATCAATCTTCATTTTATGCTGAATGCTGTTCAAATTCAATTATATTAACCACACACCTGAAAAAAACCACAAACAACTATTTTCAACTTGATCAATAATTGAGTATAAATTCTACTAATGCAATTTAGACTCTTGTCCGCATGAATAAAGAAATTCAAAAATAATTTAAATTATGAAACACTTTTATATTATTTAATTTAAGTACTTGAATGAACTTACTCTCATAAAATAAAGTAAAATCTACTTATTCATAGTGATCTGTAAAATATTACGTCCCCAAATTCGAAGACCTGTTTGTGCAATTATTTTCAAAATTATTTGAATTTTTCATGCATGTGCAATGAAGAAAGAATTTGGAGTCGGAGTCGCGAGTTTTTATAGCGACTCCGACTCCGACTCGAGAGTCCTGATAATGACAGAATGCTTATATTATCGTCACAAATTAAAAAGCGTATAGAAAAATATAGCAAAAATATTGCACATAAATAAAATAATGTACAAAGAAACATTAATAACTAAATTTAAAATCATCATTGATATGTATATACATATATATCAAAATGGGTCAATTAATGAATCACAGCCACTATATTGCGGTTTGTAGAAAAGATGTAGTAAGTATTTTTATAATTTTTATGAAAAAAAATATTTAACTTTTAGTAAACAATTTAGTACCTATTCTGAAGTACCGATGTCGTCGTCGTCAAATAGTTATTCTATGGAAATTTCCAAGATGACTTTTGACGATGAAGCAGAAATAGTACTTCGCGAAGGCTTGCAATTCTTCGCATAAGACACTGGACTGGATCAGCATCACTTTGGTCTTCACGTCGAACTTCTTCCATTTGAGATGCAACCAGGTTACCTAACTAGGCAATTTTTTTTCTTTTTTTTGCCGTTAAAACGTTTTTGAAATTGTTGAGATCATTGCGGTTGGAATTGATTGCATTCTGTAATGTTAATATTTTTACACCCGAAAATCTGTATTCTTAACACACAAAAATTACTTTATGTTTGTTTTGCTTAGGGGGCTCTTGGCTTAAATTATCTTCTTCGCCAAAGTCGGATATGGTGTTTTCTGTACTTGTGGTCTGGAAAAATTAATGTTTTCTTTTTTAAAATTTTTGGACTCAAAGCATACCTCGATATTGTTTTTGCTTGCTCACAACACCAAAGCTTTGAGACGTAAAAATCAGTCATTCCTACACCATTTTTTTTAAAAACCCATTTGTTCTTCCATAAGCTGCACTCGCAAATTCCTCCACTTGCATTTTATATATTTTTTTTTTTTTTTTTTTTGCAAATTTAGACTCTCACCACTGTTTACCAACTTCTCCAGTATTTTATTCCATGCCTGGGCCTTTTTTATTCAGTCTAAATACTCTGAAGATTGTTATTTAATAGGAATGGATATTGCTGCAGACAAATAATTAATGTTTCAACAGTTTCCCGCTTTCAATTTTGGGACATTTTTGTCTATTTATAATAATTTTTGTTGATTGATTTTGTATTTTCTTTTTAATCTTTTATATTTAAGTTTTATTTATTTGAAATGAACCTGAATTTATTTACATTTATTATTTTTTTTACAAATCTATGCTACCACAATAGTGAATGAAAAAAAAAAAAAAAATGAATGAAAACGTAAAATAAAGCTTCAACAAACTTCACTCTGACAATTACGAATTTAAAAATACAAGAGAATTTCCGAGTATATATAGGCATGTACCCCAATTCTCTTCTAACTTCTCACCAAAAAACTCAGAATTTCGAAATAAAAATTTAATATTCTTAATCGAAACTTACGCCTTATCACGGAGCATAATGTCAAACCAGTACTCTGGCGGAAGTGAAATGCATTCTGTAGCAAATCTTAATCGCTTTTCAATATTTTTCACTGAGGCCACAGGTTTGTTTCCTAGGAATATTTGTATTTTTGTTTTACATTTCGGATAGTTTTATATAAAACACTCAGCACATAATCAGTATTCAATTGCAGAGTTAACCCTCTTGTGCTGTGGCTTTTCGTAAATAGTTTTAATGATTTTGCTTTCAACATTCCGTATTTGGTATGCCTGGTAACCATTTTAATTCGACTGTTCCTTCTTTTTCAGCACAGGATATTATCTTGTAGGAGAGAATATAACAGCGATTTCACTGGCTGATTTGCCAAATAATTATATAACTATAAAATCTGTGCTATGGACTGGAACGGAAACTTGAAACAAAGTTCTGGGTGAAGCAGGAATGTCTGTTATGACGTTTATTCTACATTACCGACTTACATGAATCACTGGGTGAATGTCTTTATATAGATGATATTAACATCAGATTATTATTTTATACAAATGCTATTGTTATCATGAGAGACGCAGTAAGTACGTTGCAAAAATGATTTTAAAAAAATGGAAAAATGTTGTCAGGAATGGAACCTGGAAGTTAACCTAAGCAAATCACAAATTATGGTATTTAGAAATGTAGGTAGAAGAGCAGAAGAAAAAATACGCACCTTTGATGACAATGAGATAATTTAATTTCAGGAATGACAACTACTGCTAGGATGGGTTTCAGATAACATAGTGAGAATAGAAAAAATTCTGCAAAGAACACCACTTGGAAGAGTTTTCTAAATAAGAAAAATATTTCAGTCATTGCTAAACGGCAACGGTTTGAAACAATTTGCAAAATTGACCAAACATATGGAGCACAGTTTGAAGTCGACAAATTTCAAACATTTTGTCAAGAAGATTCTATGGCTACCATCGTTCACACTTACTTACATCCTAATGCTCGAAACAAATATGGAAGATGGTCACCGACATTTACTAGATTTGCATATGACATATGTAGGTCGAACACTTTTTAGTCCGATTCAAACAAACTGCCACTGCAGCTACCTTTGAAGTTAATGGATAAACAAATATCATGAGAATTAAATGTAGCCAACTATTGGAAAAATTGAAGATTTCAGCAAAACAAGTTTACGTGCAGAGTGCCCTTGATACAAACAAATTCTACAAGAACTTGGATTTCTCTAAAGGTTTATGTTATATGACGGCTGTAAACACGCAAACGAATTTATGCGGATCTTCAAATGAAACAGGTTCAACCTATGTTCCTTATGCAACTTAAATGGGGCAGAAAACTTTCAACATTTCATAGGCCTTTTTCTAATAATTGGAGAATTTAGCTTACGTTTCTTTAGAAACAATTCTTTAGAAAATAATCACATCGTACAAATTTTAAACGGCGCTTACGAGTTGAAGAATCTATTACAATATATTATCAATGCTCTGCAGTACAAAAAAGTATGGATAGATGAATACAATTTTTAACAATTTAATACGTACACTATTACCATGATTAATCAAAGCAAAATGTTTAAAAGTAAAATTTTGAATGCTCCTATATATAAAGTAATCACACTTCCGTTAGACGGGAATTGTCAATGTAGAAAATTCTTTATTAACATTTGAAAATGTAATTATAAATTATAGAATTTTATAAAGCTATTTGAAAATTAGGAATAAATACAATTACCAATAACACGGCGCTATAGTGACAATATACTTGAAAAGCGAGCCAGTGTAGGTTATAGACCTTATTGAGTAGATCAAAAATCAATTTTCAAAAGTTCGGAAACACCGTCAAATTTCGGAGTTATTCCGAATAAACCGTTTTTGGGTAGGTACAAGTACTTATGACCTCGTAAGTTAGTTGGTTTTTAGCCGATATAAATTTTTTAACTGATTTCGGAAAGAAGAAATATGTGCCTTTCCAAGTGTATACACCCTTCGGTATTTATATAAAATTTTTATAGTGATATTCTTAATTATATCTGATTTTAATTTTATTTTTTCTAGTTTTTTCAAATTTGGTGCCATTTTTTTTTAAAAGTTTGTATAGAAAGATACCCTTATGTATATATTTGGTTAAAGCTTATTTAGTTTTAAGTTAAACTAGCTTCCAATAAATAAAATCGGGTAAAAAATAAAAAAGTTATTAAGGTTTTTCAAAAGTTATATATTTAGCTTTTACAAAATTTGTTCAATAACTACCACTTTTTTTTATTTTACTTTATTTTTTTAGTTTTATAATATGATGATATACTCGTAAATATTTTAAAATAACAGCATAAAAATTCTTTTATTTAGCAATTTAGAATATTTGATCAAAAGTCTTTGCTAGACCTCTTAAGCTTGTACCTCAAGTCGTCTGTTTCTCGCTTAAGTGACCAGCAGTAATTTAAAAATCATTCTTACTTGGCTTTTTCCTCCGAAGCGTTTTTCGATATCCAAAATATCTTGGTGAAATCGTTCACCTTGCTCATCACTAAATTGTCCTAGGTTTTCTGGGAAAAAATATAAATGTGAATGCAGAAAATGAACTTTTATGGACATTCTGCATCCCATTTCTGCATAAGAAATTCGTTTACTACGTCAATATAATTTTCACTTTTTTTATTTCCCAAAAAATTTTCACATAAGCTAATAAAGCTTCTGCATGCTCTTTTTTCCACAACATTTAGTTTCATTGTAAATTATTCGTCCAGCATGATTTTGCGGATTTGAGGTCCCACAAAAATACCTAAAAAAAAAAAACAATACAATTATGGTTAGAAACCAATAAACATTTGTACATTCTTTTATTTTTGCTTCAGTTATTCTTGGGAAAACTGATTTTAGGTGTAAAAAGGCATCGCTTTCCCTATCCACGCATTTCACGAACTACTTCATGTATCCCAATTCGTTGTTTTTTGACAGCGAATAAACCACAGATGGAACCAAAATTATTACGTATATCACACATTGCAATAGAAGTAAAAACCCAATTTATACTTTTATATTAAAGATTAAAAAAATAACACAAACTTACTTTTTTAATTAAAATGTTTAAGTAACACTAATCTTTTTACAAATTCAAAATAGTCACACTTAATTTTTAAAATAATAAACCATTTATTTCTTAGGTATGTATATTTCGTCATTACAAATGCTTACAAATATTTAATTAATATAGCATAAAATGTATACGGCTGGAAAGATCTATTCCTTGCCTTTCACAAAGCGTTTAAAAATTTTAAATCGGATTAAAATCAACTGCGTTACGTGTTCGTAAGTGATCGAACCTACCCGAGATAACTCCGAAATTTGAGGGTGTTTCCGAACATTTTAAATCTGATTTGAGACCTACTCAACATGGCCTACAACCTACACTACATCACCTTCCAAGTATATTTTCACTGTAGCACAACGAACGATTTCACCAAAACATTTTGGATATCGAAAGACGCTTCGAAGGAAAAGCCAAATAAGAATGATTTCAAATTACTGCTGGTCACATAAGCGAGAAACAGACTACTTGATGTACAAGCGTAAGAGGTCTAGCAAACACTTTTAATCAAATATTTTAAATTTCTAAATAAAAGAATTTTTATATGTACCGTTATTTTAAAATATTTGCGAGTATATGATCGTATTATAAAACTAAAAAAATAAAGTAAAATAAAATAAAGTTGTAGTTCTTGATCAAATTTTGTAAAAGCTAAATATATCACTTTTGAAAAACCTTAATAACTTTTTTTTTACCGGATTTTATTTATTGAAAGCTAGTTTAACTCAAAACTAAATTGTCTTTAAGAACGTATATACTTTCTAAGGGTATGTTTCTAAACAAACTTATTTAAAAAAATGGCGCCAAAGTTGAAAAAACTAGAAAAAATAAAATTAAAATCAGATATAATTAAGAATATCGCTAAAAAAATTTTTTATAAATACCAAAGGGTGTACACATTTGCAGAGGCACATATTTTTTCTTTTGGAAACCAGTCAAAAAATAAATATCGGCTGAAAACCAACTAAGTTACACGGTCAGAAGTATTTGTAGCTACCCAAAAACGGTTTATTCGGAATAACTCCGAAATTTGAGGGTATTTCCGAACTTTTGAAAATTGATTTATGATCTACTCAGTAAGGTCTATAACCTACAATAAGTCGCTTTTCAAGTATAAAAAAAAGTCTGCATTTGTAGCAGCGTGTAATTTAAATGTACCAATCAAATAATAAGTTTTTTTTAAACGCGTTTTCCTCTCATATGTACGTAGGACAATTACTTTGTACGTAAACGCTATGCAACCTCTTCACATGCAGTAACATTCATGCAAAAACCCCAAGTGTACAAATTTGTGGAAAAGTAACACATCCTTTGTTCTTTTCACTATTATGCAAAGATTTTTTTGACACTATTCATATTGAGAAAACATCATTTTTTGTTGCTGTTATTGTAAAGTATGTGTCTCTTTTATATGTTTGACCAGTTAACCATTTTTTAAATATTTCCTAGTGCATCATATATTTCTTTCGTTTCTGTTCCATACGCGATTGAAACCTAAGGTTTTTCACTGGTCTTATGCACTAAACTGGTTTCAAGCTATACACTTCCATTTAGCGCTTTATATGGTAATACCTGCCATACTAAGTAAACAACCATCAATATAAGGAAACAAGTAATAAAATTTTAGTCGGTCGAGATCGACCATGCGATACCCTACACCATTGTTTAGAAACCCTTTCTCTTCGGTCCAACTAACTGGATATAGGAAATAAGCAAAAACCAAATTTGAGTGGCATTGTTATTAATTTTTTTTGGCTGCAGATATGAAAAAGTTCATATCGAGTGCTATATTTGTATGTGGACTAGGTCAAAAAATGGACCGATCCTGACCATATTTGGTAAAGTCACTTATATTTTGAAAAAATATACACAAACCAAATTGAGAAAAATCTGTGTAATATTTTTGTTTTTTTTGATAGATTTAAGTGAAGATCGGGAAGCAGCTCTATATGGGGCATACACAGTGGTCCCAATGAGAAATATAGCACGAAAAAAGTCATAACTCTTTTTTAAAAGTACCTAGAAGCATACAAACTTGTAGGGAAAATCGACTTAGTATGGCACGATCTCTCACCAAAAATAGGCGGATTCGATTGAAGGGTTGTGGCACTTTCCATATAAAATTTACTGATATAAAACCTGCAAAATTATTTCACATTCATTGATAATATTATGTGTTGATTTGTGTGTTTTGTTTATTCAAAATATAAAAATATTTACCGTGAACTCAAAAAAGGAACAAATAGTCAAATAATACACAAAAAGAAATATTGTTGTGTTTTCAGATGTTTGTTTTTTTATTTAAAATAATTATCTATGTAAATGTTTATTCATCGGCGTTTGTTTCAGAATCGGTTTCGTCATCTGAATCGTTTTGCAGATTCAAAATAGAAGTATCAGAAAGCAAATCAATTGAGTCAGGGCATAATGTTTCTATATTTCTATTCGTCGGCTTTGTTGAAAGAGAAGAAATGTATGGATCCGATGAAAAAGCATATTGTTAAAAAGATCTTGCGTGTTACTTTCCCGTGACATTTTTCGAGTATGATGTTCTCGAACATATCTAAAATCTTTGTTGCGAGATTCAAGCACTTAATCGGATAGCATTCCAATGGGCAGGGCAGCTTTTTCAATAATGTCTGCACCATGAATCAATATTTTGTGAACACTTGATGGCATCCAATACCACGGATATAATTCCACGTATAATTTCGCTGTTGCGAAAGCATACGCTCGGAACAATTCTGCATTAATTGCAGAACCGGATGCCATACATCGTAAAATGACGCCAAGTTTTCTAATTAAATTTTCGCCAACGCCAGTTATTTGTGAAGCTAAACGTGGTTCCTGGAAAAATCTTCTGGCGGTGTTGCCATTATTTGTAGTGCCGTGAACTGGCTTTGGTATGTCGACCAGCAAGTTCATATCTGTTTTCATTCTATCAATAATCATTGTTTTCCTTGCCTTAATTATGGCCTTTTCCGATTCTCCCTGAGCTTTCCATTTTTGTATTTCAAGTTTATACGCAATGTGCAAAATGCACTCTAAGCTCCTTATCCAAGTATGTAGAGTGAAGAGTCCATACTCGTAAAGGCTTTTATTCGGTTTTGAACTCTTTAATTTTGTTTAAGTCATTCATAGAAGTAGGTGGTGCTCCACAAATTCCTCATCTTTGAGGCGACAAATTTGCAATAGTTGAAAAAACTTTACCATCGATCATAGTCAAAAAGAAGCGAAGGTTTACAGGTATTATGTTGTCGCGAACCTTGATTACAGTGGGAACAATCGCAGCTATTTGAGATTGTATTACACCAATTTCCTCATTAATTAATGATGTACTTTCCTTTTGAAATGTAAGTTTAATTGGTCTGCAAAAGCGCGTAGAAGAAGGCCGTGGATTTTGCCATATAACTTTGTCATCATTTTCTAGCTCCAATGGAACTAAACACACTGCAAATAAATGCTGACCTGTTTGTATAGCATGCTCTGTGAACGGTTGCTTGTGTGTTGAGTGACCGCTGCTACCATCACATCCCCATTTGCATGTTAACATTAACGACGAACATGTAAATTCTTCCAGATTTTCTCTTTGTACTTTTATTATCCTATTTGTCGTTTGGTCAACTAAACTTTGCAAAGCCACTTTAGCAGTTGCTTCTGAAATCTTTATTCCATTGCTTGGGTAACAATCTTTTTTGGCAACCAAAAGTTTCTTATAAGATGGATATATATCTGCAGTACGTTCTTTGGCACCCGCGCGCATAGAAACATAAGAACTTTTTGAGTATTTTCCCTCAATGTGCATTGCCAGTGCTTCTTCACTGCTATACGGTATGACTTCTTTAGATGGTGTACCTAGCAATCTTTTTATTTTTACTGGCCTTTTTGGAGAACCATCTATAAATAACGCCTGCCGCAACTCTTTTGCCTGCTTTATAAAGACTACTTGCAGCAGCAAATGTTAACTCTTTTGGATAGCAAGTGTTCAAAAGAAACTTCGTTTTCAATTGCTTCGATCTTTGGCCCCCTTCTAAAAACACTTTGGAAGGTCGTCCATGCTTCGAACATCGAACATCGATGAGGCTTTACTGGGAAAGACAAACAATTCATCCAACCAACATTTATAAGTAGACTCAAAAACATTCTTTGTTCGATGTGCCTGCGTCCACTTTTTCGACAATTTACTAACGAAATTTCGAGCTGCTTGTTTTAGTTTATTTTTATAGTCGTCATTTTCTATACCACTTTTGATGAAAATATAATATATAACAGCATCATTTTTTTTTTCTTTTGGTCCTTTTCAGCGTACCAAACATTGAACAAATCTCTTTTGGTGATAGACATTGCAACCTTAAAATGAGAAATGCAGTGTGTTAGGCAAAAATCGGCAGATGGTTCTTTAAACAATTAATAACTCACACTTTATAGATAAAGCTGGTGAAATTCACATTTAAAAGTCTAACACAAGTTACAATACTGATAAAATTACACAATTAACAAATACATTTAAATTTTCATACATTTTGTTGTCTAAACTTAATACTAGATCAACGGCATATCAAGAATTAAAAACAAGTAAGAAAATTATAGTCGGTCTAGACCGACTATACGATACCCTATACCATGCGTTTAGAAACCTTATCTCTTAGGCCCAACTAACTGGACATTGCAAATAAGCAAAAACCAAATGAGTGGGATTTTTATTAATTTTTTTGGCTGCAGATATGAAAAAGTTCATATCGGATGCTATATCTATAAAGCGACTAGGTCCAAAAATGGACCGATCCTGATCATGTTTGGTAAAGACTCTTGTATTTTGCAAAAAATATATACAAACAAAATTTGAGAAGAATCAGTGGAATATTTTTGTTTTTAATAGATTTAAGTGAAGATCGGGAAGCAGTCTATATGGGGCCAAAGGGACCATTTTTGGACTACTCATTAATGGATGTAATGAACGCATACAAACCCAATTTGAGTAAGATCTATATGACAATTTGGATCTTATGGCAATTTATGTCGATTTCATAGGGGTAATTTGTATGGGGCCTAGGTCTGAACATGGACGGATTGTCACCAATTTCAATAGCGTTCATCCCATGGCCGATAAAAGCTTATACACCAAATTTCATCAAAATATATCCATATTTGCGACCTGCAGTTTGATTCCAAGCTTTACATTGGCACACAGACGGACGGACGGACGGACGGACGGACATTGTTAAATCAACTCAGAAAGTGATTCTGATTCGATCGGTATAAATAAAGATGGGTCTAGGTCAAATATTTTTGGTTGTTACAAACAGCAGCACAAAGTCATTATACCCAAACCACATAGTGGTATAGGGTATAAAAATGCAAGCTAAATATTTATTACATACTAGTTGATTGTGTGGCGCCTAGGCGCCCGTTCATTTTGACTTTAACAAAGAAATTTTTTTTTCCATTTCAGAATTTTCCTATATTATATATATTTTTTAAAAATTAATTTTAATTTAATTTGTTTTTATTTTAATTTAACTTTAATACAAAAACAAAAACTTCGATTTTCAAATGAAGTTTTGTAAAAGGTCCTTTTATGTTTATTTTCGTAAAAGTTTGCTAGTAGCCAACCTTTGCTTTGTACTTTCTGCTTCTATAAATAAGGAGTTTTTAATATTATAAGATTTTAAAAAAACATTTTATTTTGATAGAAACTCGGAAATTTTAGTCTTCTTAAGACAAACTATTAATATGAATCTTTTTAATAATTTTATTTATGTTTTATAACTTTTTAAAATGCATCAAAATAAATAAACTTATTCAACTAAAAAAAGTTTTTAAACCTTTCGGACAAAGCAAAAAAATACTACGGTTATAACGAACTTAGTCTAACTAATTTGGCCGGTCCCGCCGAGTTCGTTATAACCGAACTCCATTTTACTGTAAAAAAAAATAGAATAGCATAGAAAAAAAAACGTTTTAGAGCAAGTTTCCTAAAAGTTTCTTTTTGAAGATATGAATAATGTTGGATTATTTATTTCATATGTACATTATAGCATAACATTTGAAGAATCTTTAAAAAAAATTTTCGATTAAAAATTTTAATAAATAAGTCCGCGACAGGGAATCTCCGGAGGCGTTGTTGTTTTGCGGTGAACATCATAACTCGTTACCGGATCATGTGAAATAATAAATCGAAATGCGTTTCAAAGGTGATATGTTTCCTGAGGTAGTGACGAAGAGTTTTTTAATTCTTTTTTGCAGCATTTTGAAGTGAAAAACGATTTTTGCTATACAATTTCGGGAATTTGTTGTTAAAAAATGGGAAAGAAAATGGAATTAAAAAACTCTTCGTGGTTACCTGATGATTTATGTGTAGATATAGTTTCTAAAATTTCAAAAGAATCGGTCAAGTAGATTTTGAGTTATGATGTTCACGGACTTCGAACATTTATTTGCGAGAAAATCGGTTTAAAGTTTTCTAAAAACTGATTTATATACCGTATGAGGCCGGTCGCTGGAAACGCTGTATCTTCTTAAGTTTTGCTCTTCAAATTTTCAGACAACACGCTCGACATTTTGTGCATTCAGAAAGAGAAATGCAAAAAAAGTTTTTAAACCCAACACCCCTTAAGGAATTGCAAACACCAATACACCTACACAAAAGAGAAAAAAATATTTCATATTTCATCATAGGTACATGTAAACTGAAAAAAGAGAACTACATTTTTTGCAAAGTTATCTATAAATCCAAAAAAATAAAAAATAAGGGCGTATTAGTTTTACTTCAAGAAAAACTTATTATTCCAAATCGCCTTTAATTCTTCCATGATAATTTCAATAAATTATTCAAATTAAAATCTTAAATACACCGATTTACGTAATTTATGTTTGTCAAAATTTTTTGAAAGCAAATTATGCAAGAATTAATATAATGAGTGAAAAAAAATTATTTTCCCACCTCTCTTCTGAAATTACAGTGTAATTTAAGTTACAATAATTTAAATTTTAAACTTAATATTGCACTATTTTTTCAAGGGCTTTTCAATACAGAGGTATAAACGAAATCATACGTTAGACAACAACAAAATCCACAAGATCTCTTTTTTCTCAAATATTTATCAAAAAAGCATACTCTTTGGTAAGTGCTGGCCATCAGAGAACCTGAGCGAAAGCACTCATAACAATACAAAATAATTTTGAGATGAAAAACAAAACAGACAAACGGAAAAGTTTAGTTTGATAAAAGAAGTATGTATGCATATCGGACGACGTTAAATGAGAAAACTAACAAGTAAGAAAATTATAGTCGGTCTAGACCGACTATACGATACCCTATACCATGCGTTTAGAAACCCTATCTCTTAGGCCCAACTAACTGGACATTGAAAATAAGCAAAAACCAAATTTGAGTGGGATTTTTATTAATTTTTTTGGCTGCAGATATAAAAAAGTTCATATCGGATGCTATATCTATAAAGGGGCTAGGTCCAAAAATGGACCGATCCTGATCATGTTTGGTAAAGTCTCTTGTATTTTGCAAAAATATGTACAAACAAAATTTGAGAAGAATCAGTGCAATATTTTTGTTTTTTAATAGATTTAACTGAAGATCGGGAAGCAGCTCTATATGGGGTCAAAGGGATCATTTTTCGACTACTCATTAGTGGATGTAATGAAGGCATACAAACCCAATTTGTGTAAGATATATATGACAATTTGGATCTTATGGCAATTTATGTCGATTTCATATGGGTAATTTGTATGGGGGCTAGGTCTGAACATGGACCGATTCTCACCAATTTCAATAGCGTTCATCCCATGGCCGATAAAAGCTTATATACCAAATTTCATCGAAATATATTCATATTTGCGACCTGCAGTTTGATTACAAGCTTTACATGGACACACAGATGGACGGACGGACGGACGGACATTGTTAAATCAACTCAGAAAGTGATTCTGATTCGATCGGTATAATTAAAGATGGGTCTAGGTCAAATATTTTTGGTTGTTACAAACAGCAGCACAAAGTCATTATACCCAAACCACATAGTGGTATAGGGTATAAAAATGTTAAAATTTCATTCGTTACTTTTTTTGCAGAATTTTTTATTGATCAACAAAGAGAATTTAAAGAAGAATTTCAATTCCACATTATTCCATATGTAGCACAAAATCTACATATGTAGTGCTATTGTTGTTAGCAGTGCTGCCAATTACGGCAACTTATTGTAATTTCGACGATTTTTCAATTTGTTAAAATGATTTGTTAAATTTGTTAAAATGATGATTAAAGATTTAAAATTTTCAGTAGTATAAAAATTAAGATTTCAAGGCTTAACAATTAATGGGATGTTTAGTGTAAATGTAAATTACAAAATATGTATAGATTTAATTCTGGGTCAAGTCGTTTCAAAACTGAAATTCCTTGAATAGCATCTCAACTTAAGATTTAAGTTTTAATTACTGCGATACTTAAAACCTATATTATGTGTTTCAGCTATAGATACATATCAATAAAATTATTTAGTTGATTGCTCTGTTAAATTTTTTTCATTGAAATTTGATCACTAAGACATTTTTATATATAGAAATTACCAATGCTGTAATAATATTCGTAATATGAATGATATAAATAAATTTTATTGTTTCCTTTTGTAATATTTTTTCAAATTTTATAAGGGGTAAAATTTTCTTGGCAATTTCTTGTTTTAAAAATGACGATTTTGGCGATTTATTTCAAAAATTGACGATTTTCAGAAGCTTTTATTAGCAGCACTGGTCGGTAACAAAGAAGAGAGAAAATTGTGTGTGGATTTGTATCAAATGAGAAAGATTAAATTTTGTTTCTGTATTTCGCATAGCTTTGATGGAGTGCTATGTGTGTGTATTATATCAGCGTTACAGAATCAGTCAGTCAGTCAGTGAATCAGGGATCAGCGTAAATATATTTAAGATTATTTAGATAAAGTATTATATCCTTTTCTGAAAATCAATAATGGTATACAGTTGATTAAATTCTATACACAGCCGACGAAAAGGATCAGAGTTGGCATAATTTGTACGATAATTCTTTACAATTAGGAACTGAAAATACCGTGAACAGCGCTGTAAGGTATTAACATTGATTCTGCTAAGGAGAAATTCGGAATATATATTTCCATTTATCAAGTTAAACAAAAAAGTTATGATAAGCATACTTCTTCGGCTTTTAAGCATAGGAAGCTTAATAAGAGCGAGACGGCTTCTATAAGAATGTAATTCTATGTTTGGATCCCATCCAAGTCCACGAAGGCAAAATATTAGAAATTGTTTTTGAACAGACTCAATTGAATTTGAATGAACGGTGTAAAAAGTATTCCAAACTGCGGAACCATATTCCAAAATTGGTCTCACTAGTGTAGTAAAAAGTTGCTTTATTGTGTAAAAAGGTCATAAAAGGTCATAAAAGAATTTGGCCTGAGAACATCAAGCTCTTTGGACATGAAATATCAGGCAATGACCCTGAAAATGTTCCACAGTGTAATTTGCCAATCATTTATAAAAACAACATCCGTTCCTGATTTGCTGAAAATTGGATAAGACTAATTAATTTAAAAAAAAATATATAAATCAAACAAATTTTTTAAAACATTCATTTATACGATTTTAGGTTAACCGCGAAAAATAGCAATCGGATCTTACGTATATGTTAAAAGTTTCAGATTTCTAGTTAGTCGTGAAGCTCGTGAAATTTCAATTACAGAAGTCCTAGTCAAACAAACGGATAAAGATAGTTAAAGAAAAGGATATAAAAAGGAAATACATTTTCTTTAATTCAATCGATTTTTAAACTCTTTCTTGACCTTGACCGCATAGTGTTGTAAAAAACTGTAAAAATTTAACCCGGTTTACGATGCTGTTGGCTGTTTTTTTCGCTGAATTCTGATATGTTAATTAGATAATTTTTCAAAAGCGTTTTTAATATGTGTTATGTATCATAATATTATAAGGACTTCAAACTAGAACTTTTATACCCTATACCACTATGTGGTTTGGGTATAATGACTTTGTGCTGCTGTTTGTAACTACCAAAAATATTTGACCTAGACCCATCTTTAATTATACCGATCGAATTAGAATCACTATCTGATTCGATTTAACGATGTCCGTCCGTCCGTCCGTCCGTCCGTCTGTGTGTCCATGTAAAGCTTGTAATCAAACTGCAGGTCGCAAATATGAATATATTTTGATGAGATTTGGTACATAAGCTTCTATCGGTCACAGGATGAACGCTATTAAATTGGTGAGAATGGGTCCATGTTCAGACCTAGCCCCCATACCAATGACCCCTATGAAATCGACTTAAATTGCCATAAGATCCAAATTATCATATAAATCTTAGTCAAATTGGGTTTGTATGTGTTTATTACTTCCATTAATCAGTAGTCCAAAAATGATACCTATGGGACAACTCTTAGTCATAGGCCCCATATAGAGCTGCTTCCCGATCTTCACTTAAATCTATCAAAAAACAAAAATGATTCTGATTCTTCTCAAATTTTGTTTGTAAATATTTTTGCAAAATACAAGAGACCTTACCAAACATGGTCAGGATCGGTCCATTTTTGGGCCTAGTCCCTATATAGATATAGCATCCGATATGAACTTTTTCATATCTGCAGCCGAAAAAATTAATAAAAATCCCACTCAAATTTGGTTTATGCTTATTTTCGATGTCCGGTTAATTGGGCCTATGAGGTAGGGTCTCTAAACGCATGGTATAGGGTATCCTATAGTCGGTCTAGACCGGCTATAATTTTCTTACTTGTTATATTTTTATAATTATATAGTCCAGCAGACCCCGGCACTAGAAATTCGAGTATAAATTTTAGGAAATTTTATTTTTGTATTCAATTTATTCTTCCAATGTTTTTTTTTAATAGAATGTGAATTTTTTAAACTCTCTATATTAACTCATACTCTCTGTCTGTCTGTCTGTCGTGGTCCAACCCCATTCCCCTTCATTGAATTGATCTGAAACTTGGCCCATAATCTTATTGTGACTACAGATTAATTTTGGGGTAGTCACGCACAGTCATGCATAGTCACGCACTGTCACGGAGTGATCTAAATGTCATTTCCCTTCATCCGATCGATCTGAAGCTTGGTCCCTACACTTGATATGAAAAAAGATTAACTTCGACTTAGTCACGAACAGTCACGCATAGTCACGCACAGTCTAGGAGAGATTTTAACCTCACTTGCCCTAATCCGATCGATCTGAAACATTGTCCATAGACTTGTTGTGCCCAAAGATTAATTTTCAAGTAGTCACACACTGTCACGGTGATATTCAAAACTCATATGCATAAGGAAAGAAATAGTTTTAATAGAAACTTTGATTTTATGGGTTAGATTATTAGTTTTATAGAATTAAAGTTTTGGCATTCATCTACAGCATTAACCAATTGTATAAAATGTATAAATCTTTTGTCACAAGTTAGCTGTAAAGCGCCTAAGGCGCTCGTTTAAAAACGATCAATATTCCTTTATATGAAAAGGCTCTTTTTTAAGAAACAGGAAACGGCATTTTGCTTAATTTTGTGTTCCCCACGTTTTTTGAAATGACAATTCTAAAAAAAAGATACCGAACAATTCATATGAAGTATTGCATCTAGATGGTAAATAGTGGTCATATTGCTGTACGGTGCTTAGTTTTCGAGATACTAAATTTTGAAATCTTGCAGCCCTATAAATGAGTTTTAAAGACTATTTTGTTCTATTTCTCATATTTCTACAGACATACGTACGAGTGATAAGTAATCTTACGTATACGTACAGAGTAATCCATAGGGATCTTTTGTGCTTTTGATCTTTCACTTTTCCAGGCTCCCTATTACATTCGATATGAACGTAATCACAGAACATGGAGCATAAAGTCGTATGTCTTCAAAAGTTATGAACAATTTTTCTTCTAGTTCTAGAGAGAGTAATGCACTCATATTAGACATGTGCTGTTGTTTTATCATCTTTTAGACACCTTCGACACAGAACCATGGTAGTCAGATTAACGTAGTTCAATTTGAAGTGTCTCGTAATGAATTTTATTTCTTGTAATTTAAAATACCTCTGTATGAAAAAGGCTCAAACAATTTAAACAGACCAATTCCCTTTAACAAATTCAATTTATTACAAATATTTAAATATAATATTTATAATGTGAGTTTTTTCTTTTGAAAAATCTCAGTATTCAATAGTTGTCATTACGCTTAATGCGCTTAAGCTATTTTAAGACATTAAATATATCATTTTTTAATAGTTAAGCGTAATTGTGCATTCCACATTGTTATTTTATTTATTTTTTGTTCTCTTATTTTTTCATTATTTAATTTTCTTTTTTGTTCACAACGTGTATTTGGATTCATATTTATAATTATCGGATTTTTTCCCATTTTGTTTGATATTTTTTGCTTTTACAATTTTTTCCCCATTTCAATTTGCAATTGGCATTTTATTCATTTGAAAGAATAATATGCAGTCAAACGCTTATATTATGAATGTTAAATGATTTCGTATGAATGTCCAATCTTACAGCAATATTTATTTATATTATCAGTTTTAATGTTAATATTAATGCAATTAACTCTTAACTGTTGAATTGATCTTTTCACTTGGTTTCGTTGTTATTTTAACATTATATATTAATACCCTACCATCATTATACCATCATTATAGTGGTAGGTGACGGTATAAAGAATTAGCACTGATTATTGTATCTAAAAAAAATATTTGACCTAAGCTCATCTTTTGCTATACCGATCGACTCAGAATCACCTTATGAGTTGAATTAGCGATGTAAGTCTGTCCGTCTGTCTCTCTGTTTCTCTGTCGCTCTGTATGTCCATCTAATATAAATATTTCATTTAAATTTATTACATGAATTTTTTGGCTATGTGATGGGTGCGTGTTCTGACCTAACCCTCATAAAAATATTATACCGATTAAAATAGTTGTAGCATCCATCTTATCCAGATTGTGAATGACATTTTTTTTATGCATATTTTCTATATCCAATTATTGCCACAGCCATTCTATATCCAAACCCATTCTTGAATCACATGGTATACGGTATTGCATAGTCGGTCTAGAATGACTGTAATCTGCTTACATGTTTATTTTATTTTTTTTTTAATCATATTTCTGATGATTTAACAATACTTTTTATGTTCAAGTTAAAATGCTACTGGTTGGTAATTACACTGGCCCACAAATTTTAAAAAAATTACTGCAGAAACGAAGCATGTTTTTGTAACTAATTTGGGTGCGTTGAATTCGAATCTGGCATAAAAATTGTGCTACGTCTTGTTCATTTTTTATCGCATGCTTGCAATACTGTAAAACAGTCAATACTGACACTACAATTTCACAATTATTAATTTGACAGACGCACAGTGGCTGAAAATTGTTTTTCATTGGCCAAAATTCTGTAACTTTTGAACCGACCAAAATATTTAATTAATTTTTTTTTAATGGAGTTCAGCTTGACTCAGTTTTAATTACACTAAAACTGATTGAGGACTTTTTAAGGAATTCTATGTCAATGTTTAACTTTTGATTTTTTTTAACTTTTAGAGTGAAATATGTGTTTATTATTTTTTTATTTTTTAAAAAATTTAATATTTGGACTTCTATATATATAAAAGAAAGTCGTGTTAGTTACTACGCTTATAACTCAAGAACGGCAGAACCGATTTAGCTGAAAATTGGCAAGGAGGTAGTTTAGAGCCAGGAGAAGGACATAGGATATCCCGTTATCCCGTTCGACAGCATTCCCGTGTGACTTGACATGAAACGTCAGTCACTATAAAACGTGGTATAACAAAAAAGAATCAGACTTGCAATAACAAAACGTACATGACAGCTATGTAATTGACGTATAATGACAGATATGTAATGACGTGTGGATGACAAGTTGATATTTGTAAGAAATCAATAATAAAACTATTTCTATTAAATAAATAATTAACAATTATAATGTAATGATAGTGCCATTGCCCATCCGTAAAAAGTGAAGTGAACTATAAAAAATTTGAGTTTTTAGGTGAAGTGAAGTTTAATTAATAATGCCGCGACCAAGACGATCGAATCTTTCCCGACAAAGCCATGATGCAAGAAGAATACGAAATATTACAAATGAAAGGACTGAAGAAGAACAAGAAATTGCACGTGAACAGCGCCGCGATAGTATGGCTCGGCTTCGTGCTTCTCAATCACGAGAGCAAAGTGAAGCAGCCCGTGAAACAGCTCGGTTGGCAATGCAGAATCGTCGAGCGAACAACAGAGGCCAACAAATAGATAATTTGCGACGCAGAACAAGATATTTATCAAGTGCTGATTTGGATCGAGCAGCGTTTCAATACGATTGCAGCAATGATTACAGCTTGCATCCTAGCGTTTGCATTGGGCAAATGGACGTAGTTTGCGAGTATTGCGGTGCATTAAAGTTTTCCGGAGAAACCCCTGGATTATGCTGCCTTAATGGTAAAGTGAAATTGCCATTGTTGACTCCGCCACCTGAGCCATTGTATTCATTGCTTTGTGGCGAAACACAAGAATCACGCCACTTTCTTGCAAATACACAAAAATACAATGGTTGTTTCCAGATGACGTCATTTGGGGCAGATATTATCGGAGAACGAGGATTTAATCCGACATTTAAGGTATTTATTTCTGTAATTATATAGATGTAGTTAAAGAATAATTTACTTTATATATTGGTACCTATGTAGTATATTTGCTAATTCTGAACTCTACTCTCCGACCGAAAAAAGTGTTTATAACACAGTTGATACTGCCTGGTTTTTATTTTGTAGATACAAGGACAGATTCATCATCGAATTGGATCATTACTACCTTTCGAAGATACACAGAATAAATTTTTACAAATATATTTCATGGGCAACATGGAAGAACAACTTGATCGATGCCTAGAGATCAATGCAGGAATGAAGCGAGCAATTCTTCAAGACTTGCAGTGTCTGCTTCATGAACATCATGCGTTAGTCAGGTTGTTTAAGAGTGCTTTAGAGCGCATGCCAAGTGATGACTATAAAGTTGTCATCAAAGCAGAAAAACGACCATCTGGAACACACGAAAGGACATTTAATGCTCCAACAGTAGACGAAGTTGCCATCCTGATTGTTGGTGAACAATTGGAAAAACGCGATATTGTGCTTACACGTCGCGATAATGGTCAACTGCAACAAATATCTGAAACTCATCGATCATATGACACATTGCAATACCCGCTGATGTTTTGGCAAGGAGAAGATGGATATTATTTTAATATTAAAATGAAAAATCCATTGAATGGTGAGTATCAGTATCATAACTTATTTCATTTATTTGTGAAAGCCACTGATTTAAAATAATGCTTATTAAAAAAATGGTTAATGTCTGCATTGTTTGCCTTTAAAATTTGCCTTTGAAACGGTTAATTATCAAATTTTTAATTTCAGGTGAAGAAACTACAAAGAAAGTTAGCTCAATGAATTCTTACGCATATCGTTTGATGATTCGTCTAAATGCTGACAACTATTTGCTGCGGTTTCGTCGATTGTTTCAGCAGTATTTCGTTGACATGTATGTAAAAATAGAAACGGAACATTAACATTCATTAGATTGAACCAAGCCAAACTGCGTTCTGAGGAGTACATCCATTTACGTGATGCAGTTAGTACTGAAGGAAATGCAGCTAATATTGGTCGATTAACTATTCTGCCGGCAACATATATTGGTAGTCCACGTCATATGCATGAATATGCACAAGATGCTATGACATATGTTCGTCATTACGGTCGGCCCGATCTCTTTATTACTTTTACCTGTAATCCTAAATGGATAGAAATTACTCAATTGCTGCTTCCCGGACAAACATCAAGTGATAGACACGACATCACAGCACGTATATTCAGGCAAAAAATTCGGTCCCTGATGAACTTTATTGTTAAACAACGCGTCTTTGGAGATACTCGATGCTGGATGTATTCAATAGAATGGCAAAAGCGAGGCCTGCCGCACGCACACATTCTTATTTGGTTAGTGGAAAGAATTCAGCCTGACCAAATAGATAATATCATATGTGCCGAGATTCCTGATTATGAATTTGATCCAGACCTACATGATGTTGTTACTACTAATATGATTCATGGACCGTGTGGTGCCATCAATCCCCAATCACCTTGCATGGTCGATGGAAAGTGCTCTAAAGGATATCCACGGAAATTAACGGGGAGACTGTCACTGGCAATGATGGTTATCCGCTGTATCGGCGTCGATCACCAGATTACAACGGTCGAACTGTCACAACGAAAGTGAAAAGAATGGATTTCGTTGTCGACAACAGTTGGATTGTTCCATATTCGCAACTTATTTCTAAATCGTTCAAGACACATTGCAACGTTGAATACTGTAATTCAGTTAAGTCCATCAAATATATATGCAAATATGTCACGAAAGGCAGTGATATGGCGGTTTTGGATTACAATCCTCGAATACCAACGATGAAATTTCACGCTATCAAGTTGGTCGTTATGTGAACTATAATGAAGCGATTTGGCGTATATTCGCATTTCTTATTCACGAACGTCATCCTACTGTTACGCATTTGGCGGTGCATCTGGAGAATGGTCATCGACTATATTTCACGGCTTCGAATGCTACGCAACGTGCTGAAACACCTCCAGCAACTACATTGACCAGTTTTTTTGCAATCTGCCAAAGCGATCAGTTTGCACGGACTTTGCTTTACTCGGAGATGCCACGTTATTATACTTGGAATACTTCATCGAAGAATTTTCAAAGACGGAAGCAAGGCGATGGTGTTCCTGGATATCCAGATGTGCGTTCTACTGATGCTCTTGGTCGTATGTATACAGTTCATCCAAAGAATAATGAATGTTTCTATTTGCGGTTGTTGCTGGTGAATGTGCGTGGGCCAACGTCATTTGAGTCACTACGAACTGTTAATGGTGTTATATGCCCAACATATCGTGCAGCATGTGAAGAATTGAAGTTATTAGAAAACGATAGTCATTGGGATACGACAATCGCTGAAGCCATTATCTCTGCATCTCCAAGTCAGATACGCACATTATTCGCTATCATTATTTCGACATGTTTTCCATCAGAAGATATTTTACATCAAATTCGTGTCAGTTCCAGAAATCACGATATTGAGATGAATGAGGAGATACATAATCGTGCTTTACTCTTGATCGAAGATATGTGTTACCTCATGTGCGGTAATTTATTAATCAGGTTAGGAATGCCAGCACCATATCGTGAAATGAATGACGCATTTAATCGAGAATTGGAACGGGAACGTGAATATGATCACCAGGAATTAGATTTAGTAGTTCAAACGAAAGTACCCCTGTTGAATTACCTACAAAAGGAAGCTTATGATACTTTAATGAAGGCAATAGATGATGAAAATGGTGGTTTATATTTCCTAGATGCCCCTGGTGGAACTGGCAAGACATTCCTCATGTCATTAGTTTTAGCAACTGTTCGGGCGAGATCTAACATAGCGGTTGCAGTTGCTTCTTCTGGAATAGCAGCCACATTGATAGAAGGATGCCGTACGGCTCATTCAGCATTCAAATTACCGTTAAATCTTCAAACTATTGAAGAACCAACGTGTAATATTGCAAAAAACTCAGCAATGGGCAAAGTTTTAGCGGTATCGAAAATAATCATCTGGGACGAATGCACAATGGCGCATAAACGTGCATTAGAAGCACTTAACCGAACACTAAAAGATTTACGCAATGACTCGAGATGTTTTGGAGGAGCAATGATTTTGCTGTCTGGCGATTTCCGCCAAATACTGCCAGTAATTCCAAGATCTACGGCTGCCGACGAAATAAACGCTTGCCTCAAATCGTCAAATCTATGGCGCTATGTGAAGAAACTGCAACTGACAACAAACATGAGAGTTACATTGCTTAATGATACATCTGCTGAAGATTTCTCGGAGCAATTGCTGACTATCGGTAATGGTCAAGTACCTGTCGATGAATCGAGCGGATTAATATCATTTCCAAATAATTTCTGTAATTTTGTCTGATCAAAAGACGAACTTATCAACAATGTATTTCCAGAAATTATTTCTAACTACATAAATAATGAATGGTTGAGTGAGCGAGCAATTTTAGCGGCTAAGAATAAAGATGTAGATGACCTAAACTACATAATTCAAAATAAGATCATTGGAACAATGCATTCATTCAAATCTATTGACTACGTCACAAATTAAGATGAAGCCACCAACTATCCAAATGAATTTTTAAACTCTTTGGACGTGCCTGGCTTACCACCGCACAATTTACGCCTAAAGGTTGGCTCCGTAGTAATCATGCTTCGAAACATAAACCAACCAAAACTGTGCAACGGTACGCGTTTGGTGATTAGAAAATTGATGAACAATGTAATTTACGCTAAGATAATGATAGGAAAATTCAAAGGTGAGGAAGTTCTCATTCCGAGGATACCGATGATCCCAACCGATATGCCGTTTGAATTTAAAAGACTTCAATTTCCGATACGTCTTGCATTTGCCATGACCATCAACAAATCACAAGGCCAATCCTTAAAAGTTTGTGGTTTAAATCTAGAACATTCATGTTTTTCCCATGGTCAATTATACGTGGCATGTTCACGGGTCGGAAGACCATCGGCGTTGTTTGTTTTTGCGCCTGATAATAAAACAAAAAATGTCGTGTGTCACAAGGTACTTAAATGAAGAGCAACCTATGTACTAAAATACAGAAATAATTATGAATGATTAATGTAGGTATTTAATTTTTTTTGTATTTTTTTCAATTAAAAAAAAAAATTTTTCCAATTAAAAAAAAATGCTTATTTATTGCCTTTAAGGAGGAACAAAGTTCGCCGGGTCAGCTAGTTAATAATAATTATAAAAATTTTTTGTAATAATGGGATTTTTTAAATGTTACACTCAAAAAAAACTTTACACTCAAAAAAAAAAAAATAGTAAAATCAACTGGAAGTTTTGCTATTATTACTGAAAAATTAAAAATTTTTTGTTGTCAAATTTGCAAATTTGTTTACACTCAAAGAATATTTACACTTAAAAAAAAAGTTATTAATATTATCCAAAAATCTTGCTATTAATACAGAAAAATTTATTATTTTTTGCTGTCAAATTTGATAATTTTAAAAAACATTTTAAAAATAAAAACTGCAATAAGTTTTAATTGCATTTGTAACAATGGTAGGTTCCGTTTATTATTGTTTTTTATTAATACTATATTTTTCGTACTTAAATAACAATGAAAGGCAATTATAATTATTATTCATTTGACACAAATATTGATTGCAAATATTCCATATTTTGTTCTGTGTTATTTCTGTTTTTTAATAGTTTTTTGACTTCTTCATCTATTGATGATTCCATTGATTTCGAATACTGGAGATGAACGGATCTGTCGTTGCCAAAAATACATTAAATAGATCTTCATTTGTGGAGTTTCGTGAAATTTTTCTAGTATTGTGCTCTCTATAAAATCTGTAATCTTAATTCCTTTTTTCCTGAGCCACCTCTGATAGATCTCCAAGTGGCACCAAATGATATTTAAAAACAGTTCTGCATAACAAAGAATTTTGTGAACTGTTGCAGGCAATTTCTCCATGTATATTTGGTTGTATATATTTTTGCAGTTTTCTTAGCATAATCTCCAAATTTTTTGGTGTCAATTTCTTCATTGCAAATCTAAAAATAAGGTCTAAATACACTCCTGTTATTTCACATGCTGTTTCTGGATTTGAAAAGAATTTTCTTGCGGTATTGCCATCACTTGTATTGCCTGACAATTGTTTTGGCTGATCTATAATCAATCCAAATTTGCGAAATCCAAATCATAACTTATTTTTAGTATGTGTTCCATAAGTCGTATTCTCGCATGTAGTGGTGATAATCCAAATACATATGCATCCGTATTATCAAACGATTTTGTCGGGACTTGGTTTTATTGGCTTGATGTTGCTTGGCATATAATGCAGCTGGATGCAGCCTTCGTGTTAGTCAAAGCCTGACTGACCTATTTTTCCATCTATCATTGTCAGCACTAATTGGTAGCATACTTCAATTTGCTGCCCATCTAACTGTAATTGTAATGGCTGTAGTATTGCAATTTGGACCATGATATCACTAACTTCTTTGTTAACGGCATCATGAGTTTCTTTTTTAAATTCAAATTTGATTGGCCTGTAGTATTTCGTAGAAGATGGTGTCTCATTTTTCCAAATATCCATTGTTTGCGTTGTACTAGTCGAAGGTTCTGAATCTTCCAAAATGTTTTTCGATTGCAATGGTACAAATGATACCATGAACATATCTGAGTTCGAAATATGTTCACATACTACTTGTTTGTATTGTTTCTGTCTCGAAGCACCATCACATCCCCATTTACAAAAGAGAATTTACTTTGTGTTTCCATATTTCATTAACTCATTTCCTTTTATGGATTGAAGCAAACGGTCGGCTATGTGATCAAGTAGATATTGTAGTTGTACATCTGCCGAAATTGGTGTGATTGTTATAGTGTCCTTTGATGGCAAACAGTCCATTTTAGCAGTGGTTATGTGATGATATGGTGGATACATATTTGAGCCTTTTTCAATCGCACGTAATATGAGCTTGTTATGCGGTAGTCGAAAATAAAAAAAAATTTTTGTTCAACCAGAAGTTCGGAAGTATGAATGAACAATTCTGGGTTAAGTGGCATAGATGATGAAAGTTTTCCCAGCTAGCTACAAGGAATGTGATAACGTGGTTCTCAACCCGGAGTTATTACGCATAAACATAAAAAAAAATAATACTCTTTCATGCCTATCGTCAAGAGTAGATTGAATGAAGAAAATAAATAATAATTTAATTAAATGCACAGAAATATTGTGGCAGCTGTTGTACCATCGGGGTATATTATTCCCTCCCTACTGATACGGAATCAGACGCCTGTGACAATTTAGATACCCCTTTTTAATTATTAAACTGTCCCTTTTTATTAGACACGACTGTATTCTTAAAGCAAATTACATTTCGTTTCAGTTATCATTCCCAAAGAAATAAAGATTTAGAGTTTCATTTTTTTTCTTTTATATCTAATTGAATTTTAAATTTATTAGTACAAAATTCATGTTAATATTTAGGGTGTAATATGTATATGCTCTTAGAGATAAGCAAAAAAAATAAATGTTTAAAAAAAAAAGGAAAAAACCATTTTTAAATGCATGTAAATATATATAAAAGAAAAAGATCACTCTTTGAGTGTTATTAGCATACTGCTTTGTCACTATACAATTTTAGATTTAATAATTTTGTAATTTATTGGTTCGGAACAATACGGAATCGGACTGACTTAAAATTTGAGAAACATAATTGAGAGTAATAGGTTTTATTAATGAATAAGTGTTATATGCAACTTACTATTTTTTTGTGTGTTGTTGTAATTTTAATGTTCGTTCCTTGGATGGGCCCAGCGAGGAATTGATGAAATGTTTAGCTTAAAAGAACATCTTAAATTTCATTAGTAATTAACCTTAAACTCTCATTTAAAGATACTTATAATACAGTATATGACAAATTTATAAGGATAGTATAGTTAATTAGATTATATAAATTTATAAACTAGTAATATGGTAGTTTAAAGGATTTTCATTCTTTTTTTTTTATATTAAATAAATGAAAAATAATTGTAAAATTTTGGTTAATTATACTTATAATTATTAGTGATTTTGAAAGTAGAAAATGGATAAGTGTTGTATCAATTTATATTATGAGCCATTAGGAATAATAATTTTTTTTATACATTTTTAAAAGTTAAGGAGAAAACAAGTTAAATATTAAATTTGAACCTTGTACTTTTTCTTCACAATGTTGAAAGTTGTTGTTTAGAATCATCTCAACATTTTGTAGAGGTTAACGGGAGTATAGATGGAAATATGATGTAAAAAGAAATGAGCTTAATTTCTCGTGGCTTCAATAAATCTTTCTGTAGACAATCTGGTGGTGGGTGAAAGTTTCCCAGATGGAACCTTTTGTTTTATTTTTTTCCTCTGATGGAAAAAGTCATGTTAAGAAAAGCGATATTTTCTAAAATTTTTTTTAATTTATTCTTACCTCTGGGTTTTCGGACAAAAAAAAAACTTTATTTGTAATTGATGTTGAGCTCAATATAATTGTTAACATTTGTTATGTTAATAATTATTAATATATTTTTCCTTATTTGAAACTTTAAATCTCATATATATATATACATACATATATGAATATTATGCACTTTGCTCTTGTTTCAACACTTATTTAAATTTTTATAGTTTTGCTTTTTCTTATAATTTTTTTTCGACTATGCTGGACCACTTTAACTTACTATATAAAAACTGAAGTTTTAAATATGAAGTAGTAAGCTCTAAAAAATTATGACGCAGTTTTTTTTATTTTTTTTGCATCTTTGATGAACGGTATTTAAATTCCTAAATGATTTCGATCTCTTTCCTACATACCACTTAATATTTGATAAGTGAAATGTGTATTTTGGTATGCAAATGAGAGAATGCAGCCACAAATAATAAGACAAAAGTAATTTATAGCATGCTATACACAACTGTGTACTATAAAGTAGGGGTTTCGTATATTTAAACAACAGAATTTTGATTAGAAATATATGGGAATAGACTTGATTGAAATCCCATTTTATTATTTTTTTGTATCTTTGTTTTAGGTTTTTCTATAGGCTTATCTTGAATGTTTAAGCAAAAAAAAATCGTAACAAACCTGCTTCGTTCCAAGATTTTACATCGAAAAACGAACAGGAAAGATTTGTGTTCTTATTGTTTGCCTTTGCTTTAATTGGCTAAATTTTTATTAATTTTTTTTTTTTTATTTTCAAGTTTATATAGTGTGGCACGACCCACGAAAGCCGGGTAAATTATAACTTGAAATCAGTAGCATGAAATTTCCCAACATATTTGTCTTTCATATCTACAATGTCATATAAATTATTGCCAATTTTGTTCCTAATTTTACATTTGATATATTTTGGCATAAATTTTTTTATTAATTTTCTTTGACATATTGCTAAGGACATGATTTTTTCTGAATACGATTTGGTCCTTCTGATAACTTATTGGTCTAGTTCGAAGATTATATGTTTTGCTCGCTCTTTCATGGGCTAGGCTCAAATTTTTACGAATCCTCTCTCGAACGGAGTTTAATTTATCAATATTGCTTGCAATATTAAAATCTTCACCCAATAAACATCCCAGTCTACCCAAAATTTTGTATGTAGATCCATGTTGTACCATGTTCTGGCCAAATACGGCATAATATGGGGAGCATTTAATGGTTGAGTGATAATCACTTCGTAATATAGAAAGAATTTGGGGTAGGTATTTATCCCAATTGCTATGATCCTTTTGATCTTGTAGAAAACACCTAATTTTAGTAATTATTTCCCGATTTGAACGTTCGGATGCATTAGCTTGTGGTGCAGAAAATCCCGTTGTTATGTGGGTAATGCCATGCATTTTGAAAAATGTTTTCATCTCGTTTGAAACAAATTGTTTAGCATTATCACTATGTATATATCTTGGGGTGCCGAATGTCGGAAAAATTTCTGTTTGAAGAAATGTAATCACATTTGTAGATGTAGCTGCCGTTAGTGGTTTTAAAAAAATAAATTTTGTGAAATGATCTAGACAGATAAAAATAATTGTGTTTTTAACCTTCGTAGAAGGGTAGGGGCCCAAAAAATCACAATAAAATTTTTCAAATGGTCTAGTTGTCAAAAATTGGTTACCCATCAGGGGTTTTGAAATTTGATTTGATGGTTTCATGCACTTGCACTT
Source organism: Cordilura impudica (assembly GCA_963682025.1). Taxonomy (NCBI): domain Eukaryota; kingdom Metazoa; phylum Arthropoda; class Insecta; order Diptera; family Scathophagidae; genus Cordilura; species Cordilura impudica. The sequence continues at coordinate 264,944,702 of OY821517.1, read as the reverse complement.
TTCACAATTACTAATATACGTTTTTATGTCGTTTCTCATCGTAGGCCAAAAATATTTTTGACGGACTCTTGCCAATGTTTTGGCAAAGCCACCATGGCATGAAACATCTGAGTCATGAGCAGATTTTATAACACTTTCACTTAAAGATTTTGGAATCCAAAGGCGCCACAGGCCGTCTTCTTCGTCTTCAGCACCTTGTCTAAATTTTACTCGTTTGTAAATAAAGTTTTCCGATAAACAGAGGTCAGGTAAAGAATCTTTGTTTTCAGAAATTGTTTGTCTAAGTGCTTGGTATTCAGGTTGATGAAAATCTGGAGAGGTTAAATCAACTTCCAAAGGGACGTTAGATACCTTTAACTCATCAAGGTCCATTCGAGATAAACAATCCGGTACAACATTTAACGAACCCTTTCTGTGTTCTATTTGAAAGTCATAGCGTTGTAGCTTTAGACTCCAACGGGCTAAACGTCCACTAAGGTCCTTTTGTGACATAAGCCATTTTAATGATGAGTGGTCCGTTAAAATGCGAAAGGGTAAGCCTTCGATGTATGGTCTGAATCTATTAACACAAACAACCGCGGCCATGCATTCGAGCTCAGTCACCGTATAATTCCTCTGTGCTTTGTTTAATTTTTGAGAAACAAAAGCTATGGGATGCTCTCTGCCATGCTCGTCGTACTGAAACAGTACACCACCCACGCCAACTTTCGAAGCGTCACATTGAATTATAAATTCACGGTTGTAATTAGGTTGTGCTAAAACTGGTGCAGTTGATAATGCGTCTTTAAGTTTTCCAAAGGAAATTTTGGCTGAATCAGTTAACTGAAATGGTCTTTGAGATTTTCTTAGGCAATCCGTCAAATCGCCTGCAAGATCGGAGAAGTTATAAATGAATGCCCTGTACCAATTTGCCATGCCGATAAATCTACGAACTTGCTTTGGTGTCCTAGGCAATGGAAAGTTCTTAATAGATTCTACTTTTTCTGGATCTACTTTTAAGCATCCATTGCCGACTATGTAGCCCAAATAGCGAATTTCCTTTTGACAGAAGGAACTTTTGCTAATATTTATCGTTAATTTAGCTGCTTTAAGACATGATGCGACCTCACTTAGAAGTTTAATATGTGATTCAAAATCAGGGCTACAAACTAACAAGTCATCCAAATATATGAAAACATTCGCTCTCAAACGTGAGGGTATGACTCGGTCCATAAGTCTGCTCATAGTTTGTGGACCATTACATAGTCCAAATGGCATATATTTATATTGATATAGTGGCCTGCCTGGAATTACAAAAGCAGTCTTCTCTTTTGATGTTTCAGTAAGCCTTATTTGGAGGAATGCGTCCTTAAGATCGATACCGCTTATAAAAAATGTATCCTTTAACCTACTTAACAATGCGTTAATATGAGGTAGCGGATAGCTATCTTTTTTTGTCACAGCGTTAAGCTTTCGCGAGTCGATACATAATCGAACTTTTCCAGGTTTTCTTACTAAAACCGCTGGGGAGCACCAGGGAGAGTTTGATTCCTCAATAACGCCCATACTTAAGAGCCTGTCTATTTCCTTATAAGCTTCCTCTTGCCTGGGAGGTGACAGGGGATAATGCCTGCACTTAATGGGACACGCGTCTCCTGTATCTATATGATGTTCTAATAAATCAGTGCACCCTAGGCCAAGTTGCTCGAAGGAAGGAAATTCTAAAATAGTTTTCTCAAAAATAAGTCTTTGTTCTGGCGAAAGGTCATGAATATTTTCTGAATCCGTAGATGATTTCAGCTGTATATCAGCAATGTTAGGAACAATTTCGGGGGCTAAAGCAAATTGTCGCCAAAAATTTATACCGAAATATGCTTCTTGACTGAGTGATGGAACTAAATAAAACTCGACGTTTTTGGTAACCCCTTTAAAATAAATGGGCAAAGTACAGAATCCTACTACATTTTGTCTAGCACCGTTGGCAGTTTGTAAAAATGATTTAATATTTTTGAAAGAAACTTTGTTTCTATCTATAAAAGATAAGCAATTTTTTCCTAAAACGGAGACATTTGCCCCAGAATCAAGTAAACCAACTAAAATTTCATCAAAAACCTTTACTTTCGCAAATGGTCGGTCATCAGATCCATGGATAATTGTCGATTCTAAAAGTTTTCGAAAACGATGACGTTTTTTGAACCTTTGTCTACATTTAATAATTTTCAGTGAAGGTTGCCTAATCAGAGAATATGTTTGATTTGAAAAATCAAGAGTGTAAAGTTTTCTTTTGTGCAAAGAGTCTAAAGGCCTATCTGTTTGGGTTGATGTTTCCTTAACGGTATTTTTATTCAATGGTATTGTTTTGGATATAATGTTGAAAGACTCATCTACATTAGGTTTTGTGTCTAAACTATAATTCAATTCAACCTCGGGGTTTGTTGGGATGGACGAGTGTCCCCGGTAGCCAGTTCGCCCATTTTCTGGTTTCCCTGAAATAAGTGTTTATTAGGACATTTTGGGGTCAAAACTCCCTTTTGCCCACACTTAAAACAAAATGGATTTCGAATTTCATCAGAACAATAAATGTATGAGTGTCCGAAAGCCAGACAGTTCCAACATTGAATCTTGGAATAATCATACTTATTTTTCCTCGTCGAAATCTGCAAGGCTTCAATTTGGGGGTCAGTTACACCTGAATCATCATCATGAGTAAAAGGTGTATCTAATTCGCTTACATTTCGATTTTGCTCAAGATTCGGATTTCGAAATTTATTTTCCTTTAGAACCTTTTCCGCTTTGCGGGCTTTATCTCTCAAATCGTTTAGAGATTTAGTTTCGGAACTAAATAATAAAAATCTCAGGTTTGGATTTAAGTTACCTTTTATAATATCAACAAGAGTACTATCTGGCAAGGGATTCTGAAGTCTCAGATTCATTGAAACCATGACAGTATGGAAATCGTCATAGGTTTCTTTATAGTGTTGCTTACGCAATGAAATTTTTATTATTATATCATGATCTGACTCCAGGTGACCGAATTCTTTGGTCAGCGCTGTACATAGGATTGGAAGTGTGGCATATCGATTCAATTTTGTAAATTGCCAATACCAAATTTCCGCTTTACCTTCTAAAAGTACATGAAAGTTGGATAATAAATGTTCCTCGGAACATTTAGAGCGAAAAGAAAGCGTTTTGACTTTAAATAAAAAATCAGATACGGAGCCTGAGCCATCGTATGAAATTTTCCATTTCTCTATTTTGACATTAGAGCCTGAAGAACGTTCGACAATTGAATTGTCTGTATTTGAATGAGTAAGGTTCGAAGCTAATTCCGATTGTACTTGACGATTGTCAGTATTAAACTGAACGTTATCGGACATTAAATTTGGTGACCTTTCTAAATTTATATTACTGGACTGATTATATGTATGTCTTGATTCCTGTTGTCTACGAGGATTTGAAGGGCTTCCATTTCCTACTTGTGAAATGCTATCCTTAAGAGAGGAAAGTTCCCTTTTGAATTCTTCTCGAGTGTTCCTCATTGATTGTTCTATTAAATTAATTAAGGAGTCAAATGATGTCGTAGGATTTGGATCTTTATTATTAGAATTAATGACTATCGAAGGAATAGTATTTGAACTACATTGTTCAGTAGCAGACACTAACATTTCATTTGGAGCTAAAGCATACGCTCCTAAAGAATCAAGATTGTTATTGTCCATTATGCTTATATTTTGAATGTGTGAACTTGAAGTTAAATTTTTAGAACTCAATTGTAAAGTATTGGAATCTGTAGATGAATTTTTGGATCTTGTATCGCTAACTATTTGTGGTGTATGTCGTTTCGGAGATATCTCCTTGGAGGTTAAGGTTGCAGGGTTTGATTTTAGTTTTGGTGTTATAATTTTAGAATTAGGAGAATGTACTATTCTCGGCTTGTTGGGTATGATGTTCCTAAGAGTTGGAGAATGTACAACGCGTGATTTATTTTGGTTTAAAGTAATATCATCTACTAGATCAATTGATATATTATTACGAGATCCAGATAAACCTCTACCACGCCCTCGATTAACTGAATTATTATAATTACTTTCAGAACAATGATTATGATTCTTTCTTACTGCACCTCGACTAGAACTTCTAGTTTCATAATTACTCATAACTAGGAAACTTAGAACGAAGAGGAAAAAAAATCAAAACAAAAAAATTGGTATATATACGCAAAATATGGTTAATTAGGTTATATAAAAGGTTATAAAAAATTTAATTAATAATTGTCTGGGAATGACAACATAAAACAAAATGCATCTACAGAAAACAGCCGTGTCAATAGCAAAAAGGTGCAACGTATTCTGCTCGTGGCTAAATATCGGATCTACCTTTCCACTAAAAGTTTATTATGTAAACAAACGATCAAAAAAAAAAAAATCCTGCTAAATCTAAAACTACTACATTTAAGACTTATTAAAGTCTACAGTGGACTTGATATTAGACTTAACACAATATCTATGTTTTCCTCCGATGCAACAAACACCAAAAAATTTTTATTTTTGAATTCGGACTCTCGGAAAAAAAAACACAGAGTTATATTTGGGTTAAATAATCAAATACAACTTTCAAAAGCAATGCATCTAGATTTGGACTTAATTTGTCCTAATAGCTAGGTCTTTTACTATAAAATTGTATTCGATGGATTTAAAACAAGTTATATATTCGAAAAATAATTTATTTGTTTTAATTTAACCAACAAGTGTATGTATTAAAATATTCTTATGCATTTAACAAAATTTTCAAAATTCTTTATAGAACAACTAAGAACTATAGTTGTCTAAAAATACAAAATATGATAAATTTAAGCTTCTATGAGCTTTTACCGTTGGGCGCCATTTATGTTATGCGGTAGTCGAAAATAAAAAAAAATTTTTGTTCAACCAGAAGTTCGGAAGTATGAATGAACAATTCTGGGTTAAGTGGCATAGATGATGAAAGTTTTCCCAGCTAGCTACAAGGAATGTGATAACGTGGTTCTCAACCCGGAGTTATTACGCATAAACATAAAAAAAAATAATACTCTTTCATGCCTATCGTCAAGAGTAGATTGAATGAAGAAAATAAATAATAATTTAATTAAATGCACAGAAATATTGTGGCAGCTGTTGTACCATCGGGGTATATTATTCCCTCCCTACTGATATGGAATCAGACGCCTGTGACAATTTAGATACCCCTTTTTAATTATTAAACTGTCCCTTTTTATTAGACACGACTGTATTCTTAAAGCAAATTACATTTCGTTTCAGTTATCATTCCCAAAGAAATAAAGATTTAGAGTTTCATTTTTTTTCTTTTATATCTAATTGAATTTTAAATTTATTAGTACAAAATTCATGTTAATATTTAGGGTGTAATATGTATATGCTCTTAGAGATAAGCAAAAAAATAAATGTTTAAAAAAAAAGGAAAAAAACCATTTTTAAATGCATGTAAATATATATAAAAGAAAAAGATCACTCTTTGAGTGTTATTAGCATACTGCTTTGTCACTATACAATTTTAGATTTAATAATTTTGTAATTTATTGGTTCGGAACAATACGGAATCGGACTGACTTAAAATTTGAGAAACATAATTGAGAGTAATAGGTTTTATTAATGAATAAGTGTTATATGCAACTTACTATTTTTTTGTGTGTTGTTGTAATTTTAATGTTCGTTCCTTGGATGGGCCCAGCGAGGAATTGATGAAATGTTTAGCTTAAAAGAACATCTTAAATTTCATTAGTAATTAACCTTAAACTCTCATTTAAAGATACTTATAATACAGTATATGACAAATTTATAAGGATAGTATAGTTAATTAGATTATATAAATTTATAAACTAGTAATATGGTAGTTTAAAGGATTTTCATTCTTTTTTTTTTATATTAAATAAATGAAAAATAATTGTAAAATTTTGGTTAATTATACTTATAATTATTAGTGATTTTGAAAGTAGAAAATGGATAAGTGTTGTATCAATTTATATTATGAGCCATTAGGAATAATAATTTTTTTTATACATTTTTAAAAGTTAAGGAGAAAACAAGTTAAATATTAAATTTGAACCTTGTACTTTTTCTTCACAATGTTGAAAGTTGTTGTTTAGAATCATCTCAACATTTTGTAGAGGTTAACGGGAGTATAGATGGAAATATGATGTAAAAAGAAATGAGCTTAATTTCTCGTGGCTTCAATAAATCTTTCTGTAGACAATCTGGTGGTGGGTGAAAGTTTCCCAGATGGAACCTTTTGTTTTATTTTTTTCCTCTGATGGAAAAAGTCATGTTAAGAAAAGCGATATTTTCTAAAATTTTTTTTAATTTATTCTTACCTCTGGGTTTTCGGACAAAAAAAAAACTTTATTTGTAATTGATGTTGAGCTCAATATAATTGTTAACATTTGTTATGTTAATAATTATTAATATATTTTTCCTTATTTGAAACTTTAAATCTCATATATATATATACATACATATATGAATATTATGCACTTTGCTCTTGTTTCAACACTTATTTAAATTTTTATAGTTTTGCTTTTTCTTATAATTTTTTTTCGACTATGCTGGACCACTTTAACTTACTATATAAAAACTGAAGTTTTAAATATGAAGTAGTAAGCTCTAAAAAATTATGACGCAGTTTTTTTTATTTTTTTTGCATCTTTGATGAACGGTATTTAAATTCCTAAATGATTTCGATCTCTTTCCTACATACCACTTAATATTTGATAAGTGAAATGTGTATTTTGGTATGCAAATGAGAGAATGCAGCCACAAATAATAAGACAAAAGTAATTTATAGCATGCTATACACAACTGTGTACTATAAAGTAGGGGTTTCGTATATTTAAACAACAGAATTTTGATTAGAAATATATGGGAATAGACTTGATTGAAATCCCATTTTATTATTTTTTTGTATCTTTGTTTTAGGTTTTTCTATAGGCTTATCTTGAATGTTTAAGCAAAAAAAAATCGTAACAAGCTGAATATATTGCTGTTTTGTTAATTTCAAATCCAGAAATAATGCTAATGCCTCCTCATTTGTGAACTGTTGTGCAACATTCGGAGTTGGTATACTTTTAAGAAACCGTTTTGTTCTCACTGGACTAGTTTTATCAACTTTTTCAATGATATCCACTTTTGTTAATTGGTTCTGTGATCTTGATTGATATAGGAAAGTTTGTTTTATATTTGTACAATCAATTTAATCGTTAACATCTTTAAGTTTCCGCCACTAAGATCTATCGCTGCAGTTGTCCAATGATTTTCGTTTTATATAAAAATTTAGTTTACTGTAGCTAACTTCTTTGTAGCGTTTTTTTAGTACTCTGACGAAATTATATAATTGCTCTTGTATTTCGGTGCTACACGAATTTAAGTTTAATTTTATTTTAAAGTAACTAAGAGCATCTTCCTGGTTTTTGTTTCTAAAATACTCTTCGGCCAGTTCTTTATAACTGAAGCTCTCCATATCTTTCTGAAAATTTATATTTGAAAAAAGTGTTCTACCCACGGGTCGTCACGGATGCAAAAGAATAAGGCTAAAGAGGACACTTTCACCTTTCTCCGGGTGGTATACGTTTCTTGTTCCCTTTTGTTGCCTAGAAGTTCTATTCCACTAAATTTTAAATTTGAGAAAAATGTAGTAGTTTCATAAATATTTCATAAAGCCCCCAATAGTAAACGGTAGAGCTATGACCACTTACAATAGCTAAAGACTATAATCCTACCAACATTACAAAAAAGACCGCAGGTCATTGTCGATGACTGCTTGCGAGTACTACTCATTTATTTTTGATGAAAAACAAAAAAAAAAAAACACCTTTTTCTGAAATTAAAAAACCAGTTGAGTTTGACAGCATGCCACGCCCACAATTAGCAATAATTTAACCTAATTTTTTGGCCACCTTAATCTGGATATATAAGCTACAAAAAGGCGTTAAAATTTCAAAATCGGTGACAAAAAAAATTGGACTTTTGGTAAATGAAATCAAATTTTCAGCCACAGTGAGACGTCCACATTCATTCTAAATCTTCATAATAGTAGCGTTTAATCCTGTCAGGGAGATCGCGTGTTACTGATTCGACCTACTTTTGCTTTGTGTATGGTAAATATTTGGTTGGAAAAAAAAGGATATGCAATATCAGAATCATTTTGCTGTCAGAAACTTGGACAAACCGCGGACGCCGACAATGTTTTGCAATAGTTGCAGAACTGTTTTATATAAGTGGTCAAATGGCAAGAAGATCTTTTTCGATTTTTCAATTCCAGTACTTTGGAGAGAGTCACCAAAGAGGGTAACCAAACCGATTGTTATTTCTGTGTAACAAAAGTTGCTGAATTCAATATGAAAAATCGAAAAGTTATTACTAACGCGAAGGTCCCACCGGTTTTCAAACCAGTTCAACGTCCACCAAATGATCCATTACCAGTCATTCTCAGTGCTACGAGCAGTGAGTCCGAAACATGTTTCACCAGCAGTGGTAGTTTGTGTGAGACTGATTATGAACGCTATTTAGTGACTCAACCTGAGCTGAATGATCTAATTCGGGATTTATATTTAACGAAGCAAGACGCAGAATTACTAGCTTCACGCATGCAGCAGTGGAAACATCTTGCAGTTGGGACAAAAGTAATAATCTGTAGAGTTAGAAGCTTAGAATTGGCTGCATATTTTGAAAAGAAACACTCTATTCTACACTGTACAGATGTTGATGGTTTATTTCACAAAATGAACCAGCCATATGACAAAACTGAATGGAGAGTATTTATTGATGGCTCTAAGTACAGTTTAAAGGCGCTTCTTTGCATAATCGGAATGAAAAAGCATCCATAGCAATTGCTCATGCCATCAATACAAAGGAAATTTACGAATGCATGACTGAAGTTTTGACATTAATCAAATACAACCATCATAAATGGAAGATCTGTGGTGACCTTAAGGTGTGTGATTTAAATTTCTTTGTATATATAGTAGAGACCATCGAAAATAACTATAAATTAATCTGTTACAGGTCATTGGTTTGTTGACTCATATGCAAGGAGGTTTCACGAAATATTGTTGTTTCCTTTGTCTATGCGATAGTCGCGCTACATGTCATCATTACGTCAGAACAGAGTGGCCAAAAAGAAATGAGTATTCACCAGGAAAACAAAGCATTTCAAATGAACCACTAGATGACGATCTTCTTCCGAAGCTGCATATAAAATTGGGCCATTTTAAGAACTTTGGACTCTCGGCAAAGATGGTGCAGTATTTAAATATTTGATAGCGGTTTTTCCTAAAATTTCATATGCTAAAATCAAAGAAGGCATATTTGTTGGCTCCAAGATCAGGCAGCTATTGAATGATGACAATTTTTTACATTGTTTGTTTGAGGGGATGTCCCCTACAAATGCAGTGCATTGCGTTGAGATCAGGAAAATAGGTTGTGGGAAGGAGGAGAGAGGGAGTAGTGTTTGTACATAATTGACTTAAATTTTGTTAGATCATAACTGTCAGGAAAGGGCTCTGCGGAGAGTTTATTCCACATACGGCTAGTTCGACTGATAAACGAATTCCCTCTGTAATGCTTTGTAAGGTGAACTGGACAATAGATTATAACGGATGTGATCTACCATAGAAGCGGGTAGAGCGAACCGAAACTCAGGCACTTGGAATAAGTTCGCTAATCTCAGAAAAAACATTCCCCATGGTAATATCTATAGAACTGTGCTACACAACCCGCATTGACGATGTTCTAATGAATCAATGGAGTTGGAAACCCTACTGTCATTGATGAGCTCCAACGCCCTTTTTTGCACACGGTCCAGTAGCTCCAAAATAGACTTTGAAGCTCCTGCCCATATATGTTATTTATTTTAAGGAGATCAGAAGGAGTGAAATAGCAATTCTTGGAAACAATATGAGTGAAAACTACAGATAAATTGTTGCTGAATTATTGAAAAATTATCACGAATTAGGTGCACGAATGCCCCTAAAAATGCATTTTCTTCATTCACATTTGGGACAAAAAACTGCTGGGAGACCATTACTGGACTCTAATACGTGAAACCGAACCAACAAAATACAAATAACGTTCAACTAACGTCATTCGCTTTTGAAAATTCATTGATTTTTAAATAAACTAATGATTTTTTATGTAAGAAGCGAATAAAAACATTTATTTTTTTTTATTTTTTTTAGAGTAATTTGTAATTTATTTATTTATATATTTATTTTGCATTCCTGTGCAACCAACAAGAAAATGTTTCTTATAATTAGAGCACAGGTTTAATCTTTCATCCATACAATTTGCAGAAATAAGTTATAAGTTTATAATTAATAAATAACTTAAAATTTTACTATGCAAAATGTTTAAAAATGTTGTTCTTAAAATGCTTAGCGTTGCTTGTTAGTTGAAGCGATTGCGGAATAGAGTTCCAAAGACGAACTGCATTTAGGTAAAACTGACATTCAGAGACTAGTGTTCGATATCTAGGTATAATAAGCTTTCTTCCTCTTTCTGATCTTGCAAATTGTAACTTATAAAAGAGGTAATTAGGTAATTTTGTATAAACAATTTTATGCAAAAAAAATCAGAACTCTAATTTTTAACAAATTATCAAAAGAGACACCAGAAATTCTCGCCGAGAAAGAACTTAAACCATACACATAGCGAATAATGTTGTTAAATGCTACATTTAAACGACGTTTACAGTTTGCAAAAAGTTCACAGCCATAGAGTAGTTCAGGTATAATATATGTTTTAGCTAAAAGAATCCTTATTTTTAAAGGCGTGAAAGATTGAGTTCACCAAAGAGGTCTCAGTTTTACATAGGTTTGGCCAACTATATAGTTTTTGAGTAGACCACGTTAAAGTGTTATTAAAAATAATGCCCAGATTTTTGGCTGAAGGAACAGTAGGAATGTTCTGACCATTATTTGAAAGCTCAGGAACGGACAATGGATGTTTAGAGCGCTTACTAATCATCAAACATATAGATTTTAATGGATTTAAAAATAGATGGTTCGCCATAGCTCAACGGCGTATATTATTGATATCCTCATTAAGTCGATTAATATTTTGGTGAATACAATCAGCTGGGCTACTTAAATATAACTGCACGTCATCTGCGTATATATGTATTTTGCAATGTATTAAATGTAGAGGCAGGTCATATGCAGAAAGCAAGAAAAGCAGAGGCCCTAAAGTAGATCCCTGAGGTACTCCTCTCACGATTTGTAGTGATGTTGAGGTATTATTATTCACGTGCACCGACTGAGTTCGGTTAGAAAGGTAAGATCGTATCGAATTTGTAGATGTGGAAGCGAAATTAAAAAAATGTTTTAGTTTATTACAAATCATAGAGTGATCAACTGTATCGACTGCCTTCGAATGGTCAAGTAGCACCAAGAAATTAACTTTATCTTCATCCAAGTCACGCCTAATATTTTCAGTTACTTCAGCTAAAGCCGTGACACAACTATGATGAGCCCGAAAACCTGATTGCATATTCGATAACAGACCATGTATGATGTCATTTGAGTGTGCAGGAGCTTTTCTCATATTTTCGAAAAGTAACATAAAATTGCTATGGGACGGTACTCATCATTAGGTTTAAGAACTGGGATTATCTTCGCATGTTTCCAATTCACAGGGAAGGTACTTGTTGTAATTATTGAGTTAAAGAAATAAGTTAGAGATGGCAAGATAAAAGGCAGCAAAGTCCTTACAAATTTGGGATGAATATTAATAGCATTTGACTTAACACTTTTAAAACTCACATCTCGAAAACATGACGTGATAGTGAAAAACTAATTACAGATTCGAACTCAGCCCACCAAATTATCCTAGGAAAGGTATTTGGTTGCTCCAGTCCACAATCTTGTTGGCTAGTGTTATTGTTATAATGGTGTTTGAGTGAACCAAAATTACCGTTTAAAATGATTTAAATATTCAGAAGAAATTTCAATAAGGGAATTGTAGGCAGTCCAGTAAGATTATACTACGTAGACCTTAACAGTCCTATGCTAGATTCAGAGTCTTTAAGTGGACATCAATTCAGAGCATTCGAACCAGAGTAGCAATATCGATGGCAAGCAAAATGTATTTTTCTAACTGACCAAAAAATTTAGAAAAATCAGACTCGCAAAATAATCTCATTTTACGTTCGATGGTGATTGCAGAATCGATTATATGTCACCTCTGACGAATTTTGGGGAAAATTTATTAATCAAAATACCTTCCACGACTGTGCAACGTTATCTGTCATAGAAAAAGTTTGAGATCTTAATTTGTGGTGATGGTAAAAGGTTCTAGAATCAGTGAAGTTAAAAAGTGATAAGTGAAGTCAAAAATCCTAATCGAATATTTTGGGTATCTCAACTGAATATTTTCATTTCAATTTCAAAATTCTCTTTTTTTTTAAGGGTATCACAATGGGCTTAAAGGCCTGGTTTAAAATTGGCTGCATTAACGTTACGTTAGACATTTTACGTTATCGTTTGTCAGAATTTTTAGCACTACGTGATGATCAATGTTTAAACATAGATACTTAATTTTGTATATATTCTTCAATTTATACCATTTTTAAACGGTGACTCCTTTTCGGGTTAATAACTAGTTAAAATCTATTTAACTTCAGTTTTTAATATCTTTGTGAGGAGTTTTTACACAGATTCTAACTAGTGGAACCGTTAACAGTATCAGTAAACATTGTTTGTCACTTTCTTACATCCTTCTAATAATAATTAGTCTAGTCTCTTTTTGACATTGATACGAAACACTGCGAATTGTGACTTCGATACAAACCTTAATTTTGTGCTTTATCACTTTTGTACAAAAGGTAAAATTTAATACAATTTAATTTCAAAACTTTTATCTCATATATTAATAAATTGGAAATTTGTTTTTTATTTCTATATTTTTGCATCGACAGCAAATATTTTGGTCCTTCGGTAAACCAGATTCTTGAAAGTAGAATTTTAAAAGTTTTAATTTTTTCAGATTCTGCAATCCTCCATCGTTTCCTAAATTTTTTACTGACTGATACAAAAACCTTACTTATTTTTAGTTACCAGTATAAAATGGTTTACAAATACGAGAGCAGTAGCAGAACAACCCGACCTGGCATATCTATTGCGGCTGTAGTTTGAAATAATCACTTTGGTGAAAAGTGGCAACTTGTAAAACATATGTTTTAAGGGTCAAAGCACCACGTTGTTTAGCACTTTTTATACCCTCAACTCCAGTGTATAGAGGGTATATGTAAGTTTGTCATTCCGTTTGTAATAATTAGAAAAAAAATTTTGGACCCCATAAAATATATATATTTGTGATCCTTATAACAACCGGAGTTGATATAGCGATGTCCGTCTGTCCGTCTGTGGAAATCACGATGGCGGCATCAATCGGGCAGCTAGGGTGATCATTTTTAGCGGGAATGATTCACCAAATTCATAGGAAGATTTCTATTTCAGAAACTATTAAAATCGGTGGAACGGGTCCAGGAAAATCTCTGAAAAAATAAAAAAAAAATAAAAAATATGATGTTTCTATATTGTTCTTGTTGCTATTCTAAATGTTGCATTGTCGTTGTTTTTGTGGTCGTTGTGGTAATAATATAATAAAAACTAACCCTTTTTACATTTTTTTTATTAACTCTGGTAGAAAAATTTAGAATTTTCCATTGTTTTGGCATCACTAAAAAATTTGTTAGATCATTTCTGTTATTACCACGAATCCGCTAGCAAAATTTCAGATCGAATGGGTCACGGGAAAGGGGTTAAAATCGATCCAAAATTTTTTTGACACTACGAGTTGTTATAAAGGGAGTAAAAATTCACCAACATCTAAAGCAAATAATGCTAAAATACCTAGTTGTTAAAAAAAAAAAAACAAGTGAATTTAGCAAAAAAAAATTTTTATGTATAAATTTATTTAAAGAGAAGAACACAAAAATAGCGTTTGATGTTGTATTTTTTGTGCTTAATATTTACATATACATACATGAACATATTAAATTATACAAATAATATACATATATTATAAATATGTATATCCATAACAACTGCATGTTAGAAATAAATCGGTATATTATTTTATTTACATAAATTTCTGCAATATTTTGTTGTGGGGAAAATGCATTTCTTTTGCATTAACAGAGTGCCACTTCATTTTGCTCAGCGTGGCTATGTCACAGTAGATGGCGCCACAATTTTTGTTTGTTCTAATTAGCTTCGCAATAGTTATTTCTATTTTAACATGAATCTTAATATTTTCAACTAGATATCATACAGAACAATGATAAGAATATACACGGGCTGCTCTCTTATTTCATACGTATTTTCATTATTCTTTTACAAATACGAACATAAGTTTGGCATGTTAACTTTTTGTTGTCTTCACAAAATAGAGTTACCGAGTTCATCATAGAGTTTTTTTCTTTTAAAACACTTCTACATAGTTATATAGAATTATTATTCTGCTTTACCTACAAAATATCTGATTGCGATTACATCTAATTTTTAAAAATTGCTTATAATTACTAAAGCATTATTACTCACATAAATACAAAATTGCACTTTTTAAATTTTCCATTCAAATTTAAGAAAATATCAATTCTAAAAACTGGAATTAAAAATTTCCAATTATAAATTACAATTAATTGAATTTCAAAAAATCATATCAAAATTATAATTTTAAATTTAGAAGACATCAATTGCATCTTTAATATATAAATTTATTCGTTAAATACAAATTGAAATTCCAAAAAAAAAAAAACACCAAATACCTATGTTTACATATGAAAAACTTTTACATTTTAAAAAAATATTGACATTCAGGAGAAATTAATAGCTTTTCAGTACCGCGATTCAGTAACTTCTTTTAACGATAGTCGAATCGTCAAAAAAAAGGAAATAGAAAATTATCAGTAAAATTTTTAAACGATATTGGCTATTGTTAAAGTCAGCTGTTGTTGTTATCTAAACGACAACCATTTTTGTGTTGTTTATTCAATCGATAAAAACTTAAATTTTTAGGTTGAAATGTCGTCATACACAAATAAAAATCATAAAATAGTGAAAATATTTTGCTTTTATTAAAAAACTTTTTTATATAAATAAAAAAATTAAATAGCATATTGAATTCATTATTTAATTTTCAAATAAATACACAGAAATATTAGTAAAAAAATAAAGATATTAAACATAAACATAAAATCATCATGTCGCTTATTTTGACAGAGATGCCACTCATTTACAATTTAAATAACTAGAAAAATAGATTTGTCGACTGTCGTTAAGATGTCTGTACTTAGTGAATCACTTAATCCTTAGTGCAAACAACAATAGCTATCGATATATTTTGCGATTGTCGGATCGGTTAAATTTACAGAATCACACTACAGAAAATATTAATTTAAATTCAATGAATTTTGGAAAACGTCAAATGATATTTAAGAATTGCGAACATAAAAACTGTTACATAAATAAACGCAATTTGATGAGAATGTTATTTATATAGAAATTTTCACAATTTTTTTTGGATGAAAATTTGAAGTTTTTCAGAAAATAAAGAGAACAAATTATTTTATTTAAAATGTTTGGGACATTTGGTTTTTTGTTTGGATATTTATTATTATAAATTTATTCTCTACGTTTTCCAAATATGGCAATATTTTAATAAAAAAGTTGAGAGTTTTTTTTAGTTATTATTTTGGTTATTATATTTGGCCAGTTAAAAGAAACTAAACAGCCATCTCCAATTAGCACGATTTAATACATATAGCCACCCTACACAACCATTACCTTTGCAATGGAGGTTAGGGCGAGCTATTTAATTAGCAAAAACTAAATTAAACGAGAAGTTATGTCATATAACCGGAAAAGCATGCATATAGGTATATAACCTAAATGCATGCCGATCAGCAACCACGATGAACAAAAAAGCAAACACCGAAATAAATCCGAAATAATAGAAAAGACGAAAACCAACCCAAAGAATTTTCTGAAATAATTTGGTATTAAGTTTAACAAATTGTTTACTTTTTCATTTATATTTATTTTCAAGACTCGAACCGAGGTGGAGGGTATCAGAGATTCGGCACAGCCGAATTTAACACTCTTACTTGTTTTCTTTGAAGCCATAAAACGATCTCAGTAAATTTGTAAACATAGAAAAAATTGGCCACCGTTTTGTAATTTAATACTATGAAGGTCCCAGTTCAACCAATATCAAAGCAGATTCCTTTCAGAGGAGGTTGCTACTTGGATAAGACAATAAAATATTGGGTGGCAGAGATAAAACGAGGCTATACGAGCTTTTAAGATGAATACCGTAGCGGTCATCCTATTGAGGTGGCCACTAAAGAAACGTTCAAGAAAATCCACAAAATGGCATTGGGTGATCGTCGTCTAAAGGCGCGTAAGTTTTCTGAAATGATAAGAATTTCAAAATCTGTCATACATTGCTACTAACTTAAAATATGGAAATAAGAAAGATGTCCACGTGATAGGTGCCGCGTTTGCCTTAGGTTTAGGTTGGAAGTGGCTGGTAATCCAAGGATAAGCACACTTAGACCCTGGAGTCCATCGTCATATCACTGATCGAATGGGTGTTCCCCTCAGTCCCCACCGCAGAACCAGTTTGAGCTGCTGATGAAATCCCTGTGGAATGTGAAATTTCCACATTTGAGAGATCAGAGAGATCGTCTTGTTTTGGAGAGCGCCATGCAATAGCAAAGGAAATGTTCTATGCTCTGCACCTCTTGCCCATCCATACAGCTACTACAGAAATCATTTGGTGAGACGCTGAGGCACTCATCATGTCTCCCTATGAGGCAGTGCCCAGTGCTAATAGCAACTACCGCTGAAATCTACTTACGAGGGAGTGATAGTAGCGTACTTGTGATCCTACGCCTGCTACCTGGAGTCCTCGCTGATTATGATACCCTGGTTGGTATTAGAATGTCGTAGTGTTGCTCAAATACGCTTCTTCGAGTCCAATAAGTTCCTATCATTCAGGATCACTCCCTGGCCGAAGGTTGCGAGAAGTTTGATATTGGTGGTTTTCTCCAAAGCAGGCCACCAAACAATGACCTCGTACAGCAGTATTGGGCGGACCGCCGCTGTGTAGATCCAATGAGCAATTTTCGAGCTAAAGCCCCATCGCTTTCCAATACCCTTTATGCAGGAATATATAGCTGTAGTCGCCTTCTTCGCCCGCCCTCTAAGTTCCGTCTGAATTTCAGCTTCCTATCCACGAATACGCCGTCGAGAGAATAGGTTCTTATACTTCATCGTTAAAAGAACATGTTCCGTTTTCCTTGGATTCACCCCTAAACCGCAACTGCTGCCCAGCTATATAGCTCCATGAGAGCTCACTGCAGAATATACCTAAGTGTATATATGGCTATGGCCATGTCATCAGCATAGGCGAGAACGCTGCAGCCATGTCCATCCAACGAAACTAGCATTGAGTTCAGCGCTAATTTCCAGGGAAGTGGTGACAGAACGCCTCCTTGTGGCGTTGCCCTGTTCATAAATGTGGATATTAGATACGTCCCCAATTTCGACGTTATCCGCTTGTTGGCACACAGAATTCCAATCAATGGCTGCTTTTTCGTACAGTAGAACAAAAACAGCGTCGTGAAGATGTTTTAATATAATGTTTCATAACCATGGATGAGATATGGGTACACTACTTCACACCTGAGGAAAGGCAATCATCGACGAGGTTCATGCTAAATTATTCCAGCATTAAAGTAGAGAAATTAAGGTAAAAAGGCCGCATTTGGCGAAAAAGAAAGAGTTGTTTAATGAAGACAAGGAATCAGTTCACACATCCATTACTGCAATGGCAAAAATTAATGAATTAAAGTTCAAATTGATTCTATCAGATTATTTTCTATTTTTAAACTTGGAAAAATCGCTCGGTGGTGAAAGATTTTTAAACAATGAAGAGGTTGATCTGCAGTTATTTGTGCTTATGGGTATTTTAAGGAGTTATTAAATAGATACGTCATCAGCTACAATAAATTAATTTTAAAACAAGTAAGAAAATACGATACCCTATACCATTCGTTTAGAGACCCTATCTCTCAGGCCCAACTAAATGGATACAGCAAATAAGCATAAATCAGATTTGAGGGATTTTTATTATTTTTTTTGGCTGCAGATATGAAAAAGTCCATACCGGATGCTATATCTATATGGGGACTATGCCCAAACATGGACCGATCCTGACCAGGCTTTGTAAAGTCTCTTGTATTATGCAAAAATATATACAAACAAAATTTGAGAAGAATCAGTGCAATATTTTTGTTTTTTGATAGATTTAAGTGAAGATCGGGAAGCAGCTCTATATGGGCCTATGACTAAAGGTACGGTCACATTAGGCAAATATTTGACGCAAACTTGTTTTCTCGTATTTGCCAAAAATTTTGTGAAACAAATACAGAGTTGATTTTGTGGTCACACTAGACACATTTATTTGCCTCTTTTTGTTTGATCAAACAGCTGCCAAATAGTGGCAAATAAAAACAAGGAAAACATATTTGCCGTGCGGTCACACTTGTACAAATATTTGACTAAAAAAATTGTTTGATCAAACTGTCGAAAATTAAAAATATATTTGATCAGAAATTTCCAAATGTTGCATGAGGAGGAAAGTTTTCTTATTTTGTGCTGTGGAGCGCATTGGTGTTAGTTTTGGAAGTTTACTGTTATATTATATTTAAATATTATTTTTAACTATAATTATTTTTTTCTTTGTTTACAAAATAAACAGCTGTTTATTTTAAGTAATGTAACAGTGTGGCAAATTCTGTGTTTTTAAAATGATAAATACGCTAAAGTTAAAAATAAATTTGTCTAAGTGGTGTTTAGAGGCAATGCCCCGATCGGTATCAAATTGTCACCACTTATAAAGCATTTTATTGCGGTTCTAGGAAAATATTTTTTTTCGACTATCGAGCCTATTTTCCGAGTTATGGACTTCGAAACTTTTGCCATATACTTGGATATAATTTTGTTATTTAGTATCGTATTTCAGCACAATATATATATTTTAAAAACTTACTTGAGTGTCTTTTACTCGATATTTTTAAATTTGAAATCCATTAACCCATTATGAACCAATTTAAAATTTTGTATCATTGTAATAGATATTTTTCTTTAATATGGAATTTTATCGTAAGTAGACATACATATGTATATCATGAATAAACTGAATAAAAACTAGCTTTATTTATTTCTATGTATACTTTGACCTCTTAACCCTTTCAGGACAGGATGTATATAGTCATTTGTAAGTTAGTACAATAGAAAATCAAGTATCTTTTTTTTTAGGAAAATTAACCCATTCATAACCATATTTGAAATTATACCATTATTTATTATGCTATAGAAATAGAAATAACAACATATTTAAAAAAAAAACCTTAAAGTTGAATGTAAAATTTCTAATATATCCGATCCTTAAGTGGTTAAGAGGTCAAAATATACATTGAAATGAAGCTAGTGGATCCAGCATACATTCAGTTGTAAAATCAAACACTATATAGGTCATTTTATGAGATAATGCCACGTTTTCCCAAAATAACTTTAAAAAATCCAAATAGGTTCATAACGGGTTAATTGATTTTTTTGTGATAACAGTTTCCTTTAAAGTCAATTTTTAATGAATATTAACAAGTTGCACAACAAATGCTTTTGAAAACAAAAAGCTTTTTTTTAAGATATGACTGAATTAAATTTTAAAAGTTGACATCACTGCTGAAACAACTGTTGTTTGCCACTGTTTGCTCTTACAAATGTTTTGTAAGGTCAAATAATTATTTGTCCAAAATTGAGGAAAATATTTGGTCGTGAGTGGTCACATTAGGCAAATATTTGTTTGCAGGCAAATAATTTTGTTTGCCTAAAATCAGCTGTTTTGTTGTTTGACGGCAAATAATATTTTGTGGTCAGACTGAGGCAAACAAATATTTGGCGTTTTTTGTCAAATATTTGCCTAATGTGACCGTACCTTAAGAGTTGTCCAATAGGGATCATTTTTGGACTACTGATTAACGGATGTAATAAATACATACAAACCCAATTTGACTAAATTTATATGATAATTTGGATCTTATGGCAATTTATGTTCATTTCATAGGGGTCATTTGTATGGGGGCTAGGCCTGAACATGGACTAATTCCAACAGCGTTCATCCTATGGCCGATAAAAGCTTATGTACAAAATTTCATCAAAATATTTTCATATTTGCGACCTGCAGTTTGATTACAAGCTTTACATGAACACACAGACGGACGGACGGGCGGCCGGACGGGCGAAAATCTTTAAATCGAATCAGATAGTGATTCTGATTCGATCTGTATAGTAAAAGATGGGTCTAGGTCAAATATTTTTGGTAGTTACAAACAGCAGCACAAAGTCATTATACCCAAACCGCATAGTGGTATAGGGTCTAACAAGTAAGAAAATTATAGTCGGTCTAGACCGACTATACGATACCCTATACCATGGTTTAGAGACCCTATCACTTCGGTCCAACTAATTCTATATAGAAAATAAGCATAAACCAAATTTCAGGGAATTGTTTTAAATTTTTTTGGCTGCAGATATGAAAAAGTTCATATCGGGTGCTATATTTATATGGGGAAAAATAACCCCATATTTGGTAAAGTCATTTATATTTTGAAAAAATCTATACAAACCAAATTTGAGAAAAATCTGTAGAATATTTTTGTTTTTGTAATAGATTTAAGTGAAGATCGGGAAGCAGCTCTATATTGGGCCTCTGACTAAGAATTGTCATATAGGGATTATTTTTTGATTACTGATTAATGGATGTAATAAACACATACAAACCCAATTTGACTAAGATTTATGTGATAATTTGGTTCTTATGGCAATTTATGTTGATTTCATAGGGGTCAATCGTATGGTTCTAGGTCTGAACATGGACCGATTCTCACCAATTTCAATAGCGTTCATCCCATGACCGATAAAAGCTTATATACCAAATTTCATCAAAATATATTCATAGTTGCGACGTGTAGTTTGATATCAAGGTTTACATGGACACACAGACGGACGGACGGACGGACGTTAACTCGGCTCAAAAAGTGATTCTGTGTCGATCGGTGTAATAAAAGATGGCTCTAATTATTATTACAAATAAATAAAAAAAAATAATTTTTCAACATTTCTATAGCATTTCTATAGCAACATTTCTATTTATTTCTTGAGGTTAACATATTGCAGGTATTACAGTATCGAAGGTATGAAATTTTAGTTAGGTACATTACATACCGTCGGAAAGGCTAATTTGTCTGGTTACTTAATACATGTTTTATTTTTAAGGTTTTAGAAACACACACTAATAGAAAAAAATTCAAAATATTGCATATGCTAAAAATTTAAAAACCGTTGTCTTGAGTTACAAAACATTTTTTTTTTTTATAGATATCCCATTCGCATCCCACTAAGCGACCAAAAAGCTCTTAAATTAAAAAACCTAAGCTTTCTTTTGAACAAAAAAGAAGGCGTTTTTGAAAAAAAAAGTCAACAAAATTTTTGATATTCCAAAAAAAAACTCATAAAAGTAAAAAAAAAATTTTATTTTTTTATACCCTCCACTCCAGTGTGCAGAGGGTATATATAAGTTTGTCATTCCGTTTGTAATAATAAGAAAAAAAATTTTGAACCCCATAAAATATATATATTTGTGATCCTTATAACAACCGGAGTTGATATAGCGATGTCCGTCTGTCCGTCTGTCCGTCTGTGGAAATCACGATGACGGCATCAATCGGGCAGCTACGGTGCCCGTTGGCATAAAAAATGATTCGACAGCATCCTGAGAAGTTAGCTATTTAAAATCGTCAAAATCGGTTGATTAGGGCCCGAGATTTGAATGAAGAACTAAAAAAGTCTTGAAAAAATATAATTTTCTATGTTGTTCTTGTCGCGATCACGCCCTCAATAGGACAGCTAGGGTAACAATTTTTAGTGAGAATGATTCATCAAATTCATGGACAGATTTTTGTTTCAAAAATCATTAAAATCGGTGGAACAGGTCCAGGAAATCTCTGAAAATTAAAAAAAAATTAAAAACATGATGTTCCTATATTGTTCTTGTTGTTATTCTAAATGTTGTGTTGTTGTCATAGCTGGACTTGTTGTTTTTGTGGTCGTTGTGGTAATAAAATAATAAAAACTAACCCTCTGTACATTTTTTTTATTAACTCTGGTAGAAAAATTTAAAAGTTTCCATTGTTTTGGCATCACTCTAAAATTTGTTAGATCATTTCTGTTATTACCAAGAGCCTGCCTGCAAAACTTCAGATCGAATGGGTCACGGGAAGTTGGTTAAAATCGATCCAACATTTTTTCGACAAGCAGACAATACGAGTTAATATAAAGGGAGTAAAAATTCACCAACATCTAAAGCAAATAATGCTAAAATACCTAGTTGTTAATAAAAAAAAAAAAACAAAGTACATATAGCAAAAAAAATTTTAGGTATAAATTTATTTATAAATTTATATAAACATATTAAGTAATACAAATAATATACATATATTATATATGTGTATCCATAACAACTTCATGTTAGAAATAAGTCGGTATATTATTTTATTTACATAAAATTCTGCAACATTTTGTTGTGGGGAAAATACATTTCTTTTGCATTAACAGAGTGTCACTTCATTTTGCTCGTGACTATGCCACAGTAGATGGCGCCACAATTTTTGTTTGTTCTAATTAGCTTTGCAATAGTTATTTCTATTTTAACATGTATGTTAATATTTTCAATATTTTCTTTTACAAATATGAACATAAGTTTGGCATACTAACTTTTTGTTGTCTTTACAAAATAGAGTTACCGAGTACATCAATGAGTTTTTTGCTTTCAAAACAGTTCTACATAGTTATATAGAACTATTATTCTGCTTTACCTACAAAATATCTAATTGCGATTACATCTAATTTTTAAAAATTGTTTATAATTACTAAAGCATTATTATTCACATAAATACAAAATTGCACTTTTTAAATTTTCCATTCAAATTTAAGAATATATCAATTCTAAAAACTAGAATTAAAAATTTCCAATTATAAATTACAATTAATTGAATTTCAGAAAATCATATCAAAACGTCGGAAATTATAATTTTAAATTTAGAAGACATCAATTGCATCTTTAATATATAACTTTTATTCGTTAAACACAAATTGAAATTCCAAAAAAACACCAAATACCTGTGTTTACATTTAAAAAATTTTTACATTTAAAAAAAATATTGACATTCAGGAGAAATTAATAGCTTTTCAGTACCGCGATTCAGTAACTTCTTTTAACGATAGTCGAATGGTTAAAAAAGAAAATAGCAAAATTATCAGTAAAATTTTTAAACGATATTCGCTATTGTTAAAGTCAGCTATTGTTGTTATCTAAAGGTGCTATTACACGAAGTGTTTTTTACATATGTACTGTTACTTTTTTATCCATATGAAATTCCTCATGTCTGTCAAAATTGTCTTTTACATACGATTCATAATTTTTGCTATCACACGTGCATATGTATTTACGTATGACATAACCTCTAAATGTAAACAACAGCTGATTTAATTTGTGAGTTTACAAAAATTTATTGTTAAAAAAAAGGTTATATATTTTTTAATTGTTAATTAATACTAAACAATTTATTTTTTTTTTCAATATTAATCTTTAAAATTTACTCTGTTTTTCTTTCGCCACAAGCAGTGTTGTATTTTCTTATGTTTGTCATGCAAAAATAGAACCTGTTCTAATTGAAAAATGTACTTGTGACTTTCCTCATGTAATGTACATAAACAATGTTTCATATGTATCACAAGATGTGTACAACTTTTGTTGTGGGAAAATTTGACAGTACATATGTAAAAAAAATACATCATGTAATAGCACCTTAAACGACAACCATTTTTGTGTTGTTTATTCAATCGATAAAAACTTAAATTTTTAGGTTGAAATGTCGTCATACAAAAATAAAAATCATAAAATAGTGAAAATATTTTGCTTTTATTAAAAAACTTTTTTATATAAATAAAAAAAATAAATAGCATATTCAATTCATTATTTCATTTTCAAATAAATACACAGAAATATTACTAAAAAAAATAAAGATATTAAACATAAACATAAAATCATCCTGTCAAACACGAAGTAATTTGTTTTTTTCTATTATTCTTTGTGTTTTTCGCTTATTTTGACAGAGATGCCACTCGTTTACAATTTAAATAAATAGAAAAATAGATTTGCCGACTCTCGTTAAGATGTATGTACTTAGTGAATCACTTAATCCTTAGTGCAAACAACAATAGCTGTCTATATATTTTGCGATTGTCGGATCGTTGAAATTTACAGAATCACACTACAGAAAGCATTAATTTATATTCAATGAATTTTAGAAAACGTCAAATGATATTTAAGAATTGCCAACATAAAAACTGTTACATAAATAAACGCAATTTGATGAGAATATTTTTTATATATAAATTTTCACAATTTTTTTTTGGATGAATATCTGAAGTTTTTCAGAAAATAAAGATAACAAATTATTTTATTTGAAATGTTTGGGACATTTGGTTTTTTGCGTTTGGCATCCCTAATTTGAATATTTATTATTATAAATTGATTCTCTATGTTTTTCAAATATGGCAATATTTTAATAAAAAAGTTGAGAGAGCTTTTTTTTTGGTTATTATTTTGTTACTCGATCCGACCTATATGGCCACAATGAAGAAATATTTGGCCAGTTAAAAGAAACTATACAGCCATCTCCAATTAGCACGATTTAATGCATATAGCCACCCTACACAACCATTACCTTTGCAATGGAGGTTAGGGCGAGCTATTTTATTAGCAAAAACTAAATTAAACGAGAAGTTATGTCATATAACCGGAAACGCATGCATATAGGTATATAACCAAAATGCATGCCGATCAGCAACCACGATGATCAAAAAGCAAACACCGAAATAAATCCGAAATAATAGAAAAGACGAAAACCAATCCAAAGAATATGCTGAAATAATTTGGTATTAAGTTTAACAAACTGTTTACTTTTTCAGGGTATCAAAGATTCGGCACAGCCGAATTTAACACTTTTACTTGTTTAAATTTTTTTTTCCGAAAGATTGAACAAATAGCTATCTAAACTGTTTGAGACAAATTTTGCTAAGAACAATAGGTAAAAAGTTACATGGATGAGAAAAATACCTGTTTGGCCAAAATGTCAAATTTTGGCCCCCTCTAACTCAGAGAGTTCTTGACCGCTCTTGTTGAAAAATTGTGCCTTAACTACTAAATCATAGGACTAACCTTGGTGCAAATTTCAACCCAATCGGAAGACATCGGTTTCAAAAGTTGGGTCACTTGACATGAAACACCCCATGTGCTTATCAGTTTGTCTGCCGAAAAAACTTTGTATCGATTTTTAACCCTTTTCCCGTAATCCATTTAGCTGAACCTTTGCAGGTGGACTTGTGGCGCCTATAAAAATTATCTAACAAATTTTCGTTTAAAAATTTTACTGTATTATAATATTGAATATTTTCGAAATTTTTGCAGTTTTTTATTTTCAATCACACATTTATTTAATTACATAATGGTAAACTTAATTTACAAGGAAAGGGAGTACAATAAAAACTTGGTTTGTATGGGTTACTTGTCTTTTATTTCTTTGTTTCATTGTTACAAATCGATCAGCTAAATTATTCTAAAATGTATTTACTGCATTGGCATGCTAAATAAAGTACATAATGATAATTATGCAGTATATGAAGTTTCCTAGTTGCAATGCAGTGTAATATTATTTCGGTCTACGATGTGTTTAACCTAAAGCTAAGACAAAATAATTTGTGTAAACAAAATAAAAGTATCAATGGTACAAACATATCGTAGACATCTTTTACTATAATGATATTAAAGTATGTTGGTTATTTCAATGCGCTTCGATTAACCTATTAAATGAACAAAATTTATTTCTCACGAATATGTTGCAAATATCTACATTAAGGAAAATATTTTCTAACTCATTGGCAGTTCTTAACATAACAATGACAATAGTTTCCTCTACCAATAATAATTGTTATCAAGCCTGACATTGAAAATCAGAAAAATTGGTCGGCTGTGTCTCTACTTATTCGTGAAAAGCAGGAACTTCAAAAATTTAGATACAAAACTGTATATGTTCTACCACTCTATTTAAATAACATTTTTCTTTAGATTTACATTTCTTCCTTAAGTCCCTCAAAGGACTAAGTTGTTATAAGTGTATTTCTGCGATAAACATATCTTTATCATATCAAAACATATTCGCTATAATACATGCAGTACTGTTCTAAATAATAGTACTACTTTTCATATAGGAATAGAATAGTGAATAAACGATTATTTATCAAAAATATTTCTCTACCGATAAACTTACAAAAAACATTGATGTCACTATATATTTAAGCTCTACTGTTACAGCATGACTAAAAAGCATAATTATAATGCATAAGCACGTTCATATCTACAAAAACAAACGTTGTGGACACTAAGAGATCGAAACATGTGTACGTACATATTCATATTCAAAAACATATGCACATTCACCCATTAATACAAACAAATTCACAAACAATTATTAGTAGATGTTTGAAGCAACTGATGACGAATATAAGCAAACATTATTAAACAGAATCACTATGTGGTGTAAATTTTACACATTTGATTCAATGCCTGAGGATACTCTAACTGTAGAGAATTTACTGTAACAAAAAGTCTGTATATCAGAATGTCAAATTTGATTTATAGTTAGAATTCCCAACTTAAAATTTTAAAAAAAAAAATAAAATAAATAAATAAATAAATAAAAATATTTGGTCCCTGCTTATTATGATAACTATACATATAGCTTAGAATATGAAAACTAGGTCTTTATTACAAAATTGTACAATCTGTAGCGAATGGACGGGCAGATGGAGGGACATTGTTCTAGGACTAAAATTCGATCTGATCAGTACAAAAGCAACCACATGTTTCAAAATTTTTATATAAAAACAAGTAAGAAAATTATAGTTGGTCTAGACCAGTGGTTACCATCGAGAGAACTGAGTTAGTAATAGTGTTTATGAGCATGTGTTAGTTGTACCACACTGATCGAAATCCATGGACGTAACACAATGCCGATATTATATGGGTTTGTGTAGATTTTGTATGAATGTTTATATGAATGACTAAAAGGGAAAATAGTTGAGTTCACGAAGAATATGGTAAAATGTTAAATATATTTTGTGGTTTTAAAATTTTAAATCTTACATTCTGAAAATGTAAAACAAAATGTGAAGAAAATTTAATCTCTTTTTTCCATAAGTTGGAAGTTTATTAAATCAAATAAGTAATAATAAGTAATTCATTTCTTTAAAAAACAAATTCAAAGGTTAATACGTGGTATGTTACCAAAAACTAAAAAACTTACCATTAACTGGATATTTTTTTAAATAAAAAAAAAATGCATAAAAGACAGTTATAATGTTGTCAAATGGAGGCGACGTATGTAATTTATAGCAGATTCCACTGCTTTGCGTAATTTAGTTTTTCAAATCTTCGAAATTTTCTCAACATTTTTGGTTTCTTTTAAACAAATATTCTCTGTGTGCCTTTTAAAAAAATATATTTATGAATTTCAAAAGGCAATGCGACATAGACATGCTTTGCTCAAAAGCTGTCATATGACTGAATGAAACTGTTGTTTAGTTTTACTCTTCGGTGAGTATTTTTGTTTTCGTTCGGCTGTATACATATAAGAAGCCGAGCACCAGTGTGCTGGGTACGGCCTTCACTGGTCTAAATCGACTATACGATACCCTATACCATGCGTTTAGAGACACTAGGCCCAACTAACTGGATATAGAAAATAAGCATAAACCGAATTTGAGTGGGATTTTTATTAATTCTTTGGCTGCAGATATGAAAAAGTTAATATCGGATGATATATCTATATGGGGACTAGGCCCAAAAATGGACCGATCCTGATAATGTTTGGTAAAGTCTCTTGTATTTTGCAAATATATATATATATAGAAACAAAATTTCAGAAGAATCAGTGCAATATTTTTGTTTTTGATAGATTTAGGTGAAGATCGGGAAACAGCTCTATGTATGACTCTATATGACTAAGATTTGTCCAATAAGGATCATTTCTGGACTACTGATTAATGAATGTAATAAATACATACAAACCCATTTTGACTGAGATCTATATGATAATTTTGATCTTATGGCAATTTATGTTGATTTCATAGGGGTCATTTGTATGGGGGCTAGGTCTGAACATGGACCGATTCTCACCAATTTCAACAGCGTTCATCTTATGGCCGATAAAAGCTTACATACCAAATTTCATCAAAACATATTCATATTTGCGACCTGCAGTTGATTACAAGCTTTATATGGACACACAGACGGACGGACGGACGGACATAGTTACATCGAATCAGATAGTGATTCTGATTCGATCGGTATAATAAAAGATGGGTCTATGTCAAATATTTTCGGTAGTTACAAACAGCAGCACAGTCATTATACCCAAACCACATAGTAGTATAGAGTATAGTGATTAAAAATTCTGTCAATGCTGGATACGACCTTCAATACTTATGCCATGTATTTTTCTGTTCATTACATTAAAGTGGCATTGTGATTGGTCGAATTTCATTTCTGAACTTTATAAGTTGAGTCCATATGTAAATATATTTAAATACACTTCTTACCTATTTGTCAAATTTAATGCCGATCAGAGTTAATCTTAAGCAGCGATTAATCATTTTAAACAATTTATGAAGTCTTTTCTTGTTTTCGCTGATTATGTTTTACTGGATTGTACAAAGGGTCCATATGTTAGAATAATATCAAGTAAAAAAAAAATATGTAAGAAAATTATAGTCGGTCTAGACCAACTTTACGACACCATATACAATGTGTTTAGAGAAACGAACTTAGCTTCAATAAGAAATTACATAAGAATAAACGAAAATTGAGTGGCAGTATTCTAAATTTTTTTACCTGCAGACAAGAAAAAGTTCTTATCGGATGCTATATTAATATGAGGACTAGTTCAAAAATGAAGCGATTTTGATCATATAGAGTAGAGATTCTTATTTTTGGCAACACCCTCTACGACCATAATTTGAGAAAAATCTTTTTTTTTTCTAATTTTCATACATTTATTTGCAATCTATTCTACAATAATAAGCAAATTAATTAAAACTATAAATTGACACAAGTTTAAACCTCCATTTAGGTTCAAACATTCATACGTTAGTATACATTTGTATTCATTTCTAGCATATATATTTATATTTATTTCATAAGTATATACATATTCACATAATTCTAGTTACGTATTTAAAAAATTATTTCCTCAAAGGTAAGTCTAGAGGTATCTTAAGTCATTGTATTGCTTTACTTTCTTTCAGTATATGTATTTTGAGCTGAATCTACTGGTTTCTTCTCTAACTTTTGGTATGGTGAGGTCTTTATTTATATTGTCATTAGTCAAATACCAGGGGGCGTCAGCTATCATTCTAAGTGTTTTAGATTGATAAAGTTGGAGAATTTCAATACTGAAGTGGCTTGCAGTAGTTGTATTTCGTATGTCCACATGGGTTTTGGAAAAGCTTTATATATGAGACAAATCTGTGAAAATTTTTTGTTTTTTGAAAGAGTTAAGTGGAGATCGGTAAGCAGCTTTATATGGGGGTGGCTTTATTTGATTTTGGATTGTCAATATTTTGGATAGTCAGTACAAAATATTCCAACACCTGCCATTAAATCTCTATATCGTCTCCAGAACCACAATAACAAAGATAAAAATGTTTCTCCTGATGCAGTGATTATGGTCAAACTCTGTTCCCCATACGACAAAAACTTTATATTGAAATGTCTCTCTAATTACCGTAAAGCGTACAAGACTGGCGATCGCACCTTCTACGTCAATGAAAACTTGACCACCACTAATCATAAAATACTTCGATCTGCAATTGAATTTAAAAAGAAAGGGCTGATAAAAACAGCATACACTAATCGAGGCTTAGTATATATTAGATTCAATGGTAATGACGAACCAGTTAGAGTTAAGACTATTGAAGGACTAAACAATTTATTTCCTGATGGATGTTTTCCTGCCAACAACTGATGATTTGGTAATGGTTTTAATAGTAAATTGGTATTTCTGTCTTCATTTATTAATTCTTCTATTAGTATTATTTTTACTATTTTTTATATACGTAACAAATTTGATATATTTTTTAGATTTTCTAAATTTCTTCCTTCTTTATCCTTGCGTTGCTTTTGTAATCCTTCATAATGATTTTGAACGGCGATAGTTTATCTTTCAGTTCCAAAGACGTAACTTATAATCTTATTCGTATTTTATGCAAACAGAGATCAGGTTTAAATATATGCCATATTAATGCGCAGAGTCTTAATAATAAGATTGATGAATTTAGGTTTATCTTTGAGAACTCTGGTGTTGATATAATATGTGTTTCGGAGACATGGTTCAATGAAAAAGTTGATGATAAAATGATTGGATTAACCGGATTCAAAATTTTTCGCTGTGATAGGAATACTCGTTGTGGTGGTGTAGCTATTTTTGTCAGAAAAGGCATTATGTGTAAATTTCATAGCAAATCTAAACCTCATGAAAAGGTTGAACATATATTTGTTGAAGTTTCGTCCCATGGAAAACAATTACTTGTAGGATGTGTTTATAGACCTAATAAAAGAATAGACCTTGATGTTTTTCAAAATATACTATAACTCTCAATTATGAAGATATTTTAATATGTGGGGATTTTAATTCAAACGCTATCAATGAGACTATTTTACTTGACATAATGCAATCAATTGGCCTTTCTCCAACTAACATTACAGTTCCAACTCATTTTACTGCTACAAGTAACTCGTTACTTGATCTTTTCTTTGTCAGTAGCAAAAATAAAGTCTTACTCCATGATCATCTCTCAGCACCTTGTTTTTCAAAGCACGACTTAATTTTTCTATCATTTGACTTTAAAATGCAAGTGGTGGATGACGTTGTTACTTATTACGATTTTAAACAAATGGATCGAAACGCGATGTTATTCGAATTATCTAAAATCGATTGGGACTCCATTTACTACATGCCTTCGGTTGACAATCAGGTCAGTTTTTTAGAACAAAATTTGGCACATGTGTTCCACAAATCTGTACCTTTAAAAACAACAAAATACAAATACAAAAATAAACCCTGGTTCAATCAACAGATTAAGGATAAAATCTGTGAAAGGGATAAAGCTTTTAAAAGTTGGAAACTGTTTAAAACAGATAATTTATATGACGAATATTCCAAAGCTAGAAAACAAGTAAATAAAATGATAAAAACTGCTAAATCTGCATACTACTCTAGCCTATTTATTTCTGCTGCACACTCTAAAAAAACGTAGAAACTTATACGAGAAATTGGTGTCGGCAAATGTAAGGAAATTGTCAATTCTGACATAAATGTTGATTCGCTTAACGAATCTTTTACAAATATTCCTGACATCCCCATAAACGATGGATATTATAGCCGCAATACTGATATTAGTTCAACTTTATCGGAAAATGCTTTTTGTTTTCAATGCGTAAACCAACTGGAAGTACTTTCCACATGCCAAGCTGTGAAATCTAATGCTGTTGGTTCTGATTACATACATCCCAGATTCTTAAAGGAAATTATCCCTCAACTGCTACCTCAAATTACCCATATTTTTAACACTATTATCACAAAAAGTGTATTTCCTCAAAGTTGGAAAAATGCTAAAATGTTACCTATTCCTAAATCAAATAAAGAATATCGTCCCATTGCTATCCTACCATACTTCTCTAAAGTGCTTGAAAGGTTATTGCATCAGCAAATTGGAAAACATGTCAAGAATATGGGCCTACTCTCAGACAGACAATCAGGCTTTCGTCCTAAACATAGCTGCATAACTGCACTCATTGATGTGTCTGAAGATATTCATGGGTACATTGATAGTGGTAACATTGCATTTCTAGTGCTCTTAGATCATTCGAAGGCATTTGATACTGTGAATCATGAAATACTCTGCATGAAGCTAAGAACTTTTTTTGGTTTCTCTCCTTCCGCAACTCGTCTTATATCGTCTTATTTAGAAAATCGACAACAATACGTTAACGCCAATAATAAAATATCAAATGTGCTTCCAGTAAAAAAGGCGTTCCGCAAGGTTCGATTCTAGGACCACTTCTTTTCACTATATATATAAATGATTTGCCTAGGCAACTTTCGTATTGTAAAGTTCATATGTATGCTGATGATGTGCAACTTTATGTTTGTAGTCGTTTCGATGAACTAAATAACTGTGTTGCGAACCTAAATGTGGATCTTAATCGAATTGGGCTTAATGGAATATGGGCTCTGACAAATGGGCTATGTCTCAATCCTTCAAAGTCTAAATGCATCGTTATTACTCGAAGATCAATGCCTTCCCTTGTTATACCATATATTATGCTTAACCGTCAAATTATTGAAATTACACAAAAAACCAAAAATCTTGGAATTATTTTCAATAAAACTCTCACCTGGTCTGATCATATAAATGTCGCTTCGGGAAAAATGTATTCAATGCTTCGATCACTGTGGAAAACTCAACATCTTACACCAGTCCATGTACGAGTTCTACTTGCAAAAATCTATCTAATTCCAACTTTGTTGTACGGATGCGAACTATTTGCTAGCTGTGATTCTATTAGCTCTAGGAAATTAACAACTACGTTTTATTCTATATTGAGATACGTCTACAATTTGAAAAGATCATCCCACATAACACCGTATGCGCGAAAACTTTACGGTGTGAATTTTTGCGATCTCTTGAAGATACGATCATTGATACTGATGCATAAGATTATATTTACACGTGAGCCTAAATATCTTTTTAATCGAATATCCTTTTCTAATTCAAGAAGCAATAATTCTATAATTCAAATAAGACATAAAAGTTTGGTCTCTGAATGGCAGTTCTATATACACTGCATACGTCTTTGGAACTTGCTACCGCCAATATTACAATATTTAAGCAACGCAGGACATTTTAGGAAACAAGTTTTCCAATTTTTCAATACCATTTATATATTGTTTAAACTTTGCTTTGTTTTGAATATATGTATGTAAAATAATTTTTGTTATCTTATTTTATACAAATTATAAACTATGTTATATTTTCATTAAATACTGTATCATATTATACCGATCCTGTACTTTAATTATAAGACTCTTAGTCTTGTTGTGCAGGAAACCAAATAAATAAATAAAATAAATAAATAAATAAAATATACTCTCATTATACTCTGACGGTGTCATGAAATAGCTCCCAAATTAAGTAAATTCCAAATAGAAAATATGAGGTAAATCCCATTTCATCTATACTAATATAATAAGAAGTAATGTGTGTTTGTTTGTTTGTTTGTAGGAGGTAATCTCCGTAACTGCTCATCTGATCTTTCTGAAATTTTCGCAGAGTCTGACTGCAACGCCAGAAATAACTGCAAATTTGTGTGATGGCACCTATTATTTATGTTAGTAGCCATGCCAAAAATGGTCGGGATCTGATAAGTGGGCGTGGCTCTTCCCATACAAAGCAATTACTCAATATGATATATCTCGAGAACTGCGACATACACAACTTTTCAAATTTGTCCTAGGTCAGCTATTATTAACGAGAGTAGTCAGATAAAATATGGGCGCGATCGGCGCCGTGGGCGTACTGCCGCCCATACAAAGTAAATATTTAATATCATTGATCTGGTGCTATAAAAGGGAAAGTTTCGACACTCTGCAAGAGTCCATCAGATATTAATGTGAGTAGTCTGCAAAATTTGGCGGTATAGGGTTAGTAGGCGTGGCACCACTTATACAAAAAAGTATATTAATTACCAATGTGAGTGGTCGTAGAAAATATGGGCGGAATCGCTAAATTCAAAAATCGGTAAAACCGAAAATAGTGAAAAACAATAATCGCCAAAAACAAAAATTTTCAAAACCAAAAATCGGAAAAATCAAAAATTAAGAAATCAAAATCGCCAAAATTAAAAATCGGTAAAATAAAAAAATTGCCAAATGATATTCTAAATAAAAAGGCATCGTTAAGTGTTACCGGATTTAATTTTGAAAATCCAAATTTTTCTCATGGACAGCTATATGTGTCTTACACCAGAGTAGGATCGGCGAAAAACTTGAAAATTTGTACATCGAATGAAAAAACAAAAAATATCAGAAAGCATTAAAATAAAAAAAAAATATATGTAAAGTAAATTAATTAAAACGTTTTAATTGTACAATACAAACTTCGAACGAAAAATTGACTATGAAAACATACATCTCAATTAGTCTCGAAAAGTCGTAGCGTAGCACGACAGCGCAATCTAGTATTAAATAAAACTATGTTCTAACTTGTAACTAAACTTGTAGTGAATGTACTAACAACCAATAATGTTAAATATAATTAAAGCTTAAATTATAGACAATCAAATCTAAGGAAGAGTTAGTTATTGAAAATGCAAAAAAAATGAGAAATAATTTAGAAATAACAAAAAGCATTTTCTTAAACAATGGTTTAAAAATTAATAAATGTTAACAAAAGAATAGCAGATAAATAAATAGTAAATCGGTTTGCTGCCTTTTTGTTTGTGCATTACAAACTTTGGAATCTGTTTTAAAATAACTTTGTTGCTATGAACTGGATGACAGTGCAAAATATGCTAATTTTTTGGATATACCATATAGGAGTACTATGAAAGCAAGAATCCATATCATTAATAATCAATATGGGTGGAATCGGACAAGTGAAAATGGATTTTCTCGCGCACAGAAACCGTATTCGTTTTGGCAACCGAATTTGTTGCCAAACGAATATGATAACTAAATTATTATTTCGAAATAACCGTACGAAGTTGAAGGCAATTGATTTCAAGTAAATTCGATTATCTGAATTGTATATTTGTTTCATATAATGGAATTGAGTAATTATTTATTGATCGTTACAACCATATATCGTTGTAACCCATTTCACATGCATCGTTGGAGTAATTATAACTACTAAAAGATTCCAGCGCTCAAAATTCGAGTGCAATTTCTAGGCAGCTTTATTTTTCAATTTAGCCAATTCACAAATCAACACTTTTATGGTTTATTATTATTGTGAATGAAGATAAGAAACTCATTAACAAACACATTAACAAATTTAATAAAACACACATAGCATATGTATTATTCTATGAATGTGTTAGTAGCAACTGTAAATGCAATTTACTCAAAATAAAGGAAAAAATGTAAATATCTGTAAATCTGCACAACGGCGAAAAAGAAATACCTTTCAAATAATATCCGTTTGGTCAAAATGGGAATAAAACGGTAGAACAAACATCGGTCACAAGAAATCACCTAGGCTATTAATATCACAAATGATAATTTCAGAAGTTATTATACCCTATACCACTATGTGGTTTGGGTATAATGACTTTGTGCTGCTGTTTGTAACAACCAAAAATATTTGACCTAGACCCATCTTTAATTATACCGATCGAATCAGAATCACTTTCTGAGTTGATTTAACAATGTCCGTCCGTCCGTCCGTCTGTGTGTCCATGTAAACCTTGTAATCAAACTGCAGGTCGCAAATATGAATATATTTTGATGAAATTTGGTATATAAGCCCTTAGGACATGGGATGAACGCTATTGAAATTGGTGAGAATCGGTCCATGTTCAGACCTAGCCCCCATACAAATTACCCCTATGAAATCGACATAATTTGCCATAAGATCCAAATTGTCATATAGATCTTACTCAAATTGGGTTTATATGCATTCATTATATCTATTATTGAGTAGTCCAAAAATGATCCCTTTGGCCCCATATAGAACTGCTTCCCGATCTTCACTTGAATCTATTAAAAACCAAAAATATTGCACTGATTCTTCTCAAATTTTGTTTGTATATATTTTTGCAAAATACAAGAGACTTTACCAAACATGATCAGGATCGGTCCATTTTTGGACCTAGTCCCCATATAGATATAGCATCCGATATGAACTTTTTCATATCTGCAGTCAAAAAAATTAATAAAAATCCCACTCAAATTTGGTTTTTGGTTATTTTCTATGTCCAGTTAGTTGGGCCTAAGAGATAGGGTTTCTAAACGCATGGTATAGGGTATCGTATAGTTGGTCTAGACCGACTATAATTTTCTTACTTGTTGTAACTGAATTTTCAAAAACATTTAAGCGATGACGTATTTCGCCATTTTGAGATATTTTCGTTATTTTGGATCTTAGCTGAATTTTTCCGAAGTGATACTCTATATTTAAATTAAATTATGGCCATTATGGGTATCAAATTTTCATTTCATCATCAACAACATTAACGTGAAACAGTAGACGTCGGATCTGCCATAAAAATTATTACTCAATATCACACATCCCGTGTTTTATGATATGCGGAACTTTGCAAACTTGGATAACATCATCTGTTAAAACGTAAGTAGCCAAGTTGAAAAAAGGCGGTAACGGAAACGTGGGCATGATACACATATCCAAAGTAATTATTCACGTGGGTAATTTTTCATCATGAAAATCCCGCGATTTTTTGTAAAAATTTTTCACCCAGCTTTTTAAAATTTTTATAGCCAACGTTTGAAAAATGCAAGCTACCAGTTTGACGAAAGGATTGACCTGTTTTCACTGCCATGCACTTTTACAAGATACTCTTCAAGTATTTACATGAATACATTACACAAGCAAAACCTAGTCATTATATAAGTTTTTTTTTATAAATATATATTTAATTTTGCATAATTTAATTTACTTTTGAGTGAATTTTCATTTTCATAGATTTTTTTTTGGCGATTTTTATTTTTTGATCCATTTTCATATATTTTGGGCAAAATTTTATATATTTTTTGGGCGTTTTTTTGTTTATTTTGTGATTTTTCGTTGGGCGATATTTCCTAGAGACGCATAAACCTCAATGTTTTAAAGTGAGAACATCAAAAATGAAACACATTACACACATTATATTGAAAGAGCACAAAAAAGATGCATAGGCATTTTTTTGGAACCATCAGTGAACGTAGGCGTTCTCAACGCAAGTATTGGGTTGTAAATCGCTTGAGTGGTTCTCGAGTTAAAAAGTATATATGTAAGTATACAGACATAGATATTGAACTATATTTCATTCATATTTAAAAAAAGACGTTCCGCAATTGAAACACCTTTGCAATAAAATCTTGAAATAACATAATTATTTTGGTCAAAACAACGTAGTAATAATGGTAAATAATTCAAATAATTTTTGTTATTTTAGATTTTTTTTTAATTGAAGACAATGTTTTACAAATTTATATTAAGTGCTTAATAAAATACATCTATAGTTAACATAATAAAATAAACAAATATTTTATATAAATATTCTTGAAAGACAATGAATCAGAGTCTTATTAGATTTTCTGATTTATTCACTGTATGTTAATATTGGAGTTAATTTTGAAATTTTGATTGCACTATCCTATTTTATAGGACGTTTTTATAAATATGACATTTTAAGCTTTCACATTGCACCAGATAAAGTGGTCAATACATCCAATTTTTTTTAGAGAAAAATTAATGACATCCAATTTTCAGCAAAATTGTATTCTATAGTCATTCATAAAAAACATAAACCAGATATTGCTTAATCTCTATGCTAAATTAAGCGTATAATTAAATTAAGTATACATAAATAATTTAAGATTTTGAAATGTTTTTATAAGCTGAAATTTTTTTATATTTTTTAGTTGTTCAGATATTGTTCATTCAGAAAACGATTGAAATGCTTTCATGCAATATTTTTCAAACTTTCAGCGAGTAGTAAACGATGGCTTGCAACTGTTTGTGTCCAAAGTTCGAAAGCAAAGAATAAAAACATAAACCAGAGTGTTATTTTTAAAAGCTTTGGATGTAGCAGACTAGAAAATCAAAGACATTTCCCTTCCTATTGTATCACATAAATTATTTGGAAAACCAAAAATGTATCAGACCCAAAAAGGTCAAAAAGTTACTAATTTTTGTTTAAGCAATTAACTTAAAACCCTTTAAAGTTAAAAGGTGCTGTTGATATATGAGTATTAGAAATATAATTTAATTAAAATATTACCACTACTACCTTATGTTCATAACAACGACAACAACTATAGTTTTATGTTTCCTTTCTCATTTAACAACATACCAATATAACAAAAAAGGTCACCAACTGAAATTTCTCGTTAATTGTTTAAATATTTATAATAGTCTTAAGCAAAAATTATAAAAAAAAAAAAAAATGAGAAGAAGAAAAAGAACATATTCAAAAACATTAAACCCAATCATATTTTATGTTATAACTTTTTGCCAAAACTAATAAATGTCCAACCATGCTGCTACAACTGAATATGTTTGTATGAACTCTAAAAACTTTGCAATGAAATAAAATGTTTTCCTACCGAAAATTTGGGTGAGTCAGAAAGAATGAAATAAAGAAAGAGGGAAGTTTTTAACAAATTTTCAACAAATGCAAATAAATTTAAATTAGTTTTTGGCACATTAAACTTAAATGAAGGTGAACTTTATCACGTCTCTTAACTAACGTCTTTTCATGAATATGGTTCAATAGAAAAAAAAATTAATGAATTTTAACATATACACTTATCCATAAATATATACAACGCAGGATTTCTGCAACACCGTTTCCAGTTGCATTTCATATTCTGATGATAAATACAATCATTACGTTCAGAAAAAATATTAAAACAATTAAAAAATTATTAAAAACATTATTATTTTCTCAGATGTAGTAAGTAAATAAACATAAGGCTGCCTTACGAAAAGAAGTTGATAATGTTCCCTCCTTAGAAAAAACTTTGTATACCTGAAGATGATTTATAAAATATTTGAGTTAGTTTAGTCTATTATTAGAATTTATCGTACGTAATATTGTAAATGATAAAAATGAGTAAATTTAATATCGGTGAACGGTCTATGTGAAGAATATTTTCAAATACAATCCGAGCAATAAATTCACATCTATGAAGGTTGCTTTTTAAAGTTTTTAACTAATTTTAAACCATTTAATAAAAGTGAACTTTTATATATCATAAAGAAAATATAATGTGGTTCAAAAATAAAAATGAATTATTTTGCATCATATCAAATTTTTCTCTAGATGAATTATCAGAAGATGCGAAAACTAAGATAAAAAGATTATTGATTGAGACGCACAAGAAAGCTTAGTAGAAAGGATAGAATGCTTCATTGACAAAAATTTTGTTAATTTCTTCTAATATTCTGATCGCATTACTAAGGTATAATATAAAAACTAATTTGAAGAAAAAGTGCTATCAGATCTTGTATTGTAATAAAAAAAACAAGTAAGAAAATTATAGTCGGTCTAGACCGACTATACTATACCCTATACCATGGTTCAGAGACCCATCTCTTCGGTTCAACTAATTGGATATAGAAAATAAGCATAAGCCAAATTTTTTTTTTTTTGATTTTTTGTCTGTATATATGAAAAACTTCAAATCGGATGCTATATTAATATGGGGACTAGGTCGAAGAATGGGCCGATTCTGACCATATTTGATAAAGTCACTGATATTTTGAAAAATATATACAAACCAAATTTGAAAAAAATCTGTGCAATATTTTTTGTTATACCCTCCCCCCAGTGTGCAGAGGGTATATATAAGTTTGTCATTCCGTTTGCAATAATTAGAAAAAAAATTTTGGGCCACATAAAATATATATATTTGTGATCCTTATAACAAGCGGAGTTCATATAACGATGTCCGTCTGTCCGTATGTGGAAATCACGATGGCGGCCACAATCGAGCAGCTAGGATACTCGTTTGTATAAAAAGTTTTTCATTGACACCCTGCGACGTTTACTGTTTAAGATCGCCCAAATTAGTTGATTAGGGCCCGAAAATTTAATGAAGAAGTAAAAAAAGTCTTGAAAAAATATGATTTGTCTATGTTGTTCTTGTCACGATTACGCCCTCAATAGGATAACTGTGGTGGTAGTTGTTAGTGAAAATCATTGACCAGCATAATGAGAAGGTCTCTGTTTCAAAAATCATGAATATCGGTTTAACAGGTCCCGAAAACTCACTGAAGAAGTAAAAAAAATGAAAAAATATATATGTTTTTGTATTGTTCTTGTTGTTATTATAAATTTTGTATTGTTGTCATAGCTTGACTTGTTGTTTTTGTGGTCGTTATGGTAATAATATAATAAAAACTAACCCTTTGTACATTTTTTTTTATCAATTCTGGTAGAAAAATTGAAAAGTTTCCATTGTTTTGGCCTCACAAAAAAAAATTTATTTTATAATATTTTTTATCACCACGAGCAGGTCTGCAAACTTTCAGATCGATTGGGTAACGGTAATGGGTTAAAAATCGATCCAAAATTTTGACTACAAGCAGACACTACGAGTTAATATAAACGGAGTAAAAATTCAACATCTAAAGCAAATAATGCTAAACTACCTCTTGTTAATGAAAAAAACAATGTTAATTTACCGAAAAAAAAAATTATGTATTAATTTATTTAAAGGTAACAATAACTTTTGATGTATTTTTTTTTGTGTGTAATATTTACATATACATACATACATACATATATTAGATAATAAAATAATATACACATATTCTATATATGTATATCCATAATAAACGCATGTTAGAATTAAATCGGTATGTTATTTTATATATATAAAATTCTGCAATATTTAGTTTTAGGGAAAACACATTTCTTTTGCATTAACAAACAGAGGGTCATTTCATTTTGCTCAGTGTGACTATGCCACAGAAGATGGCGCCACAATTTTTGTTCTAATTAGCTTTGCAATAGTTATTTCTATAATAACATGAATGTCAACATTTTCAATTAGATATCAAACACAACAATGTTAAAAGTATACACAGAGCTGGGTAAAGAACATAAAATTATTCTTCTGCTGTACCTATAAAATATCTGATTGCGATTACATATTATTTTTAAAAATTGTTTATAATTACGAAAGCATTATTAATCACATAAATGCAAAATTGGGCCATTAAAATTTTCCATTCAAATTTAAGAAAATATCAATTCAAAAAACTGGAATTCAGATTTCCAATTATAAATTAGAAAATATCAATTGAATTTCAGAAAAGCGTATAAAAACGTCGGAAATAAGAACTTGATATTTAGAAGACATCAATTGAATTTTTAATATATAAATTTTATTCTTTAAACACAAATTGAAATTCAAAAAACAACAAATATGTTTGCATTTAAAAATGTTTACATTTACAAAAAAATATTGCCATTCAGGAGACATTAATAGCATTTCAGGATATGAAAACAATTTTTTAAATTCAATGAAGTTTAGAAAACCCCAAATGATATTTAAAAATTGCGAACATAAAAATTGTTACATAAATAAAGCGCAATTTGATGAGAATGATATTTATATGTTATTTTTCACACTTTTTTTTTATGAAAATTTGAAGTTATTCAGAATATAAAGATAACAAATTATTTAATTTAAAATTTTTGGGACATTTGGTTTTTTGCGTCTGGTATCCCTAATTTGAACCAGTGTTCAAGATGACTTCAAAATTTGACTTCTTGGTAGCCAAAGTAAAACACAAAAAATTTAATTTCGATAATAATTCCCAGGTAATAGTACTTGGAGTCAATAAATGAAAATATATTTTATTAACATAATTTAATTCAAAATTAAATTTTGGCATCACTGGGATAAAAAAAAAATTTTATTCTCTATGTTTTCCAAATATGGCAATATTTTAACAAAAAAATTTAAAGAGAGCTTTTTTTTTTTGGTTATTATTTTGTTACTCCATCCGACCTATACGGCCGCAATGAAGAATTATTTGGCCGGTTAAAAGAAACTATACAGGCCTCAACAATTAGCAAGATTTAACGCGTATAGCCACCTTACACAACCACTATACATTTTATCCGAAATAATAGAAAAGACGAAAACAATCGTTCCTCGTTGGAGCGCGAATTAATAATGTGAGAGAGCTTTATAGACCAACTCTTGAAATAAACAAAAATAATCTACTAAGCGGATCAACCCGAAGGATTTGCTGAAATAATTTGGTATTAAGTTTAATAAATTGTTTACTTTTTCCAATATTTTGTTTACATTTCAATACTCAAACCGAGGTGGAGGGTATCAATGATTCGGCACAGCCGAATTTAACACTCTTACTTATTGTTTGATAGATTTAAGTGAAGATAAGGAAGCAACTCTATATGTGGCCTATGACTAAGGTTTGTCCTATAGGGATTATTTTTGGACTACTCATTAATGGATAAATTAAATACATACAAAGCCAATTTGACTGAGATCTATATGATAATTTGGATGTTTTTGCAATTTATGTCGATTTCATAGCAGTCATTTGTATGGAGACTAGGTCTGAAAATGGACTGAATTTCACCAGTTTCAACAACATTAATCCTATGGCCTATGAAGGGTTATATACCAAATATCATCAAAATATATTCATATTTGGGACCTGTAGTTTGACCACAAAGTTTACATGGACACACAGACGGACATAACTCAGAAAATGATTCTGAGTCGATCGGTATAATAGAAGATAGCTACAATAGAAGATAGTTAATAGAAGATAGTTACAAACACCAACACAAAGTCATTATACCCAAACCACATAGTGGTATAGGATATAATTAAGTGAGCTATTTCGCATTATAGAAAACGACGCGCCGCATCATTGAAATATGTCAAACGATAAAAAGTTGAAGCTTACTGAAATGTTGCTTTTACTTATCTCGAACTTAACGCCACTTTTATAATAAAACGCTGCAACAGTCGCACAGTGGGTTCGATCGTACCCAAAGTGGCGATTAATGCAGGGAAGCCGTAATTTTAAAATACTGTTATTTTTTATTGATGGATATTCATTTGTAAACAAAAGGTGGACAAAAAAAAAATTTTTTTTTTGCTGTTAGGCGCTTTTTTATATTTTGGGAAACATGTTCTTTTATCACAACTTTGGCTGAAACTTTGGAACGAAAAGCGATAAATTAGCAAATTAAGTTGCAAATTAGAGCATATTTAATGTGCTTTTAGAAAAAGACACGTTTTTAAAAGATAAGATAGTAAATAAATATTTAATATGTATTTATGTTAATAAAATTTTAAATTAAAATTTTCTCCAAATTCCATAATTCTATAAACTTAACTCAAAAAGTCATATTAGGAAAATTATATTTTTTTGGTTGATAAATAAGCACAAACGCATAAAGAGTAACTATTTCAGAAAAAAATATTGAAACAAAATTTTCATTGGTCAGACTTTTTTTGAAAACAAGTTTTATAATTTAATTCTTCATTAAATTCTTTTACTAGTTATTTAGGACGCTACGGCTTGTCCAAACTTTCTAAAGACATTTTTGCACCATGAGCTAACACCGGTATAGGCGTGTTGTCTGTAACTGTCTTACATTTTTTGCTTTAGTTTTTGCTAGTTTTTGCCGATTACCAAACACAACTTACATCACTTTCAAAAGATTAACGACATCACAATACCGAAAATGTCAAAAAAATATATTACAACACAAATTACTTAAATATCACAATCAAAACAAAAAAAACATTCGGTCATTAGATTAAGCCGAATTTGAAACACTCTGCTCTGCGTAGTTGTAAACGATCTCTTTAAAATAAATTTATTGGCACACAAATAAGTTACTAATAATGCATAATATCAGTAACATAGAAAACATAATTAGAACTTTGTTTGTAAGGCATAAATTATCAACAACTTATAATTGTGATGTGTGAGTGAGACGACTTCTATTTATCAATCACGCAAGATAAGTAAAGCTAGTTTGAGAAATATGTATTAATAAAAAATATTTATACATATTAGAGTTATTAACAGTTACGTCAATTGTAAATAAATCTGATTTTAAACAGTTTTATAATGAATTAAAGTAATAAAAATTAATTATGAATATATTTAATTGAGTGAACGCAATTTTATAAAACTC
The DNA here is from genome assembly GCA_963682025.1 of Cordilura impudica. Lineage (NCBI taxonomy): Eukaryota > Metazoa > Arthropoda > Insecta > Diptera > Scathophagidae > Cordilura > Cordilura impudica. The sequence goes on along the minus strand of OY821517.1, from coordinate 264,900,507 downwards.
ACGCGACCATCGCTAATAAAATTTAACATAGTAAGAACAACAACAGTAACTTAAATAAGAAAAATAAAGAAAAAAATAAAATAAAAAACAAAATAATTTTGTATATAAAAATTTTAATTCACAAGTATTTTTACATAAAACTTAAAACATTAAAAAAATGCGCAAAAACGCGCAAATATTTTTTCCTGAATAGGAAAGCTGGAAAGTTGTACTTTCTCTGTAAAATAATATAAAAACAAACAACCTAAAACATATGTAGTTCCATTCCATCAAACATAAAAAATACTTTTTATTTGGAACATTACAAATAAAAACAACAAAAATATTTTTACAACAAAAAACTAAACAAAAATTTGTTAACTATAAGTTAAAATACCTGAAGTTAATGGTTCCATCACAAAATGTTTACTTTTAAAAGTTTTAAATAAAAAGAAATTAACTTGAAATATATTAAATTTCACTTTTTGCCACTTCTTGCAAAAACACGAAAAATTGTTCTACTTTGACACTTCACTGTAAAAAAAGTATGTAAGTTAGAACAATGATTGGTAGCAGTAGCGATTAGTAATTTAATATACTGTAACCTGGTACCAAAAATTATAAGAAAACCTTAGTTTTAAAAAATCAATTAAGCGCCACTTTGAACGTGGTTCAACCCAACGTGAGTTGTTCTGGGAGTAAAAAATTTCGAGTCAGGGTGAAAGTACTAGACTAGTATAGTAAAACCTCCAAAAGGGACTTGACGTTCTCAAGCCAAACTTTTTTTTTTTTTTTGACTTTTTAAATTTATTTAGTTTTTCAGCTATAAGGCAAGAAACATTAATAATTTCTAATTTCAGTCTTCAGCAAAGGGTTCAACTAATAATTGTTGTTAGTATATCCATATAACACATCAGGTGGAACTAATATTTTGAATGAAATTTTCAACATATTTTAGATTTTCCCCATTTTTTAATAAATTTTCGCCACTTACTCATCAATAACTGGCCATAGGAGACTGAAAAGTAAAGCCAAAGACAATACAAACCATATTTAAGAACGTAGCAATGAAATACGCAATTTTTATTTCGAAAACATTTTATTTTTTTAACAATAATGTCTATACTCGAGTTCTACGGATCGTGACTATGTTACAAAAATGTATACAACGCATATATTAAATCATTTTATAATTATTTCCTAGTTCATCTTATGTTTCTTGTTCAGTACTATACGCGATTGGAACTGAAAGTTTTTCATTAGTCTTGTGCAGTAAAACCTCTTTCAAGCTGCACACTTCCATTTGTATATCCCATACCACTACCTGATCAGGGAATAATGACTTTGTGCTGATGTCTGTAAATACAAAAAGTAGACCCATTCCTTATTATACATGATGAGCTCAGAATCATTTTCTGAATGGATATAGCTATGTCCGTCCATCCGTCCATCCATCTATGTGTGCATATAAATTTTTAATCAAACTACAGGTCACAAACATTAATATGTAGTATATTGATTAAGTTTGGTATATGAGCTTTTATCTGTCACTGGATGAAATTGCCGAAAATCGGTGCATGTTCATGGGATCGACTTAAATTGCCATAGTATCCAAATTATCATAAAGATCTCGGTCAAAATGGGTTTGTATAAGTTAATTGCATTCATTAATCAATAGTCAAAAAATAAACCCTATAGGACAAATCATTGTCATAGCCCCCATATGAAGCTGATTCCCGATCTTCACTTAATTCTGTAAAAAAAAAAAACGAAAATATTGCACAGAATTTTCTCGAATTTGATTTGTATATGTTTGGTGAAAAATAAGTGACCTTACCAAGTATGGTCAGGATCAGCCCATTTCTCGACCTAGTTCCCGTATAAATATAGAAGCCAACAAGAACTTGTTCACATCCGAAGCCAAAAAAATTAATAACAAACCCACTCAAATTTGGTTTATGCTTATTTTCTATATGTATTTAGTGTCTAAACGCATGTTATAGGGTATCGTATAATCGGCCTAGAACTACTATAATTATCTTATTTGTTTAAATTTAATGTTTGCCTGAAGAGCTAAGAAAACAAACATCAAGTTAAGGCAAAATTGTAAAAGATCATAAAAAAGTTAATAAAAAATGTAAAAGTTCGATAATGTTTGGTTTGAGAGCGCCAAACTCTTTAATGGCTTGACTATGCTGACCTCGTGCTTTCACCCTGACTTGTAATTTCTGACCCCCAGACAAGGATTCCGAATATATCTGACCATGTAATCAATTATATTTTCATACATCAGATTTTGGTTATTTATTTTCAATACTAATAACGTGATCTAAATAAAATCAAGGCGTTATATAAACATAAATTAAATCCTATTTAAACACAGTCAACACTTAACCCCATATCATAACGCTCCTAAGAAACTTAATTCGGCATTTGCGACAATTCCTATGATATGCCTCAGTTCGGGTTCATATTGTTTTGTACGGGCGTCCCGTACCGACTCTCGAACTTGGAATCATCGCTAAAATGGGTCCAAATTTGATGCTGCTTTGTCCACAAAAGACGTGTCTATTTTGCACCGCCGTAAGGAAGTGTTTCTTTTTATTATTGCCTCCAATGGCGGAATATCACATGGTGTTATACTGGTAGTTTCCAGTTTTTATAATTTGTTTCCACAAAGACATTTTTTTTTTTTTATTTTAAAACGTACTATGCAGAATATCTCACTGAGCTTAATTCTGTTCCAATATCTATAACTTTTGTCATTATTCACGACATATCGACCAACAATATTAAGCAAGCGATTCTCAATAGTCGCAAAGTTCTTATGGACCCATTCCCCGTGCTCGGCACTAAAATTAACCAAATTATCGGGGACAAAAGTGTATTTTCAGTGACATATTTACACCATTTTCATCGAAATTGCGTAGGATGTTACGGACGATTTCTTTGTAGTTTTTAGTTTTTCTATAAATACGTAATTTAAACTCCACCTATTTCTTTTAATCTATACTAATATAATAAAGAGGTAATGTGTGTTTGTTTGTTTGTTTGTTTGTTTGTTTGTTTGTTTGTAAGAGGTAATCTCCGTAACTACCCATCTGATCTTCTTGAAATTTTCACAGGGTCTTACTGCGGATATGGGAAGTGCTATAGGCTGTAATTTTTTTAAAATATTTTTAGTGGGCGTGGCACCTCCCATATAAAGTAAATTTTTAATATCATATATATTAAGTACTATGATAGAGAACGCTTTGCAAATTTGTCTCAGGTCATCAATTATTAACGTGAGTAGTCAGACAAAAAAATGGGTGGGATTAGACAAATGCGCGTGGTACTCCCACACAAACTTAATATTAAATGTGATATATCTGAATTACTGTATTAGTGAGAGCCTTGGGACCTTGAGTTAGCCCTTTCATAACGATTGGGAGGGGGGTAGGAGGGAAAGGGTGTAACGAAGCACACCGGGTTACATCTAGTAGGTAATAAAAGGTCAGGAAATTCTATGGAAATTCTATTCTACTTCTCCAAATTATACTTAATTATAAATCATATTTTTTACTTTCTTTATTTTTCTACATTTATTCTAGAGAATATCTTTTTTCATAAATTTATTTGCAATCTATTTTACAATAAAAACGAATTGATTAAAACTAAAAAATTTTCATGAGCTTAAGGTTTAAACATGTATACTAGGGTGACAATGGTTTGTATGTAAAAAAATTTTTGTTCGAATTTAAAAGTTTTTTCAACGGAATATTGTGCTAATAGGTCCAAGAGTTTTGTGCCGAAAATTTGAGCCAAATCGGACAACGTTTTCTGGACGCGCATCCAGGTCAAAGGTCAGGTATTTGCATATTTCACAGCTAGTATGAAATAAAGTTGAGAAACTCATATATTTTCTACTTTATTTTACAAAAACATCTGGATTCTGTAGACTTTTAATAAAGAGGACACTCAAATGGTTTTTTTGGGAACTAACTCTCAAATTTCCCTTGCGTCAAAGTGATCCACAAACTATTTTATTTCAAAAATGTTTAATATATGTATGCCATTATTGGCAATGTATATAAATCAATCTACTACTTTTTCTAATTTTAAAAACAAAAATTATGATCGGTGATTTGGTAGGTTTTTTTTTCTTTTAAAATCTACAGATCAAAATCTTTTTGCAGAGAATATAGATTAGCATGTTTTGAATACAGCTGCCTATATTTTTGTACCACCTGTAAAATATTAAACCATGTCAAGAGAAAAAAAAATTAAAAAAGTTATAATATATGATAGTTACTTTCATTAAATGTTGTTTCTGTCCCTCATCTTTTGTTATTTTGTCATGGTATTCTTGAATTAACTAAATGCCTCTTTCAGCACAATCATTAACAACAGCCAAGTTTTGAATAATTTGTTTCGCTCTTAGGTACTCTCCTGTAACACTCCAAGAACGTGGATCGTTGCTGAAAAACTCTATTGAAATTCCAAATCTCTTGAAAACTTTTTTGGTATTTTTTGAAAACAAATCTTGTAAAATATCAGAGTTGTCTCTGAAAATAAAACTTTTAAAGTTTTCCTTCTTTATTATTAGCTTCTTTGCTATCTCTTCATCCTCATTTTCAGATATATCTACAGACATCTTCGCTTCTAGCTTGCTTTTTGTTATGTTGTCTATCCTTTCGTCAAACAAAGAAAAGCCCACACATTCTTCGCTTAAGTAATACAGATGATTTAATACCTTTGAAATGGCTTTGGCCGCAATATTTTGATTGACTCTTTTGTAGTTTTCCAATTTTCTCAAAAACATAATATCATTTAAAGCAGCTTTATCCGCTTTATTTGAATCAAACCAAAAATTTGAATAACAACTTACAATGAAACCTGTTACTTCTATCAAAGCACTGATTTCAAAATCTGTCACTTCAGGAAATTGATTGCGAAAAATCACTATCTTTAAAGAGTATATAGCCTTGGCCATCCATCTTGTGTAGTGCAGTGCACCGGGTTTTCTGAATTTTATTCCTGAAGGAGGATTGCCACCAAGGAATATAATTACTAACTCCAAAAATTCTTTATAATCATTTCTCGGGAATGAATCGTTCATTTTTCCTAAAGCAAAATCTAAAAGTTCACCAACATTATCGCCTATAATTTCCATAATTCGTGGATGAGCTATTCCTGGCACAAAACTATCTGTATTTATTTCTGGCCAATGTTTTTTGAATTTTTTAAAAATCGTTATGTCCGGTCCAGACGACACTCCAACATTGGCCTCCGTAAAAACTGCTGCCAAAACAATTTCGAAAATATGGTGTCTGCAGCCTAGAAATATAATTTCTCTTCCAATTGATCTCTCCAAAAGCACACATGCACCTTTCAATCTACCAGTGTTGGATGATGTTGTATCAAAAACAAACGCTTCCGTTCGTTCCAAAATATGTTTGTCTTCTAATGCATCATAAACTGCAGAAGAAATTTCCGCTCCAGTCCCAGAGGGAATATCAGGCATATCTATAATTTGCTCTAGGCCTGGAGCCGTAGCAATTATAGCCAAACGGTCTTCTGATTTTCCTGTTATTGTCGATAACAGTTTAGTGTCCCAATGGATGGTCAAAGGTTGATCACTTGCAGTAAACTTTTCTATAATTTTTTCACTTTGCGTTAATCTTAATTGCGCTCTTTCCCGATTTATGGAGGTTCGATTTAAAATATAATCGGATGTGTTAAGTCCGACGGCGTCAATAACTGCAACCAATAAGTGTACAGCATCTCTCTGACTTATTTTTAACTTGTCGAAAACTGCAGCTAGTCTTGACGTTAAGACACTTTGATTTTTCGTACAAGAAGTACTGCGAAAACGTTTTGCCTCAATCGAACATTCAGAATATTCTTCCTCTGATGTTGCAGCATCTTCAGACGCGGAAAATTCAATCATATTGCAGGCTGAAATAAATTTTGTCACAGTTCAGTACTTCCAACAAAAATTTAAAACAACGTTATTTAACATTTAATTAAATTTTTACCTGATGAAGTTGATGGTAATTCGTCACTTAATTTTTTACGCAACTCTTCTTGTTTTTTGCGATTTCTTTTTCTTTCCTCTTTTTTTTTTAGATTACAGTCGACTCCCAACATACAACCTTCGCGACCTTTCATTCTTTGTTTAATTAAAAATTGCTTGTCTTCTTCTAAATCTATTAGTTCCAGTGCATCGGTACGAGCAATATCGAAGAGATCGCCTAAATTATCGCTCCACAGTTTTCTTCTGTTTTTATGAATGTCGGACACTCTAGATATATTTTTTTTTAAATCTTTCCATTCCTCATACAGACGCAACATTTTTTTTGTACACCAGTGCAAATCGTGAACAGGGATACGGGCCTTTTCCCAAAAAATTATACACTCTCTTACCACAACATGAGCACTATCTTTTGCAGTTAATTTCGTTGTCCTCATATTATGAAAAAAAACTTTGAGGCAGTCCCCCTTCGAGGGAAGTTTAGAACCAACTATTTGGTGTTTTGAATAGCCTATTAAAAATATTTCTTCCCTAAACGAGGGCATTGTTATATATTTTTACAAAATTCACAAAAAATCTCTAACCAAAAGCACTTTACACAAGTAATTCAGACGACTGAATGCAATTTATATAATTTTTGGGGAAATACATAATTCAGTCGTATTTTAAAAATCTAGTAGGCCTTGAAATTTATCATTAGAATCCGTTAAAAATAATGGTTGTTGTCTAGGAAATTAGCAATTTTAAAATTTTTGCCATGTAGAAGGTGTGATTTAATACAAACAAACAAATGTGTTTTTGTAGTTAACGTTTTTGAATAAAAGCATCTATTAATTTCCTGACATAAAGGAAAGGTTAATTACCAAAAAAGTTCTTTTTACTATTTTTTTCACGAAAATATATAAATCCACATTTTTTCATTAAATATTGAAAAAAAATAAACGAGTTCAAAAAATTTATTTCGTATATATTGTAAAATATGAAAATGCCTGACCTTTGACCTGGATGCGCGTCCAGAAAACGTTGTCCGATTTGGCTCAAATTTTCGTCACAAAACTTTTGGACCTATTGGCACAATATTCCGTTGAAAAAGCTTTAAAATTCGCGAAAAAAATTTTGGCTGTCACCCTAATGTATACATTACATTAAATACATTTGTAGCCTACATATTTATATTTATTTACTTAGTATATACATATTTACATAATTCTAGTTACAAAAATATTTCATAAAAAGTCTAGAACAAGATCTTTCTTCAATCTTTGTATTACTTCACCATCATCCAATAAGCAAATTGATAATAAGTTAGATTGATTATTGAGTTTTTCAATATATTTTGAGCTGAATGTACTGATTTCTTCTTTAACTTTTGTTACGGTGAGATCGTTATGTATATTTTGTGGTTTTCTAGAATAACCGAGTATATCATAAAATCAAAATGTTGAGGGGAGCCAAAAAACGTTATATTTAATATGGGCATAAATACCTTATATAAAATTTTGATTTAAAAATCTTCAGAGGAATAGATTCTAGAGAAGGACGAAAAACAATATGTAAATAACACGTAAAGTGTGTGCAGATAAAACAACTTATGTCGACAAATGTCGTTTTCTTTGAAAAAGAAAATTACCAATGCAACCACCCATGTAGACATAAGTTGTTGTTGCTTTAAAAATGGATTTTTTTTTGTTCGTCAACAAAAAGTTAACGGGACTTAGGATCAGAATATAACAACCTATCAAGAATAATAGTCACAAAAAATAACAGAAATAAACACACAAGTTTTTATAAGTGGTTATAAACTGAAAAATAATCCAAAATTATTTTGCATTTTTTTCATTTCGTTTCATAACAATGAACTTATGTCGCTATGTGTCGTTTTCTGAGAAAATAATTTGTCAGCGATCAAACGTAGGTTGACGTATGTCGATAGTGCTGCAAATTAATTTAATAAACATGTAATTTACGTCCTTATTTAAAGAAAAAACTCAGGAATGGTCAATATTTTTTTTTTTAAATTTAACACATGTAAAGTGCGTTAACTCAAAACTGACATAAATGGGCATACGCGGTTATTCCAGAAAACCACAGTATTGTCATTAGTCAAATACCATGCGGCATCAGCCATCATTCTAAGCGTTTTAGATTGATAACGTTGAAGAATTTTAATATTCCAGTTGCTTGCAGTACCTCAAAGTTGTATTCCATATGTGCACATGGGTTTTAGAACAGTAGAACTTTATTATCAATGCTGAACTCCGATCTTCGGCCTAGTAATCAATTCTTGCAATATTTATATAATCTCTCTTGCCTTTTATATGGTTTTTCCCCTTCAGTCTTCTATTTATGTGTATTCCAATGTACTTGACACTCTCGGGTTTAGGGATCTCCTCTTCATTTAAAAAAATTGGTGAAAAATCACCATTTCATAGTGCGTGTGTGACATGTATCGATTTTTCAACATTCACGAAACTGTTCCATTTTTTTAGTCACATTGAAATACTATTCAGATGACTTTGAATCAAACGTGAAGTTGCTATCAGTACTAGCCAATAAAGCTGTGTCATCAGCATATGTATAGCAACAGTGACATCATCAGCTACAGGCGTATTCGCAGATATTGGATATTTCATCATTTATTTTTATAATGAAATAACGAACTTGTAGGTAGGATCTCAGTACCAGGAAGAACGTTGCGGAAGCAGTTGTTTTCATTTAAGCAGGAGACCTAAATTCCACACTCTGTCAAAAGCCTGTTTTACATCTAAAAAGACAGCGGAGCAAATTCTTTTCTTTTCCAAAACGTTTCCTACAAAATTTACAACACGATGGAATTGTTTATGGGTTTCGTGTTTATACCTGTAAACGAATTGATGTTCCAGTATAATATATTGGTTATCTAAAATAGGCTGTAATTTTCTTAATAAAAGTTTTTCAAATATTTTTGAGAATGTTGATAAAACACTTATGTCAAGCCTATGTGACTTAATGTCATTTTCAGGCTTATTAGGGTTTGGCGCCATTATTATTTCAAATCATTTCTATTTTCCTGGAGAACATCTGCATTCCATATCAATGCATTCCAATGTCAAGTTTTTGGGAAAATGAGGTCAATGACGTTTTGAAAATTTATACTCACAGATACAAGGAAAATAAAAAATTATATGCCTGTTTCGTCGACTTCAAAGCGGTCTTTGACAAAGTTCCCAGGAAATCGCTATTAAACAACCAACAGAGCATTGGCATATTTACATATATGAATAGATTGATTGAGAGCATATAAATACAGTAAAATCTAATTCACAGTCTGGAACGGAGAAAATTTGTCAGATGAATTTGATACTGCTCCTTTACGTGGAAAAAGAACGTATCTCTAATGATTATTGTTAATTCTTTCATTGCTCAAATCAAACTGAATATATATTTTTCAATTGCTATGACATTTAACAAACTTAGATTTAATTGAAACAGGTATAAATACGATACAGTTATACATTACAGTATCCGAAAAGAATAGCATAAATGCCACATGGAAAGAGTTTCCGAATTTCCCTTAAAGTTATTTTTCAACGTGGTATTTATACCCTATACCACTATGTGGTTTCAGTATAATGACTTTGTGCTGCTGTTTGTAACTACCAAAAATATTTGACCTAGACCCATCTTTTATTATACCGATCGAATCAGAATCACTAACTGATTCGATTTAGCGATGTCCGTCCGTCCGTCCGTTTGTGTGTCCACGTAAACCTTGAAATCAAACTGCATGTCGCAAATATGAATATATTTTGCTGAAATTTGGTATATAAGCTTTTATCGGCCATAGGATAAACGCTATTGGAATTGGTGAGAATCGGTCCATGTTCAGACCCCATACAAACGACCGCTATAAAATCGACATTAATTGCCATAAGATCCAAATTTTCATATAGATCTTATTCAAATTGGTTTTGTATGCGTTTATTACATTCATTAATGAGTAGTCCAAAAATGATCACTATGGGACAACTTTTAGTCATAGGCCCCATATTGAGTTGCTTCCCGATCTTCACTTAAATCTATCAAAAAACAAAAATATTGAACAGATTTTTTTTAAATTTGGTTTGTATATATTTTTTCAAAATATAAGTGACCATTTTTCGACCTAGCCTCCATATAAGTATAGCACCCGATATGAACTTTTTCATATCTACAGCCAAAAAAATTAATAACAATGTCACTCAAATTTGGTTTCTGCTCATTTTCTATATCAAATAAGTTGGATAGAAGAGATAGGGTCTCTAAAGCATGGTATAGGGTATCGTATAGTCGGTCTAGACCGACTATAACTTCTTACTTGTTTTTTATTGTCTTTTATTAGTTATCACTACTCATAACCACACACATGACTACATTAAATATTTAAATGTAATTATTATTTATGTATAAACTAGATGTAACCCGGTGAGCTTCGCTACACCCTAGAGAAAAGCTTTCTCTATCATAGTAGTTAATATATATGATATTAAAAATTACTTTGTATGGGAGGTGCCACGCACACTAAAAATATTTAAATATTAAAAAAAAATAAAGCCTGTAGCACTCCCATATCCGCAGTAAGACAATGTGAAAATTTCAGGAAGATCTGATGAGTAGTTACGGAGATTACCTCCTACAAACAAACAAACAATTATTACCTCTTAATTATGTTAGTATAGATTATTAGTATAATTTTTTTTATTTCAATGCTTGCTGATGCTGATATACAATGTTTTTTTTTCATCCGTACAACAATATCAGATATTTCGGCGTTCCTACCCTGGAGCAAGGAACATGTAGCTGCCCATGAGAAGAAGATGGATTATCCATATTAGATTTGGCAATACTTAACTATTGGCTTTGAACTTAGAATATCATTTGGCAATTTTTCTTTTTAGCGATTTTTGATTTTGCCCATTTTTTATTTTGAAGATTTTTTTTGAGCGATCTTTATTTTTTAGCGATTTTGGGATTTGACGATTTTTGATTTTGGCGATATATTTTCCAAGACAAATCACATTGATAACTAACGAACTTGTCAAAAGATTGTCGCTTCCGTGGTGCTTCATATTTTTTACATAGGAGGTGCCACGCCCACTAATTCCATCCCGCCAATTTTTATTGGACTACTCACATTAATATCTGATGGACTCGTGCAAAATGTCGAGTCTTCGCCTTTTATAGAACACCAGTTATATGATATTAGATATCTACCCTGCATGGGCGGTACTACGCCCACTGCTCCGATCACTCCCATTTTTTTGTCTAACTAATCACATGAATAACCTATGGGCTCACACAAAGTCCCAAGACTCTCACTATTACGGTACTCCAGATATATGGCATTTTACATTTACTTTGTATGGCAGGTGCCACGCCTATTGGTCCGATACTGCCCATTTTATGTCCGACTACTCACATTAATAATAGGTGACATCAGGCAAATTTGAAAAGCTCTCTCTATCACAGTACTCGAGATATATAATATTGAACTATTACTTGTATGGGTGGTACCACGCCCACTTATCCGATCCCGCCCATTTCCGGCGTAGCTACTAATAGTAACAATAGCTGACCTCACACAAATTTGCAAAGCTCTCCCTATTATAATACTCAATATATTTATATGATATTAAAAACTTACTTTGTGTGGGAGGTGCCACGCCCACTAAAAATATTTAAAAAATTATAGCCTATAGCACTTCCCATATCCGCAGAAAGACTCTGTGAAAATTTCAGGAACATCAGATAGGTATTTACGGAGATTACCTCCTACAAACAAACAAACAAACAAACACACATTACCTCTTTATAATATAGACAAGCCAACAAAGCGGTACGAAATGCGATTAAATTATTTGAACAAATGGTTAGAAGAAGTGCCAAGCTGGAGTCTCATTACCGTCGTCAATATACAAATAAGCTTTACTTCCAGTCTGATTTTAAATCGCACAAACATGTATGTAAAATTCAAGTTTTATTTAATACTAGATAAAGGAATTTTTGAAAGATGATTATCGAACTTAATCAAAAAATGAAAATTGAAAATCATGGTACTTGGGTCTTTTTGGCGGATATGGATCGATGTAGTTTTTCATTTCAAATTTTAATATCAAAGAAAAACGTGGAAACAGTGTACCGCTTGTATGTAAGTAAGTATTTACGTTAGCTATTTGAAGGAGTTCGGGGAGTAAGAAAAACTTACGAACAAAACTAAACAAACTATGAAAATACTTTGAAAATATCTTTTTGGGACCATTTTTCAAACTAAAACTTTATACTTGTCTGTGTCTGTATGTGTACGAATATTTTACGTTCTTTAAATTTCATTCTCAACCAGTTACGCATAAATTTTGTATTTAATTTTGTCAACTAACATACAAATTTTATATGCCTATTATTTCACAACTAAGTATGTATTCAGAATTAAAAAAAAAAAGACATATGTGACCAGGAAAACCGGTTGAAGAGTAAATTTGCCATTTATTTCGTTCCTTCAGTCGCATTATAAATGAAAAAGCTTTCTACCTATGAAGACTACTAAACATAGTTCTAACGAGAAAACTTATTTTCAATAGTTGGAAATGGAATTTTTTGATCATTCGTCTAGGTTTTGCCCATCAAATATATGGCTATAATAATTCTCAGAATGTAAAAGCTCCCTAAAACATGGAATATCTATAATATTAATAGGCTAGGCGATTTTTTGTGACCGATGTTTTATGCTACCGTTTTACCCCGATTTTGACCAAATGTATATTTTTTGAAAGGTATTTCTCTTTAGCCGATTTAAAATTGCTACTAACACATACATAAAATTATACGTATGCTATGTGTGTGTTTATTAAATTTGTTAATGTGTTTGTTAATGAGTTTGTCATCTTCACTCGCAATAATAATAAACCAAAAATTTGTTGGGTTGTGAATTGGCTAAGTCGAAATTTGCCTAGAAATTCCACTCGAATTTCGAGCGCTGGAATCTGCTAGTATAAATAAATGCATAGATGAAAACAAATCTAAGTAACACTAAATAAGATAGATTCAATCTTGAAAATTTTGAATTATTATCATACTCCATGGCATAACTGTAGCCGTTTTACAGCCTTTTACGCGAATGCAGCTAAGGTGTGCTTTTGCATTCTTTCAGCTTAATCAAACGAGAAAGTTTCGTGGGCTTATAATAATAGATGAGACGCGGATTACCGAAGCGGGAAGAAAGTAGTCAGTGTCTTTAGGGCTGTACAAGGGATAATAATTTCGACTATTTGTAAGAAAAGGCAAAAACTGGCGATTACTTTTGCATAACTTAATGGATTTCATTCACTTTGACAAATTTAACCAGACAATTTTAACTATTTTCATTACGAATGGTTTTCCCAACACCACACATTATCATATTTCACCATTTCAGATTTTATGTTGGAAAAAGTATTTCCATGATAGACAAACATTATGTAAAAAAAATTAACGAATACTTACCACTGCCACGTCCACCTCCCATATAAAAGAGAAGATTTGTTATATTAATTCTCGAAAAAATTATCAATAAATTACTTTACAATAAAAACTAAAGTATTAAAAAGAAGGCACGGCTCGCCCACTTCGGATAAAGGACAAATAATAAAATCTCGACAAATAACATTTTTTTTTTTTTTAATGCTTTATTTCAATTTCATTTAACAAAAGATTTAAAATTTTGCATCAGCGCCCATTATGGCTTTATAGAGGCAAAAAAAAAGTAGGCAACAATAAATATATTACACTGTATAATTTAAATTAAAAATTTAACAATATATTACATATGAATATAAAAAAAGAAAAAAAAAATATATAAAATAAAATATATGTACATATTTACATTTTTAAGTTAATTTGTAAGAAGTATTTCGACGTTATTAAGCAAGTACTGTTTTATACTTCCTTTAAAAGTTGACAGTATAAAAATATTTTTAAGGTTGTCAGGTAATTGGTTATACTCTTTAGCACCAGCGAAAGTAACTCGTTGTTTAGTCAACTCGAGGCGACATCTCGCTACATTCAGATCCATCGCATGTCTTGTTATTCGCTGACTGTGTATGAGATTTTGATGAAACTGTATATTGTGAGATCCATATCCTTTAATACATTTAAAAACATAAATTAAAATTTGTTGTTTATATAACCCTCGTATTGGAAGTATAGTTTTTGCAAAATTTTTAAATAAGTTAACTGTACTGTATCTTAACGGCAGATTAAACACGATCTTCAAAGCTTTATTCTGTGCTGATTGAAGCGATTTTATTACTGAGCTAGATTTAGAGGCATAGATCATTGGGAGATATGTTAAGTGTGAGTGAATTAAAGAATTGTGTAGTAAAATTTTCGTTTCAGGATTCAATTTGTTTCTAAATTTATGCAAAATACCAATTCCAGATGATATTTTAGATTTCAGCTGATTAATGTGGTTTTCCCATATAAGATTGTGACATAGATTAATTCCTAAATATTTAACACTCTCTGACTCATTTATCAAATTATCACCAATGTGCACTCTCATAACTTCATCGTTCCTTAAAATATATGGCTTAAACTTTATAAATTTAGTTTTTCCTGAATTTAAAAACAGTTTGTTAATCCTCAGAAATTCGGACAAAATAGAGGCGTCATATTCGATCTGTGTTTGCAATACTTTTTCATGTTTATAATTGTATAAAAGACAGATATCATCAGCGAACATAAATAGTTTTCCATAAAACTTTATATTTTTCATATCATTTATATAAATTTTAAACAACAGTGGGCCGAGGACGCTGCCCTGTGGGACACCACATAACACATCAAGCATGCCACTTTTCGATTCACCAACTTGAACAAATTGTCTTCGATTTCTTAAATAATCTTTAAATAATTCAACAACATTTTGTGAAAAACCAATGAAATCTAGTTTCTTTACTAGTATATCGTGATCAACCAAGTCAAACGCTTTCGATAGATCAAAAAAAACACCTGCAACTCCTTTAAAACCTGCATCAAGTCCGGCCACAAACATACAAACATACTCCACAACATTTACAACAGCTTCTTCAGTTCCAGTGCCTTTTTTAAAACCGAATTGTCGATCAAACAAAATATTATTTATCTCAAGGTAACTTGATAATTGCTCAAACAAAACTTTCTCCAATATCTTATCAACGATTGAAAGAACTGAAATCGGACGATAATTCTCCACTTTATTACTTCGAATACCTTTAGGTATTGGCATAATTTTGTGCACCTTTAGTACATTTGGATATCTCATTTCCTCTATCATTTTATTAAATATGTTTGTTATTTCTTCTGACACAACTGCTTTTCGTACTAATAACATTTTAGGTGTAATGTTGTCACAACCGGGACTTTTATTTATTTCTAAGCAATTCAAGAAGTGATAAATTTTTTCTTTTCCTGTGGCTTCTAGAACAAATCTTGAACTTACATGAGACATTGTGTTTGGTCCAAATCTAATATTTTGTAAAATTTATAATATTTCTAAATTTTCTCTTTTGAAAAGAAATTTTGACACTCATGGTAGAAATTGAAATATGAGTACAAATGTTAAAGTGGCAAACCTGGGGTTTTTCGGCGTTGAAATTTTTTTTGTCCAAAGAAGTTTTGTTATTTTTACAAAAATTTTGTAAGGCAGTTTTGGAAATTTGGACACATATCATAACTAATCCGATAGTTGGTAAGTTGTTTATAAAAATTTTAAAATAAATAGTTTTTTGTATTAGTCAAAGTAATCTATAATATTAATAGGCTAGGCGATTTCTTGTGATCGATGTTTTGTTCTACCTTTTTATCACGATTTTGACCAAACGTATATTACATTATTTCTTTTAGCCGTTTTGCAGATTTACAGGTTTTTAAATTTTTTCGTTCATTTTGAGTAAATTGCATTTAAAGTTGCTACTAACACATACATAATATTATACAATGCTATGTGTGTGTTTATTAAATTTGTAAATGTGTTTGTAATAAAAATGAGTTTGTTTTTGGTGTTGATTTGTGAATTGGCTATAATTGATTAGCATACCTTTAGGGTCTTTATTTAATGAATGAAAAAATAAAATTTCCTGGGATTTGCACTCGAACTGCAAGTGCTGGAATCTGCTAGTATTTATTAAAGAAGAAAAAGATTTCAAAACCAAAAAAAATTGTTTTTCATTATTAGTTCACGGACCATATTGTAGCAAGTTTGAGCAGTAGTGAACTTTTAAAGTCTAAAAATCTCTCTTTTAAATTAACCATAGTTGGTCACATTTCCTAAATAAAAACACACATTTATGCCATATTCGACTATGTGTTGCGGGTATAATGAGTTTGTCTTTATGTTTGTAACTACCAAAAACATTTGACCTAATCTCACCTTTTATTACACACATCACTTTCTGGGTCGATTAAGCGATGTCCGTCCGTCCGTCCGTCTGTCTGCCTGTCCATCTGTGTGTCCATGTAAACCTTTTAACTAATCTACAAGTAGCAAATGTATATATACTAGCTGACCCGGTAAACGTTTTTTTTCCACATAACTTATTTCCAGTGAATATTTTTGTTGTTAATTACAACATAACAAATGTATTGTAAGTGTGTGGATATGTGTTCTATGACAGATGGAGGAATGGAGCGCTGTAGACCATGATCGCCGATGAAAACAAAAAGCAGCAACCATTTGTTTTCTCAATAAAGAACATTGAAATAAAAAATTAAAACAAAAATTAAAAAAGCTTTATTTTCTATTGGTATTATACTTACTTCGTGGAACGAACATAGGAAACATTTGTTAGAAAAAATTGATATTCATGGTAAGGCGTAGCGAAGCACGACAGGACTATACCCAAGCCCGTCCATATTTGGTACGACTTCTTACATTAACAACCAATTAACATGCAGAAAGTTTCAAGACTCTGGCCATTATAATGCTCCAGATATATTTACTTACTATGTGTGGAAGGTTCCACTCCTAAGAGTTTGATCCCGCCCATTTTTCACGTAACTTCTGACACTCATCATTCATGAACTCATACGTAGTTTCAAGACTGTCGGGTATATTGCTCCAGGTTATTTTTTGTATGGGAGGCGCCACGCCCACTAATCCAATCCCGCCCATTTTTGATACAATTATTGATACGACTACATTCACAACCAACTGACGTAAATACATATATGATTACATGTATTTACCATATATGTGAGGTGCCACGCCCGCTGGTTTGATCCCGTCCATTTTTAGCCCGACTTTTCACATTACTAACATAAGGAAAAAGGAAAATCAAAGTTTCAGGACTCCTACTATCATAGAGCTCCAGATATATGATGTTAAAAATTTTTTATATATGGGAATTGTCACGCCCACTTCATATATGACAAAAATAGCCTATTTTATTTTCTCAATACAAACTTACACACTGCGAAATTTTCACGAAGATTGGTCGTGTGGTTGAGGCACCTATTAATGCCAAACACACAAACAAACAGACAAACAAAAAAACTAATTTTAATCTTTATATGTATAGATTTCGATTAAATTTAGTACATAAGCATAGGTGCATGTTCCGACTTAGCCCCCATATAAATAATCCCTATCAGACCAACTATAACGATCATTTGGTGAAAAGTGAATTTGTAAACATGGAAAAACTTGGTCACCGTTATATAATTCAATACTATCATTTGAAAGATCTCAGTCCAACTGATATTAAAGGCGAACTAAACCCTACACGTAGGGAGTCTGCTCCCTTGTTTACGACTGAAAAATATTGGGTGGTAGAGTTAAAATGAGGTCATACGATCTGGCAAGACGAAACAGAAACAGTTAGGAAAATCTACAAAATGGTGATCGTTGGCTGAATGTGCTAGAGCTAGCTCAAAAGTTAGACATTCTAAAAAGTGCTTTGCATCGCATATTGATCGAAAATTTGGTGATGAGAAAGCTGTCCGCTAAATGGTTGCCACAACAAAGCCGAGTTTTTGTATTGATTCGTAACCATAGATGAGAAATGGGTCCACCACTTTACCCCCGAGACAAAGGAACAGCTAAAGAGTGGACGGGAATGAAAGAATCGTGTTCGAAGTAGGCGGAGACAGAATCTTATTTTCTATATAAAGTTATTGCCTCAGTAAAGTTCAATCCAAGGCGTTCTCTCCAAATACATGGTATAGGGTATTAAATAGTCTATCTCGACCGACTGTAATTTTCTGACTTGTATAGTTGTTTATACTTTTAGTTACATTATTACAATTATATTCTAAATATTACCTTCTTTTCCTTCTAGTTCATGAAAAAGCTCGACATTTTAACCCGTTATATTCATCATTCATTCACACAAACTTGCTACAGAGTTTACTCCCTTTTCAAGAGTTTTGTTGTCGTCGTCATCGTCGTCTTTGTCAAGGTTTGAATAAGTTAACATACGAGTAGAAGCGAGCTTTTTATAATTTTAATAGATTGTTATGTGTTTTCATTTTGTATCATTATACACTTAAGATAATTTCTCAAAAAATGTTTTATATGTTAAAACGTGTACATTTTCGTAAATGCAACAAAAAAATATTTTGATTGTGGCAGTGTTGCCACGTGTTTTTTTCTTCAACCTAAAAAAATTAAGAAAATTTCTAAATTTAACCGAATTCGAAAAAAATCCCATAGAATAAAATTTTAGATAATTATTTTTTTAATTAGTAATTAAGAGTATATAATTAAGTAGTAATGCATGAAGTGATAACTCCGTGGGTGCCGCGATTTTTAACAGCTGAAACGTGCTCATGATTCAAATTAAGCTTTGAAGATGTTTGAAGTAAGTTCAACTGAAACTTTACGTCGATTTATAAAATGTATGAGTCGTGGATTTACTATTACACACCGGAGTCCAATAGACAGTCTGCGAGTTGGTTATAAGGCTGTGAAAGCCAAGTACTATGTTGAGTTATTGGACAGATTGGATGAAGAAACTAAGAAAAACGAAATATGAAAAAAATCTTGTATCACCATGACAATGCACCGGTGCATTCATCTTTACATTACGAGTTACTTCCCCACACCACCCCCCACCCGTATTCTCTAGATCTGGACCTCAGCGATTACTATATGCTCATAAACTTGAAAATATGTCGGCATGGAAAGAGATTTACGACAAATAAAGAAGTCATATCAGAGACGGAAGGCTATTTTGAAGAGTTTGACAAATCGTGTTTTTTTCAAAAGTATCAAGATGCTGTAGGATCATTGTAAGAAGTGAATTTCACTTAACGGATACTACGTTGAAGAATAATATTGATTTCTAATCCAAAAGACTGGTTTTTCATTGCGAGGCCACGGAAGAGAAAGAGAGTTTTATCTAATTATTAATTATTAAATTCATAAGACTAAGTAAATAAATACATAATTTAATTAAAACAACGTTATGTGTTTTAGTTTTTGAATTCTAAATTAAACTGTCTTTATTTTGTGGTTTATATTTATATGTATGTTTACAAAATAATCAAATTAAAATATTATTTGAGAATAATAAAAGAACTAAAGTAAAGAGAATAATTACATGCATATGTTATGAAAGGTAACTTAGAATGAGAGAAAGGTTTGTATTAAAATAAAGAGTAAATTAGCTTAAAATATTTAAGAAAAATAATTGTATGAGCAGTAATTATAATCGGAATTAAATTTATTGAGAATTTTGTTTAGTTTACCGAAAGAATTGACATCAGTATTGGCTTGTTTGGCGTGTGCAGCGATTTCCTGGGTTCCATGGAAATCGTTTGCATAAAATGCAATGCAGGTGTCACACTTTGTATTGGGGTATGAGCGATAGCGGAAATTGTGAAATATTCAAAAGCATAATTTGTATGAGAACGGGTATTGTGAATTATGTGGGAACGTACGATTCTTGTGCAAAAAATTGTGAAGTCTGTTGGAATGTTTTTAGAGAACATTCCACGAATTATATGGCAAGTTTGAATGTTTTTGACATTAACTTCTACAAACATAAAAACATTACAAAAAGGAATGAGATATTTCGCTAACTTTATACATATTTATCATTTCAGGTGGTGGTTTTAAATTATGGCACATGTTATTTAAAGAGTATCTTAATTTTAAAATGCTTTTAGCCGTTGAAATATCCATACTGTTTTCTAACTTATTTTTTACAATATTAAACATTGAAAGCCTCTTTATACCCATGCATTTAAACTAGAAGAGCCAGTAGCGAGGACGGCAATTTGCTTATTTTAGGAAATTTTGATTGGTCAACCGCATCTTTTTTATTTCCCACTTCATGCCAAAATTTTTCAATGGATGCTGTACTATTCGATATTACATAATGCCAATTATTTCATTCATTAACAATATCATTTATATCCTCGCAAATATTTTTGAAGTGCACTACAATACTAGTTATGTCCGGTCTTGCTGTTTTCTGTGCTTTGTCGGAGGAAAATGTTAATAGTTTTTCCATAATGTCTATATTATATATTATTTATAACAGACGGTGTTCGTAAAACTATATTCGTAAAAGAGAATTGTAATCTTTTACGAATATAGTTTTATTTATTGTTACTGAAGCAGCAAATTCTGTAACTTGGGTAATGTTGAAATTGAACTCATTTGCGAAGAAATCTGGATGGATAATTTTTTGTAACAGGCATAAAAAGCAATCTTCCAAATTTTCATAAAGTTTTAAGTAATCAGTGTTTCTGGTTTGGAAGAGTTTATTTAATTTTATAACTGGTTTTAAAATGACTTTCAGAAATACTAAATGTAACTTATTTTCATTAGTATAGAATTCTGATAAAATTGAAGCAGTGTGGCATTTTTCCTGGGAAGACACCAAGTTGAAATGAAGCTCCAATTTCTCCCACTGCTCTTAAATTTTTTCAATTGCAACATATCCGCTTAGTTTATCTATTTCTGCTGCAACCAATTTATAGATAGCAGAATATTCAATTTTCCTTTTGGTGCTCTGGCAAAACCAACCAATTGTTTCCCAGATTATAAATTCTAATTCTAAAGGTAAACTCTTCATTGAATTTCCGCACGCAAAATGCCATCAATGACATATAAATTTTACTGTTACCTAGTGTGAAACATATCCTTAAACCTGCTCCTTACATATTTATATTTTGCACCAATTATGTTCACTCCATCAACTTCTATACCAAGTAATCTCATTATATCTCATTATTCGATTTAGCAATAGCTTCAGATGTTCCACTTTGTATATTGAAATACTTAATCATAATACAAAGTATTTTCTTGTTGTCGATGGATGTACTTTCATCAATTACTAGCAGATTCCATCCCTCGAAATTCGAGTGCAAATTCTAGTAAATTTTATTTTTTCATTAAATAAGACCCTAAAGGTATTCTAATCAATTACAGCCAATTCACAAATCAACACAAAAAAAAAACAAACTCTTTTCTATTACAAAACATTAACAAATTTAACAAATACACACATAGCATATGCATAATTTGATGTATGTGTTAGTAGCAAATTTAAATGCAATTTACTCAAAATAAGGGAAAAAAATTTAAAAATCTGTAAATCTGTAAATCGGCCAAAAAGAAATACCTTTCAAATAATATATGCTTGGTCAAAATCGGGATAAAACGGTAGAACAAAACATCGGTCACAAGAAATCGCCTAGGCTATTAATATTATAGATTAAAAAGTAATAACTGTCTCCTAAATCTTCCAAAAGATTTTGAAGAATGCTGGTGCCATAACATTTTTCTTCAAAACAGTACATTTAATTCTGTGGAGTCGAATGTTCTTTAGACGTTTTGATTCTCCTCCTAATAGTTTTATAACATCGGCTATATGGCCAGTACTGTTGATAGAACTATGTTCGGATACATATGCGGCAATTCTTACCTCTGCAATTTTTCAAGCAATCCAACATTTTGGGAAACAAAACTTGTGTTTTTTTTTTTTTTTTTTTAATTCTTATGCATAATAAGATCTTTTTTTGGGTGCCAACAAAAAATGCTTGTTTGTGCGTCTTCCTGAAGTGGCCGTAGCTATTATAAAATTTAAATAATACTAGATTATATTTTCGTTGACTTTACTCCTTTATATATATTACCTTTAAAATCACCGTCTATTTCCCATTCTTTTTTATATTTTGGATTATATTTTTTTATCGTTTTTGCCATTTTAGCACACTGCAAATTAACACGTTACAACATAAGCTTCACTTTTCTTTAAATGTAATTTTTACAAAGTGACCTAGGTTATTTTTATTTTTCATAAAATATATTTCCAAAATTGATTGGTTGCATATTGTAGGAGTAAGAAGAAAAACAAATTCCGCAAACAAAACCCTAAATATAATTCTGAGCAACTAGATTTTCCCCTAACTAATGTTTACCCTGTAAAATGTCCCACTAAACTGGCAACACTGGATTGTGGTGAAGGCGAATGGTGGAAAGGGGGCGTATGAGTGGATCGAGAACTGCTAAGTAATTTTAAGTGTTTTGAAGTCTAGTAAGTACTAAATGTTTGAAAGTATATGAACTATGGTTCACCACTGTGTGAATTTTCCGCTATTTCTGGTTGTTTTGGTTGTGTGAGGGTAGTTAGTTGTTTTCTGACACATTATAATCTACCCTTTTTTTAAGTGGTTTTTCAAAATAATGACAGCAACACCACCATTAACAACAACAACTATAATAGCAATCTTTTAGTAAATACTTAGAGAAAGAATATTCAAATTTATTTACTTCAACCCATTCGTATGTTTAACATCCTTTAAATATGCCTACAAATAGTTTCCTGTTAGTGAGTGTAAGTAGTGTTGCTTTAAAAGGATTAGTGATATATTGAAATAACTACTGCGTAGATATGTGAGGCTGTTTGTATTGTTATCGTGGCTGTTGTTACTACAGCGATTATATTTATATGTACAAATTTTAATGGTTTGCTGGTGCTTTAGGTGTGTTAAGGAGCAAATATAAAATTTGTAATTTAAGCGCTATTTCGAAAACTGAAATCCTAAACACCGTGTTACAAAAATAAGTTTTTGCTATTAATTGGCCCAACTTTTAAGCATATGATGAACCATTTATATGAAGACAATCTTAAAACACACAGAAAACAGATTCGCTATTGCAACCGAATTTGTTGCCAAACGAATTTTCATAGTCCCATGTACTATCACAATAATCTGTTGTGATTACTGAATTATATGACACATATTATCGTACAATGGTAAAAGCAATTGGCATTATATATAAATTCGATTGTATAAATTACGATATTTAGTTGATACAACGGAATTCTTAATTTTAATTATTGGTAGGTACAACCATTAATCATAATTTTTACTAACACACATGAAATATAAAAATCAAAACGTATTAAATACTAAGAGGGCGCAACAATAAGTCCGTAACTTTTAGAATAAAACAAAGTTTTTTTTGCAAAAAAAAAATTTTTTTTTCAACATAATCTCCTTGTAGATCAATACACTTAGTCCAACGTTTCTCCAATTTTTGTATCCCTTCCAAAATATAAGATTTTACAAGGTCCATAAAATAGGCATTTTTATCAATAATTTCATCCCTGGAGCTAAATCTCTTTCCACCGAGCTATTTCTTTAGGTTTGGAAATAGGAAATAATCACTGGGTGCTAAGTCCGGATAATATGGCGGACGAGGTACCGAGTCGTAGCCCAATTCATGGAATTTTACCATTGAGCGATTAGGTTTATGGTCAATTGAGAGCTAAGCGGCACCCATGTTGCAGACAGTTTCTTAAGCCCAACTGATGTCAACTCGAAACCACACTGCTATATGAAATGCCTATGGCATCAACAATCTCACGCACTTTTACTCTTCGATCGGCCAACACCATATCGAGGATTTTTTCGACATTTTCGGGTGTATTGACCAAAATTGGCTGTCCAGAACGTTCAGCGTAATTTGTATTTGTGCAACCACAACGAAAGTCAGTAAACCACTTTTTATACCCTATACCACTATGTGGTTTGGGTATAATGACTTTGTGCTGCTGTTTGTAACAACCAAAAATATTTGACCTAGACCCATCTTTAATTATACCGATCGAATCAGAATCACTTTCTGAGTTGATTTAACAATGTCCGTCCGTCCGTCCGTCCGTCCGTCTGTGTGTCCATGTAAAGCTTGTAATCAAACTGCAGGTCGCAAATATAAATATATTTTGATCAAATTTGGTAAATAAGCTTTTATCGGCCATGGGATGAACGCTATTGAAATTGGTGACAATCGGTCCATGTTCAGACCTAGCCCCCATACAAATTACCCCTATGAAATCGACATAAATTGCCATAAGATCCAAATTGTCATATAGATCTTACTCAAATTGGGTTTTGTATGCGTTCATTACGTCCACTAATGAGTAGTCCAAAAATGATCCCTTTGGCCCCATATAGAGCTGCTTCCCGATCTTCACTTAAATCTATTAAAAAACAAAAATATTGCACTGATTCTTCTCAGATTTTGTTTGTATATATTTTTGCAAAATACAAAAGACTTTACCAAACATGATCAGGATCGGTCCATTTTCGGACCTAGTCCCCATATAGATATAGCATCCGATATGAACTTTTTCATATCTGCAGCCAAAAAAATTAATAAAAATCAGACTCAAATTTGGTGTTTGCTTATTTTGTATGTCCAGTTAGTTGGGCCTAAGAGTTAGGACATGGTATAGGGTATCGTATAGTCGGTCTAGACCGACTATAATTTTCTTACTTGTTTACCATTGAAATCGATGGTGCAGAGTCCTCATAATATTTATCAAGCTTTTCCTTGGTTTGGTTGACGATATTTTTTTCGCAAAAAATAACGTTTAATGAGCACTCGAAGTTCACTTTTTTTCATAAAAAAAAACCACGAGGTTGTATGTTTTGAACGTTGTCAAACGCAAAGTAAA
The DNA here is from genome assembly GCA_963682025.1 of Cordilura impudica. Taxonomy (NCBI): domain Eukaryota; kingdom Metazoa; phylum Arthropoda; class Insecta; order Diptera; family Scathophagidae; genus Cordilura; species Cordilura impudica. The sequence continues at coordinate 264,875,565 of OY821517.1, read as the reverse complement.
AGACGGAATTTGCTAAAAATTTTACAGTAGTCTACTAACAGGCGGTACTTGATGGGGACAGTGTTGCACTTCATATAACTATGAGGGAAGTTCGAAAAATCACGGACTTATTGATTCTCCTCGTATTTATTTTCAGTATTTATTTTTGAATAATTTATACATTTAACATTAAAATAAATAAAACATCTCATATGATAAAAACAATTAGATAGTTATCATTGGCTTCACTGCATAAAAGAGTTTGAATTCAAATCACCAGTTTAAACATATTATTCTCATTTGTATATTGTCTGCTAAGATTTCTAAAGGAGTAAATATTATTATTATTAAATTAATATTATTATTAAAGCTGTATCTATTTATTAGATACATTTTTATACCCTATACCACTATGTGATTTGGGTATAATGACTTTGTGCTGCTGTTTGTAACTACCAAAAATATTTGACCTAGACCCATCTTTTATTATACCGATCGAATCAGAATCACTCTCTGATTCGATTTAACGATGTCCGTCCGTCCGTCCGTCCGTCTGTGTTTCCATGTAAAGCTTGTAATCAAACTACAGGTCACATATATGAATATATTTTGATGAAATTTGGCATATAAGCTTTCATTGGCCATAGGATGAACGTTGTGGAAATTGGTGGGAATCGGTCCATGTTCAGACCTACAAATGACCACTATGAAATCGACATAAATTGCCATAAGATCCAAATTATCATGTAATTCTTGGTCAAATTCGGTTTGAATGAATTTATTACATCCATTAATGAGTAATCCAAAAATGATCCCTATTGGCCAATTCTTAGTCAAAGTCCCCATATAGAGCTGCTTCCCGATCTTCACTTAAATCTATCAAAAAACAAAAATATTGCACTGATTCTTTTCAAATTTTGTTTCTATATATTTTTGGAAAATACAAGAGACTTTACCTTTACCAAACATAGTCAGGATCGGTCCATTTTTAGGCCTAGTCCCCATATAGATATAGTATCCGATATGAACTTTTTCATATTTGCAGCCAAAAAAAATAATAAAAAAACCCACTCAAATTTGGTTTATGCTTATTTTCTATATGCTAGGCGATTTCTTGTTACCGACATTTTGTTCTACCATTTTATCCCGATTTTGTCCAAACTTATATTATTTGAAAGGTGTTTCTTTTTAGCCGTTTTGCAGATTAACAGATTTTTAAATTTTTTCTTTTATTTTGAGTAAATTGCATTTAAAGTTGCTACTAACATATACATAAAATTATACATATGTTATGTTTGTTTTATTAAATTTGTTAATGTGTTTGTTAGTGAGTTTGTTTCATCATTCACAATAATAATAAACCATAAAAGTGTTGGTTTGTGAATTTGCTAATTTGAAAAATAAAGATGCCTAGAAATTGCACTCGAATTTCGAGTGCTTGCAAATTTTAAATCTGAAAAAAAAATGTTCACGATTATATTTGTCGATCTTGGTTTGCAATTTGATCAACGATTCCTTTAATTTTTGAACAAAAATTTGTTTTTTTTAATCAAACAGCTTTTCTTTTTCATTTAAATTATTTTCCTTACATGTTTTATAAAAATTACCAAATAGGTTTATACTCATTAAATATTTTTCGTATGCTACTATTAATTTTTTCAGTGCATTAAAAAAATCAGCATATATCAGCACACGTCTTCATGCAAGAGAGTAAGAAAACATGTGAGTTGAGCATGAACAATTGTTCTGTGAAATGGTCTAATGAGACTATGGATAGCCATGGTATTGTAAGGGGTAATACATTTATTATTTTTGATCGATTTTAAATCATTTCAAACTCAATTCGAATAGGAAGTTTATATAAACCGAACTCATAGGGGACAGTTACATTTAATCTAGGCCATCACAAGCACTTTTTTTTCTAACATATTTGTAAGGCTGCATCATAAAATGTTATTTAGTCAGCATTATTGTTTTTACGAACGATAGTTTTATTACAAGTGAAGAAAAACTGATTTTGTGTCATCGGTTGAAATTATGAAAGGTATGTCCAACCAAGTCAAGTATATTTCGTAGTACAAATATCTACATAAACTCATTACTTACACAACCGTATGATAATCTCCTCGCTATGTTAATCGACTTTGCAACAACCATTGCCTTCGTGACATTCTAACTGAAAAAATAAACAGTGATAAGCTTTTTGAATACATCCTGGATCTGGCCAGATCATTCAATATCTTTTGGAACTGTTCATGTGCCTAGTCCAATACAAATTGATTTTATTCGTTTTTGGTTTTATTCGTTCTTAGAACATTGCGAATTATCATATCTGCTTATAACTGGGTGTGCTGACCACAACTCGATAACAAGGTGTTAGGTTATATATGTCCTCACAAACATTAGTAGCATTAATACAGGTGTTCGAGGAATTTTCATATACTTCACCGAAATAAAAGCATGTCTGCATTCTGATTATCTGTACATGTGTTTCTTTGATGCAGGGAAGGATAGTACACACTGAATTCGCAAATAGGTTTTTTAAACTATAACCATAAATACCAGGAAAAAATATATGCTATGGGGACTGTGCAACATCTTCTGGTTCCATAATAACGTGTATTTCTTGTATACTCTTCGATCATACATTTTGAACAATACTTTAGCACTTTTTGACATGTTATGATTATAAATTATAAAATTCAATTATCACGATATAAGCTCTGTTCGTTTACTTTCCCAGTAAAAACCAGTAGAAATCGAAATTTCAGAGAAAAAGAAAAATTTGTTCTCAAAAATATAAATATCCAAAATATTAAACGAACAGCAATTTTTAAGAATTTACAAGTTCATAGAAACAGCTGATTGTAAACATATTTGAAAGTGAAGAATACGTGAAACTCTAAATTAAAAAAGAAATATACCTTATGTTGGGTCGTGAGTCTTGTCAAGAATTAATTATATTTATTTTCATTACATTTTGAATTATTTTGAACCAATGTTTAAATACATAATTATAACTTCCAAACTCACTACTTTTAAATACATAACTATAGCTTTCCAATATCACTACTTTTAAATACACCACTGTAAATCTCCGAACCAAAACAAATAACAATAAGCAATTCATTTTCATTACAATAAAATCAATCATCTTTTGATCTTCACGCCATCGCATACGTTTTTTCTTGTCGCTTACGTACATACAAAATATCTAACAGAAAACATACATATCATAACTCCTCATTATATACTTTGCCTCGGTAATTTGTAGCTAAATTGATTGGAATTTGCTGCCGGTTGGAAAAAAGCTTCTGATTGATCATTTGGCGTCCAACATGGGGCAAGAAGTGTTAAAAAATGAATAAAATAAATCAAATATGACATACATAAGGCATTTATAATTTTTGCTGGATATAATTGGCTGTCGAAAATTGTCAATTGAAAACCGTGTCTAAAAATCATGTGTGGTCAATAATGCACATGTTGCGACCTTTGTAACCTTCAAGATATTTGTGGTCAATAAAGTGCATGTTTCGACCTTTTTTTAACCTTCAAGACATTTTGGGTATCAACAACTGTTAAAAAAAAATAAAACTTTTTTTTTAATAACGGCACAGACCACACATATTAAGCAATACAAATCTGGTGATCATATTTATGTACCTCAGTGCCTACAGCTGCTCAGTAACCTAGCTACCAATACATTAATATCAACACTTATCGCTCTCTTCGCACTGCTGCTGCTGTTCAACCCTTTTATTGTGCCATTATTTTCGCATTCTTTGCTAACGGTGTTCTCATACTGTGCGCTGTCTTTCTCTTTGCATTGCTGCTGCTGTTTTTTGAAGCTTCACCATTAGTGTTCTTTTCTTTTCGCAAACACTGAATTGATGAAGTTCTCTTATCGTTTTTATTAATTATTTTTCGCTTACGCTACACCATGACAGAACAATTAAAACAACAACGTACCAACACTAAAAAGAACATTTCACGCATTAACGGTATCATCGATGCTAATGGAAGAGGAGAAGGAAAAACATTAACAGCTACTGAGCTGAAATGCCGGCTAGGAATTCTCGAATCTTATTTTACTCAACTCATTAGTTATCATATACAAATTGAAAAGCTTGATCCTGATGACAACAGCAGAGGTGAATTAGAAGATTTAAATGTCAACATGAAAATAGCTATCCAAGATCAACTGGGTGAAGACCTAAACAGTTCGTCAGTTGGACATAATTCTTTCGCATATCCTAGTTCACATTCTAAAGTACCTGCGTTAAAACTACCTTCATTAGACGAAAAATACTCCGAATACAAAAATTTCATGACATTGTTTACCCAAATAATAGATCGAGAAGTTGGACTTTCAAGCATCGAAAAATTTAACCATCTTCTCAATTGCTTGCATGGACAAGCCTTAGAAACAGTGAAAGCTTTTCAAGTGACTCATGAAAACTATCAAAAGGCTCTTGGTAGATTAAAATCACGTCACGACAATAAATCACTGATGTTTTGGAAAACATCACAGCCTTATTCGAATTGCCCGCAACAAACAAGAAACATGCAATCAGTTACGAAGCCTAGTCGATAACGCATCTGCTCCTCATAGCTCTTTGCAATCTCTCGGCTCTGATACAGACATTTTCAACTCAATGTTAATCTATATAGTGATGCAAAAGGTTGGTGATGCTACTGAAGAAAAATGGGAGGAGTCTTTAGACTTCAACAAATTGCCAACATAGGAGGAATGTGCCAAGGTCTTGGAACGACGCTGCCAATTTCTTGAAGCTATCGAATCATCGCATTATCACGAAATTGCTCACATGGTTGACAACAAACATCCAAAAAGATCCGAGAAACGCCAATCGCAACGTCAAAATTATTCCTTCGTGTGTACCAAACGACCTTGTGTTTTCTGTGGTAATGATAATCACAATATTATCAACTGTCAAGGGTACAATAACATGCCAACTGCAGAACGTTTTGAAAATGCCAAAAGACTCGCACTGTGCATAAATTGCTTGTCCAAAAATCGTAAAGTCACTCAAGGCACTTCAGCATTTAAATGCAAGGTTTGCAATTGCTCTCATCATACTTTGCCTCATCGTTCAGCTTTCGTTTTGAGCTTTCTCTTAGCTTTTGCGTAACATCACACATTTCCTATCAACCTGAATCAGAAATCGACATATCATCGTGGAATCTTCCGCCCAACACCAAACTGGCAAATGACAACTTTTTCAAATACAGACGCATAGATTTGTTAATCGGCACTGAAGGATTTTTTGATATGCTGTCTGTTGGTCAAATTAAGTTAGGCAACAATTTGCCAACACTTCAGAAGACATAGTTTGGCTGGGTCGTATCTGGTAATAACTCTGGTGCAACTCATTCATCGTCAATTTGTCTATTGTCTTTCGAGGAGATGATAAACTGCAATCTCGAGCAATTATGGAAATTAGATGAGATCACTGCAAAATTCCCGTTGTCTGACGAACAAGCTGCCTGTGAATCATCTTTTGTGAAAAACGTTTCACGTGCTGACACCGGTCGAATCATTGTACGATTACCATTTAAGGATAATGCTGCTCGTCTTGGTTCATCGCGTGAAATAGCATTACGCAGATTCAACGCACTAGAACGTCGCTTGTCACGTACTCCAGAAATGAGAATGCAATACGGCAAATTTATGGACGAGTATGAGCAACTTGCTCACATGAGCTCTACATTCCACACCACCGCTACGTCATCACTGCAGATATCGTTAAAAGGTGCCGGCAAGTACTCGTTGATGCACAAGATCGTTGTTTTCAATACATTTTATGGCGTAGGTCCGATTGTGACGCAGTCAGCACATATAACTCAATACGGTGACTTATGGCACCGCAGCTGCTCGCAATTAGAAGCTTGCAGTATTTGGCAGATCAATATGCGACGGAATTTCCTTTAGGCTCTAGGATGATTAAATCATTATTCTATGTTGATGACTTTCTATGTGGAGCAGATTCTGTAGAAGAAATAACGCAAATCAAATTTGAAGTGTCTACGATTTTTCAAAGAGTCATGGAACTCGCGAAATGGCATTCGAACGGTAAATGGCTCGTGGATGAAAAGACCATGAAGGAGCTTAAGTTACAAGATTCTAGTGCCACCAGCAAATTGGGCATTACGTGGGATCAAAAACAAGATTTTTTCTTATTTTCTTTTTCGCCGAGAAACTCGTATACGGGCAAACCAACGAAGCGCACTATATTATCGTTGGCCTCATCACTCTTTGATCGTCTTGGACTACTGGCTCCATTACTCATCAAAGCAAAGATCATCTTGCAGGAACTATGGCTTCTCAAACTAAATTGGGATGAATCGGTTCCACAAAATCTTCAATACGCGTGGGAGAATTTGCTCAAAGAACTAGCATCACTCTCATCAATTCTACATGGTTTCTGCGATGCCTCGATTCGAGCTTATGATTGCTGCATCTACACCCGTTCCGAGAACAATGCAGGTAGTATCAGTCTTAATTTGCTCACCTCAAAATTAAGAGTCGCACCTGCGCGAAAAAAAGAATCATTGCCGAAGCTCGAGTTATGTGGTGCACATCTACTCGCCAAATTGCTGGCTAAAATTAAAGATACATTTCCTCATCAAATATCTGAAATATTTTTGTGGTGTGATTCTCAAATATTGATATTGTACTGTTCAAGAATTCAAACACAACATTTGGTTTTCGGTTCCTGCGTTTTTAGTTCTTCATCAAAATTACTGGCCCGAAAATTTTCGAAACGGTTTTGATATGGAAGAGGTCAACAAGGAAAGATGAAAGGCTGCATTTTTTGGTGTTGTCAAAACTAACTACCTCATTGCTAGTATCGCTAAATATAGTTCACATACGACGGGAGTTCGAGTCATCGCCTGGATGATCCGGTTTCATCGCAACAACAGCTTCCCAATTGAACAATTATCACCTCAGGAAATAGAAACATCTCTTTGGTGCATTATCTGGAACATTCAAAAGCAGCATTCTCACGAAGATATATCGTCGTTCGTAACTTATTGTGTTCTATATGAATTTTTTTGATTAATCCATGTTTAAGTTCTAATAGTTCTTACGCTTAAAGGCGTTTTCAAAGAGGAATTTTTTTTAAACAGAAAAAACCACAAACTATAGTACTTTCCTTGGTAGGAAGGTCGCAACAATTTAATCGGTTCAGTTTTTTTTAATTAGCAACTAAACTTTAGCAACTAAACTTTAACAAAAAGCATATAGAACACAATAATTTACGAACGACGATATATCGTGCTGAAAAGGGTACAGCAGCTGAACACACACTCAAATATTTAAACCATTTCTTGGAAAATACCTGCGGATTCAAGTTGTTGAAAGTGGGTGGTCGCCTAGAGTTATCATCAGTACCAAACATACAACGGTACCCTGTACTTCTACCCAGTAAATGTCATTTCGTCGAACGTCTTATAAGGCATTTGCACATAAAAAATTTTCATGCTGGATCTAAGGCCCTCATGGCAATCATTCGTCTTCAGTTTTGGGTTATCAACGCTAGAAACCTTGCTCGCAAGATAGTGAGATCGTGTGTACATGATCGGCAGAAGAGGATTGCCTTCCGACATATTTTGTGATAATGCCACAAATTTTGTCGGCGCCAATCGCATGCTTGCAGAGTTAAAGGAATTTATATTTGAGTCCAAAAACAAAAATATCATAACTAAATTTTGCTCAAATGAATTCACTAATTTTAATTTTATTAACCTAGGACACCCCATTTTAGCGGCTTATGGGAAGCCGCGATAAAGTCAGCTAAGGGTCATCTATATCGAACGATACTCAACGCCCGCCTGACTTATGAAGAATTGACAACCACTCTTATTGAGATAGAAGCTATACTTAATTCTCGCCCTATATCGGCACTTTCTTCTGATCCAAGTGACCCCGAAGCATTGACTCCTGCTCATTTTTTAATCGGCAGCTCATTGAAGGCACTGCCTGAGCGCACCGCTTCATCGATGCAACAAATACATCACCTTGAAGGATGGGAACGTATCAGCACTGTTAAACACCGTTTTGGTCCCAGGAGTACTTGAGCAAACTTCAGCCCCGTACTAAGTGGGTTCATGATCAGCCGAACATTTACGTTGAATCACTCGTACTCATACACGAAGACAATTTACCACCGCAACGTTGGAGTACTGGTAGAATTGTATCAGTCATGCCTGGGAACGACAACCTAGTCAGAGTAGTCGACATCAAAACTTCAAGTGGTGTTATTAAACGCCGCATTCATAAACTCGCGCTTTTACCTGTTTGAGAGGCCTTTCAATGGGGCCGGGATGTTGGGTCGTGAGTCTTGTCAAGAAGAAATCATTTTTAGTTATATTTATTTTCATAACATTTTGAATTATTTTACATTTTACTTATGACTTCCAAACTCACTACTTTTGAATACACAACTATAGCTTTCCAATCTCACTACTTTTAAATACACCACTGTAAATCTCCAAACCAAAACAAATAACAATAAGCAATTCATTTTCATTGTAATTAAATCAACATCTTTTGATCTTCACGCCATCGCATACGTTTTTTCTTGTCGCTTACGTACATACAAAATATCTAACAGATAACATACATATCATAATTCCTCATCATACACTTTGCCCCGGTAATTTGTAGCTAAATTGATTGGAATTTGGCTGTCGTTTGGAAAAAAGCTTCTGATCGAACACCTAAATTCGAAGAATTGATTTTATTTAACATGGAAAAATATTCATAGAAATTAATATCATTACCTACTGCTCTTGAAAATAAACATTTATTATGAAAGAAATTGGCAGATGGACATATTTATTTGGCAGGAACAGGTTTTAAGAGATTAAAATTAATCAAACCTGGCTATGTGAATTTAATTACTTCTCCTAATGTTAATTTCCCCAGAATTATTATCTACAATTTTTGCACAAAAATAGAATTGTAGTTTTTATACCCTATACCACTATGTGGTTTGGGTATAATGACTTTGTGCTGCTGTTTGTAACAACCAAAAATATTTGACCTAGACCCATCTTTAATTATACCGATCGAATCAGAATCACTTTCTGAGTTGATTTAACAATGTCCGTCCGTCCGTCCGTCCGTCCGTCCGTCCGTCTGTGTGTCCATGTAAAGCTTGTAATCAAACTGCAGGTCGCAAATATGAATGTATTTTGATGAAATTTGGTACATAAGCCTTTATCGGCCATGGGATGAAAGCTGTTGAAATTGGTGAGAATCGGTCCATGTTCAGACCTAGCCCCCATACAAATTACCCATATGAAATCGACATAAATTGCCATAAGATCCAAATTGTCATATAGATCTTACTCAAATTGGGTTTGTATGCATTCATTACATCCATTAATGAGTAGTCCAAAAATGATCCCTGTGACCCCATATAGAGCTGCTTCCCGAAATTCACTTAAATCTATTGAAAAACAAAAATATTGCACTGATTCTTCTCAAATTTTGTTTGTATATATTTTTGCAAAATACAAGAGACTTTACCAAACATGATCAGGATCGGTCCATTTTTAGACCAAGTCCCTATATAGATATAGCATCCGATATGAACTTTTTCATATCTGCAGCCAAAAAAATTAATAAAAATCCCACTCAAATTTGGTTTTTGCTTAATTTCTATGTCCAGTTAGTTGGGCCTAAGAGATAGGGTCTCTAAACACATGGTATAGGGTATCGTATAGTCGGTCTAGACCGACTATAATTTTCTTACTTGTTATTATTTATTTACCACAAAACTCAATCATATGTTTTTAAACATATGTTTTTTCTTGAGTGCAAATTCTTACTGGCAAAAATATATCCAGTAAAAACTAACAAGTTTTCGAAAAATGAACTGTCACTTTACGCTCTCATATGTTCTCTTTTACTGAGTTTTTGAAGTAAACGAACAGGATCCAGTGATAATTTGTACAAACTAATACAAATTATCACGTACACGAACAGAGCTATATTTATTAGTTTTTTTATTTTATTTTATTTGACAAATGACAAATTTAATCAAAAATTCGGTATGGCTCATTATATTCTTATATTTTTTTGGTATTTACAACAGAAATTGATTTATAAAATTTCATTTCGGTTAGAAATACCAATTTGGGTTTCTTTTATTACAACCGAAAACCCATTCTTAAGACAAATTCTATATATGGTAATCTAACCAATTATTTGTTACAATATCTGCTAAAACATTTTCGGTTTGAAAAATATTGTTATAATTGAATTAGTAGTTGCAGTCGCCAATATTTAGCACTGGGATATATTATTCTTGGTTTTATTAGGTTGCCTTAATGAAATAAATTTAGAAATTTACATGAAGACATTGATTGGTATACGTAATTAATATTGTTGTTGCAGATATCTTAATTTTAAATGAATTGTGATTAGACTATAGTTTTAATTGAATATCTATTTTATTTTTATATATTAAAGAATCTATAATATTAATAGGCTAGGCGATTTCTTGTGACCGATTTTTTGTTCTACCGTTTTATCCCGATTTTGACCAAGCGTATATTATTTGGAAGGGTTTTTATTTTTACCCGTTTGCAGATTTTCAGATTTTTAAATTTTTTCCTTTATTTTAAGTAAATTGCATTTAAAGCTGCTACTAACACATACATTAACAACATGTTATGTGTGTGTTTATTAAATTTGTTAAATGTGTTTGTAATAAAAATGAGTTTGTCTTTTGTGTTCGTTTGTGAATTGGCTATAATTCACAAGCATACCTTTAGGGTATTTATTTAATGAAAAAAATAAAATTTCGAATGTCGAGGGCTGGAATATGCTAGTTACAACAAAAGTTGTAATTACTTCAACAAATTTTTCTAGTTGTAACCGAATTCCAACCAATATTTTTTCTGTGTGCAACTTTACCAAAAGTGTAGTTTCACAATTTAGACACCATGTCCTCATAAACTCTTTCGTCAAGGTAAAATTAATTTATGCTAACGTTTATAACAACCACAAATGCTTGCCCTATACCAGCAGTTAGTTTAATAGATCGATTCAGAATCACCTACCGATCTGGCTGTCTGTCCGTCTATGTAACTGTATGGCATCTATTAAAAATATTTAATCAAAGAAAAGACTGCAAAAATATTTGAACGAAATTTGATTCATAAACTTTGATTGCCTCAAGGACAATCGATTTTTGAAGCGGTACATGGCTTAGCGCCCATACAAATATCAATATTATCAGTTAAACATATCACCAAAAAAAAAACTTAGTTTGTGTGTATGTATTAATAATATTATTTTCCACTTAGATGAAAGCCTATTGGAACACGAAGAGTCGTGGCGGAATCCAATCAGATATTTTATATAGGAGTGGTAGGAGCAAAAGGTATTTTTTTTCCCAATTTTATTTGAAATGTTGTTATATTGTATAAGTTTACCCTCATCACTTACTCATTGACATGAAGCGCTGTATAGATATAATATTTTATAATAAAGAAAACTATTACATACTATCGGACGGCATAGGAACCTTACTAACTACTAGATACGTAATATTTTTTAACTAGTCGATAAATAATCCGTGTTCTGTAAGCACCATTTGAACCTAAACATACCAAATGGGGGCAATTAATGGCATTCCGACTTTTCGCATTCAGCATATTTAAATTTTATTCTGGTATTGATTGGCGGGTGGGAGGGCGTAAACCAACATAAGTATTTTGTTTATAATGGCAAAATTTGACTTTCATCTACCTATGAGGTTATAATGAATTTGTGGTGACGCTTGTAGCTACCAACAGTTTGTTACCTGCACTCAACTTTAATTATATCGATTTACTTAAAATCGATGTGCGCTCATTTGTCCCTCTGTCTGTCCGTCTGTCAGCCTCTGTATCCATTTAAACTCCTAACTCAAACTACAGGTCACAAACTTAAACATATATGTTGACGAAATTTGGTATATAAGCATTTGGCGGACACAACACAATTGCTATTGAAATTGGTGAGGATTGTTCTATGTTCAGACCTAGTCCCCATACAAATGACCCTGTGAAATCGACATAAATTGCCATAAGATCCTAATTATCATATAGGTCTCAGTCAAATTGGGTTTGTGTTATTATATTATATCATTAATCAGTAGTCCAAAAATAATCCCTATAGGACAATTCTTAGTAATAGGCCCCATATGGAGCTGCTTCCCGATCTTCACTTAAATCTACCAAAAAACAAAAATATTGCACAGATTTTTCTCAAATTTGCTTTGTATATATTTTTTCAAAATATGAGTGACTTTACCAAATATAGTCAGAATCGGTCCATTTTTCGACCTAGTCCCCACATAAATATAGCACCCGATATGAACTTTTTCATATCTGCAGCCCAAAAAATTAAAAACGATGCCACTCAATTTTGGTTTATGCTTTTTTTTTCTATGTCGAATTAGTTGGACCGAAGAGATAGGGTATCTAACCCATGGTATAGGGTATCGTGTAGTCGGTCTAGACCGACTTTAATTTCTTACTTGTTTTTTTTTTGATTTTTTCACATTTTTTTGCCTGTGTTTATACCTTATACCACTATGTGGTTTAGGTATAATGACATTGTGCTGCTACCAAAAATATTTGACCTAGACCCATCTTTTATCATACCGATAGACTCAGAATCACTTTCTGAGTCGATTTAGCGATGTCAGTCCAGTCGTCTGTCAGTCTGTCCGTCTGTGTGTCCATGTAAACCTTGAGATGAAACTACAGGACACAAATACGAATATATTTTGATGAAATTTGGTATATAAGCTCTTCTCGGCCATAGGATGAACGCTATTAAAAGTGGTGAAATTCCTATACAAACGACCCCTATGAAATTGATATGAATTGCCATAAGGTCCAAATTATCATATATATCTCAGACAAATTGGATTTGTACGTGTTTATTATATCCATTAATCAGTAATCCAAAAATAATCCCAATAGGACAATTCCTAGCCGTAGGCCCCATATAGAGCTGCTTCCCGATCTTCACTTAAATGTATCAAAAAACACAAATATTGAAAAGATTTTTTTTAAAAATTGGTTTGTATTTATTTTTTCAAAATATAAGTGACTTTACCAAATATGGTCAGGTCTAGACCGACTATAATTTCTTATTTGTTTATTTTTATATTTCATTGAAAAAATTAAAATAAAGTAAGAGTGTTAAAATCGGCTGTGCCGAATCTTTGATATTCTCCACCTGTGTCTTAAAGTCAACATTAACAAGTAAGAAAATTATAGTCGGTCTAGACCGACTATACGATACCCTATACCATGAGGTTAAAGAACCTATCTTTCAGGCCCAATTACCTGGATATAGAAAATATACATAAATCAAATTTGAGTGGGATTTTTTTTAATTTTTTTGGCTGCAGATATGAAAAAGTTCATATCGGATGCTATATCTATATGGGAACTAGGCCCAAAAATGGACCGATCATAACTATGTTTGGTAAAGTCTCTTGTATTTTACAAAAAATTATTCACACAAAATTTGAGAAGAATCAGTGCAATATTTTTGTTTTTTGATAGATTTAAGTGAAGATTGGAAGCAGCTCTATTTGGGGCCTATGACTTAGAGTTGTCCCATAGGGATCATTTTTGGACTACTGATTAATGGATGTAATAAACACATACAAACCCAATTTGACTAAGATTTATATGATAATTTGGGTCTTATGGCAATTTAGGTTGATTTCATAGGGGTCATTTGTATGGGGGCTAGGTCTGCACATGGACCTATTCTCACCAATTTCAACGGCGTTCATCCTGTGGCTGATAGCAATGCACTTACCCAATTTCATAAAAATATATTGATATTTGCGACCTGCAGTTAGATTACAAGGTTTACATGGACACACAGGCGGACGGACGGACGGACGGACGGACATCGTTAAATCGAATCAGATAGTGATTCTGATTCGATCTGTATAATAAAAAATGGGTCTAATATATACAAAATTTCATTAAATTTCGATCGGTATAATAAAAGATGGGTCTAGGTCAAATATTTTTGGTAGTTACAAACGGCAGCACAGTCATTATATCCAAACCACATAGTGGCATAGGGTATAAAAAAAATTGCACTGATTCATCTCAAATTTTGTTTGTATTTATTTTTGCAAAATACAAGAAACTTTAACAGCCATGGTCAGAATCTGTCAATTTTTGGACCTAATCCCCATGTAGCCAAAAAAATTAATAAATATGCCCCTCAAATTTGGTTTATGCTTATTTTCTATATCCAATTAGTTGGGCCTAAGAGATAGGGTCTCTAAACGCATGGTATAGAGTATCGTAAAGTCGGTCTAGACAGACTATAATTTTCTTACTTGTTTTTATATTATAAAAGAAGAAAAACTTTTAAAATACCTTCATAAGAGACCAAAGAGAAATACTTTTTAAAGTATCAGAACTGTTTTCCGTGGCCAAATCTCTGTAAGTTTTGATCCAAATGAGATATTTTAATATTTTTTAGTGGACAGATAATTTCTTCAACATGTCTCCAATTTCATATTAATTAGTATTGATTTAGTAGTTATTGAGGAATTCAAGGTCAAAGTAAAACTAGGCTTTTAGCTTTTAGCTTGAAGATGTGTTTGTGGATAAATAAACCTTTTAGAAATAGTTAGGATCACTTTTTGAACAGGTATCCCACTTTACAAAATTAATTTAAAATATTTTTTGTAAGAGGTTTTTTTTTTAATTTTTATTATAAACTCAAATAAAAGTAAATCTATAATATTAATAGGCTAGGCGATTTCTTGTGACCGATGTTTTGTTCTACCGTTTTATCACGATTTTGACCAAACGTATATTATTTGAAACGAATTTCTTTTTAACCGTTTTGCAAAATATAATAAAAATGTTAAAAAAGTATTTTTTTTTTAGCAATTTAATATGTCTAATCTATTTTGCTGTTTTAATTGTATCTCCTGTCGTTTAAAATATTTATCCACATGTCTTGCTTCAAGTCCTATTACATACCTTTATTATTGATATGTATGTATGTGTATGTAACTCTTTAAGAGCATTTGAGTTTTAACTGTACAATGTTTGTCCACAAGTTTAAAATGTAAATGTCAATGTAATATGTCAAGTCAACTGAGTCCGCATACAAAACACATACACTATGCTAAAAAGTGTAGCGATCTAAATTAACTGCGAACTTATCTGTAAATGTTTATATTCATATTCATTCACGATGACTGTGATAGATCCATATGCATTGGTCATATGCCGAATTGCATCAAGAAGTTTCTTTATCTATCATAAAATTTTGAAATCGAATTCATAATTCAATCATAATCAAAACTAAAAAAAAAAAAAAATATATGATTTATAAAATGAAGAGTTATATAAATAGTATTCTTCTTTTATATATTAAACTGGAAAAGCCAGTCGTTTATTGCTACGATATTAAAACTTGCACTTGCGGACTTACACAAAGCTTCAAGACCAACGCTAGCGTAGCATTTCGGATGCATGTTTTTTTTAATTAGTTTCCATTAGACGTTCAACTCCCACTGGTACTACAGATATTTTATTATGTGTAGAAGATGACATGACCACTGGTTCGACGTAGACAATTTTTTGGTTGACTAGTTTCGAGCTCTTGTTGTTATACTATTCAAGACGATGACTATTTGCGTTGCACATTAATAACCAAAGAATTTATATTAATTTTCAACATTATTGCTGGCATACCAAATACGTTCTAATAATTTCTTTTTTTTTTTTTCCATCGAGACACGTACTTAAACGTTGTTAAAAATTTTTGATTTTATATACACAGCTGTTCAAATTAATAGCCCTTCTTATTTCTTTATTAATTTTCCAACAATAATAAAGATATTAAATATTTTTAAAACTAATTTTTACACAATTCCAAATAATAGACTTTTTTTAAATATTATAAAAAAACCTACATTATTTTTTAAATATAAAAGAAAGATACAATGGAATGTATATAATTCGTTTAGGTGCTAATATAAAATGATTTGAATAGCCGGAATGTTCACCTTTAATATCTGGAACAGCTTGTATTTTCTTGGGTATGGACTTTATTAATTTTGGTATTTTTCGAGAGGAATACCTTCCCAAGTACTCTTTGCTCTTTCACAAAGTTGATTTTTGTTTGTGAAAATCTTTTCTTTTCAGTTCCATCTACAAATTTTCAATCGGGTTGAGATCGGGAGATTGAGAAGGCCATTCCAAAACATAATCATTGCGTTCACTTAACTAAGATTTGGCTTCTTTTGACGAGTGTTCCGGATCAGTATTCTGTTAGAAGCACCAATCTGGTGGCATATGATTTTCTGCATAGGGGAGCATCACGTCCTTCAAAATGTCAAAAAATACCTTTATTCATGATATCTGTGATTTTGTATAAAGGTTCAACACCATACCAGAAAATGTTCCCAAACCATGTTATATCCTCCTCCGTTTCTATGTGTAATGCTCAATTTGTTTTGAAAATATAAATTATAGGTGAATTTTGCCAACAGAGTAAAAATAACCAAAAAAAGAGATAAAAACAAAAAAATACTTTAAATTTTATATGCAAATATTTAAACCTCAAAATTTACCATGGCTCCAATAAAACATTGTGCTGAATGTAAACAAAATGAAAAAACGCAAAATTTATTAAATGTATACAATGTGATCTCGATTATCATATAAATTGTGCATCACAAAAGAACCCAAGTTTAACTGAATCAATGGTAGAACTTATTACAAAAAGCAAAGGTGGAATTGTATTCAACTGTAGATCATGCTCAACAATCCAAAACATACAAGTAAGAAAATTATAGTCGGTCTAGACCGACTATATGATACCCTATACCATGCGTTTAGATACCCTACCTCATAGGCCCAACTAACTGGACATAGAAAATAAGCATAAACCAAATTTGAGTGGGATTTTTATAAATTTTTTTGTCTGCAGATATGAAAAAGTTCATATCGGATGCAATATCTATATGAGGACTAGTCCCAAAAATGGACCGATCCTGACCATGTTTGGTAAGGTCTCTTGTATTTTGCAAAAATATATACAAACAAAATCTGAGAAGAATCAGTGCAATATTTTTGTTTTTTGATAGATTTAAGTGAAGATCGGGAAGCAGCTCTCTATGGGGCCTATGACTAAGAGGAGTTGTCCCATAGGAATAATTTTTGGACTACTGATTAATGGATGTAATAAACACATACAAACCCAATTTGACTAAGTTTTATATGATAATTTGGATCTTATGGCAATTTAAGTCGATTTCATAGGGGTCATTTGTATGGGGGCTATGTCTGACCATGGACCGATTCTCACCAATTTCAATAGCGTTCATCCCATGGCCGATAAAAGCTTATATACTAAATTCCAGCAAAACATATTCGTATTTGCGAACTGCAGTTTGATTACAAGCTTTACATGGACACACAGACGGACGGACATCGTTAAATCGAATCAGATAGTGATTCTGTTTCGATCGGTATAATTAAAGATGGGTGTAGGTCAATGACAGCACAAAGTCATTATACCCAAACCACTTAGTGGTATAGGGTATAAAAACATGTGAAAATGAAGTAGCATCAATATTAAGTGAATTGGAAACAAGTATAAAACAGTTGTCGAAAATAATTTCGGAAGATATTATTGTTCAACTTAAATGAATTAAAGCGGAAGTAGCAAGCTGTTCTTTAAAAACTAAAAAAACTGAGGAATTCGTAACATCTAAGATTCAGTATCTGGAACGAGAGAATAATATTTTGCGTAGACAGATGAATAGAAGTGACATTGTTATTTTTGGGCTATCTGAAAACTTGACAATAGATGAGATGTATAATGAAGTATTCGCTATTTGTAAATATCTAAATGTGGAAATTGTTCATGAAGATCTCAATTTTTGCACTTATATACGACAAAAGAAATCTGTTTTAATAAAGTTAAATAGCTTGTACAAAAGGGATTTGCTAATGAAACAGTACTTCGCAGCAGGGGGAATAAAACGCAGCCAAGTGTTTAAAACAGATATGCAATCTAGAATTTACTTCAATGATAACCTCACACCAATGGCTATGAAACTCAACTTCTTATGTCGCAAATTACTTAAAGACGCGAAAATAACCAAGTTCAGATTCTATAATAAGGATATTCCAGAAGCTAAAATATATCTACCAGGTGGAAGTTCTAAATTGCTTAATTTTGAGAAGATGTATTTGATGTTCAAAGCCAATACTATTGAAGATGAAAATGACATTACATCTGTTGCTGAAAAATAGTAGAACACATTTTTTAAGTACTTGGTTTTTAAGGTATATTATATTATTTATTTATCGAACTGTCTGTTCAATATAATTTAATTTTATACCCAAAGTTTTTTATTGTTTTATAAAAACTAAGGAAACTTAATTTTCATTTCCTTTTCTGCATTGTTTAACAATTTGAGTTAAAATTTGGCTTCTCTTTTAATATATATACATATTTTTATTTAATTTTTATACCCTATACCACTATGTGGTTTGGGTATAATGACTTTGTGCTGCTGTTTGTAACAACCAAAAATATTTGACCTACACCCATCTTTAATTATACCGATCGAATCAGAATCACTATCTGATTCGATTTAACGATGTCCGTCCGTCCGTCCGTCCGTCCGTCTGTGTGTCCATGTAAAGCTTGTAATCAAACTGCAGGTCGCAAATATGAATATATTTTGACGAAATTTGGTATTTGGTCTTTCATCGGCCATGGGATGAATGCTGTTGAAATTGGTGAGAATCGGTCCATGTTCAGACCTAGCCCCCATACAAATTACCCATATGAAATCGACATAAATTGCCATAAGATCCAAATTGTCATATAGATCTTACTGAAATTGGGTTTGTAAGCATTTATTACATCCATTAATGAGTAGTCCAAAAATGACCCCTTTGGCCCCATATAGAGCTGCTTCCCGATCTTCACTTAAATCTATCAAAAAACAAAAATATTGCACTGATTTTTCTCAAATTTTGTTTGTATATATTTTTGCAAAATACAAGAGACTTTACCAAACATGGTCAGGATCGGTCTATTTTTGGGCCTAGTCCCCATATAGATATAGCATCCGATATCAACTTTTTCATATCTGCAGCCGAAAAAATTAATAAAAATCACACTCAAATTTGGTTTATGCTTATTTTCTATATCCAGTTAGTTGGGCCTGAGAGATAGGGTCTCTAAACGCATGGTAAGGGTATCGTATAGTCGGTCTAGACCGACTATAATTTTCTTTCTTGTTTTATTATATATTATTATTTTGTGGAACTGATTTGAATTTTATTGAATTTATGTTTTTGGTTGTTCAGGGTGTAAGATAAAATATGCACTTTATAATTTTTCTTTTTTCTTTTGATGGATAGTTATTAGTCTTGGATGAATTTTTTAATGAAATTATATAAGTTGTTCGATCTTTTTGATACTAAATTCTATTATAAAATTATGTTTTTTAAATTGCATTTTTTAACACGAATATGGGAGGTTTCATTATTTATTGATAATGAGTAATAACATGGGAGAAATTATCAGCAACGATGCTTTACGGAATATAAATTTGAGTCAGAAAAATTTGAATATTATACACATAAATGCACAGAGTATAGTTCCCGGTAATAATTCTACTAAGTTGGATGAGATTAGAAATGTTTTTGAAAATGGTATATTCGATGTTGTAGCTGTATCAGAAACATGGTTACATTACTATATACTAGATAATGCAGTATCTATTGATGGGTATTATATATATATAGAAGTGATAGGATGATAAGACGTGGTGGTGGAGTTTGTATGTATATAAAAAAAGGAACTTAAATCAAGGGTAATGCACATGATAGACGACGAGGGAAAATGTGAAGGTTTGTTTGTAGAAATTTCGGATAGCGAGTCTGTTAATGTACTGGTAGGGGTAATATATTTACCCAATGGCAGTATTCGTGCCTGTGAAGAAGATTTAGGAGATTTGGCAGCGCGGTATGATCATGTTATATACATGGGTGATTTAAATATAAATTTGTATGACAATGGTATTGCAATGAGAACGTTATGTTCTTTGGGTTTGAATATTGTTCATAATAGTATACCTACCCATTGTGACATACGTTACGATAGTTGTACTCTAATAGATTACTTTTTGGTTGCCATTGATGACCTAGTATGTAGTAAAGGACAATTTCAGTTTCCAGCACTGAATTCCTACCATGCTGCTGTCTACATTTCGTATAAGATAGATTTAAATAGAATTATCAACAAGATAAATATTAGGGACTATAATCGTTTTAATAAGGAAAATTGTGAACATGATATAGCTCAAGTCGACTTCAGTCCCATATAGTTATAACACATCTGATACTAATTTTCAAGTTGATTATTTAACTCAACAGTTATTAACTTTGTATGAAAGACATGTTCCTATGAAAACAGTGAAATTTAAGAAAAATCATGATTGGATGAAACGTAGAGATGTGTTAATTGCTAAGGAGATTAGAGATTGTGCATACCGTGCATATTTGGAATTGAAAAGTCCTGAAAGATGGAGAGTATTTTGTTGGTGCCGTAATAAGTTAAAGTCGACTATTAGGAAAGCCCGTGCTATATATTGTCAGAATTTATTTTCGAAATGTAATTCTCGGAAAATATGGAATGAGTTAAAAACAGTGGGAATAAATAATGGTAATGAAAATATAAATGCATCCAATATTGATGTTGAGCAATGTAATGCATTTTATATATTACCTTCCATACCGATCCCTCCTTCAATTATGTACTTACAAGAAACAAGTGCCACTAACGGTGGTTTTTCTTTTCGAAATGTTAATGAATTTGAGGTTTGGAGTGCAATGAGGAGGATTAAATCAAATTGCATTGGTCCAGATGGCTTGTCCATTAAATTTTTAAAATTAATTTTTTCAATGATCTCAGTACATTTTACACATATTTTAAATTCTATTATAACAACGTCTTTATACCCAAGTAGTTGGAAAACTGCAAGAGGTGTACCGGTCCCGAAGGTTAAAAATCCTTGTGCGATTTCTGATTTCCGTCCTATTAACGTTTTATCTGTTAGCTCCAAAATTCTTGAAATATTGATGAGTACTCAATTGGAGGACTACCTGGCAAATGAGAGATTACTTGCAGACAATCAATCAGGTTTTAGAAGAAAACATAATACAACAAATCTTGTATTAAATATCGTAGAGGAGGTAAGGGCAGCGGTTGACCAGAAAAAGCTAACGTCAATAGTTAGTCTGGATTTTAGTAGGGCATTTGAATCTATTTCACACGAAGTGTTGCTCAATAAATTGTTTACGTTGTATGGTTTTTCAACGTCAGCATGTCGTTTGATAGATACATTTATAAGAGGTAGGTCACAGTATATTCAGCTGAATAATAAAAATTCAACTACCCGATGTGTTTATCGAGGCGTTCCGCAAGGATCTATATTAGGACCTAAATTATTTTTATTATATATTAATGATGTTTTAAACCAGTTATCAGCTTTGAAAGGTTATCTCTATGCCGATGATTTGGAACTTGTTGCCATTTCTGATTCGGAATATGAGCTCGATTATGTAATAAATAGCGAAATGCAGGAAATAGACCGTTGGTGTTCTAACAATTATATTTTATTAAATGTTTCTAAATCAAGTAAAACCAACTATTTTAGTAAATGATGAAATCATTGATTTTGTTTCGTATTTTAAAGTTTTAGGTATATATGTTGATAACCAACTTTCATTTTTGCACCACATTAATTTTGTAGTTACTAAAATAATAATTTCTTTAAGAAGAATTTATAGTTCATGTTATATATTACCGATTAAAATTAGAAAACAAATTGCTCACGCTCTTCTTATGCCGATTATATTGCATGGGTTGGAAATATTTTCAGGTACTAGTGCTACTAATTTTGAAAAGATAAGGAAAGGGTGTTTTAACAGAATTATTCGGTACGTGTATCACCTTCGTCCTCGTGACCATGTATCCGAACATGTTTTTGATTTTCTAGGATGTAGTTTCGACGACTTTGTTAGTGTAAAGTTGCTCACGCTATTTTATAAAACACATAAATTTGGCTTCCCAGCTTACTTAGCATCGAAATTCACATTTTCAAGCTCATCACGAACTTGTGCTCTTATTTGTCCCCGATTCAATACAACCATAATGCAAAGATCTTTTATGATTAGAGTTATTCGTTTATGGAACAGCATAATACCATATAGTGATCGAAATTTTTCTTTATCTGTACAATGCTTCGTAAAATTGATTAAAAATCTTATATAAACAATTCTAAAGTAGACGTTGTTGATGCCCCATTTTTGACATACAATTTTAAAACTTTTACCCATATTCGTGTTTTAGGGATGCAATTTAAAAATAATATTAAGTCAATAAATCAATTATTTATGTTATATCATACTAAGTTACATATTAAGTATTTTACAAATTTCTGCTGTGTTATATTAACTCTGTAATCAGTTTTGGCCTAACAAAGGCTTTTTGATTATATGTAAATAAATAAATGAAATGAAATGAAAATTCGTTGACATCTAAAGGCGTAGAAGGGGTCATAAGAAATTAAGGGGGTCTTCTAGTTTAAACGGCCGAATTTTACCTGTTGTTAAAAAATCGTAGAAAGAAAACGGGCATTTATGGGGCGGTATAAAAGTTCTCGGTCTCCACAAAAAATATTTTTTTTTAGATAATTGTCAGCCATTTGAAAAGGAAAAATTGATTTTTCACTTATTTTGTAAATTTTGTTCGTTGATGATCGAAGTTCATACGATAGCGCTGTCAATTTTGCGTCGTTTGGCGCCTATTTTATCAAAATCGGCTCAGAAAAACTTGAGTCGAGAAAAACGCGTTTAAAGTTTTGACCACTTTTCAAGCACACAATAAAAATCAAACATATATTTTTTGATGCAATACTTCAATATGCTAATCAGCGATTCCAGCCCCTTATAATGCGCCTTCTTCCACCTCAAAAAATGAGTTGTCATTGGCTTTTTGGGCTCTGCGGGCAGTGCCCCCTCTTGTGATGATGAGCCGCTTTGACTTCCGAGTGTTTTAATCGTTCTTCATCGCGTTTTACAGCATACTGATGGGTCTCTGGGATGTATGTCATAAACTTTTTCCAATTTTGAAAAATCCTTTTGGGAAAATATTTTTGAATATTTAAACTAAAGAAATATGTAAAACAAATTGAAAAAAAAATTTTTTAAACTAGAATACCACCTTAAAAAATAATTAATAACTTATTCACTAATATCACAGATCTTTTTATATCGCACCGATTTCACTAAAGTTCAATCACAAAATGACACTCTGTGCCTCTATTTGGCAAGGTGACAGTATAGTTGTGAAATTAGCACAAACGGAGAAATTAGAAAAATAAAATTATGCAGCAACACCTAGAAAATTACGAGTATAAAACACACCAATGAAGGGTAAATGTCAAGAGGAGCAATTCTTAAGAAAAGACATAGGAGCTTGGAATCAACTTCGTAGAGGAATATTAAAAAATAATATGACATTAAAGCTATTCTTATCCAGCAACTAAAAATTTTCAATGCAAAATTCCGTATACTTTTTGAACTAGAGGTGTTTATTAAAATAACACTGCGAGCTAAAATGTTTGTTTATATTTATATATTTGTATTTCTTCCTTTTTATAAGTGGCCACTTGATATTTCCTCTTCTATTTTGTATTATTCTTGTAGTATTTACTGGCTGGAAGCTAAAACCTACTTTGTATACATCCATATACTCACATATTTAATAAGCCATGATAAAAAGTTGACAAAACAAAAGTAAACATATACGAGTACTATGTGCAATTTAAGGCCCACGGTTAAAATTCATGCGGACAATTAGTTTAAATTGTTTGTGATTGCTAAGTTGTTCAGTGCTCCAATTGAAAATGAAGCTCATTCTAACTGATGCAGTTTAAAGCTCAAGGAGTTAGATTATGAACAAAACATATTTTTACAGATACATTTTTTTAGATGAAGATAGGATACTAGACGATTGCGGCCTAAGCCAATAAGTTTTATTTGCTCATTCTAATGAGGATATATGTTATTCGAAATACCAATGTTGATATGCTATCGAGAAGAGAGGTCACCCCTGGTCTCACATATCTTGCAATATCTGCTTGTATTTTCTTTTTTAATATTTAAAGAAAACCTTATTTCATAAAAATGGCTGTCTGCATTATATGACCTTTTCTCATAAAGGTTTAAGTAAAAATCTTTTCATATAAAAGAAATTTATTTGTTTTGCTAAATAAAAAAACATTAAGAAAAAGCTCATTTTTTAATACATTCATACATATTCATATACACACCATACATTAAACATGAAACGTTAAATCGGCTGGCGACGCACAGTGGACTATAATTTGAGAAGGCGGCCAAAAATCAATTTTTTTTTTGTTACCGATTTTAAAGTTATGTTATTCATTTGAAAGTAAATACTAGTAAAGCTCGGGAGCCACAAAATTGCGACTCTATCTCAACTATATCACAGCGAACAGGTCTTCGAAAATGGGCTTTCTCAGTATTTTGCTAAAATTAAAAATTTATTTTTAAATTTTTATTTTTGAATGACTGTAACTTTTTTGATTTAAAAGATTTTGAAGTGAAATAAATTTTATATAATTTTGTGGCTTCCATACTATTAATGTTAAAAATGCAAAATCACTGAGTAATCCGAAATTCAAATTTTCCGAAAATCTCCTACTTAATAGAGCATAACTCCTGCCACTCAAAAGCAGTCAGAAAAGATCTTGCACTCTTCTATAGTCCGAACCCTCCCCTATACTCTTATACCCCATTATACACCCGCCAGTTTCAGCCCGTGCGGACCAGATCAATTTTTCTGACCCAAGGTTAGATATTTTCTGCAAAATTTATGAATACAAAAATTGTCCACTATGTGGTTAGGATATATTAAGTTTAAGGTTATGTTTGTAACTACCAAAAATATTGGACCTTTATCCATCTTTTATTATACGGATCGACTCAAAAAGACTTTCTGAGTCGATTAAACGATGTTCGTCCGTCCGTCTGAGTGTTATGAAAACAAAAGTTGGTCGTACCGGTGCACCGCGGTGTATTTTTTTGCGTGTCGGTAGAGTTGTCAGGAGTTGTTATATACTTATAAAAAAGGATTGAGATATAATGCGCTTAATTGTTACAGGTACATTTACATAGGTATCTTTCAAAAACATTAATAGTCTGAATTATAGTTATATAGTTTAAATACCTGACAAAATGGGAAACAATTTAAATAACAGGTAAATGTTAAAAAAAAACTATTGCGGCATAGCCCTTTAAGATATGAGCAGGTATGCTTCACCTTTTAAAAGGGGTTAGGGTGTGGGTTTTTTATGCTTCTAAAATTGGTAATAAAAGATAAAAATTTGTAAATGGTAAAAAAAAAACTATGGCGACATAGCCCTTTAAGATATGAGCAGGTATGCTTCACCTTTTAAAAGGGGTTAGGGTGTGGGTTTTTTATGCTTCTAAAAGTGGTAATAAAAGATAAAAATTTGTAAATGGTAAAAAAAAACTCTTGCGACATAGCCCTTTAAGATATGAGCAGGTATGCTTCACCTTTTAAAAGGGTTAGGTGTGGGTTTTTATGCTTCTAAAAGTGGTATAATAATGTTTTACATAATTGCAAGAAAGTGTATTTATAATAATGTTTCCACAAATTATTATTCATTACAATTTGTGCAATAGCTAAGTACTGTTACAGAGATCTGGCAGACATTTATTTTCAACGAAATGATGTAGACGATGTAATTTTGCACACAGTGAGCAACGACTTCTTTAAGAATTGTAACCTAGAAGACATTGAAATGCACAAACGAAAAATTACTAATTTTGCATCGAATTTGAAAAGACGGTACATTGAATGCTCTCATAGCAAGGCAAAGATGTACAAACGTTACCAAGACTGGTTAATAAAGGAACTTATTTTTGAGAGTGCATCTCCAACTGCCAACGAAGGTGGAAAAAAGGGTCGACCAGCAAAACCAATTGATGGATGTGGTGAAAGATCTCGAAGGCGCAAGCTGGAGAATATCAATGAAGAAATTTCTCAAAGAATTATTAAGGATTCATTTTTGCACCAAATTCAACCAACCCAAAATAAAGAAAATCATGTGAGTCCGATCACAAGGGAGATGTGTAAACATATAATAATTAAAGAAAACATCAACATCATATTTTCCAGTGCATAAAAAATTAGTCGATTATGCTGTTTTCTGAAATGCAATTGATGTTTCCTGAAATTCAATTGATGTTTTCTGAAATACAATTAATGTTTTCAGCAATTCAAATGATGCTTTTTGAAATTCTATTGATGTTTTCTGAAATTCTAATTATGTTTTCTGAAATTCAAATGATGTTTTCTGAAATACAATTGATGTTTTCTGAAATTCTATTGATGTTTTCTGAAATTCAATTGATGTTTTCTGAAACTCGAATGATGTTTTCTGAAATTATATTGATGTTTTCTGAAATTCTATTTATGTTTTCTGAAATTCAAATAATGTTTTCTGAAACTCGAATGATGTTTTCTGTAATTATATTGACGTTTGCTGAAATTCTATTTATGTTTTCTGAAATTCAATTGATGTTTTCTGAAATACAATTGATGTTTTCTGAAATACAATTGATGTTTTCTGAAATTCTATTGATGTTTTCTGAAATTCTATTTATATTTTCTGAAATTCAAATGATGTTTTGTGAAATAAAATTGATGTTTTCTGAAATACAATTTATGTTTTCTGAAATTCAAATGATGTTTTCTGGAATTATATTGATGGTTTCTGAAATACAATTGATGTTTTCTGAAATTATATTGATGTTTTCTGAAATTCTATTTATGTTTTCTGAAATTCAATTGATGGTCTCTGAAACTCGAATGATGTTTTCTAAAATTATATTGATGTTTTCTGAAATTCTATTTATGTTTTCTGAAATTTAAATGATGTTTTCTGAAACTCGAATGATGTTTTCTGAAATTATATGAATGTTTTCTGAAATTCTATTTATGTTTTCTGAAATTCAAATGATGTTTTCTGAAATTATATTGATGGTTTCTGAAATACAATTGATGTTTTCTGAAATTCTATTTATGTTTTCTGAAATTCAAATGATGTTTTCTGAAATACAATTGATGTTTTCTGAAACACAATTGACGTTTTCTGAAATTATATTGATGTTTTCTGAAATTCAATTGATGTTTTCTGAAATTTTATTGATGTTTTCCGAAATACAGTTTATGTTTTCTGAAATTCTATTATGTTTTCTGAAATACAATTGATGTTTTCTGAAATTATATTGATGGTTTCTGAAATACAATTGATGTTTTCTGAAATTATATTGATGTTTTCTGAAATTCTATTTATGTTTTCTGAAATTCAAATGATGTTTTCTGAAATTATATTGATGGTTTCTGAAATACAATTGATGTTTTCTGAAATTATATTGATGTTTTCTGAAATTCTATTTATGTTTTCTGAAATTCAAATGATGTCTTCTGAAACTATATTGATGGTTTCTGAAATACAATTGATGTTTTCTGAAATTCTATTGATGCTTTCTGAAATTCAATTGATGTTTTCTGAAACTCGAATGATGTTTTCTGAAATTATATTGATGTTTTCTGAAATCCTATTTATATTTTCTGAAATTCAAATGATGTTTTCTGGAATTATATTGATGGTTTCTGAAATACAATTGATGTTTTCTGAAATTATATTGATGTTTTCTGAAATTCTATTTATGTTTTCTGAAATTCAATTGATGTTTTCTGAAACTCGAATGATGTTTTCTAAAATTATATTGATGTTTTCTGAAATTCTATTGATGCTTTCTGAAATTCAATTGATGTTTTCTGAAACTCGAATGATGTTTTCTGAAATTATATTGATGTTTTCTGAAATTCTATTTATGTTTTCTGAAATTCAAATGATGTTTTCTGAAATTATATTGATGTTTTCTGAAATTCTATTTATGTTTTCTGAAATTCAAATGATGTTTTCTGAAATTAATTATATTGATGTTTTCTGAAATTCTATTTATGTTTTCTGAAATTCAAATGATGTTTTCTGAAATTATATTGATGTTTTCTGAAATTCTATTTATGTTTTCTGAAATTCAAATGATGTTTTCTGAAATTATATTGATGGTTTCTGAAATACAATTGATGTTTTCTGAAATTCTATTGATGTTTTCTGAAATTCAATTGATGTTTTCTGAAACTCGAATGATGTTTTCTGAAATTATATTGATGTTTCCTGAAATTCTGTCTATGTTTTCTGAAATTCAAGTGATGTTTTCTGAAATTCTATTGATGTTTTCTGAAATTCAATTGATGTTTTCTGAAACTCGAATGATGTTTTCTGAAATTATATTGATGTTTTCTGAAATTCTATTTATGTTTTCTGAAATTCAAATGATGTTTTCTGAAATTATATTGATGGTTTCTGAAATACAATTGATGTTTTTTGAAAGACAATTGAAAAATGTTTAGAAAAGAACATATCATAATTTTTTGACCAATACAATCATAAGTCACACAGCGTTATCTGCTTCAGCTCACACCGATATGAGTTACGCTGTTTTTGTGATTGTATTGTGAAATAGAAATTTACCCCCCTGCGCGTATAGATGTTTACACATCAAAAAAATAAAATTGAAATAATTGAAAAAATAGTAGAAGCGAGCCCAATGCTCACAGAGAGGATTTTGAAAAGCATACCTACACCAATTGAAGATAAGAAATTTACGCCGGAAGAAGCGTTCGCCCTATTTTTGGATTTGAAATTGACCAAAAATCAATATAAGAAAATGAAAAGAATTGTGAATGAAAAGCATTGTGGGATTTTTCCAGAGTATCGAGATTTAGTTTCTGCCAGAAAAGAATGCTTACCTTCATAATCTCCTATTAGTGTCACTTCAACATCAGCAGAAATAAAATTGCAAGATCTCCTTTAACATACTGCAGAACGATTGCTAAATACGCTTGATACTGATCATTTAAAAAAAATTGTTAATAGCAGCATTACTTTAATTTCTAAATGGGGATGTGATGGATCCTCTGGTCATCATATTTCAGATGCTAATTTATTTATGGTATCTTTCGTTCCATTGCGCTTAACAAAAATGTATAGCGTCTTAGAGCCGTCAACTAGTAGAGCAACAGAAATTGATATATGGAAAAATGAAATTCCTTCTTCAACAAAGTATTGCAGACCAATAAAATTTGCATTCAAAAAGGAAACCAAAGATGTCATAACTGAAGAAGTTTAAAAAATAAAAGATCAAATTAAGGAACTTCAACTAGTAATATTTAAATTTGATGACCAAGACATTGAAGTACATCTTAAAATGTATCTCACAATGATTGATGGAAAAGTTGCACAAGCTTTAACTGAAACAAAGTCAACGTCAAGCTGCATTATATGCCAAAAGACATCAAGTCAACTAAGCCAACCCCCACCAGAAGGCGATAGTTTTAAGGAAGCCTACGAATTTGGAATGTCCCCTCTTCATGCTAGAATACGTTTCATGGAGCATATTCTTAAATTGGGTTATGATTTGGAATTTTGTCCGTTAGGCGAAACAGTGAAAAAAAAACAAAGAAAATGAAGAAAAAAGAAAGAAAAAAAAAACAAATTCAACAAAAATATCTACATATAGGCCTCGTAATCGACCAACCAAAGTAAGGGGAAGGAAACACAAATGATGGAAATACTGCAAGGAGATTTTTTTCCGATCCGGAAACTGCAGCATCAATCACAGGTGTAGATCATGAATTAATAAGACGATTCAAAATCATATTACAAGTTCTAGCATGCAGCAGAAAGATAAATGCAAAAAAATTTGGAGAGTACGCCAAGAAAACAGCTATACTTTATAATGAAAAATACTCTTGGAGATATATACCATCCACAGTTCATAAAATTTTGTACCATGAGGAACAAATAATTCAAAACAAAATGCTACCAATAGGAGATCTATCTGAAGAAGCGCAAGAAAAAAGGAACGAAGACTACAGATTCTTTCGCGAGCACAACACAAGGAAAATGTCCAGATGTTGTACTAATGAAGACCTTATCACTATTTTGTTGTGCACTTCAGATCCATATATGTCCAACATTCGTCAAAAATGGAAAACTACCTCTATTGAATTAGACGAAGAAGCTAAACAACTTCTAGAAGATGAAAATCAAGGCTATTTAGAAGAAATTTTCACTAAAATTGGTTGATTTAAAGTACTTTTACACTAACAATAAGTTACACTTTTTTTTTAAATAGAGTTAAAAAATTTTGTTGATTTAAAAATTTATATATTTTGTAAATTTACAATAAAAATTGTTATATTTCATAAATTTACCATAAAAATTTATATAGAAATATTTAAAAAGACAATAAAAAAAAATTTAACTAAAGCAAAAACATACGAGTTTTTCATTGAAACTTCTCTATCTTGAACCAATATAAGGTAACTTTTACGTTCGCTGCTTAATAAATTGTATTTTAACTCGGGATCTTTAAAAAAAAAAAAAAAACCTTTGGCTCTTGAGCACATTAGGACTAAAAAGTTTACGGGGGCCAAAGTTTGGCATTTTCTGAAAAAAATTAACTTAAAAAATTGTTAAAAAGTATTAGTTGTATAATTAACTTAAAAAATAAGACATTATATTAAAAAAAACCTTTTTTTACCTTTTAACACTTCAATTTTGTACTAAAATTCAACTACAAGTGAAAATGTATTTTAAACCCTCCGTAACTTTTATAGCAAAACTTAATCGCTAAAGTCTCACTTACCAAACAAAAAGAAACCGCATATCAAAATTCCAATCCAATCAAAAGTTATAGATTTTTGACCGCTTTCTCGTCAAATGGTCCACTGTGCGACGCTCAAATAAACGCATCAAACGTGCGTGCGGTCGTTCTTTTTCGGCTAAACGTACACGTTTTGGCTATATTTGATGAAAATCCAAAATTTTTTATCTTTTTATTTGACGCTGATTATTTGATCGTTGCCGGACTTGTTTGACAAACAAACATCATTTGTTCTGAATTTTTCACGTTGAACACATGTACGGAAAAAAAATATTTTTTTTTGATTTCTTGATTAATCTATACTTATTGTGAAATTTTATATAAAAATTAATAGTAATATAAATATTAATAGATAATGGGAACAAAAACGCTAAGAAATCAAAATACAAATGGTGTTTGACGTGTTTATTTGTACGTTGCCTTTAAAGCTTCAAACACACGACACACACATATGCACTGTTTAATGGGTTTATTTAAGCGTCTCACAGTGGCGCCTTTCCCCAAATAGCGTGAAGAAGCATTCAGCAAAAATAATGGGTGTATATGATAGAGGATTTCTCACATGTTAAGAATCAATAAACGGTTTTAAATTCGGATAAAAATTATGGAGGATAGAGCTCCCCAAAGTTGGAATTTAGCTTTTAACGGGTGATTTTTTTGAGGTTAGGATTTTCATGCATTAGTATTTGACAGATCACGTGGGATTTCAGACATGGTGTCAAAGAGAAAGATGCTCAGTATGCTTTGACATTTCATCATGAATAGACTTACTAACGAGCAACGCTTGCAAATCATTGAATTTTATTACCAAAATCAGTGTTCGGTTCGAAATGTGTTTCGCGCTTTACGTCCGATTTATGGTCTACATAATCGACCAAGTGAGCAAACAATTAATGCGATTGTGACCAAGTTTCGCACTCAGTTTACTTTATTGGACATTAAACCAACCACACGAATGCGTACAGTGCGTACAGAAGAGAATATTGCGTCTGTTTCTGAGAGTGTTACTGAAGACCGTGAAATGTCGATTCGTCGCCGTTCGCAGCAATTGGGTTTGTGTTATTCGACCACATGGAAGATTTTACGCAAAGATCTTGGTGTAAAACCGTATAAAATACAGCTCGTGCAAGAACTGAAGCCGAACGATCTGCCACAACGTCTAATTTTCAGTGAATGGGCCCTAGAAAAGTTGGCAGAAAATCCGCTTTTTTATCGACAAATTTTGTTCAGCGATGAGGTTCATTTCTGGTTGAATGGCTTCGTAAATAAGCAAAATTGCCGTATTTGGAGTGAAGAGCAACCAGAAGCCGTTCAAGAACTGCCCATGCATCCCGAAAAATGAACTGTTTGGTGTGGTTTGTACGCTGGTGGAATCATTGGACCGTATTTTTTCAAAGATGCTGTTGGACGCAACGTTACGGTGAATGGCGATCGCTATCGTTCGATGCTAACAAACTTTTTGTTGCCAAAAATGGAAGAACTGAACTTGGTTGACATGTGGTTTCAACAAGATGGCGCTACATGCCACACAGCTCGCGATTCTATGGCCATTTTGAGGGAAAACTTCGGAGAACAATTCATCTCAAGAAATGGACCGGTAAGTTGGCCACCAAGATCATGCGATTTGACGCCTTTAGACTATTTTTTGTGGGGCTACGTCAAGTCTAAAGTCTACAGAAATAAGCCAGCAACTATTCCAGCTTTGGAAGACAACATTTCCGAAGAAATTCGGGCTATTCCGGCCGAAATGCTCGAAAAAGTTGCCCAAAATTGGACTTTCCGAATGGACCACCTAAGACGCAGCCGCGGTCAACATTTAAATGAAATTATCTTCAAAAAGTAAATGTCATGGACCAATCTAACGTTTCAAATAAAGAACCGATGAGATTTTGGAAATTTTATGCGTTTTTTTTAAAAAAAAATTATCAAGCTCTTAAAAAATCACCCGTTAGAAAAAGGCGCAAAATTTTTTTAAAAATAGCATCTTTCAAATCTAATTGTAGGCTAACTGGTTAACCGATTACAATGCCTTTGGTGTCGTTTGAAAGGCATTTTTATTTTCTATAAAACAAAATGAAAGTGTTGTTACTTGGTCATTTACTTTTTCTACAGCCTCAATTCTTCAAATATACTATATTTTGGTAGTTTTTTCTAATTTGATAGAATAGAACTAAAAACGTTTAAATATGTTTATTTAGGTATTATCCAAAATGATTCACTAATACAATACTCTAACTAGTTAGCTAAAGTAAACTTTGCTGCATATACTTGCCAGTCAGCACGCAACAACTATAAAGTTGTAAAAACATCTTGACATACACTGGATAGATAGGCAGATCTGTTCTGCCGTAACTCAGTGAAAAACTAATCAATTTTAAAATTATATGGCTTATTTTAAAGGCTACAAAATACCAAATATTATCTAATTTTTAGGGATTTTTATATTATTCTTCACGATTTTTTTTTTTTTGGTGCTTGAAAACAGAAATTTTAATTTTTTCATATTTTGTTTTGATTTTGATAGGATGGCGAAGTGTTTTTAAGAGGATTGTTAATGTTTTGCAATTTTTATGTATTGGCAATAATAAAAACTACAAATTCTGGAAGGCAGTGATCATCAAAATTTTGTTAATGAATTCAGCATAAAAAAAATCTGTTTGCGCTACCTGAATTATTTTTAAGCGGCCCAAAATTTTCAGTGTTCAAATTTTGTTAACGATTCAATATAATAAGAAATTTACAATCAAAATTAAAAAAAAAAAATAAAAAAAATTTTCTTCCGCTAGCTAGAATATTTTTTAAAAATTTATGTATTTTGCAACAATTAGAAAATTTTGATCTGATGCCAGCTCAAAAATGAATTTAACATAATAAAAAATTTGCGCTTAAAAATTTTAAACAACGAATAATGAGAACCTTTTCAATATGTTGCCGGCCTTTTCAGACTCACTAGTTTCATCAGAAGACATGTAAGATCTCGGAAGGATTTGCAAGAACATAATTATAGCTCCGATATGTTAAGTATATTAGATATCGCTCCCAATGTTATGACTATTTTAAAGAGAACTAACTAATAAAAGAAATTATACCAGTTTAAAAAATATATACTATATAACTTAATATCTATCTCATTAATATATTAATATTAAAAATATTTCAGAGATGTGTGTCTGTAATATAATTAAAAATTTAATAATAATTTAACATTTTGTATTGGAGTGGTATTTTTTTTTTCTAGACTTTCGAATTTAAACAATATGTGTTGTGAAAGTCTTTTGAGAGGTTAATTAACAAAATTTCAATCTGAAATTTGGAGTCTTGTGAAAAAAAATCGGGAAAATAGGTCCAAAGTGGTTCGATTTCATTAAAATTTAAATTTTTTTTTTGCATTATTTTTGAAAATTTTTTAATATAATAGAGAAATTACATCTTTAATGGCATATAAACCAAATTTTGAAGAAAATTTATACGGGGACCAGGTCCAAACTTGGACCGATTTCAAAAATTTTTTATAGATCTCGTCAGTGCCCTAATAAATTCATCGCAATAGAATAACATTTGCTACACTCAGTGGCATTAAAACCAATTTTGAAGGAAAATTTGTATGGGGACTAGGTCCAAATATCGGCCGATTCCAACAAATTTAAGTAGGGTTCGTCTTTGGATCAAAAGCTCTTTAAGTTCCAAATTTCAGCACATTATTTTTATATTTGCAACATGGACTTTGATAGGATATGCTGAAGCCCCCTGTGGACCCAACACCCTCCTCCGGCATTCACTTTAAAGGTAATAAGTCATCTTTCAAAATCGATTACAGTTTTTTAAATATCTTAATTAGTTTAAAAGTTGTGCTTTTTGCAACGAAAAAAGTCAAAAGGCCCCACTGTGCTCTGAGGCTCTTCAGCTATTACTCGATGTGTCTGAGCTGCTGCGAAGAGCGAATCGTGAACGTGAACTTCTGAATGTCATTAAACGCACAAAAACATCATATCTCGGACATATCATGAGGGACGACAAATACGAACTACTGCAATTTATCATACTAGACAAAATAGAAGAACGGCGCGCTACAGGCAGAAAACAGGCATCATGGCTAATATACGACAGTGGACCAGTATTACGAATGCCGGAATACTACTTAACTGTGCCGGAGACAGAGATTTATTCGCCGAAACAATTAATAATATATGTGTAAAAAAAATAGATAAATATACATATATGGAAGTAGTTATAAGAACTAGCAGATTCCAACCCTCGAAATTCGAGTGCAAATTCTAGGAAATTTTATTTTTTCATTAAATTAAGACCCTTAACTTATGCTAATCAATTATAGCCAATTCAAAAATTAACTAAAAAACTAACTCATTTTTATTAGAAACACATTAACAAATTTAATAAACATACACATAGCATTGTATAATTTTATGTATGTGTTAGTAGCAACTTTAAGTGCATTTTATTCTGAATAAAGGAAAAAATTTAAAAATCTGTAAGTTTGCAAAACGGCTAAAAAGAAATACGTTTCAAATAATATACGTTTGGTCAAAATCGGGATAAAACGGTAGAACAAAACATTCGTCACAAGAAATCGCCTAGCCTATTAATATTATAGATATGCCTAACAATAAAAAGAAAAGTATGGTCGCCAACATCCGTCATCGGATAGGCAGGTCAAGAAGAAGGAGGAGGTAATAATCGATGGCGGTTAAATCCACTGGACCGTGGATTAGACAACATCCGACTTCGGATGTTCGCGACCATGCTTTTATTTTTATACCCTATACCACTATGTGGTTTGTGTATAATGACTTTGTGCTGCTGTTTGTAACTACCAAAAATATTTGACCTAGACCCATCTTTAGTTATACCGATCGAATCAGAATCACTATCTGATTCGATTTAACGATGTCCGTCCGTCCGTCCGTCCGTCTGTGTGTCCATGTAAAGCTTGTCATCAAACTGCAGGTCGCAAAGATGAATATATTTTGATGAAATTTGGTATATAAGTTTTTATCGGCCATGGAATGAACGCTGTTGAAATTGGTGAGAATCGGTCCATGTTCCGACCTAGCCCCCATACAAATGAGCCCTATGAAATCGACTTAAATTGCCATAAGATCCAAATTATCATATAAATCTTAGTCAAATTGGGTTTGTATGTGTTTATTACATCCATTAATCAGTAGTCCAAAAATCATCCCTATGGGACAACTCTTAGTCATAGGCCCCATATAGAGCTGCTTCCCGATCTTCACTTAAATCTATCAAAAAACAAAAATATTGCACTGATTCTTCTAAAATTTTGTTTGTATATATTTTTGCAAAATACAAGAGACCTTACCAAACATGGTCAGGATCGGTCCATTTTTGGGCCTAGTCCCCATACAGATATAGCATCCGATATGAACTTTTTCATATCTGCAGACAAAAAAATTTATAAAAATCCCACTCAAATTTGGTTTAGCTTATTTTCTATGTCCAGTTAGTTGGGCCTATGGGGTAGGGTCTCTAAACGCATGGTATAGGGTATCCTATAGTCGATCTAGACCGACTATAATTTCCTTACTTGTTATTTTTACTGACGTGCTGGTGGATTTACACCACTATAAATAAAATTAATTTTACTATAGAAAGTATCTAAGTCATATCAATTGAAAAATTAGTATTTGTAACCTCACCTACTCAAAATTTACATATTTCCATTTCGTGTTTCCAAAAATTTGGCGCTGTAAAAAAATTAAAAAATCATCTAATATTTATTAACGAGATCTCATTTAATTATCTGTTAAAGTAAAAATTGTAAATATGCAATTTTCGTAATTTTATCGAATTCGGAGAGGTTGCGGAAAATTTATTAGCTGATTTATAAAATTCCTTTCTACATTTGATTACAATCTAATGTAAAGGGTTAAAAAGGAAAGTAACGCTAAATATATTTATTTATTTACTTCTTGAGTCTACGAATACAATTTGATCCTTAAAGACTAGCACCCGTATTCAAAACGAAAATTTAGTTACTGACTATCCCCTGACTAAGAATTTCTTATTCAAAACACTATTTAATAAACTATGACTATCGAATGATCAAAGACCTCTCAACTCCTAACTAACTGCTGTCAATTTGGTGTTTCTGTCAATAAAAGCTGTGAAATTAATAATATATAAATTTAAAAAAAAAAATAAAACAAATTTGCGATTCAAAATTTTTTCAAATCTTCATAATGGAAACGATTAATACACTGGACACGATGGATACTTTAAATTTGTTAAATGTGAGGATACGTCGGACTAGAACATACAAAAAAAGAAAAAATTATTTTGCTGTATACGATGACGAAGCGTTCCGAAAGCGATATAGATTCACGAAAGAAGAAGCATTGAAGCTAGTTTCATGGCTAAAGGCCGATCTTAAAGGTAAAAGAAAGGGGGGAAATTCCTGCTCATATACAAGTTTTAGCTGCCTTAAGATGTTGGGGAAGAACTCAGGTGCAAGATGATTGTGGTGAAATGCATGGGTTCAGTCAATCTTCTATGAGCAGAGTTTGCCAAAATGTTGCTAGAGCTTTTGCCAAATTAAAAAACAAATAATTAAAATGCCAACGATCGCTGAGGAGCAAATTAAAAACATGAATAATTTCGAGAAAATTGCTGGATTTGAAAAGATAATTGGACCAATTGATTGTACACTTGCGCATACAAGCAAATGGCGGTGACGATGCGCAACTATATGTAAATAGAAAAGGATATTTTTCTTATAACGTTCAGGTATATATTACAAGAAATATATGTATGTTTTTTTAAATAATTTCAAAGTTTTGATTAACTAAAGGCTATATGTGATGCATCTTTGAAAATAATCGACATTATTGCTTGCTGGAGAGGTAGCACACATGATTCCAGAATTTTCAATGAAAGTAAAATAAAAGAAAAGTTTGAAATTGGGAATTTTATGGTTATACTTCTTGGAGATGGAGGATACAAATGTACTAACTACTTGTTTACACCTGTGAATAATCCAAAAAACAATCATGAAGAATCCTACAATAAAGCTCACATTAAAACAAGAAATACCATAGAAAGGGTTTTCGGAATATGGAAATGTCATTTTCGAATACTTTTGGATAAAATGCGTGTGTCCCGAAAAAATGCAAAAACACTGATTGTGGCATTAGCTGTTCTCCATAATTTATCAATTATGTATAAGGAAGAAGATTTTGGTATGAAATTTCTAACACTCTCATGTAATACATTTCTTAGATGCTGGTGATGACAACTTTGAAGATATGGATCTACAAACTACATCAGCGAATATTAACCCAACTCAATTGGAAAGTGAAACAATATCACGTGTAGTTTACATTTAAAGATATTTTTAGTAATAATACAAACAAATCAAGTTCATATGACATTTAGTTAAAATTGATATGGCATTACAACAATAAAAAAAACACATAAATTAATTAAAATACTTTAAAGACGTAAAACATTAAGCAATAAAATAGTTAAAATAATAATTATAAAATTAATTAAAAATCCACTTTTCATATTTTCATATTTTCAAATTCAATCTTTAATTTTTGAATTTTTCAGGAATGTTC
Organism: Cordilura impudica; assembly: GCA_963682025.1. NCBI lineage: Eukaryota > Metazoa > Arthropoda > Insecta > Diptera > Scathophagidae > Cordilura > Cordilura impudica. The sequence continues at coordinate 264,837,019 of OY821517.1, read as the reverse complement.
TTCATCTATCTGCTTAATTTCCAGGTCCAACTTCATCTTTTTTGTTGATAAAAACTGTTTTTGGTCTCGAATAGAGCTTGACTGTACGCTATTTCTTTTTCCTTTTGGGTGGTACTTCTTTCCAGCAGTTTTATTCTCATTGTGTTTTCCTCGACCTTAAGAGGTCTCTTTTTTTGTAGAAGATGGCTTTTGCGTCTCATCAACGCTTGCTAACAATTCGTTCATATAGTTCGACAGATCATCGTTTGTGTCCTTTATTTTATGGTCGTAGGCTTCAGGTTGGTGTATTGAATTACTGTCATACACATTATGATCATGCTCAAAATGTTTTGGCAGGCGATTAATTAATTCTTCTTCCACCATATTTAGGGATTCAGGGGGTAGACCAGTCTATCTCTTTTGCTTAAGAAACGAAGAATGTTTTTGGTTTTGGCCACTTGGTCCAATGTCCTTTCCACTTTTGCAGTTGAATTAAAAATCGTGTGGATTGAATTCCAAGCTTTCTTTTTCATTTTGTTTGAATTGGTGACAATTTTTGCATTTTCAATGATTTCCAATTTATCCAAAACTAATTGTGGTAAAATATCCTGTAAAAAATACATTTTGTTAATCTTAAATCATGAAATAAAAGTCACCCATATACTTCTTACCTTTTCATCTTGTTCCCAGTCTGATGATCTTTTTTGCTTATTTTTATAAATTTTTTCCATTTTTTTTTTTCCAAATTTTCGCTTTAAACTTTTTCTAACGCTCAAAATAATATACAAATGTAAAATCAATTCTCATTTTAACGAAAATCAGAGTTGAATTTAACTAAAACAGAGATGTTAAAATTTTTCTTAATCGGGTGACTAAAAAGTGTTTTGAATAAACTCATGACTAAATTGTGACTAAGTTTAGTTAACATTTTAGTTGCTCACTCGATGATCAGAGTATCGTCGGAGTACACAAATTTTTGTTTTGAATACGGCTGTAGAAGCTTATTACTAAAATTACAAAAAATTACTCCGAATGAAGTCAACCGACCCTACCTTATACCAATTGAAATTTTTGAACGGGGGAGGCTTTTAAGACAGCCTTAAATTTCTAATCGATTCAGTTGTCGCAATTCTGCACACAGTAACATGGACGATTTAAATAATTGCCACTGACTGACGCTATATGAATCCGCGTATTTTATTATATTTTGATGTGTAAAAATCTATACGCTCAGGGGGGTAAAGATCTATTTCACAATACAACCCCAAAAACAGCATAAGAAGCAAGAAGTAAGACAAAACGGTGTAAAGTACGGGTGTATTCGTTCAAACATTCTGGTATAAAATTATTTCAGCTAATTCAACAACCTCTGCTATAACAACGTTAAAAATTTCACAATATAAACGTATAACATATAATTCAACAACCCCACAAGTGTAACGCTATTACTAATATAAAAATTATTTCAGCTAACTCAACGACCCCACCTACAACAACCAGTGAAATAATAAATAATTTTTATATTAGTTGAGCCCCAGCAGTTATTTGCTATATGTGATACATAGATGTCGCTTTCTGTTTGATTTTAATTGATGTGTAAATAGATGTTTACACATATTCCCTGTTATTGGACCTACATAGTGGTTTTTTCAGTTGTTTTTCTATATTGTTTTTCATAAATGAAGAATTTGTGCTTCATTTGTAGCAATTGTATTTCGGGCTTCAAGTTGTGGTTATTTCACATAATTGGAATAATGTGTTATTTAGCTGTAATAAAGAGACATGAATAATAGAATATGTTTTTCCATTACATTGGTTGTTACTTTCCCTAATTGAAATTTTAAATTTGCCCTCGCATTAAAAATAAACTTTTGCTATTTTCCATATAATAATTAAACTTGATTATTAAAAAAAGATGAGGTGAGTATACATACACATGCTCACACACACACATAACAATTAAAAATATAGTTGAATGAAATTTTGTTTAATTGGTTTTACCTTTGTTTTTCATTAAATGTATTGTTTTATTTAAGTCAGTGTATTTTGATTGAACAACTGTCCACATACATGTAGCAAGGAGAGAAATTGAAATAAGTTTTTTACTTCAATTAAGAATTTCTTAAAGAATATATATTTATTTTTGAAAATAGAACAAATAATTTAATTAAATTTTTTCAACTTAGACAAATTTTTGCTGTTGCAGTATAATGAAAATGATAGGTTGACATTGTGTCTCTTTGACATTGTGTCTCTACTAAACCAATCAAGGTTGGTGAGTTACAAAATTGTTGGTAGTTACAAACATCATCGTTCTGTACCACATACATGGTATAAAGATTTTTCAAATACATAAATTTTTGAAAATTATGATAAAGTCCTACAAGCAAAGTTTTTCATTGTTGGATATTTTCGAGTCTTTACATATTTTTACAAAAATCAATTATATCAGTTTCTTGAAAAATATCTTTCAGATCTGAATTAGAATACCGCAATTTTCATTTGTATTATATTTCGTAGATTGGGGAAATTAATAGCGTTATTTTACCCAAAAATCGAAGATTCGCTTTGAATGATATTGCATTTGAATCATATCTATAATATTAATAGGCTAGACGATTTCTTGTGACCGATGTTTTATTCTACCGTTTTATCCCGATTTCCACCAAATATATATTATATGAAAGGTATTTCTTTTTAGCCGTTTTGCAGATTTACAGATTCTTAAATTTGCACTCGAATTTCGAGGGCTGGAATTTGCAAGTTATATTTTAAGCGTAAATATAAAATGTTATGCCTAACAGAAATGAAAGATGAGCTATTTGTTCTTCGCTATCGAATTCACAAACTGGCTTTCCTTTCATATACATAAACACTTTTTTAATTTTCCGGTTACAAATCGTAAAATTGTTGCAAAGCTTTAGCTTAGCTTAATCTACGAACCTCACTATAATAATATTCTGCTTCAAGATCTAACAAAAATTCTTTAAATTGGCGATGGTTAAGAGCCCGAATTTTTATGACTAAATAGGTTTTCTTTAATGGACCAGAGTTTTAACAGGACGGCGCTGTAGCAATTCAAAAATTAAAACCGCTAATCCGGATTTCATCGCAGTTAATTTTGGAATGGTTGTAATTAAGACTCTTTTTTGAAGGACATATTATAGGGTGATGTAAAGCCAGTTAAACTTTTAAAAAAATTTAGATAGAAATGATGGGTACATAAATATATTTATGGCTTTTGATAAAATCATATGGACAAAGTACCGTGCCATAACCACCAAGATGACGTAACCGCCCGGATATCCATTTTTTGTTCATGAAAATCGTTTCATCTCTTAACATTTTCTAAGTACCTATAGTACCGTTTCATATTTACAGAAAATATGGTCTTAAGCGCACCACTTACGATATGAACCTTTACTAAAACATATATGACAAGCTCTCTTACATCTTCTTTCTGGATGGAATTAGTACCTTACCTCTAACTTGAATTTTGTTTCTGGGTGCACATACGATCTCGTAGTATAGTGGACCTTGACCTATTATAACATTCATTTTGTAGCATGTAACGAAAATCAGCGTATAACCGAATAGTATTGTTGTCAAGTTTAAGTAGCAGCAGCACGCACCTACATTCCGGCCTCTATCTCGTAGGCAAACGGGGAGGATTCTTCGCTACATTATGCTTGATAGTTACTAAAGGGGATATGCTATCAGGGAAAATTTTATTTTGGTACGTGCTTAGTATTCAGAAGAAAAGAAGGAGAAGTGAAAAGAAATATTTATATACGGTGGAACCGAGTGTCGTATCTCTAACCGAATGTGCATAGATGATAAACACATTTACCCCTCCCTACCATGATCATATACTGGACAGCTAAAATTTGTGTAATATGATCCCACGAATAAATGACCATATCTGAACAGGTTACCAGGAATCAAGACAAAGGATTTTTAGAAATTCATAATTCAAATTTTATTTAAGAGATGCAGGGGAAAAAACATATGACCTATAATTAACTTAATTTTAATTCTAATCTCAACTTAAAATCTGAAATCAGCTTACTCTAAAATCTAAAAGCATACAAAAAAAATTATTTATTTTGTGGAGAAAAAAAATAACAAATGAAGTATAATTAAAAGAAACTTTGAATGACAAAAAAAAATTAAAAAGAAATTTTAAAGTTTAAATATTACTACAATAACTACCAGGGTCGCAAAAATCGAAATAAAACGCTGAAAAAAAATTATTAAAGGTCTGCATCCCGTTCGGTTGGCAAGGACAATAAAATAAAATATACAATATTTAAGAAAAAAAATTGTGAAAAATAAAAAAAATCGCGGAAAAATAATGTAGTTCCAAGAATAAACTTGGTTTATAACAAAAAAAAATAGGTGTTAATAAAAATTTATAAACCGTAAAAAAAATCGAAGGAAAAAAACACTTTGGATGTTTAGTCAGGACAGAAACTCACCACTATACTCTCAAAACAGAAGAGCGATGCTTTTTCTTACTTTCCGCTATGATATATTTTTAATATTAATCTTTAAATAATTTATTTTAATTGTCCAGTAACCACAAATAAATTAGTATATGTATTTGGTACCTACATTCACCAATTTTAATTGCTGACAATGTTCTTAAATTAAAGCAACAGCAAATGATCAATTTTTTTAAGCCACGTAAAATGCTCTGTTAACTTGACAGGATGGCTCCTTGAGAGCTTTCGTTATGTTAACAGCTTAAATATAAATATATTAAAATAAAGCTTTACCAGTGAACGATCACTGACCCACGTCAAAGAAATAAATTATGACAAAAATGTTAAATACCAACTTACAGTTTTACAGTCCCTCGATGAAAGATCTTTCATGCTGATGGATGCTGGTAACTGAAGTTGATGAAGCTAATTATATGATGCAAATTTGTTTTATCACACTTTTTTAATTTTTTTGATGTGTAAACATCTATACGCGCAAGGGGGTAAATTTCTATTTCACAATACAATCACAAAAACAGCGTAACACATCGGTGTGAGCTGAAGCGTAAATCGGTGTGACTTTATCTGATTGTATTTGTGAAAAAATTATGATATGTTCTTTTCTAAACATTTTCCAATTGTCTTTCAAAAAACATCAATTGTATTTCAGAAAACATCAATTGTATTTGAGAAACCATCAATATAATTTCAGAAAACATCATTTGAATTTCAGAAAACATAAATAGAATTTCAGAAAACATCAATATAATTTCAGAAAACATCATTCGAGTTTCAGAAAACATCAATTGAATTTCAGAAAACATCAATAAGATTTCAGAAAACACATGAATTTCAGAAAACATAAATAGAATTTCAGAAAACATCAATATAATTTCAGAAAACATCATTCGAGTTTCAGAAAACATCAACTGAATTTCAGAAAACATCAATAGAATTTCAGAAAACGACAATTGTATTTCAGAAACCATTTATATAATTTCAGAAAACATCATTTGAATTTCAAAAAACATAAATAGAATTTCAGAAAACATCAATATAATTTCAGAAAACATCATTCGAGTTTCAGAAAACATCAATTGAATTTCAGAAAGCATCAATAGAATTTCAGAAAACATCAATTGTATATCAGAAACCATCAATATAATTTCAGAAAACATCACTTGAATTTCAGAAAATATAAATAGAATTTCAGAAAACATCAATATAATTTCAGAAAACATCATTTGCATTTCAGAAAACATAAATAGAAACAGAAAACATCAATATAATATCAGAAAATATCAATTGTATTTCAGAAACCATCAATATAATTTCAGAAAACATCATTTGAATTTCAAAAAACATAAATAGAATTTCAGAAAACATCAATATAATTTCAGAAAACATCATTCGAGTTTCAGAAAACATCATTTGAATAACAGAAAACATAAACAGAATTTCAGAAAACATCAATATAATTTCAGAAAACATCATTCATAAATAGAATTTCAGAAAAAATCAATATAATTTCAGAAAACATCATTCGAGTTTCAGAAAACATCAACTGAATTTCAGAAAACATCAATTGAATTTCAAAAAACATCAATTGCATTTCAGAAAACATCAATTGAATTTCAGAAAAGAGCATAATCGACTTATTTTTTATACACTGGAAAATATGATGTTGATGTTTTCTTTAATTATTAGATGTTTACACATCTGGCTTGTGATCGGACTCACATGATTTTTTTTCTCAATTTCTTGTTTTTTTCCCCTTAACTGATTCCAATTTTTTCTGTTTTATTTTACTTAATAAAAAAAAAAAACGCTAACAAGAATTCGCGGAACAGAATGGGTGATTGTAGCGCGATCTGGCGTCAAGTTAAAGCCACCAAATTACTTTTTTTTCGGAATTATTATTTTTTCCTTGGTTGTCTTTATCTCATTTTTTATACCCTATACCACTATGTGGTTTGGGTATAATGACTTTGTGCTGCTGTTTGTAACAACCAAAAATATTTGACCTAGACCCATCTTTAATTATACCGATCGAATCAGAATCACTTTCTGAGTTGATTTAACAATGTCCGTCCGTCCGTCCGTCCGTCCGTCTGTGTGTCCATGTAAAGCTTGTAATCAAACTGCAGGTCGCAAATATGAATATATTTTGATGAAATTTAGTATATAAGCTTTTAGCGGCCATGGGATGAACGCTGTTGAAATTGGTGAGAATCGGTCCATGTTCAGACTTAGCCCCCATACAAATTACCCATATGAAATCGACATAAATTGCCATAAGATCCAAATTGTCATATAGATCTTGCTCAAATTGGGTTTGTATGCGTTCATTACATCCACTAATGAGTAGTCCAAAAATGATCCCTTTGACCCCATATAGCGCTGCTTCCCGATCTTCACTTAAATCTATTAAAAAACAAAAATGTTGCACTGATTCTTCTCAAATTTTGTTTGTACATATTTTTGCAAAATACAAGAGACTTTACCAAACATGATCAGGATCGGTCCATTTTTGGACCTAGCCCCTTTATAGATATAGCATCCGATATGAACTTTTTCATATCTGCAGCCAAAAAAATTAATAAAAATCCCACTCAAATTTGGTTTTTGCTTATTTTCAATGTCCAGTTAGTTGGGCCTAAGAGATAGGGTTTCTAAACGCATGGTATAGGGTATCGTATAGTCGGTCTAGACCGACTATAATTTTCTTACTTGTTTATATTTTTTTTTTTTTACATATGGTTATGGTTTGTTAGTCGATAGTGTGATTTTAACATTAGCAAAGGTTATGCAAGGTAAGTAAAGAAAATCATTAACATTTAATAATTTATTAATCAATATATATATAACGGGTGATTTTTTTGAGGTTAGGATTTTCATGCATTAGTATTTGACAGATCACGTGGGATTTCAGACATGGTGTCAAAGAGAAAGATGCTCAGTATGCTTTGACATTTCATCATGAATAGACTTACTAACGAGCAACGCTTGCAAATCATTGAATTTTATTACCAAAATCAGTGTTCGGTTCGAAATGTGTTTCGCGCTTTACGTCCGATTTATGGTCTACATAATCGACCAAGTGAGCAAACAATTAATGCGATTGTGACCAAGTTTCGCACTCAGTTTACTTTATTGGACATTAAACCAACCACACGAATGCGTACAGTGCGTACAGAAGAGAATATTGCGTCTGTTTCTGAGAGTGTTACTGAAGACCGTGAAATGTCGATTCGTCGCCGTTCGCAGCAATTGGGTTTGTGTTATTCGACCACATGGAAGATTTTACGCAAAGATCTTGGTGTAAAACCGTATAAAATACAGCTCGTGCAAGAACTGAAGCCGAACGATCTGCCACAACGTCTAATTTTCAATGAATGGGCCCTAGAAAAGTTGGCAGAAAATCCGCTTTTTTATCGACAAATTTTGTTCAGCGATGAGGCTCATTTCTGGTTGAATGGCTTCGTAAATAAGCAAAATTGCCGTATTTGGAGTGAAGAGCAACCAGAAGCCGTTCAAGAACTGCCCATGCATCCCGAAAAATGCACTGTTTGGTGTGGTTTGTACGCTGGTGGAGTCATTGGACCGTATTTTTTCAAAGATGCTGTTGGACGCAACGTTACGGGGAATGGCGATCGCTATCGTTCGATGCTAACAAACTTTTTGTTGCCAAAAATGGAAGAACTGAACTTGGTTGACATGTGGTTTCAACAAGATGGCGCTACATGCCACACAGCTCGCGATTCTATGGCCATTTTGAGGGAAAACTTCGGAGAACAATTCATCTCAAGAAATGGACCGGTAAGTTGGCCACCAAGATCATGCGATTTGACGCGTTTAGACTATTTTTTGTGGGGCTACGTCAAGTCTAAAGTCTACAGAAATAAGCCAGCAACTATTCCAGCTTTGGAAGACAACATTTCCGAAGAAATTCGGGCTATTCCGGCCGAAATGCTCGAAAAAGTTGCCCAAAATTGGACTTTCCGAATGGACCACCTAAGACGCAGCCGCGGTCAACATTTAAATGAAATTATCTTCAAAAAGTAAATGTCATGGACCAATCTAACGTTTCAAATAAAGAACCGATGAGATTTTGCAAATTTTATGCGTTTTTTTTTAAAAAAAAGTTATCAAGCTCTTAAAAAATCACCCGTTATATATATATATATATATATACATACATATTTCATTTTTTATTCTTTTTAGCACAATTGTACTAATAACTTGAGAGCACTGAAGAGTCTCGTTTTATTTTGATTTTTGCGTTACAAAGGGGTTAACTCACTTCAAAAAAAAAAAATGGTAAGATATGTATATGATTCCACTTACACTTAGGATATTTCAACAAATTCTAACAATTATTTTTTTACTCTTTTTCAAGTAAACTAAGGATTCTTCGTTTTAGTTATTTAAACACTGAAATATTTAAAAAAATATATATTTAAGACTATTTTGTTTTAAAGTGAAATATAAAGTGAAATTTTTCTCTTTAATTTTAATGGAAAATTTTTTTTATAACTTGAATCATGAAGACTTAATGATTTTTAACAACTTTTTAGGTGCGGTTTTTCTGATTCTTCTTCTTTTTCTTTTTAATTGCACTTTGGACTTTAAACATTGCTCTAGACTTTCTAATTTTTCTACCCTGGACGATTTTTTTCCGTTTCTTGTAATTTTCCCACTTTTTATTTTTCACTGGCTGGCTACTATAGCTATAGTTTTACGCCCAATTTGAACACTTTTCACTTATGATTTTGTATGAAAAAAAAAATATGATTTTAACACTTTTGCTGATGGTGACGGTGGTGATAATGAAAAGAGTGTAGATTTGCAGGTTGAAACTTTTGAAGAAAATGCAGATGATAAAGCGGTTGTTATTTTTCTGTAGTTTTACGTCGGGTTTGCGCAGAGGGTTTCCCGTTCCCAAAAAAAAAGCAGTAACTGGTTTTATGAGCTTGACGCCTCCCGCTCATAAAACCAAGTTGTGAAATGCCAAGATTTTAGCCAAAAGCTTTCTTCAAGGGTTTTTCGGTGCTTTTGATAATAAAAAAAGCTATCTAATGAGAAAGTTACCGCTTATGGTAACAGCCAAGGCTATTTACATTGGGAATGAAATTTTGTTTTCCTCAGACAAAAAAATGTTTCGCCAACGTTTAAAAACACTAGGATGGATTTTCAGCAAAATAGGACGGTTTCCATCTTGAAGAGCCCTTTTATACCTGTACAATCGTACACAAAAATTGGAAATTAATGGAAATTTCCGTCTATTCAGCGGTACTTTATATACACACACAAAAAAAACCAATACCCTTAAAGTTTACCAAACGTTAAAACTTTTGACATGCATGCCTTATCATTTTTCATAGCGTTGTTAAGTTAACGAAAATACAATATTCAAGTATTCACCATTATCACAAAAATATTTAAAAATCAAATCCTTCCCTTTTTAAATCTATTGAAAAAAAGTATATAAGTGCTACAAGCGCCTCTACAATTTATACTATGTACTTATTTTGTGTCTACCACTTGCAGGTACATAGGTGCCAATAGTACTCCCCACGATACAACTGTTTGAAACTTTATGAAGCTGGGATTTATTTATATAGTTTCTAAGAAGTAAGGGTTCCAAGAAAAATTGAGTTGATATACATATCAAATCGTACTTGTTTTTTTCAACGAAAATTAAAGAAATAGTTGCACTTAAAGTCCAATTAGTTGTTCGGTAGTGTAAATAATATTTTCAAAATAAAATCTTCCATACTCTCCATTGTATCACAATCAGTACACTGAACAAATTATTTAAAGGAAAACAAATATTAAGGTTGACTTTTTTTGGCTGTGTAGTTTTTGAGGTTAATTTAAACAATTGTGGTTTATTTTCAATCCAAATAACAATTTTTGTACAATAGAAAGAATCTACAATTCCACAAGAAGAAATTATAGCACAATCTCATATCTCACACAGTAAGGTGCAAGGTATTGAGATGAAAAGAAAAAAAAAATACAAAACCATTCATTTAAGTTAGCAAACATTTAAACAATAAAACTCTTAACCATACCCGAAAAATTTACAAAAATTTATTTCCTCAATAGTGTTGCCAATTTAGAACTTTTAATGTTAGATTTGGTACTTTTTGAACTCGATTAACACTAAACAAAGAGATTTAGTGTTGGAAATCAAAACATACTGTAGTCAAAATGTACTTTATGTTTTTCAGCAATTGTAAAAACAAAATATTATTTTTGTTTCATTTCAAATTAAAATAGAAAAATAATGAAATACATTTGCCTTCAACAAAAAATATATTTTTCATTTAAATTAGCAAGAATTGGATCGTGATAAAGAAAATTTTTATAATTGTTGTTATTAACCTCTTGGGACCGTGGGTGCACATATGTGTACTTTAATTTATTACATGTTTTAAGCACTAACGGCATCTTGTGATCACTGCCAATAGGTTTTTTACTTGCATTAGATTACTGTACTTCAAAAAATATCAATAGATGACACTGCTGTGAAGTTGTAGGCATTATTTTTGAATTTTAATTTGACAGTTTGAAAAAGTTTCTAGTAGGCGTTGGATAAAATGTGTAAAAAGTTCATAAAAAAATGAGTTCTTCAGTTGTGTTTATACTCCTTGCAGTTTTCTATATTGAATTAGTTGGGTGAACGGATAAAAAGGTAAGTTTTTTTTTTGTAGTTTTTCACAATGAAATTCTACTTTGTTTTCTTAGTACACATATGTGTACCTCCGGATTAAAACTTTGTTCTACATAAACATTCAATATTTCTCAGCTTGGATATGAATGAACAGCAGATTGAACATATGCTCAATCATAGCGAATTTGATTTCTCGGGAGACGATGATGATGACGAGTAGTTGCCTCCAGAAGCTATCCGAGCTTTTCAGTCATCTGAGGAATGGGTGAGAGATGAAGAAATTAGGCAAAATGAGGCAAATACTGAAGACGAAGTTAGAAGCTTACCATGCGTGTTTTGGACCAGATATTAAGGATGATGTTCTTACATCACAGGGTAGCTCTGACATGAATACCCTATATTCTTTTTTTGAATATTTGGGGCTAGACTTTTGGAAATTAGTGGCAGAACAAAGCACTATATATTCGGCACAAAAACGGGACCTAAAATCAATTAACACCAATACAATTGAAATGATACGTTTTGCTGGTGTGCAGCTGATGATGGGAACCCTCAAATACCCTCAAGAAAAGCTTTATTGGAGTCGAGAATTTTGTGTGCCAATTGTTAGAGAAGCAATGAATCGAGACAGGTTTTTTGAGATCAGAAATTATCTTCACTTTTCTGATAGCAACATCGCCAATAGCAATGATAAACTTTGGAGAATAAGACCAATTTTAAACCCCATTTTGAAGAAATGCCATAGTTTACCACGTTCCACGCACATGTCAATTGACGAGCAAATGATCCCTTTTTCAGGACGTTGTGAGTACCGCCAATACATGCCAAGCCTAATCCACTTGGACTTAAAAACTTTGTGTTGGCTGCACGAGACGTGCTGGTATTGGATTTCGAGATCTATGTTGGCAAGGAGACATTAAGATGTTATGAAAAATCTTGGACTAGGAGCAGGAATTGTATAGAAGCTTTGTCGTACAATTAACGACAGCTGTGTTTTATACACCGACAGATTTTTTACCAGTCTAAAGTTGGCTGATCATTTAAATGAAAAAAGCTGGATTTTTCTGACCGGGACTGTAATGGCAAATAGGATTGGACCAGTGGCACAAAAACTAAAGTCTGACAAGCAGTTAAAAAGGGGAGAATGGGATGAGAAAGTTAGAAGTGATGACAAAGTCTGTGTCGTTAAATGGATGGACACAAAATCAGTAACGATGCTATCCACTTGTTCAGGGAGCGCCACTGCATTTATCTGCTCACGTTGGTGCAAAAAAGAAAAGAAAAAAATCTATGTAACTCGATGATGAAGTATGACGGAGGTAGGGTTGAACCCCATTTCTTGCATTGCAGCTCTATATCTCGTCCCAACACTAGCACAACAACAAGATTTAGCTTGAATCCCACAGACGACAATCAAGATTGTATAATAGAACCTCCTTCAAAGAAGCACCGTGCGGTTGTGCCACACCCACAGCCAGAAATAAGGCTTGACAATGTTGATCACCTACCGCGCTTTGTAGACAGCAAGTCACGTGCAGAGTATAATATTCTAAATACAAAACTTTATAAGAATTACATGGAAACTATGAAAATAAATTTGAAGAGAGATCCAAAATCATTTTATAAATTTGTAAACTCTAAAAGGAAATCTACTGGATATCCAACTGAAATGAAGTATCTTAATCGTGAATCCCGTGATGATGTAGTTATTAGCGATATGTTTGTTGATTTTTTTAGCACAACTTACTCTGATGTTCAATATGACATTTCAAACATATATCCATTTAATTGATTTTTCTTTAAATGATGATATTATTAAACGCAATATTATATTATTTTTTAAATACATAATCTCAAATTTTCGATATAAGGATTTGTATATATTATATTTTTTTTTTCTCTGTATTATACTTAACAGTCTGTAAGGTTTTACCATAGACTTAATAAATAAAAAAAAAAGTCTGCGTCGAAATGTCGCCACCCAACTTGCGCTTCACGCTGCCGTACTATATGTGTAAAATGCAATGTCTATTTATGTATTTTGAAAAATAACTGTTTTGAAAACTACCATTCTTTTAAGAATATTGTTCCTAACTAATCATTCATTTAAACCTGAGGTACACATATGTGCACATCCTTTTTCTGTCACTTTAAATAAAAAAATTCAAAAATAATATAAATAAGTATTTTTATTACACCTCATAAGTTAAAAAATAGTTTAAAAATCTATTAACTCAATCGCTTTATGTTCAGGTCTTAAGAGGTTAAAGATAAATGTATTTAGCACAATAAGGTATTTAAAAATTATGGAAATGACCCAACGGCAAATATAAGTAAACTGTGCTACTTTTCGCTTGGACTAATATTTATATACTAAATTCATAAAAACAGGTGTCCAGCTTTTTAGCGAAATAATTCTTTTCAAATTCCGTGAGGAGATTTCGACACACAGACACACTGAACGCTTGAAGGTCTCATCAAGTGATTTCTGCCATAGCTGCATGGATGTGGATGAGGTGCCATTGGCCGGCGCTCTGCAGAACAGACTTCGAACATTGGGATCGTCATTTCTTCACAATCTGTCTGACTTCTTGTGCTGAAAACCATGTGTTCCACAACATTCTTTAGATATAATCCCGCAGATTTTATATAGAGTTTCTTCAGGGCCCTCAGGTAGTGTTTCCATGACATGGGGGATGTTAACCGACCGCAAGAATATACTTTAACGGCTTTATGTTTGGATCATTATCCTCATAGAAGTACCAGCGCGCTGTAAAAAAACTAGTTTACGTAAATTTTTTTGGTAAATTTTCATCTAAAATTTCTAGATATACCTTTCTATTCATTAGCATACCAATAAAGTGTAAAGATCTTCGTCCCGTTGCGGAAAATGAGTCCAAGCACAAAACTGATTTCGTTCTTAACCAACAAAGGGTTTACTATCCGACCTAGATATGTTAAACTTGCTTTCGTTAGTAAAAAATCGTTTCTTCAAGAAGAAAAATCATTTTGTTTATGTTGTGTTGTAAAATTTAGTCATATTGGTTAATCACGCAACAGAGTTATTGATAAGACAAAAGAATTATAATCTTAATCAAATAAATCATTTTACAAGTTTTTAAGCAATGGCTCCTGACAACTGTCTTCGAGATTTCACGGACATTTTTTCATCTTCGATATTTTTTATAATTATTTTTTAACTTCAATACTGTCCGAGTTTGACTTGTATACAATTTTACGGGTATAATTAGTTTTTCTACGCCACTTTTTTTTTTTTTTTTTGTATACTAAATTTTATATACAAGTAGGTGTAGAAGAACAAAAATATATTACCATGGTGTCCGGTTTTGGCTTGACGTGTCTGTAATTATAAAAATAAAACAATAAATTAAACAAAGTATGTTATCAACTTCCATAATAAAAGCTGTAATATAAGCTCTTTCTTAAAATAAATATGTTTCCTAATAAAAAAAATATGTTTCTTCACCAAGTTTTGGCAACACTGATCTTAAATAAGTTTTTATCTTATGATTAAAGTATGAAACTAAAAACATGAAAATCTAAAATAAAAAGCTGTAAAAAAAATCCTTACAAAAACTAAACGACCATTTGCCAAGCAACTGAAAGGTTAAAATCAAATATAAATTGTCATAACATCTTAGAATGCAACAAAATACCTTGAAGGTTTATACATTTTTTTTCGTTTTGCTTTAACAAAATTTTACAGAATGGAACCAAAAAAAGTTTAGAAATATAATATGAAGATGAAACAAAGTAAATGTAAACTAAAGCTTGATTAATAATATATCTTAAAGTAAAAGCATTTTCTTAAGCTAACCATTCGGTATGATTATTATCTTTATATACATACTCAGCTGTATTTGAACAAGGATACGATACGTATTTTTGGGAACATGATCACGTATAAAAATCATAATTATCCTCAATGCTTTAGTCCAACAATTAATACGGTATAAAAACTGATTCTTAACCACACTGCTCGTAGGCCTGACTAAACGTGAGTGTGTTAAAGCGCATGACCAAAAAGTGAATGTATGAGTGTATTTTAGATAAACGGAGGTTCAAATCTCACGGCCGCCTTAAGTAGAACAATTTTATATAGAAAAAATCTATTCAGTTATCAAAATTTTCAATAAATCTCTGATGAAGGCTGAAATGCTAACTGATTCCGGCCTGTATGGCTTTCAACCATATATTTATGATGTAAAGTGGGGTTTTGATTGGCTGACCTATCTATCTATCTTTCTGTTTAGATCGAATAGGCATATTGAGCACGTAAAGCTATGCTCTGAATTCCATCTTGTTTCTGTCCAAATCAGTGAACAATTTTTAAATTGTGGTTATGTAGTTTTACTAAAAATTAGTATTATATTTATTTGTAATGATCCCGCACAGCGTCTTTAGTATCTCACTACTAATAGGCAACGCGATTTCTTGTGACATCACCTAAGCTCTCAGATACCAACCGATTTTGATAAAAAATATATAATTTGAATGGTATTTCCTTATAGATATGCACCATTTGGTACATTTTTTTTTTTGGAGTATTAATCATTTAAATTTGCTACTAACACGAACATAAAACACATGAATATTAACAGTCTAATTCATAAACACTTTTTAACAGCTTAATAAGCTGTTAATAAGAAAAAATCGGAAAAACAATATGAAAATTTTATTGTAGGCTTTACCCTACTTTAAACCTTTCATAAAATGACATTTCTCAATGTTTATTTACATTAATTGGTCTAGTTAAAATAAAACAAGTAAGAGTGTTAAATTCGGCTGTGCCGAATCTTTGATACCATCCACCTCGGTTTGAGTATTGATAATAAATGTAAACAAAATATTGGAAAAAGTAAACAATTTGTTAAACTTAATAAAATTATTTCACAAATTCTTTGGGTTGGTCTCCGTCTTTTCTATTATTTCGGATTTATTTCGGTGTTTGCTTTTTGATCATTGTGGTTGCTGATCGGCATGCATTTAGGTTATATACCTATATGCATGCGTTTCCGGTTATATGACATAACTTCTCTTTTAATTTAGTTTTTGCTAATTAAATAGCTCGCCCTAACCTCCATTGCAAAGGTAATGGTTGAGCAGGGAGGCTATATGCATTAAATCGTGCTAAGTGGAAATGGCTGTATAGTTTCTTTTAACTGGCCAAATATTTCTTCATTGTGGCCATATAAGTCGGATCGAGTAACAAAATAATAACCAAAAAAAAAAGCTCTCCCAACTTTTTTTAATAAAATATTGCCATATTTTGAAAACATAGAGAATAAATTTATAATAATAAATAATCAAATTAGGGATGCCAAACGCAAAAAACCAAAAGTCCGAAACATTTTAAATAAAATAATTTGTTATCCTTATTTTCTGAAAAACTTCAAATTTTCATCCAAAAAAAAATTGTGAAAATTTATATATACATAAATACCATTCTCATCAAATTGTATTTATTTATGTAACAATTTTTATGTCAGCAATTATTAAATATCATTTGAGGTTTTATAAAATTCATTGAATTTAAATTAATGTTTTCTGTAGTCCGATTCTGTAAATTTCAACGATCCGACAACCGCAAAATATATCGACAGCTATTGTTGTTTTCACTGATTAAGTGATTCACTAAGTACATACATCTTAACGACAGTCGACAAATCTATTTTTCTATTTATTTAAATTGTAAACGAGTGGCATCTCTGTCAAAATAAGCGAAAAACACAAAGAATAGAAAAAAAAACAAATTACTTCGTGTTTGACAGGATGATTTTATGTTTATGTCTTATATCTTTATTTTGTTTACTAATATTTCTGTTTATTTATTTGAAAATGAAATAATGAATTGAATATGCTATTTAATTTTTTTATTTATATAAAAAAAGTTTTTTAATAGAAGCAAAATATTTTCACTATTTATGATTTTTATTTATGTATGACGTCATTTCAACCTAAAAATTTAAGTTTTTATCGATTGAATAAACAACACAAAAATGGTTGTCGTTTAGATAACAACAACAGCTGACAATAGTGAATATCGTTTACAAATTTTACTGATAATTTTGCAATTTTCTTTTTTTAACGATTCGTCTATCGTTAAAAGAAGTTACTGAATCGCGGTACTGAAAAGTTATTAATTTCTCCTGAATAACAATATTTTTTTTTTAAATGTAAACATTTTTTAAATGTAAACTTATTTGGTGTTTTTTTTGGAATTTCAATTTGTGTTTAACGAATTAAATTTATATATTAAAGATGCAATTGATGTGTTATAAATTTAAAATTATTATGTCCGACGTTTTGATATGATTTTCTGAAATTCAATTAATATTTTCTAATTTATAATTGGAAATTTTAATTCCAGTTTTTAGAATTGATATTTCCTTAAATTTCAATGAAAAATTTAAAAAGTGCAATTTTGTATTTATGTGAATAATAGTGCTTTAGTAATTATAAACAATTTTTAAAAATTAGATGTAATCGCAATCAGATATTTTGTAGGTAAAGCAGAATAATAATTCTATATAACTATGAAGAACAGTTTTGAAAGCAAAAAACTCATTGATGAACTCGGTAACTCTATTTTGTAAAGACAACAAAAAGCTAATATGCCAAACTTATGTTCATATTTGTAAAAGAATAATGAAAAAACGTATGAAATAAAAGACCAGCCCGTGTATACTCTTAACATTGTTCGCTATGATATCTAGTCGAAAATATTGACATTCATGTTAAAATAGAAATAACTATTGCAAAGCTAATTAGAACAAAAATTGTGGCGCCATCTACTGCGGCATAGTCACGCTGAGCAAAATGAAGTGACACTCTGTTAATGCAAAAGAAATGTATTTTCCCCACAACAAAATATTGCAGAATTTTATGTAAATAAAATAATATTCCGATTTATTTCTAACATGCAGTTACTATGTATATACATACATACATATATATAATATATGTATATTATTTGTATTATTTAATATGTGTATGTATGGATATGTAAATATTACATACTAAAAATTCAACATCACACGTTATTCTTGTGTTTTTCTCTTTAAATAAATTAATACATAATTTTTTTTTTGCTAAATTTACATTGTTTTTTTTTTATTAACAACTAGGTATTTTAGCATTACTTGCTTTAGATGTTGGTGAATTTTTACTCCCTTTATATTAACACGTAGTGTCTGCTTGTTGAACAAATTTTGGATCGATTTTAACCACTTTCGCGTGACCCAATCGATCTGAAATTTTGCAAGCAGGCTCGTGGCAATGACAGAAATGATCTAACAAATTTTTTTAGTAATGCCAAAACAATGGAAACTTTAAAATTTTTCTACCAGAGTTGATAAAAAATGTACAAAGGGTTTGTTTTTATTATATTATTACCACAACGACCAAAAAACAACAAGTCCAGCTATGACAACAATGCAACATTTAGAATAACAACAAGAACAATATAGAAACATCATGTTTTTAATTTTTTTTTAATTTTCAGAGATTTCCCTGGACCTGTTCCACCGATTTTAATGATTTTTGAAATAAAAATCTGCCCATGAATTTGGTGAATCATTCTCACTAAAAATTATTACCCTAGCTATCCTATTGAGGGCGTGATCGTGACAAGAACAACAAAGAAAATTATATTTTTTCAAGACTTTTTTAGTTCTTCATTCAAATCTCGGGCCCTAATCGACCGATTTGGACGATTTTAAATAGCGAAGTTCTCAGGATGCTATCGAATCATTTTTTATACCAACGGGCATCGTTGCTGCCCGACTGATGCCGTCATCGTGATTTCCACAGACGGACAGACGGACATCGCTATATCAACTCCGGTTGTTATAAGGATCACAAATATATATATTTTATGGGGTCCAAAACTTTTTTTCTAATTATTACAAACGGAATCACAAACTTATATATACCCTCTGCACACTGGAGTGGAGGGTATAATTACCATTTTTGTTATTATTTCAGTAAAAAATAGATAAATCTGTTTAAAATAAATGAAAAAAAAAATGGATTTGATTAATTTAATTGGAAGAATTGGTAAGTATAACAAATTCTACAACTTCTAGCTTTTTGTATTGTAGCTAATTAAAATGAAGTCCTCATCTTCTGACCATTAATGTCTGCCCTTGATAGTTTATTTTCCAGTGCATAAAAAATAAGTCCAAATATTGGCAAAAATTTTCTGAGACTCCAAATCACTAATAGAAACAATAATAACTTTTCGGTATTGTGGGGTAAATTACTTTTGGCTTAAGTGGAGTTTAGGGGCAACATCCCAATCGGCTTCAAATTCTCACCAGTTATAAAACATTTTATTGCGGTTCTAGGAAAATATTTTTTTTTCGGCGGTCGAGCCTATTTCCCTAGTTATGGACTTCTGAAATTTTGACATGAACTTGTATATAACTGTGTTATTTAGTATCTGATTTCAGCGATATATATAAAGCATTTGAAAGCTTACTTGAGTGCCTTTTATTTGATATTTTTAAATTTAAAATCTGTTAACCCATTACGAACCTATTTAAAATTTTGAATTTTTGTAATAGAGTTTTTTTTTCTTATATATGGAAGTATCTCGTAAACAGACATATATCATGAGTGCTTTTACGTAAACTGAATATAAGCTGGATCCAGTAGCTTATTTTGGTATATATTTCGAACTCTTAACCCTTTCAGGATGGGATATACTATTATTTTTTTTATGGAAATTAACCCACTAACTACTGTTTTCATAATATTCTGAAAATTTTTGATAAAATTTTCCTGCGGCGCTTAAAAAGAACTAAGAAAATATATAGAGGAATTAACCCACTAACATATATATTTTTAATATGTTATGAAAATTTTTGATAAAAAATAGGAATATATATTTAAAAAAACTAAAAAGTGTAGGTAAAATCCGTAATATGTCCAGTCCTGAAAGGGTTAAGAGGTTGAAATATATATCAAAATGAAGCTAGCTTTATTCAGTTTACGTAAAAGCACATATGACTCTATTACTGTATCACTCTATTACAAAAATACAAAATTTGAAATAAATTCATAACGGGTTAATAGAATTTAAATTTAAAAATATCAAATAAAAGGCACTAAGCTTTCAAATGATATATATATCGCTGAAATCCGATGCTAAATTACACAGTTATATGCAAGTCCATGTCAAAACTTCGGAAGTCCATAACTAGGGAAATAGGCTCGACCGCCGAAAAAAAAATAATTTCCTAGAATCATCCCAAAAGCCCCTACGGCCCCCCCCTCAAAAAAAAATAAATTCGGAGCGTTGCCCCTAAACTCCACTTGTTCCGTACATTTTCTGATATTCAATTGATATTTTCTGAAATGCATTTGATGTTTTCTGAAATACAATTGATAATTTCTAAAAATCAATTGATATTTTTTCACATATAAATAAAAATGAATTCAAAGTAAACCTGTGTTGTTAATTTGCTACGCCATATTCGTTATTCGACTACTCTTACTACGACGTCGTACAAATATATGTAAAAAATTATTTTTTTTTATATTATTATCATTTGTTTACAAATATCTTTTGTTCCTTTATTAAAGTAAAGTTATTTTTCTAAAAAAAATTAAAATAATTTCTAATATAAAAGAAAATAAATAAAATATTATTCAATTACCGAGTAGATGATTTATTTACTTCATTCATCACTACCAACAAACTGACAACTACAGAGGACTAGTGTTGCCACCACAAAACTATAAAACAAATGAAACGTTTAATAGCCAATTTTCTGTTATTACATGTTTATGAATGGTGTTTTCTGATAATGGTTTATAAGACAAAATCCGTGCAATAACAAAAGTATACTTTAGAGGCAAAATAAAGTTTTTTTATGAATTAGACCGTTAAACTTCAAATAAAAAACTATACAATGATGTGTGTGTGCTTGTGAATTGGTTAAAATTGATTTACCTGTATATATATCTTCTTGTATCAAACAAATATTTGTAATGAAATTTAATTAATTTTATTTAAGGTATGTCCTAGCTTTCAATCACATAAAAATAACGTTTTTTAAAAGCGCTGTAGCTCAGTCGTTTTTCAATTTATCAACTTTGGGTGGTTTTTACGTAAAAGTAGACGTAATTTTCTAATTCTTTTCCGTACGTTTCTTTTTTATCCTCCCCTCCCAGAGTGATGAAAAGGGGGGAGAAGGCCAGAGAAGTGTCGTTTTTTTTGAGAACAAGATGCCGCGGACGGCATTTTGTTGCTAATCACGTACGGCAGGTCCTGAACTAGGATATTTCGAAAATATCGAAAATTGACAATATGGCACGATTTTTTTTTAATTCAAAAATTAGCTGTTTTTGGGGGGGTTTTTGCCCCATCCCTCCTCTGGTAGTAAAGTTACCCAATTATCCTTGTTCGGGACCTGCCTGACATAATGACCTATAAAACGCCGCCCATGTTTCGATACGACTTCTGGTTCTCGAGAAAAACCACACCCCAGTTAGAAAAAAGTGATTTCGAGAAAAACGCATTTAAAGTTTTATTACAAGGATTTTCTATATTACCATACAAATATGTATATACATATATAGCTCTGTAACTCCAAAAATAATTCGAATTTTTAAAAATCCTTTTTTGGGCTTTCTTTTTTAAGGATTTTAGTAGACATTTATGAAACAAAAATCTAAAAAAAAATTTTTAAAGAGAGGTCATACCTTAATATTTCACAATTTAA
The DNA here is from genome assembly GCA_963682025.1 of Cordilura impudica. Lineage (NCBI taxonomy): Eukaryota > Metazoa > Arthropoda > Insecta > Diptera > Scathophagidae > Cordilura > Cordilura impudica. Next base: position 264,815,126 of record OY821517.1, on the reverse strand, counting down.
TGAATTTCATTATTTAAATATTCACAACTTTTTTTACGTATGTATGTATATAGTTTAAAAAAAAAATTGAAAGAAAAAAAATGGAGTGAAAAAATAAAATTTCCTAATATTTGCACTCGAGTGCTTCGAGTGCTGGGCTCTGCTAGTCATTATTATTTCACTATTTTTTGCTGCAAATTTTTTAGGAGGTATGTGAATCAGCGTGAAAAAATTGTCGTTAGTTACTCTTTTAGTTAAAAATTTTCCAAATTACGTAACAAATACTAATACTATTTAAAAACGTCTTCAATATTATTAAATACTAGCTGTTTTTACCCGGTCTTGCCCGGAATAAAAAGGCCTTTGACTTGAAAAATGGTTCACTATGCTTACCAGGCGCTGAGTACTTAGTCCCCAATTAAAAAATTCCCAATAAAATGAACTTTCTCCCAAAAATTTGTATGGGCAGTAAATTCATTTTTTATTTCAATTAAAAATTTTTTGATTTTTTAATTTAGAAGTTTTTTATAAGATGCTGCAGCAAAAATGCTTCAAAAATAAGCGGCGAAACCGCTTTAAGTTTTTTTTTTTCAGTTTATTTAAAAACATCAAATATAACGCAATGGTTCGCAAATTAAAGGAATCGGAACTTTTAAAAATTGAATTACTTCATTCAATAAGTGATCATCATTGAGCAGAGACATCAAATTCAAGTTTCAGAAATGAAAGACTAATGCGACGTTTAATATTGTGTCGCAAGGTTTCTTTTTAAGCAACTGCTTATAGTATATGTGTGGCCTCTTTTGATCAACAGGTAATTGTTTCACATACGTAGATAAAATTTATCATACGACATTTCACTAAGCTGTGTTCCGCGAGCGAGTCGCGTCCGCTTCCGCGCGTTTGGCACCCACACCCGTGCTGCCGCGCAGTTGTTGTCAACTTATTTTAATCGCCAAAATATATTTTTCAGATCATTGCAATATTTTAGCTGAGCTGTGTTCCGCGAGCGCGTCGGGTCCGCATCCGTCGCGTCCGCGTCCGCGCGCCTCGCGCCGCTTCCTCGCAGCTACTACCCGTGCTGCCGCTTAGTTCTCATTAACTTATTTTAATTCCTAAAACATATTTTTTTAAAGCATTGCTATATTTTAGCTGAGCTGCGTTCCGAGAGCGCGTCGCTTCCGAGTCCGCGGTCGCGCGCCGCGTCGCGTCCGCGCGCCTCGCGCCGCTTCCTCGCAGCTACTACCCGTGCTGACGCTTAGTTCTCGTTAACTTATTTTGATTCCTAAAACATATTTTTTTAGAGCATTGCGATATTTTAGCTGAGCTATGTTCCGAGAGCGCGTCGCGTCCGCATCCGTCGCGTCCGAGTCCGCGCGCCTCGCGCCGCTTCCTCGCAGCTACTACCCGTGCTGCCGGTTAGTTCTCGTTAACTTATTTTAATTCCTAAAACATATTTTTTAGAGCATTGCGATATTTTAGCTGAGCTGTGTTCCAAGAGCGCGTCGCGTCCGCACCCGTCGCGTCCGATCCGCGGTCGCGCACCGCGCGCCGCTTCCGCGCATTTGGCAACCACACCTGTGCTGCCGCGCAGCTGTTGCCAACTTATTTTAATTGTCAAAATATATTTTGCAGATCATTCCGATATTCTAGCTAAGCTGTATTCCCCGTGCACATAGCTTCCGCGCAACGAAATGATGCTATTGAAAAGAATATTCATTTTAAATGCATTTATTGTAGGACATATATTGAGAGCAGTATGCAAACGTTTACTAAAATAAATATCTAACAAAATTCATTAAATAAAAATATGTAAAAATTAAAGAATGAAATTGGGGAGTAAGTTCAATTTTTATTTTGATTAAAAATGGCGACTTTCTTCATTTCTGGGTACCTTTTTGTAAGTTTGGGGAATTTGTTCACCGTGTAGTTATTTCCCTGTAAACCAAATTTCAGAGAAATCCGTTGAAAAGTACAAATTTGTATAGGGAAGAAATATACCACACAACAAAATATGAATTTTATATGAAACTTGGGCGTAAAAGTAGGCATGGTAAAAATCATATGACGACCTTCCCTGGAATATGCACTCAATTTCGGAGAAAGCCATTGAAAAATAAAAGTTTGTATAGCAATCAAATAAAGAAACAAATAAAGGGATAAAATAAGTTTTATATACATAGAAGTTGGCGCAAAGTAGGCGTGGCCTGTAAGAAGCATATGGTGAACTTCCCTATAGTATAGAGATCGTATGACCAAATTTTAGACATCCCTTGCAAAATAAAAATTTCTATAGTGAACAAATATACCAAAAAACAGAAAATTAATTTTGTATAAAAAGTAGAAGTAGGCGTGGCCGGCAAGAATCATATCGCGACCCCTCTGGAGTACAGAGATCGTATGTAGCAAATTTCAGAGAAATCCGTTAAAAAAAAAAATTGTGTAGAGAACAAATGTACCAAAAAACAGAATATGAATTGTATACAAAAAGTGAGCGTAACAGTAGGCGTGACCGGTACGAAGAATATGTTCGACCTTCCCTGGAGCAGAGGATCGTGTTTACCGAATTTCAGAGAAATCTGTTAACAAATAAAAATTTCTATAATGCACAAATGTACCAAAAAACAGAATATGAATTTTACATAAAAAGTGGGCGTAAAGGTAGGCGTGGCCGGTAAAAAGTATACGACGACCTTTCCTGGGGTATAGAGATCGTGTGTACAAAATTTCAGGAAAATCCGTTGAAAAATAAAAATTTGTATAGCGAACAAATATACCAAAATACAGAAAATGAATTGTATATAAAAAGTGGGCGTAAGAGTAGGCGTGGTCGATAAAGAGTACATGGTGACCTTAGCTGGAGTACAGGGATCGTGTTTACCGAATTTCAGAGAAATCTGTTAACAAATAAAAATTTCTATAGTGCACAAATATACCAAAAAAACAGAAAATTAATTTTGTATAAAAAGTGGGCGTAGAAGTAGGCGTGGCCGGCAAGAATCATATGGCGACCTCTCTGGAGTACAGAGGTCGTGTGTACCAAATTTCAGAGAAATGCGTTGTAAAATAAAAATTTGTATAGCGAACAAATATACCAAAATACAGAAAATGAATTGTATATAAAAAGTGGGCGTAAAAGTAGGCGTGGTCGATAAAAAGTATATGGTGACCTTGGCTGGAATACAGGGAACGTGCTTACCGAATTTCAGAGAAATCTGTTAACAAATAAAAATTTGTATAGTGAACAAATATGAATAAAACAGAAAATGAATTTTACATAAAAAGTGGGCGTAAAAGTAGGCGTGGCCGGTAAAAAGTATACGGCGACCTTTCCTGGGGTATAGAGATCGTGTGTACAAAATTTCAGGAAAATCCGTTGAAAAATAAAAATTTGTATAGCGGTCAAACAAACAAACAAACAAACAAACAAACAAACAGAAAATGAATTTTATATATATAGATAACAGAGAATGAATAAATTTTTGAACAAAAATTGATTGACAAAAACAATATTCAAAGTAAGATTTTTTTTTCAATACAAATTTAAGAAAGAAATTATAACAAGTAACTTTTCAGACATACCCGCTCGAAACGCCACTCTCTTAAACATTAGCATACAATGACTTATTCAATACCAAAATAATACGGCATTAACCTTTTTCATCCTCCTCCGATTTTCCGGATTAACATTAATGCACATCCTGACTTATTTTTTAAATGCTAATAGGATAAGCTAGATCTCTAATTGCCAATCGACGATTTTTAAAGACCAAAGCTTTGATGTGACGCTCTTTATATTAAATTCTTTCTGTGCCTTCTTAGAATAATTTGTGCTAATTTGAAATAAATTGTTTAGATAGAAGAAATTTCATTCCATAAGCAAAACTGAGTTGAACTCCTTTCTTTAGACATTGTTAGAAACGCCAAATTCACCCTTGAACTTTAAATTGAAAAATCATATTTTCATTCGGGCACAGTATTTATTACATCTTTGGTATAACCACTAAAGACGACATGAAATATAAATTAATAAAAGCGGTGTTTCAAAACTACAAGTCGTAATTATTGTTTGCTTAAGGACAATCAAAATATTGTATTTAACTGCAATGATTGTTTAAAGCATTAGAAGAAATGGTTTATATCAACGGAGTTCACTATCAATGGAGTTTAGAGAACTTAAAAACCCAATCATTAACACAAAAACTTGAAAATCGAACAATATAAATGTTTCTAATCAAGTTATTGTTAATAATAATGCACGGAATGTACTTGTAAATTAACGATCACATATTGATGGAGCTATTGTTAGTAGTTCTAACGGTGTTGATAAACAATGCGTTTACAACACTTGCTCTTCTCTTGTTTAATTTCTTATAGTATGTTCAGACGGCAAAATGAACTACTTGATTCGCTCTCTGAATCCCGATTGCGAACCTTGGTTTTCAGACGAGTGTTCTTGTTTCATTTTGAAGTTTATATTTTTGTGCAAATATTTGAAGACATCCTTCTACACTCTACGTTTCACAATTTCCATTTTTATTTTATCTTATATATTAAAAGAATTTATAAATAAACTTTGCATTCAAGATTTTTTTTCAATATTTTTCTTCTCTCAAACCTCTATAACTAGAGTTATAATTAACGTAGGCTGTTGGTATAGGTCTAAGAACACTAAGTGGATCAAACTCCTTCTTTTGAGCTATTAACTGCTTAAATTCGTTGGGTTTGAGGAAAGTTATGCGTGGACAATCAACTTTACTTTTACTGTACGTTAACTTCTCTTGGCAAATTTTGGTATTATATTATAAAAATTAATATAATATAATATAATATAATGCTGCGGAGCAGCAGGGGTCCTCTAGTTTATATTTAAATATATACTTTTTCTTTGTTAAATATATCTATTTATTTTATTGCCGACATAAATTTTTTGTTATTTCGTTATTTATATGTTTGGAGACGACAGTACATTTTTCGTGGTTCGTAACTAGATTCAAAATGAACCAAGTTAGTTCGCTATCAAAATTTTTTATGGCGAATCATGTAGTTTCAATCATGATTGGGGTGCGAACCGTGAATGAGAGAGTGAACGTAGAATCTTGCTGTCCGTCTGAACATATCATTACAGTTGTTTCAAATGTAGGATTAAACATCATGAAACGTATTGGTCGAAAGTGCATAAGCGTAACGTAGATAAAATATATACATGTTTTTTTCTTCAAACCGTGTGTTAATGCTGATAATATCATTCAATATATTGAAAAAACACAGAGATTGGAAAACAATATTTCGAATGCACGAGGTTGGTTAAAAAAGATATCTACATAAATACTTGTGAGGGAATGTATCATGTCCTCGACCAACTCTGGCATCACACCGCGAGGCTGATGTGAATTCTAGGATGTAGTGGGGTCAAAGGAAACGGCTGGCTGACGAATGTGCGCGGAAGCATTCAGATTCCTTGAGCGGTGGACACTGATATTAGAATCCCTCTATCCGACCTGTCGAATCTAATTGAAGAGGCAGCAGATCTTTAATTGAAGACAAGGTTGACAACACTGACCGCTTGCAGAATATCCCAGATTCTATGGCCCTTGCCTAATCCAAGAAGAACGAAAGCAATTCTTGGTTTTGGTAAAGGGACAATCAGCCTACTTATGCGAGTACTCACTGGACACTGTGTCAAAGGGCCGGTAGCCGAACGCATAGGTGTTCTGAGAGCTGACTTCTGTAGGAGCTTCATGGATGGGGGCGAATGTGTGAATGTCCATGACTGAAGGGACGACGACTTAGACATTTAGGGCAAAAATTCTTCGATACCTGCAGAGTAGAGGTTCCACTCGGCGATCTTCCGGACTTCTTGAGGGAAACTGGCTGGTTCAGGAGGGACCCATAGCGAACAAAAGAGCTCTTTTTCCCTATTTTTTCTATTCCATACTCCTTACATTACCTATCTGTACTTTTATAATCTCTTTAACTATCTCTAACTTCCGAGGATATCATAATGGACCATATGGCCTCCCAGTGTACTTCACCTTCGCGCGATCCACCCAGCCAGCAACCTAACCTAACCTTATACACTGAATCATGTTAACTTCAAATGTATGAAAAAACTTTCTGTATATTACCATTTTCCAACTGAAATTAGAAGTAAAGCTACTTAATTTTATCTTGATTCTTCATTAAGAGAATATGACATTATTGTCATGACTGAAACTAGGCTTTCTAATGAAATAAATGGTGATGAATTCTTGGATAATTTTTACAAGTCTACCTTTGCGATATATGTTTTTTGTTTTGTATAGCATCATAATAGTACCAGACGAAGAACAGAAGGAAGATTTAAATTCGCAGCTTTTCAAAACAATTACGGGAAAAATACCCTAGAAGTAACTCTACCGAAGTTTTTCAACATGCTGACAGTTAATCAGTTGCACATTCAGAACGAACACACAAGAAAAACTATTAAAAAACTATTTCATTAGTTCGCAATGAAATATTATGAAGTGAAATGAAAATTATTTATTGTTAAACTACGCAACAGGAAAAGTATTAATTAAATATTAAGTAAATAATTAAGTAAATATTTTTCTGCAGACAAGCCACTCGGCTTCGCGGAACTAGGCGTAAGAAAATTGTATTTTAAATTGAATATTTGAATAAATGTTTAAAGTTGTGAATAGTTGACCTTTAGTTTCGTAATTTGTTGATTTTGTCATGAGTTAAAAAAATTTTTTTAATAAAAAATATAAACATATATTTATTTTTAAAAATTTTTTTCTTTTTATTATCCCTATATTTCAGTCAACGTTGTTGACCATCTTCAGGGGTTCCATATAAAAATACAAAAATATTACACAAATTATTGCAAAAATTACACAAAACATTTAAACACGAAAAATATAATTACATTTAAAAAATATAAATGAACGAAAATAAAAAAACGAAAATAAAAATCACTTTCTGAGCTGTTGTTCAGCTGTAAGTAAGCTTTTGTCAACTGATGTATTTTTACATGTATTACAAAGTATAATTTTTACCTACAACACTAATTTTAAATAACTTTATAGAATTTAAATTAAAATTAAAAATAATTTCAAAATTAAATTAATTAAAATTAAATTTTTACAAGAAAAATGGGAAGGTGAAGAACCCAAAATAAATCTTGAAACCTAATATTTTTTTTTTCCAATTTAAATTTAAAACTATTATAAGTATATGAAAGAATGATCAAGAATATTGATCATTCTTTTTCTGTAGAAGGGAGGTGTAGTGTGTTTGATAAGTCATAGTTACCCTACCTTCTGTACGGTAACTAAATGGTAAAATTAAATTACTAATTGTAACTATATATATCCACCTGCACCGAACTCAAGCGTGAGAAAAGTATTTCTCACAATTGTACTATAGTATAGTTACGCGTGAATTTGCTGAATACGCAAATTCGCTCGTCTACTCAGTTACCTGTGTGGGAACCTGTATAAGCATGTTTCTACACATAATGTAAGTGTATGTGTACGCGTGTACAATGCATGTGCGCGCGTACGTAGGTAGATCAACATTAAATTAGAATAGAAATAATAATTAATAAAGAACAGTAAGAATGAACGGTCGCATGAGCGGCAGTTCATACTTACAAACAGAAATAGTGTTTTCAATTAAAAGGATATTAAAAAGATAAATTAAAATATAAAAAGATATTTTACTATGCTCAGCATGTACCAATAGTCGGCATTTTTTGGTTAGAATGTAAATAAATAAGCATAACGATAGTTATTATTTTAAATAAGACCTATTTATAAGTGCGAATATACCTATTTCTCTCTATTATGATTAAGTATAATTGAGATGACTATTTTGATCTTTTTTGTACTCATTCATTGACAGTCTTTTAACAAGTGGAGTAAATCATTTATTTTAATTAATTTTTTATTGCTTATGCCAACTGAATTTTTTAAACAAAGCAGATGGAAATAAATTAAAATGTTGAGTTTAACATAGAAGATTTAATAAAAATATATTTTTTTTCATTTTAATTGCTGCCGACATTAGGAACAAAAATTTCTATGACAATGGTCGGCATGGCGGTGTCGACTACTGAAGAATTAGTGTTTTCTCATATTAAGCTCAAATTTTAGAAAATTCCTTATATACTCATCTCTCTTGCCATCGGTTGTAAAGAAAATGAATTTAAAATGAAGTTACGCAATAGTCGGCACAGTATATATTGATTATTTTACAAAAAGAAAAGTATTCTGAAGTCGGCAGCAGCTTTGATTCCTACTTTTATTTAATGCGAAATCCCAAAACAGGATAGCGTTTTGAGATTCAGTAGAGATAAGTCTTCCTGGCATTCCGGACATTTCAAAAATTCCAAATATGGCCACCAAATAGAAAAGACTCAAGCATCAATATTTGGAAGAATTCTTAAAAAGTGATATAAATCAAATAAGAAAGGCTCGATTTCTGTATTCGGTGTCAGTAAAAAATAAGACGTTCCGCGTTCCACCATATAAGACCGAATATATGGCCGTAACTGTTGTAGACCCAATATTTTTGGGGTGCCAAAGAAAAACTGTTAGTAAAATGGTGCCAAGAGCTCGCAAAATGTGGATTTCCCTTGAAATCTTATAATTTACTGAACACAGTTCAAAAAGTTATCAATAACGTGCTGGTCTGCACAATTTTAAATGTAGGGAAGTGGTATTTAAAAATTTTTGAATCGGCATAGGAACTTAGGATTAAGAGAGGTGGAAGGTATCAGTAAAGAACGAGAGGATATAACAGAACAAAACACAAGAAAATGGTTGGAAGACTTAAAAAACTTTCTCTGCACGCAAAACGCTCTGGACAGATTAGTTGATCCATTCCAAATATTTAATGGGGATGAGACAAGCTTTTGCATTTGCACTAAAACTTGAATCGATTTGGCCCCAAAGGAACGTGAATTCCTTCCAAAAAAGAAATGAAAAAGAAACAGTTATAGTGCTGCTGTTTATTTCAACAAATGGAAAATCGGTGTAACCAGTGGTTGTTTTCCATATGTGCGACCACTTGTAGAAGTTATAACAACCTGCCAAAAAATTGGTTTTTGGGTGAGTCAGAAACTAGATGGATGGTATGCGAAACATTTTTCGAGTACACCACAAATGGAGTCCATAATTGGCTTAATGAACTCAGTGTTCAATGACCCCTTCTATTGTTTGTTGATGGTCATAAGTCCCACATGACATTGTAGTTAAGCCAGGTTTGCGAAGACAAAGCTGCTCTTTTTATGCGCTAACTTCAAACACCACACACATAATGCAACTTCCTATGTGAGTGTATTTAAACTTTTAAAATTAAAATGGAAGAAAACCGGAAGGAATTGGCAATTGAAGCCGGAAAATGATAACAAAATCTTTTCGAAGTCACATTTTGTCGGGTTCTTTCCAACCTTTCAATCCTAATAACGTTGACTATACCCAATGTGTCAAAAGTTATTGGCATATTTGGCCTACCAAATCGAATTTTATAATTAGTAACTACCTAATTTTGAAGTTTAAATTTTAATAAGTATAAATACCTTTGAATAGGTATACATTATTTAGTTTTTATTTAATATAATTAATGAATTCCAAAGATTTCCATTTATATATAAATACCTACCTACAAAGCCATAAACACATATTAAATCTATAATATTAATAGCCTAGGCGATTTCTTGTGACCGATGTTATGTTCTACCGTTTGTCCCGATTTTGACCAAACGTATAATATTTGAAAGGTATTTCTTTTTAGCCGTTTTGCAAATTTACAGATTTTAAAATTTTTTCCTTTATTTTGAGTAAATTGCATTTAAATTTGCCACTAACACATACATAAAATTATACATATGCTATGTGTGCTTTATTAAATTTGTTGATGTGTTTGTTTATGAGTTTGTTATCTTCATTCACAATAATAAGTTGAAAAATAAAGCTACCTAGAAATTGCACTCGAATTTCGAACGCTGGAATCTGCTAGTAGGTATAATTTTTATATTGTTTTTATTCTTTTATTTGTTTTTATTAAAAATTATTTATGGAAATTGGTCTCTCGTACAGTAAACACGTAAATAACTTTAATTTTAAACGTTAAATGATATTCTTCCTTTAATAAAAATGCCATGCCGACAATAGGGTCATCTTATGCCGAATTTAGGACAATGAGTGCCGACCAATGGAAACAACGATGCATTTTAGAAAAAACGTAAATTATTCAAATTTAGCAAGAAAGTTAAGTGAATCTGAAACAATACCAACTACTGAATTTTAATAACTTATTGCCAACAAAGTAGCATGTTCGCATGCGTAAGGGCACCAGTTCAAAAAAGAAAAAAAAAAAATTAAACTGCCGACTACTGGTACACATACCCGACCTCCTACAAGTACTAATGATGTTTTTCAAAAACATGCACACTAAAACCTCTTTTTGTGCGGCCTCTCTCTCTATGAGCGATTTCTTACTGTGCAATTTCTTTCGTGCGTTTTTTTGTGCGATGTGTACAAATTTTCAAATTACTTATGTATATCACAAATATGTTACAGGCTTTTAAAGGTTTTTAGTAATTGGAAAATAATGCATATTTTGGTACTCCTCAAGGAACATTTATAAGAGTTATTTTTGATTTCAAGTTGAAATTTCATAATCATAAAAATAACGTGACATCTACAGCGTATGCAATGTAGGCGTTCATTAAATGAAATACTGCGAATCCAGTTTCATTAAAATCGTTGTATGTTTCTTTTGTTAGAAGTATTTTGGAATGATTTTCTTTAATCTGAAATTCATTTTATGAAAAGTGATCTGCTACAATAGAAAAAATTCAAAAATCATTTACCAGATTTGCATTTTCGAAAACAGATTGGTCCGTCATAATTTTTTATAATGTTTGCCTTCAATATTCTAACAAATAATATAGTTTTGTGATGATTTGTCGGATTTAGTGAGGATTCATATTCCTCATTGTGAATTACGTCACAAACGTTTGTTGTATGAAGATGTTCATCACACTAATTATGGGGTTAATGAACCAATTTAAAAATATTTAAAGCTTGCTATATTTCAATATATATAAACCTAATTTTAAATTTAAGTTTTCTTAGATTTCATTCTTTGATTTATTTCATTATTTTATTTATTTAATTATATATTAGTTTTACAAATAATATTTTTACATTCTTATAGTCTTTAAGATGTCAGCAAGCATACTGAGTTAATTAATAAATAGATTAGTTCCAAAGATATATTAATTTCCAACGAGAAAGTATCCTCGAAAAGTCGAAAAGTGATTAGATCCCAACCATACTGAGGTTATTTATGCACAATGAATTTTCCGACAAAGCAAATTTGACAGATATTGTGATGCACTTATATCTGGAGATATGTTAAAGTTCATATTAGATGTGATATTTACTGAGATCTAAAATGTTTTGGTTTGCATTAATTTTTATCAATTTAAGTAGCAATCGCGCTTGATCCGATCAAATTTTTTTACAGAAAATATCGTTATGTTTACCATAGTTAGTGCGATTACAAGGCTTATCTGTAATATTAATAGGCTAGGCGATTTCTTGTGACTGATGTTTTGTTCTACCGTTTTATTCCGATTTTGACCAGCCGTATATTGTTTGAAAGGTATTTCTTTTTAGCCGTTTTGCAGATTTACATATTTTTTAATTTTTTCCTTTATTTTGAGTAAATTGCATTTAAAGTTGCTACTAACACATACATAAAATTATAAAATGCTATGTGTGTGCTTAGTAAATTTGTTAATGTTTTTGTAATAAAAATGAGTTTATTTTTTGTGTTGATTTATGAATTGGCTATAATTGATTAGCATACTTTTAGGGTCTTTATTTAATGAAAATTATAATTTCCTAGAATTTGCGCTCGAATTTCGAGGGCTGGAATCTGCTAGTATTAATGAATGATTTTCGGCAAATTGTATCAGATAGTTCTTCTGATTAGTTTGGTATAACAAAAATTGAGATAATTCAATTATTCACAAACTAGTTTCTTGCCTTCCTTAACTAACGCAGAGTGTAACTAAGACGTACAAGTATCTACGTTCAATGAAAGAACAATCCGAGTTGTCTAACAGATGTTAGATTTAACTCTTATAATAAACGTGCATATAACAATCTGTATACATACGGACATAAATACTACACTTTAGTGTCTGCTCACAGCTGTTTTAGTGATAAAATTTTCTAAAATAAAGGACCCTCTTTATTTTATATTTTACACCACTACTCCTACAACAGCTTCATCTACATCATCACCAGCATATCTTCTGGTTTTCAACTCTTTCTGTTTAGCTGTGTGTGTGTATGTTTCGGTTGCAAGTGCTTCATTGTTGCTGTCATTATTGCAAGTATTTCATAACAAAAGAAACCAATTAAGAATAACCATTGTTGCACTTGGCAATTTAACTAAATTTTTAAACATTAAAATTACCAGAAAATGTAAGGGTAAATATGTATGTATAGCAATGTCTTCTTCGTCGTATATTCACTTCAGATGCTGCAGTTTCATTGTAACCAGAAGCAGATTTTACGAAAATTATTGAATACTTTTTGCAATATTTTTGTTACGAATTTATTGTTCAAATAAAACATGAGTTTTTATCTCTAATTTTCATCTAGCAATCTTTATTTAAATGGCTACTTAAAAAAAAGAGTTAATAGTAAGGAACAGGAAATTGTATCCTTAAGTCAATGTTAAAAGTGAGTCCTTGGGCACAAGGCAGCAGGAGGTAACATTAATCACTTGTAATTGGATATATCGTTGGAGCTGCTATATTTGTTGGAAGAAGTTAGACAAAACATTTCAGACGAAATACAAAAGTGACAGTATTTCATCCTTAAAGAATGCTGATTTCGCATCTATCAATTATAACATAACAGTTATTGCAGTATTTAATATAATCACTGCTGAAGGCTTAATGCCTGAAACCGGCCTCATTAAAAATATATGAAGAGGAGTTATGATTTTTAGAAAAATTAATTCTCCCTACTAATCACAACGTAGTCCATGAATTTCAAAGCTGATCTCCTTAAGAACAATCATCGCTAAAATTAGTATGTAGACAGCCTTTTTATCATAAATTTTATGTTGCCATGTAAACCTTGCAGTAAATCACTGGTAGATAAGGACTGAGACTGAAAAAATCCTAAATCTACATAAATATTTATTTTTATCAAAATCTTATAATTATAACAAAAAAAAATAATATTTCAATGCTAAGATATGAATTTTTTAGTATGATATTTGTCTATATCCTTTTTCAGGTTGAGTATAATTTTTTTTGTATATAATTATTTTTGTCTTTGAATGTAATAACAAGTATGCTAATGACTAATTCCAAACTGACAGACATGACGTTCTAAGATCTTTCTAATCTAATATTATATAGCAAAACTTTTTCATTGTTCATAAAAATATACATAACTAGATGTAACCCGGTGTGATTCGCTACCCCTTCCCCACCGAATCGTAATGATAGGGCTCACGCAAAGTCCCAAGGCTCTCACTATTACAGTAATTCAGATATATCACATTTAATATTAAGTTTGTTTGGGGGTGCTACGCGCATTTGTCCAATCCCGCCCATTTTTGGCTGACTACTCACGTTAATAATAGATGACCTGAGACAAACTTGCAAAGCTCTCTCTATCAAAGTACTTACTAAATATGATATTGAAAATTTATTTTGTATGGGAGGTGTCACGCCCACTAAAAATGTGAAAATTTCAGGAAGATCAGATGACCAGTTGCGGAGATTACCTCCTACAAACAAACAAACACGTATTACCTCTTTATTATGCTAGTATATATTATTAGTATAGATTTTTTTATTTCGATACTTGCTGATATACAATGTTTTTTGTTTTTTCATTCGGTACAACAATTATCAGATTTTTCGCCGTTCCTACCCTGGACGTGCATGTAGCTGCCTATGAGAAGAACATGGATTTTCAAAATTTGATCTGGCAACACTTAGCTATTGGCCTTGAACTTAAAATATCATTTGGCTATTTTCTTTTTAACGATTTTTGATTTTGCCCATTTTTGATTTTGAAGATTTTTGTTTTTGGACGATTTTTATTTTTCGCGATTTTTGGGTTTAGCGATTATTGATTTTGGCGATATATTTTCCACGACAAATCACATCGATAACCAATGTACTTGTGAAAAGACTGTCGCTTTCGTAGTTGTTTTTTATATAGAAGATGCCACGCCCACTAATCCCATCCGACCAATTAATATCTGATGGACTCGTGCCAAATGTCGAGTCTTTCCCTTTTATAGAACACCAGTTATATGATATAAGATATTACTTTGCATGGGCGGTGCTACGCCCACTGCTTCGATCACGCCCAATTTTTTGTTCGACTAATCATACAAAGAACCTATGGGCTCACGCAAAGCGAAAAAACCTTCTTTTACAGTACTCCAGATATATGACATTAAATAGTTACTTTGCATGGGGAGTGCCACGCCACGGTGTGAACCCGCCAATTTCTTGTCCGACTACTCATACTAAGATCTGATGGTGTCGTGCAAAGTGTCAAAGATTCCCTTTTTTAGTACACCAGTTATATGATATCATATATTTACTTTGTACCTCCTACAAACAAACAAACACACAAACCTCTTTATAATATTAGTATTGATTATGCAGACCTACTTAACAATATATTTAGCATTACAAAAAGTGAGAAAGTATTATTGTTATTAATAATTGGGGGCAAAAAGCAGCCGTGATAGACATGACAACTAACAGACATTTTAGATGATATTTGAAACGCACCGAAAAGCTCTGAAGTTATTTGTATGACAAGTTGGATTTGACGCAATCATCTAATCAATTATATTTCATTTTATTATACATGAAGCATTCTGTAAGGAACGGCTAGGTTTTTCCATACATATGCTTAAGCTTGAGTCCTATTTAAAAAAACAAAATTTATTTAATAAAATTAGAAATTTCATTAAGAAAAACACTCACTAAATCTAAATCTTCATCTCCGAACTCAAACTTTTATCAACTCAAGAACATAAATGTCTTCAAAGCTTGATCTTTTGCAGCTATGTTTGGTATAATTGTTTTCCACAAATTTTTTCCGCAAAACATAAATTATTAAATGCATTTGATGAGTCTTTACTTTTCACTTTAAGCCATTCATCAAAATATTATGTATTTTGATTTGAGTTCCCATTAAAAAAAATAATTAAAAGCAAGTAAGAAAACTATAGTCGGTCTAGACCAACTATGCGATACCCTATACCATGGTTTAGAGATCCTATCTCTGTGGTCCAACTAATTGGATATAGAAAATAATCATAAACAAAATTTGAGTGTCATTGTTATTGCACACATATGAAAAAAGTTCATATCGGGTGCTATATTTATATGGGGACTAGGTCGAAAAATGGACCGATTCTGACCGTATTTGGTAAAGTGACTTATATTTTGAAAAAATATATACAAATCAAATTT
Organism: Cordilura impudica; assembly: GCA_963682025.1. Taxonomy (NCBI): domain Eukaryota; kingdom Metazoa; phylum Arthropoda; class Insecta; order Diptera; family Scathophagidae; genus Cordilura; species Cordilura impudica. The sequence continues at coordinate 264,799,621 of OY821517.1, read as the reverse complement.
GACAAAATCTGTGCAATATTTTTGTTTTCTGGTAGATTTAAGTGAAGATCGGGAAGTAGCGGAAGTAGTATGAGGCATATAACTAAGAATTGTCCTATATTGATTATTTTTGGACTACTGATTGATGGATATAATAAACACATACAAACCGAATTTGACTAAGATCTATATGATAATTCGTTTCTTATTGGCAATTTATGTCGATTTCATAGGGCTCATTTGTATGGGGGCTAGGTGTGAACATGTACCGATTTTCACCAATTTCAATAGCGTTCATCCTATGGCCGGTCAAAGCTTATATACCAAATATCATTAAATAAATTCATTTTTGCGACCTAAACCACATAGTGGTATAGGGTATAAAAGGCGGACGTCTATAATATATTATGTGTACTTAAAGCAATTTCGTAGAAAAAAAAACTTAGCGAAGATCTGCCGAGGATATTTTCGAAATAATTCAGTTTTTTTATTTTAACCTTCCGTTATTATAACTGTATTTAATATATGACAAGCTTGATCAATAAAATCAGCATTATCATGCAAGCAGCAAAACTGTACTTAAAACTGCCTTACCGACAAAGTTATATTATCGATGTAATTGTATTATTTAATCATTAGAATTACGTGCATATATTAATCATTTCAAAGGAAACATCATGCAGATTTAAAAAAAAAACTAATAGAGATATCTAAAAGTATTCTTAAAAAAACGTAATTAGTTGTTTCATTTGACAATTTTTGGCCACAGAGGGCTACATTCTCGGTCCTCTCCTATTTTCCATCTATGCAAATGATCTTCCTATACAATTGCTCCACATTAGAAAGTTTGCTGATGACGTCCAATTCTACATAAGAAATAAACAAGGAAACATTGAAGAATGTACTGCGAAATTAAATGATGACCTGCAGCGTGTTTCTCTCTGGGCGAATGTGAATGGTTTAAGTTTAAATCTTAATTAATCCAAATGTGTCGATATACATAAAATAAAAAAGAAAATTATTGAAAGTCCCATTGTTTGTATTAATAACCAATAAATTTAAATGGTAAATAAAGCAAAAAATCTTGGTATCATATTCAATAACACTCTCACCTGGTCAGATCACGTAATAGCTGCCTGTGGCAAAATATACGAGATGCTCAGAATACTTTGGCCTTCGCAATATTACACACCAATAAAAATAAGGTTACTGCTTGCTAAAACGTATCTGATTCCTGCGTATCTGATACCTACGGATGTGAGATTTTTGCAAGTTGTGATGGCGCCAGCAAATCAAAATTAAACATTACTTATAACAACATTGCAAGATACGCTTATGGTCTCAGTAATTATTGAACTAATGGAGATTACCTCAATTTTTTTTTCAATTAAATATTCTTCCTTTATTTACATATTTTAACAAATTTTGATATTTACATATGAGATCTTATCTTAACATAGATATTGCAACAAATAATATATAGGATCTAAAGACATTAAATAGTTTTTATTTTATTTTTTAATGATTTTTAAAGGAAAATGGGAGGGAAAAAACCTTTATATGATTTAATAAATTCAAATACTATCTGAAAATATTTATATGCTTATAGAAGGTTTATTAGAAATAATAGACCTCTATAAGCATATAATTTTCAATTTGGTGATTTCTTTTTAATATTACGTTACTTCTCTACATTCTCTTATCAGTGGGTAAGAGGAATTTTCAATTTTGGCAAAATAATTGTTGTTAATCCTTGTTATGAAATCGATAATTTTTTCATAACCTGTTTCTTCATGAAGAAGATTTGTAGGATACCTCCAGGGCTTTTTATTTATCATTTTAAGACATTTGTTTTGTATAATTTGTAAGCGTTTTAGGTGGCAGTTGGCAGCGTCACTCCAAATAGGACACGCGTATGTTAATATCGGCCTTATAACACTTTTGAAGAGTAGATTTTTGTTTTTGGGGTTTAGAAATGACCTTCTATTTAGTAGTGGCCATAATGCTTTAAATGATTTTATAGCTTTTTGGCACGTAGCCATAATATGTTGTTTAAATGTAAGCTTTTTGTCCAAGACAACTCCGAGATATTTGACCTCGTTAAGTACATTTATGGTATTATTTCCAATAAAAAGATGACGTCTTGGCAGTCTTTTGGGAGATTTGTTGAATGGAAAATTTTGATTTTCCATTTGTGAAAATATTTACTGCAATTTACAAGTCCCTTTTCCATTTTCTTCAGGAGTGCGCTTGTAAGTTTGTTTGAAGAAATTAACGCAGTATCATCTGCGTAATAAGCAATTTTCATATATTTCGGGACTTTAAAATCGGATGTATATATCGAGTAAAGCAATGGCGACAAGACAGATCCTTGAGGTAACCCTGTGGTAATGGTTTTTGGAGATGATGTTTCATTATTAATTGCAACTTTAAAGTTTCTGCCGTGAATGAAATCTGAAATAAGTTTGCATAAATATTTTGGTATATTTGCATCAAGAAGTTTAAATAAGAGGCCATTATGCCAAACGGTGTCAAACGCTTTTTCAATATCTAACAATATTAGACCCGTTGAACGTTTATTGTTTTTATTTGTGGTTATTTGATTTTTAATTCTGTTTATTTGGTGCGTAGTGCTATGCCCTTTTTTAAATCCAAATTGTTCTTTGGCAACAATAGAATTGGTCGTTACAAATTCACTAAGACGAGAATGTAGTATTTTTTCAAATATTTTACCTAAGTTACTTAATAGACTAATAGGTCTGTAGCTGTTTGGGTTATTTTTGGCTTACTAGGTTTGTTTATGGCTATAACCTTAGCATTTTTGAAATGGTTTGGGAAACAGTTGAGTTTGATGCAGCTGTTAAATATTATAACCAATAATTTTAGAGCTTTGAGTGGTAGTTTCTTTAAGAGCAGGTTGGGAACATTGTCAAAACCAGGGGATTTTGAGGGTTTTATTGATGAGACAATATTCATTACTTCTTCAAGAGATGTATAACTTGCAGATTCAGAACTGGGATTTTCCTTCTTAAAATTATTTACTGTTGTATTTATTAGTGTATCTGCCGAGTGGTTATAGTTCGAAGTGAGGTTATTTGCTTGGACAAATGTATTTGCCAGGACTTCAGCCTTGTCCTTATCAGATGTTATTTTTTTATTTCCAACTTTAAAGTGAGCGATTTGATTTTTTCCTTTTCCTCGCAAGTTCCTGCATATTTTCCAATATGATTTATCACCTGGTTTTAAATTGGATAATAATTGAGACCATTTCTTATTGCGCTCCGAATTAATACTTTTATCAATCATGTTACTTAGAAACTTAGTACATTGATTATAAAAAGTTTGCTCGGCTATATTTGAAGATCGTTGGCTTTTTCTTTTAAAGCTTCTTCTTAGTTTAATATATTTTACAGTACTTTCTGGTAATGTGTAATTATTTTGTTGAGTTATTTTAGGTGTGGACACATCCCTTGCTTCGAAAACTACATTTATAAATTTTTGGATTTCCTGATCAATAACTACCTTGGTATTGTATATATCCGAATATAACGTGATTTTATTGCCTAAAAAATTCATAAAAATGTTCCAGTTGGTTGCACTGTAATCATAATAATTGAGGTCAACCTGCAAGGCCGTTGATCTTTTAAGTGTACATATAATAGGGCGATGGTCTGATGGTATTTCGTAATCCATTGTTTTTACGTCTATATCTAAAGCTGAATTGCTTAAAATAATATCGACTGTGGATGCTTCGCGATTGTGTTGATGGGGGAATAGGGTTGGTCTATTAGGGTAGTGAATGAAAAAATTGCTCGATTGCTGTAGGTTGAGTGCAATTCCTGCAGTATTATTTGAACGGCAATTCCAAGAACAATGTTTGGCATTTAGGTCACCAAAAACTATATATTCTTTGGTGGAAGGTGTTAGGTTCAAGATATCAGCACAGAAGTTATGAGTATATCTTGGTGAATATAACGAAGATACAACAATAGGTCTATTATTTATAATAACTTCAATTGAGATGTTTTCGATTGATGATGTGTTTGATATAAAGAGTTTTTTATGAGCGACAGATTTATGAATTAACAGAGCTACTCCTCCTCCTCTTGCATCTGTTCTGTCACTTCTATATAAATAATAATTTTTAAAATAGGGTCTATGATTTTCTGAAAAAAATGTTTTATTCAAAGACGCTATTTTAATATTTTCTCGTTCAATTAGTATCTCAAATTGTTTTAATTTAGAAAAGTTTGAAATGCCATTAGCATTCAAGTGAAGCATTTTGAATTCGTTTAAATTATTAGTATAATCCATGGGCGTATTTTACCATTGACATTACAACTTTGATTTGTTGTACTTTTGAAGTGCACCTATGCAAATCATCCATAGCTGTAGTGAAAATATCAAAAAGCTCATCAATGCTAAATAAATCGTTGTTTGTTTTCAGCTGGTTAGCATATGTAGCTTTGCTGTTATTATTGATGTTATTGTTACAATTTGTGTTGTTGTTTCTTAAATTAGGGAAATCTCCCACATTAAATTGAAATGAGTTATTTTGTTGTTGTCTGCTTTTATTCGGACTTTTAGAAGTAACTCTTGTTCTAGTTTCCAAATAGAGAGAACGTAACGGACAGTTGATATCGTTTGCAGAGTGATCAGTTCTCTCTTTTCCTTGTTTTTTGCAATTAAAGCATGTAAAAACAGCTGGTCTTTTTTCGTTTGTGTTAAACGGACACACACTTGTATGATGTTGTTCTGCACATATCATACAGGCAGCACTACGATGACAATGTTCACCGCCATGGCCATACATTAAGCAGTTCCAGCATTGAGTTGGTTTATTTCTGGATTTAGATTTGTATTTTTTCCAGGAAATTATTATATTTGAAATTGTTCTTACGTTTCTTAAGGCAGTTGGGTTAAAATTTTTACGTACAAATTGAACTTTGTATACTGCATTGTTGTTCGAACTGAATTTGGTGACTATTTCAGCTACGGAAGAAGGGGACAGGTTGTAGTTTTTTAGCTCTGCGGTGATGTCCTCAGTTTTTATGCGGGGTAAACCGTGTAAAAAAGTGGTGTATAACCTATTATCTTTGGAGCCATAAGAGTGAAACTCCAACTTACTCTCTTTAAGAATTTGCTTGTAGCATTCGAACATTTCTTTACTTGGAGCAAAAATTTTAGTACCAATTGAAGTACGTTTGAAAATACAATCTTTACCAAGTAGTTTTTGTATTTCTGTAAATGAGGCGTTAGCTTCAACAACAATAGGTGGAGGTTTGTGTTGTTTAACCTCGTTAATATTTGATACAGGAGTGACGTCCATATCATTAAGGCCAGCAAGCAGGCTAAATCTATTGCTTGAAGTTGACGCGATGTTCGGGTTAAAACCCGGAGGAAGTTTTGTCATCTTCTTGTTGGCAAGGAGCTTTCTTTTTGATGAAGATTTGGCCCCTCGGGCCATCGCTAGATTTTTTATTCCTGTTTTAAGCTGAATTGACTACCACGTGAGTTCAAATGAGATCAAGAATAGGCAATTGCAAAAACAAAAATATACACTTGTTATTAATTTTAAATAGTTGTACTCTATGCGCTTTAATTATTTACACGACCGTTCGTAAAGAGAATTAGATTCGAACTCGGAGATTACCTTAATATAACTCCTTACTCTAAGAGAATATTTGGTGTGTTGTTGGAATAATAATAACTTTAATATTTCTTCATAAAAATATAATAACTCAACTCAGAAGAAATAAAAATTTAGTTCACGATGACTAACGTGCATTGATATCCGCATGGCAATTTTTATACCCTATACCACCATGTGGTTTGGGTATAATGACTTTGTGCTGCTGTTTGTAACTACCAAAAATATTTGACCTAGACCCATCTTTTATTATACCGATCGAATCAGAATCACTATCTGATTCGATTTAACAATGTCCGTCCGTCCGTCCGTCTGTGTTTCCATGTAAAGCTTGTAATCAAACTGCAGATCGCAAATATAAATATATGTTTTGATGACATTTGGTATTTAAGCTTCTGTCGGCCATAGGATGAACGCTATTGAAATTGGTGAAAATCGGTCCATGTTCACACCTAGCCCCCATACAAATGACCCCTATGAAATCGACATATAGCCATAAGATCCAAATTGTCATATAGATCTTACTCAAATTGGGATTGTATACGTCTATTACATCCACTAATGAGTAGTCCAAAAATGATCCTTATAGTAAAATTCTTAGTCATAGGCCCCATATAGAGCTGTTTCCCGATCTTCACTTAAATCTATCAAAAAACAAAAATATTGCACTGATTCTTCTCAAATTTTGTTTATATATATTTTTGCAAAAATTCAAGAGACTTAACCAAACATGATCAGGATCGGCCCATTTTTGGACCCAGTCCCCATATAGATATAGCATCCGATATGGACTTTTTCATATCTGCAGTCAAAAAAATTAATAAAAATCCCACTCAAATTTAGTTTATGCTTATTTTCTATATCCCGTTAGTTGGGCCTAAGAGATAGGGTCTTTAAACACATGGTATAGGGTATCGTATACTCGGTCTAGACCGACTATAATTTTCTTACTTGTTTATATCTGCAATACGTCTTTGGAATATTATTCCTCCAACAATTAAAGAAACCAGCAACGAGTTAGAATTAAAAAAAAAAATATTTGAATTTTATTCATAGATAACTTTTTTTCAATAGAATATGTTTTATTAGAAAATATTATTTGTTTATAAATTGCTAACAACATTACGTTGTTCGAAAAATAGTTAAAAATTTTATTTGGTATGTAATTGTTATTTTACTTGTTAATTTACATTATACCGCCATAGGAATTCTACTTTTAAGACGAGCGTTTTGTTGTAGAAATTACAAAATAATAAATAAACATATACTCTAATGCAGCAAATGCTATAAACATAACGCGCAAAATGTCAGCAACTGCTATCATACACAAGAAACAAAATTTAGAATAACAACAATAACAAGAACAGCATAGAAATATCATATATTTTTTAGGAGCTTTTTTTAAATTTTCTTTGAAATTTCGGGACCGCTTTATATGATTTTAAACAGAACAAGTAAGAAAATTATAATCGGTCTAGACCGACTATATGATACCCTATACCATGCATTTAGAGACCCTATCTCTCAGACCCAACTAACTGGATATAGAAAATAAGCATAAACCAAATTTGAGTGGGATTTTTCTTAATTTTTTTGGCTGCAGATATGAAAAATTTCATATTGGATGCTATATCTATGTGGGGACTAGGCCAAAAAATGGACCGATCCTGACCATGGTTGGTAAGGTCTCTTGTATTTTGCAAAAATATACATATACAAACAAAATTTGAGAAGAAACAGTGCAATATTTTTGTTTTTTGATAGATTTAAGTGAAGATCGGGAAGTTGCTCTAAATGGGGCCTATGACTAAGAGTTGTTCCATAGTGATCATTTCTGGACTACTCATTAATGGATTTAATAAACGCATATAAACCCAATTTGACTAAGATCTATATGACAATTTGGATCTTATGGCAATCTATGTCGATTTCATAGGGGTCATTTGTATGGGGGCTAAGTCTGAACATGAACCGATTCTCACTAATTTCAACAGCGTTCATCCCATGACTGACAAAAGCTTATATAACAAATTCCGTCAAAATATGTTCATATTTGCGACCTGCAGTTTGATTACAAGCTTTACATGGGCAATCAGACGGACGGACGGACGGACATCGTTAATTCGAATCAGATAGTGATTCTGATTTGATCGGTATAATAAAAGATGGGTCTAGGTCAAATATTTTTGGTAGTTACAAACAGCACCACAAAGTCATTATACCCAAACCACATAGTGGTATAGGGTATAAAAATGAGCAACCAATATGACCCACTGAAGGTGTGATTGTGATTTCCATAGGTGGACATAGCTATATCATATCCGTTAGTAATACGTACTTAGAAAACTACTTAGACTACATTTGGTACATTTTTTAGTCATAAAAATCAGAATCCATGAGAGCATCGAGGTCATCTTCATCCTCATCTTGGCGTTAGATTCTATCCAGAATTTTCTCCATTCTATGGTGAGGAAGTGCTTTGAACCATTCATGAAAAACTGGTCGTAAAATAAATGAATGGATGACAAACGGAATACTGGTACTAATGGAAGAACGTCGCAGATGTAAAAATTTTTTTTTTTTCCATTATTCATTCCATTTGAGAACATAGGGCTTTTACAAGGAAATTCCAACTTATCCTATCATTACATAATACTTTTATTTCGTCAAACGATTTGTTTTGGATATTGAGTTCTTGTAGGGTTGTTCTACGCCAGGTGTTCTTAGGGCGGCCTGAGCGTCGGCTACCTTGGGGATTCCATTCCAGTGCAGTCTTGTGATGCTGCCAATTAATCTTCGCAAAGTGTGGCCTCTCCATTTCCACTTTCGTCTTGCTATTTGGCGAAGTATGGGCTCTTCGTTTGTTAGTCGCCAGAGTTCAAGGTTGGTGATGAAGTTAGGCCAAAAGATGCGGCATATTATGAGCAAACATATGTTTATGAAAGCTTGCAATCTTCTCGCTATATTATTCGTCATAAGCCATGATTCGCTTCCATACAGCAGTGTGGATTCCACACAGGCTTTGAAAATATGAATCTTCGTACATTTCGAGATTTGGGGGAATCTTCACGTTTTATTTAACCGACCCAAAGCGGACCTTGCCTTATTTAACCTGTGTGACATGTCTTCTTCCACTCCTCCATCTATCGACATCATGCATCCTAGATAACAGAAGGATTTAACATATTTTATACGTTGGTCTTGTACTACAAAGTGGTTATCAGTGGTGTTATTTATACGCATTGCATGTGTTTTGGCAATATTTACTTGCAGTCCTGCTCTATTTGCCAACACATCCAAATCATTTATTTTAATCTGCATATCGTTAAACTTGTGCGATATGAGACAAATATCGTCAGCAAAATCCAAATTTTCTAGATGGTTTTAGAGATCCCACACAATACCCCTTCTTTTACTGCATACTTGTGTCATAAGCTTGTCCAAAATAACGGCGAACAATAATGGAGATAGAGGGCAATCTTGTTTAACACCAGCGTTTCTCGTGAAATATTCGCCGATCATGCCATTATGTCGAACTTGGAGAATGGTATTGCTGTACATAGCTTTAATCAAATTTATCAATTTTGCTGGTACACCTTTTGCTTTTAATGCATCCCATATTGCAGTACGTTTTATTGAGTCGAATGCTTTTCGAAAGTCTATAAATACTCAATGAAGCGGTTTACGCCATTCGACAGATTGTTCTGTTATTATACGGAGCGTATTGGCTTGATCCAAACAGTTGCGGTGTGGTCGGAAGCCTGCTTGCTCATCATGTAGCGATTTTTCGATACTGTGTAATCTGTTATTTATTATGGTAACAATAACCTTGTACACAGTGTTGAACAGATTAATACCTCTCCAACTATCACACTCAACCAAATGATTTTTCTATGGTAGCTTTACTATCTCACCTTTTGTCCACGTATTAGGTAGCTGCTCATTTAACAAAGCATCACGTTTATATGAATGGATGATTTCCGCGGCTATTGCTGGGAAATTAAGTTATGAAATTAAAATTTAAATTATGAGATTAAATATGAATTAAACAGAGAATTCTAACAGCGATACGCATCGTTAAGAATGAATACCAAAATAGTTAATGTCAGGTAATCGAAAAATTGCAGGATTTACATGACGACTTTATTCTAGATAGAAAACTATAGGAAGCCGCCGGGATATACCGCAAAACAACCCCAACAACAATAACGAAACTGCTTTCGATATTACAGAAAATAAGACTATCTTTAATGAGCAAGTTGGAGAAGTAATTATTGATAGCAGTCGATCGAGGGCACAAAAACCACTTACATGGGTTTAGATGACTAAAACACACGTGGAGTCAGCAATAAAGTCCCTACGAGACAAAAAGCATGTCGCCCTGATTAGTTTCCGTTTGAAATAGTGAAATTGATAGACGATTGATAGACTTAATTTACGATACGGGAAAATTCCCATAAGATTGGCCTAAATCAACTTTTATAATTATTCCTCAAAAAAAATACTCAAAATATTCCTCAGAATAATTAACTTCAGTTTGGTTTTGTAGAAGGCACGCGCAACCGCGACGCACTCTTATAAATACAATTACTGGTTCAGAAATGCTGAAATGCTTTATTGATTATGAAAAATCTTTTTGATATTGTGCAGCATGATAAACTGATGAAAATTCGTATATCCATCGGCATATATGAAAAAGAAATCTGATATATTAGGAGCCTGTATTGCCATAAAACATCACAGTGGAACCAGGCAAGGTTTATACTGCCACCATTATTATTTTATACCTAATCAAAAAGAATCAGATAGGAATCTATCAGCAACATTCGAAAAGATATATATATATATAAACGGCGTGTTCCTCAACAACATTATATATGCTGATGACACCAACTTAATGACTGATAGTATGTCTGATCTATCTCCAAGATCTACTGGACAAACTGATTCTATACAATGAAACATACGCCTTGAAGATTAACGTACGGAAAACTAAATGTATAATTGTAAGTAGAAAACTAGCTAAAAAATAACCTATGTCGAAGTGGTATATCTTGGATTTTAATCAACTACCAGGGGATGTTTCGAAAGGAATATGATGCCGTATTGAAATGGAAAGAGAAGAATTTTGTATTTTATCTTGACATTAATCTTGTAAATTCTGATATATTCAATGCAGGTATGTACCATAAAAATAGTGGATATTAAGAATCTAGAAGCCCTCGAAATGTGGATTTATTGACGTGTTCTCAAAATACCATGAAGCCACTTTTTATTGCACAGCAAATTACTATTGAACAGCAACACACTGCTACGGAGAGCTCTTAACCATAACACCGCGTTACACACATTCTGTCCTATGAACCAAATATACTTTTTCGGAAAGGGGAGAAAAAATAAAAATACACGTGTATCGGCGATTTTCAAGTACACGTCAGAATTTTTTTTTTATGTATAAAGTATAAAGCTCGTAGTGTCCGTCTGTCCGCCTGTGTGAAAGATTTTGGATAGATTTTTAATCCTTTTTCCGTGATCCAATCGAGCTGAATTTTTGCAGGCAGACTCTTTGAAATGTCTCTATCACGCAAAATTTTTTAAAAAATAGATTTTTTATCAATTCTCAGATTTTACTGATTTTTTTTTTTTTTTTTTTTTTTTTTTGAAAAAAATCTTTTTTTTCACTTTTTTCAGCATAATTTGAAGGGACTCCAAATTTTTAAACTACTAAAGCGTTCCGAAAAATGCAGTGCCCGACTCGAAATAACTTTTGTTACTTTTGTGGCTTATTCGCACCAAGTAAAAATTTGAAAAATATTACGAAAACAGTGGTTAATTCGTTTCAGAAAATATTCAAGACTGCTTATGTTCCTTACTTGTGGTATACTCCGGAAGTTGTGTGCGACTATTGCTATAGTTTATAGTTTACTGATGGAAGGTCAACAATAAAGTACGCTGTACCAACAATTTGGCTACCACGTCCGGAGCACTGCAATGAATTGTGCTACTTTTGCGTAACTTTTACTTAAACTAAAGGGTATCAATACTTTCGCCGCAACAAAATTCACTACGCTAATGTGGAATCGGTAATTCCAGCGGTTCTGTACTCACCAGAAGAATGTATAGCGGCTTCAATGGAAATTTTTGATGATGTTCCCGAATTAAGCCATGGAGAACCAACAGTAGTACCAACAATGCTATCAATATTTCTTGCATCGAACGCGAGATGCGAGAATCCAGAAGTATCGGAATTTGTACCAACACCCAGTGAACTTGGGACTACAGTGCCGCATTTAGTAATGCAAGCCGACTTCAATGACCCTGTACGAGAAGGAAATTTGTCGAGGAGAAGAGCGGAACTCTTTGCGTTACGCTTTCAGTAGTGAAATATAGTGGCTGCTGATTTTAAAATAACAGCCGCTCGTGATCGACGTAGCACTATTCCATATGACGAATTTTTTAAATTGCACGAAGATCGGGAAAAAAACCTGGCTTATTGTTATGATATTGATTCGATGTTTGCAAAAATTGGTTACCCTCATATTTCACAGGAGTGGCGACTTTTCATCGATGCACCGGTCAACAGCCTTAAGGTCGTGCTGCTTCATATCGGTAACAAACATCCATCTGTTCCGATCGCATATACCACAAACCTCAAAGAAACATGCGAAGGCATGGAATTAATATTACAGCTGATAAAGTACCAAGAGAATAATTGGAAAATATGCTGCGATCTGAAAGTGGACGGATTACTCATGGGTGTTAAGCGTGGATTTCCAACCCACCAGTGCTTTTTGTGTACATGGGAAGGTCGCAAAAGTGATCAGCATTACACTGAATTTAAGTGGAAGCCGCGAACATGCTACAAAGTACGCGTAGAAAGTATAGAGAATCTACCATTGGTGCAGCCATATCAAATCATTTTGCCACCACTACACATTAAGCTTGGTCTCGTATCAAATTTTGTTAAAAAAAACTGGATCGCGAGGGCGAGGCAATTGCAAGTTTGTGCAAAATTTTTCCGAAATTGAGCGGCGAAAAAATTTATGCAGGTATTTTTTTAAGAAGTCATTCAGTAACTTTATTTTTTTTTAATTATGTGTATGATTTAAGGTGTTTTCAATGGTTCACAGATAAAAAAAATAGTTGCAAGTTATGAATTTTCATCAAAATTGAATGCTATCGAACAACGTGCATGGAAAGGCACAGTTGCCGTTATTGAGCAGTTTCTTGGCAACAAACGAGCTGCCAATTATAAAAAATATTGTCGCAGAAATGATTTCGGCATATGGCGAAATGGGCATATTAATGTCGCTAAAGATCCATTTCCTTCACAATCATTTAGATTTTTCCCTGATGATTTAGGAGCCTGTAGTGATGAGCATGGCGAAAGGTTCCATCAGGACATTGCGGCTATTGAAAAGCGCTTTAAAGATCAAGACATTACGAATATGCTTGGCGAATACTGTTGGTCTATTTGTCGCGATACTGACACAAATGTTTACAAACGAAAAAATAAAAGGCCTAAGTTTCTTTAAAAGCATTGAAATTTTTAATGTTACAGTTTTTAATTTTAATATAACAAAATTAACGAACTGAAACCGTTACAAAAAACCGATAACCATTTTTTCAAAAAAAAAAAAAAAAAAAAAAAATCAGGAAAATCAGAGAATTGATAGAAATCTATTTTTTAAAAAAATTGACGTAATACAGACATTTCCACGAGTCTGCCTGCAAAAATTCAGCTCGATTGGATCACGACACATGGGTTAACAATCGACCCAAAGTCTTTCACACAGGCGGACAGACGGACACTACGAGCTATATACTTTATACATAAAAAAAATTAAAATCGCCGATACACGTGTATTTTTATTTTTTCTCCCCTTTCCGAAAAAGTATATTGGTTCGTTTTTGTAACGCGGTGTAAGGAACCCAATATATAAGCTGTTACAAATCATTACGCGAATAAATGTTGAAGGAAGGCCTACTAGAAGACGAAAGTAAATAACACGGCTTAATAGCATACAGGTGTGGACTGGTATTCGTGATGTACGGAATCTCCTTTTGGAAAGGTTAAAAAAAAAATATTAAATTATTTGAAATATAATACAATAAAATTTAGTTGTATTGGCATATAAAGAAGAAGAAGAAAATAATCTGAATATATGCGTTTTCCTTTTTCTTTTCTTATTGTACGATTTAAATTTAAATACAACTTTTATTTAAATTTTATTAACATTTTGCGTATATACGTTTTTTTTAATATTTATTATTTTTGTCAAAATTATAACATTTTTATATTGTTTTCAAATTGCTATTATTTTATATGGAATGATTCTGTGCGAAAGTAATAAAATTTTTAATAATGTAGCTCGAAAAACCGAAATAAATAACTAAATAAATAAATCCTCTTCAAAAATACAAATTTTAGAACAAATTCAAAAAGAAAGCAAGCATAAAAAACTAAAATTTTGATTGTTTTTGTTGTTAGTGAACCATGACCCATTAAAAATATACAAATATACATATAGCGCTTATCGGGCATCATAAAAAAGTTTAAAGTGAATGAATGGAAATATGTCCATATAAATTTTAAGAAAAGAAGAAGTTTGCTCAAAATTCTAATTAAGGGGGGAGGGGGTAAGGTTCAAAACCTTTATTCTGCATTCATTTTTCTGAATTTAAAACGTGTTGAGAATGTTGTATCAAAACTGCAATTAAATTGGAGCAAAGCTAACGAAGATATAGCGTTTCAAATGACCGGCCCCATACGGTATATCGAATATAAATCAGTTTTTAAAAAACTTTAAATCGATTTTCTCGCAAATAAATGTGTGAAGCCCATGAACATCATACCCAAGATCTACTGGTCCGATTCTTTTGAAATTTTACACAATGTTTCTACATAACCACGAAGAGTTTTTTTTTTATTTTAAATTTTTTCCCCCCATTTTTAAAAAACAAATTCACATAAATTTTATACAAAAATCGTGTTTTTCACTTCAAAATGCTGCCAAAAATATAAAAAAAAGTTGAAAGAAAACTCTTCTTGATTACCTCAAGAAACATGTCACCATTGAAATGCATTTTAATTTTTCTATTTCACATGCTCCGGTAACGAGTTATGATGTTCACCGCAAAACAACAATGCCTCCGGGGATTCGCTGTCACGGACTTATTTATTAAAATTTTTAACTTACAATTTTTTCAAATGTATAATGTAATGAATGCATGGCGTAGAGTACAAATGTACAACGAGCATGAACAAATGACATGCATTCATATAATGTATTTCCGGGTGTTACTCCAATTAATATATTATGCATAACAGTCAATGTACTTTTTATGGAATTCGGCTAAGCATTTTAATTGTAGCAATCGAAATGAGAGCGAATTAGAACACCACGAACAAAACTGAAGATTATGACAAAGTATGTGTTAAGCGAAGTCATGCCCGAAAATACATATTGAATTAATTGATACTAATAATTGTATCTCTTTCATTAATAGAATTATAAGGTATATATAAGCAGGGCATTTTATTAAATAAAGCAGAATGAATCCAATGATCGTTTTAAAGTAAAAGAAATAGTTGTGTCTTATTAATTGAACACACATTCACAAAACATTAGTATATCATTCACTTATTATTACATGGCGATCCTGCCAGCTTACCTTCATCCATCTGATGTACTGCCGATTGCAACAAGATAAGAAGCAAAAATTAAAAAATATAGCAATTTAATCTTGCTAAATTTAATTTTGCTTAATCCTACAGCAAAAGGAAAAAGACAAACATAGCTTACGCTAAGTCTTTATCCTTCAAGGCTAAAGGATGAGAAGTTGAAATAATTATAAGTTAATTGAGGAAACAAGCCAGAAACAGGAAAGGACTAAAATCAACAATATATACTTCAGGGAAAGTCTGCAAACAGAAAACTTTTACAATGGGAGGTACACAGACTAAGATAAATGAAGTGGTAGCCGCAACCGCCAACGCTCCAGTGGCTGTAAGCATCAGCGTAGATATAGTGATTTTACTATGCGCTATGACGACCATAACAGTCATCGTAAGGTATCTCAAAAGATACATAAGGGCTCAAATCCGCAGACAATTAGTACGAAAAATATAAGGACAATTTAGTAAATTTTAAAATGAATGTAAAAAAAAAATCAATCGAAATAAAAAAAACTTTGTAAATGGGAATTAGATACATTTGTAATTTAAATGTAAATCTAAATTCAGATATAAAAAAAAATAATGTTCAGAAATACCAAAATCTAAAATTTAAAAAAAAAAAAAAATAAATTATGAAGATGTGAAGTAAATTAAGAAATTAATACAAAACAAAAATAAATAACAATAATGATAACATTGTTAGAAAATCAATAATTTAATTATAAAATATTTATTTTTTATATCTATATGTAAATTCCCAATATGAAAATTTTCTTTAATTTTAACTAAACCAAAACATTATTTTTATATAAATAAAAATATATACCTATATAATTGAAACAAATTAAAAAAAAAAAAAAAAAACTTATTGGAAATGAATTTTTGTGTATTGAATGATAACAAAAAAATTTTTTTTAGAATAGAACAAGATATATAAGAACAGGAAAGATTCGAATGGAAGGGCATTAATTAACTCAAATGGAGAATATAGTACAAAACCTGGAAATATTAATTGCAAATGCTAAAAAATTCCTTAACAGACCATATTCACAGGAAACCATATATGCAAAGAAAGTAGAGATAGAAGATTTACAGAGGGATTTAGAAGATACGATAGTGAATGATAAAACCCCCTATGACATTAGTAGAAAACTTGTGGAAAGGTTTAGAAAATTAAAGGAGGAAGCACTTGAGCACTTATCCCAAACTTTACTGGAAGAAATGAAGATTTGACTACTTTTGTATCAAATGTGAGTCTTATAGCATGAACAATACCACAGGAAAAACAAAACTTTTTCTTAGAATTTATTTTTAACACAAAATTAAACAGAAAAGTGCAGAATAGAGTTAAACAGAATAATGTAACAATAGATGAACTTTTAGCAGCTCTAAAAACAACGTTCAGATCAATCAAGAGTTCAAATACTATCCTGAATGAACTGAACGGACTGAAACAGAGAAATAACGATCTTACTGGTTTTGCCACCAAAATAGAGAATTTAGTTTCAGAGCTAAACGGGATACAAATTTCTGAGGAAGGCGAAGCAAACAGACAGTCGATAATAAATACAAATAATAGAATAGCATAGAACACATTCGTGAATGGTTTACAAAATGTACAGACCGTATCTACAATTAATTAGAGTAACACCCGGAAATACATTATATGAATGCATGTCATTTGTTCATGCTCGTTGTACATTTGTACTCTACGTCATGCATTCATTACAATAAATTAATAATAACAAAAAGGTTGAAGAAAACATAAATATTTAAATGATCCACCCTTATCAATATCTTCAAAAAAAACAAGTAAGAAAATTATAGTCGGTCTAGACCGACTATACGATACCCTATACCATGCGTTTAGAAACCCTATCTCTTAGGCCCAACTAACTGGGCATTGAACATAAGCAAAAACCAAATTTGAGTGGGATTTTTATTAATTTTTTTGGCTGCAGATATGAAAAAGTTCATATCGGATGCTATATCTATAAAGGGACTAGGTCCAAAAATGGACCGATCCTGATCATGTTTGGTAAAGTCTCTTGTATTCTGCACATATATTTTTAATAATATCATCACGAAGAATGTTTATCCCAAGAACTGGAAATATGCTAAAATTATACCCACCCCAAAATCAAACAATGAATGTCGCCCAATTGCTATATTGCCTTACTTATCTAAAGTGTTTGAACGATTACTCCATCAACAAATTGTTAAGTACGTTAATGATAAAGGGTTGTTTTCAAAAAGACAATCTGGATTTCGACGCAGTCATAGCTGCATAACTGCCCTTATTGATGTTTCTGAAGAAATCCGTAGCAAACTTGATGATGGAAATATCTCATTCCTTGTTCTTCTAGACCATTCCAAGGCATTTGACACTGTGGACCATGAAGTTCTCTGCTTAAAGCTGCTCAAAATGTATAATTTCTCAACTTTATCAACACGTTTAATTTCATCGTACTTATCAGGCCGAAGTCAATCTGTTTGTGTAAATAATAAAATATCTCGCTCGTTACCTGTTTTGAAAGGCGTGCCACAAGGGTCAATACTTGGGCCACTACTTTTTACACTCTATATAAATGATTTGGAACAAAAACTACAATACTGTAATGTACACATGTACGCTGATGATGTACAACTTTATATAAGTGGTGACTCAACTAATATAAATAACTGTGTTGAGAAACTAAATTCCGATCTAAAACATGTTCATGAATGGGCAAATTCGAATGGATTATGTATAAATCCCAAGAAGTCTAAGTGTTTGGTAATTGCCAAGAAAAATTTAAAGTTGTCCGTTGAACCATTAATAATGCTTGATAACAATAAAATTGAAATTGTATCTACGGCCAAAAATCTTGGTATCACTTTTAATTGTACACTTACATGGTCTGACCACATAAATGCTGCTGCAGGAAAAACATTTGCAAAGTTACGATCTCTTTGGAATACTCAATTTTTTACACCACCTAATATTAGAATTCTACTTGCAAAATCTTATTTAATACCTACCTTACTATATGGTTGCGAAATATATGCTAGTTGTGACTCAAAGAGTCTGACAAAACTTATATCTACCTACAACGCTATACTGAGATATGTTTTTAATTTGAGGAAATATGACCACATCTCTCAGTACTCTAAAAAGCTCTATGGAGTTAAAATTACTAATCTCTTGAAAATAAGAACTTTGATCCTCTTACACAAAATCGTATACACTCATGAACCACCATACCTCTTCGAAAGAATCCAATTTACACGTTCTAGTAGATCTAATGACATTATACATATAAGACATAGAAGTTTAATATCTGACTGGCAATTCTATGTTAATTCAGTCCGTCTTTGGAACACACTACCTTCGACCATTAAATTTATAAGCAACGCTTTGCATTTTAAAAGAGAACTCTTTCTGTACTACTCATAAAATACTTTTAATTTTGATTTTTGATATTATTATATTATTTTTCTATGCTATTGTAATCTTATTAATTATATTATATAAAAAGGTTTTTAATTGAATTATTTAATGTTCAATGTTCAATGTAAAATTTTATTCTCATTTTTTGATTCTCCTATGTTGATATCCATATCTTCTATTACTCAATGTTTTTCTTTAATAATCTATTGTATTATTCTTTAATTTTACTTTAAGCAATGTAAAATTTCCATAATGCTTTTTTACTTGTTACTAATCCTGTACTTTAATTATAAGATTTATGTCTTGTTGTATAGGATACTATAATAAATAAAAATAGGGACTCTAAACCATGGTATAGGGTATCATATAGTCGGTCTAGACCGACTATAATTTTCTTACTTTTGTTTTTTAATAGATTTAAGCGAAGATCGGGAAGCAGCTCTATATGGGGTCAAAGGGATCATTTTTGGACTACTCATTAGTGGATGTAATGAACGCATACAAACCCAATTTGAGTAAGATCTATATGACAATTTGGATCTTATGGGAATTTATGTCGATTTCATATGGGTAATTTGTATGGGGGCTAGGTCTGAACATGGACCGATTCTCACCAATTTCAATAGCTTTCATCCCATGGCCGATAAAAGCTTATATACCAAATTTCGTCAAAATATATTCATATTTGCGACCTGCAGTTTGATTACAAGCTTTACATGGACACACAGACGGACGGACGGACGGACGGACGGACGGACGGACGGACGGACGGACGGACATTGTTAAATCAACTCAGAAAGTGATTCTGATTCGATCGGTATAATTAAAGATGGGTCTAGGTCAAATATTTTTGGTTGTTACAAACAGCAGCACAAAGTCATTATACCCAAACCACATAGTGGTATAGGGTATAAAAAAACAATTAAGAGTATTAAATTCGGCTGTGCCGAATCTTTGATACCCTGTACATTATTGTAACCAAATGCTAAATTTTACATTAAAATGGCTAGCTTTTTTACAATGATGTTTAAATTAGTAAGGTATTTGACACAAATTTTATGTATTTTCGCTCTTTTTTAAATGAAAGCAATTATTAAATGCAATAGGCTACATACAATTAAATTCCAGTTTGTTTAAAGAGAGTAAGAGCATAACCATCTCATTAAATAAGAAGATAATCAGCCTGTTATCTCTTATCGATAAACCATTTGTTCGAACATACGCAGAAAAAGCAAAACAAACAAATAAGAAAATTATAAACGGTCTAGACCGACTATACGATACCCTATACCATGCGTTTAGAAACCCTATCTCTTATGCCCAACTAACTGGACATAGAAAATAAGCAAAAACCAAATTTGAGTGGGATTATTATTAATTTTTTTGGCTGCAGATATGAAAAAGTTCATATCGGATGCTATATCTATATGGGGACTAGGTCCAAAAATGAACCGATCCTGATCATGTTTGGAAAAGTCTCTTGTATTTTGCAAAAATATATACAAACCAAATCTGAGAAGAATCAGTGCAATATTTTTGTTTTTTAATAGATTTAAGTGAAGATCGGGAAGCAGCCCTATATGGGGCCAAAGGGATCATTTTTGGATTACTCATTAATGGACGTAATGAACGCATACAAAACCCAATTTGAGTAAGATCTATATGACAATTTGGATCTTATGGCAATTTATGTCGATTTCATAGGGGTAATTTGTATGGGGGCTAGGTCTGAACATGGACCGATTCTCACCAATTTCAATAGCGTTCATCCCATGGCCGATGAAAGCTTATACACCAAATTTCATCAGAATATGTTCATATTTGCGACCTGCAGTTTGATTACAAGGTTTACATGGACACACAGACGGACGGACGGACGGACGGACGGACATTGTTAAATCAACTCAAAAAGTGATTCTGATTCGATCGGTATAATTAAAGAGGGGTCTAGGTCAAATATTTTTGGTTGTTACAAACAGCAGCCCAAAGTCATTATACCCAAACCACATAGTGGTGTAGGGTATAAAAAGAAAAAATGTGTATATGCATCGCTGATACATATCTACAGTTGAGACCAAAAAAAAAAAAAGCTACGCTGAATTCTATGATCTTTGAATGCCTGTCTGTGCTTATAACTGCATCCAATTTATCTATTACTTTGGTTATACTCTACAATTATAGCCAACTAATTTAAGTCACTATATGGACAATTCCACGTGACTCACCTTACACTTTGGCATTTTTAGCAAGTTATTAAAATCAATTCATTCTGAGGAGATTCAAAGAATTTTTACAAAAATAGATTTGTACATTAATAGGTACTCCAT
This sequence comes from Cordilura impudica, assembly GCA_963682025.1. Taxonomy (NCBI): domain Eukaryota; kingdom Metazoa; phylum Arthropoda; class Insecta; order Diptera; family Scathophagidae; genus Cordilura; species Cordilura impudica. The sequence continues at coordinate 264,778,556 of OY821517.1, read as the reverse complement.
AGCTCAGAATTATTTGCAATTTTAACCTAAAGTAAACTTTTGTGGCAATTATAGCCTTTTTACAGCTGTGACTCACAACAAATTGGACACAAATTTTAGAGGCGAATGTTATATACTTAATTTTCTCCTCTTTTATAGACTGTACATCAAAGAAAAATAATGTGAGTCCGATCACAGGGGAGATGTGTAAACATCTAGTAATTAAAGATTTTTTCAAAGAGAAAGCGTCATCTATGTATCACTTATAACAATCAACTGCTCAACGGCTCTGCTAATATAAACATATTTATTATTATTTATTATTTCAACCGGTTCATTTTTAATTTTTCGTTTTTTATTTTTCATTTTCCATTTTTTATTTTTTATTTTTCAAATCTTATTTTTATTTTTTCATTTCTCATTTTTAATTTTTCATCTTTTATTTTTATTTTTTGTCTTTTATTTTTCATTTCTCATTTCATTTTTCATTTCAATTTTTAATTTTTAATTTTTAATTTTTAATTTTTAATTTTTAATTTTTTAATTTTCATTTTTTATTTTTCATTTTTTATTTTTCAGTTTTAATTTTTAATTTTTTATTTTTCATTTTTCATTTTTTAATTTTAATTTTTTATTTTTCATATTTCAATTTTCATTTTTAATTTTAAATTTTTCATTTTCCATTTTTAATTTTTCATTTTTTATTTTCCATTTTTTATTTTTCGCTTTTCATTTCCATTTTCCATTTTTCAATTTTCATTTTTCATTTTTTATATTTCATATTTTATTTTTCTTTTTTCATTTTTTATTTTTAATTCTTCGTTTTTATTTTTATTATTTCATTTTGCATTTTTTATTTCTCATTTTTCAATTTTAATTTTTTTTTTCAGTTATCATTTTTTATTTTTCATTTTTTGTTTTTCATTTTTCATTTCTCATTTTAATTTTTATTTTATATTTACTTTGTATGGCAGGTGCCACGCCTATTGGTCCGATACTACCCATTTTGCATCCGACTACTCACATTAATAATAGGTGACTTCAGAAAAATTTTAAAAACCCTCTCTACCACATTACTCGACATATATAATATTGAACTATTACTGGTATGTGAGGAACCACGCCCACTTATCCGATCCCGCCCATTTCCGGCGTAGCTACTAATTTTAACAATAGGTAACCTCACACAAATTTGCAAAGCTCTCCCTATCATAGTACTCAATATATATATGTACATGATATTAAAAATTTACTTTGTGTGGGAGGTGCCACGCCCACCAAAAAAAATTTAAAAAAATATAGCCTATAGCACTTCCCATATCCGCAGTAAGACTCTTTGAAAATTTCAGGAAGATCAGATGGGTAGTTACGGAGATTACCTCCTACAAACAAACAAACAAACACACATTACCTCTTTATTATATTAGTATAGATAACTTACTTTTATTATTGATTCATTACATTGAATTTTTTTGCTCGTTTTTGTAATATAAAAAATTATACCTTTCACAAAAGAAAACGATTCATGCCAATAAGAATATTCTTATAACAAAGGATAAAAAATAAAAAAGAGATGAATGGATACCGCTTTTATTTAAAAAACACATTTGAAGATCATATGACTCAGCGGTGCATCTTTTTCGAAGCAACTAATTGTGCACATTAGCGTGGCCCTACGTTATATGAACATTTTTTGATATAAAACTATATAAAACTAATAAATTTAAAGTTTGGGGACAATCGGATAAAGAAAAGTTGCGCCGGAAATCGATTGAATATTTCAAGTGCGTTTATGTGGGGAAAATATGAATTTTTTTTATCAGATTTTACGAAAGTTGCGTTCCATAGTGTAATTTTTTTCGACAAGTTGTCATACGAATTGATATCAGTTCTACATTTTCTTTATACCACGCTATATAACTTCAAAATCGAATAAAAACTCGCCAAGAAATAGCAAATGACCCAGACCACTTTTGTACCAAAAAAACACTTTGACGAAAATTTTTTCAACTTTATACCTATAAGTACTCACATATGAAGTATTGTTTTATTACCGCGTTGTTAACCTAGCGCGCAATTAGATCGAAAATGGGAAATTTTTTTGAAAAAATTGTGGAAACTCTTTTTTCAAGTTTAAAAAAAATTTTCTTAACACGTTCACTGCCCAGTATGAGTATACTCGTAGTTGGCTTCTAGGCAGGGACACTACGAGTATACTCGTAGTTGGCATATGATTTGTAATAGTTAATTTAATTTTACGGCGTAGTGCGTTAGACTCTGATATTTGTTTGGGCAACGGAGAAAAACTAGAAAAAAATTTTCATAGATATTTTATCCATAACTTTTCCTGAAATTTTGAAAACAATCTGAATAATACATTAAAACAAAACAATTATATTATGTATATATTTTATGGAAAATTGGTGCTGGCAAATAGCGTACACACAACAAAAACGAGTGCACAGGGTTTTGTCAAATACATATTAGAGATTAGCTATGTGAATTTTTAAGTAAATTCCTTTGCCAAAATTTGTTTTACAAAGATTTTTTTTCCGGATTTCGTGAAAACTTAGATTTTTTTTTAATATTCAGTAAATGTACTCTTTCTACATACTGTGTATAAAAAATTAATCACTTTTCTACTTTTAAATGCTATATTTTATCTTAATAGCCTAAATAAATAAATAATAATAAGTATAATAATAAATAATGACCCCATTAACCCTTTTGGACTTGGGGTAACATATGGCCTCAAGCTAATAAAAGAAAATTTATTTAAAAAACTCAAATATTTTGTAAGTGCTGTTGAATTTTTAAAAGCGTTACGTAAAATATTATAAGCTTTTATTATTATAATCTTCCGTTCCTAAAATTTCGGATAAATCCGCGAATATTGACCCATTATTTGCCAACGCCAGCTTTGGATTATAAGATGTTTTTAAATAAAGATTACCGATTATAATACTCGATGAAACCTCTATTTAGAATATCAGAAATATAATTCGATTCATTTTTTTATTAAACCCTTCAGTGCTCCTGGGATCAATATAATCTTTTTGCTATATCTTTGGTGCTTATTGCTCGCGAATATAAATTAAGATAACTCTAACCAATTTTATTATAAAATTATTTTATTTTTAAAATTTATTTGAAAATTTATTTATTTTGCTAAATTAAATAAGAACATTGTTGGACTATAACTCAACGTTATTAATTATACCCTATACCACTATGTGGTTTGGGTATAATGACTTTGTGCTGCTGTTTGTAACAACCAAAAATATTTGACCTAGACCCATCTTTAATTATACCGATCGAATCAGAATCACTTTCTGAGTTGATTTAACAATGTCCGTCCGTCCGTCCGTCCGTCCGTCCGTCTGTGTGTCCATGTAAAGTTTTTAATCAAACTGCAGGTCGCAAATATGAATATATTTTGATGAAATTTGGTATGTCAGCTTTAATCGGCCATGGGATGAACGCTATTGAAATCGGTGAAATTCGGGTGGCTTTAACCCATACAAATTACCCCTATGAAATCGACATAAATTGCCATAAGATCCAAATTGTCATATAGATCTTACTCAAATTGGGTTTGTATGCATTCATTACATCCACTAATGAGTAGTCCAAAAATGATCCCTTTGACCCCATATAAAGCTGCTTCCCGATCTTCACTTAAATCTATTAAAAACAAAAATATTGCACTGATTCTTCTCAAATTTTGTTTGTATATATTTTTGCAAAATACAAGAGACTTTACCAAACATGATCAGGATCGGTCCATTTTTGGACCTAGTCCCTTTATACATATAGCATCCGATATGAACTTTTTCATATCTGCAGCCAAAAAAATTAATAAAAATCCCACTCAAATTTGGTTTTTGCTTATTTTCAATGTCCAGTTAGTTGGGCCTAAGAGATAGGGTTTCTAAACGCATGGTATAGGGTATCGTATAGTCGGTCTAGACCGACTATAATTTTCTTACTTGTTTGAACTTGACTTTGTACAGGAAGGATATTGTCTTTTGTATGATTCTACTAGCCCAACTAAAACTGATTTTCTTATATGTTAACACTTTATTAAAATCTTTTAGGATGATTTTCCTTGCAGAAATTGTAACCTTTTATAAAACCTTCATTAGATTCCCACGTCGAACTGAGCTCTTGTCGCGATTTCGGAAACCACAGCCACTACGAAACACTCTTGAGGGAGTCTTTCCCATAAAGTAATTTTGAATATTCAGAACAGATAATCAAGCATCAACAACCCGAACACTACTTTCACATTACTTTCTGACACCTCTATTCAACCAACAATACTCTTGTCTACAATCCTTGTTACTGCTATGTATCTGTCATTCCTATGAGATGACATCGACAGCCCTCCCAATTCAAGTTAAACTCACGCAACTTCAACGTATGTATCCGACTCATCCATGATGCATCTCGCCCGGGTGCGAAATTGGCAAGATATACAAGGACTCTTCTTCAACGTGCCTAGCACACAACTTCCGACACTCCTTATCCTTCAATCTTTATAGCGAAATACTTGTCTACTACCATTTAAAACTATCGCCAATGTGGACGTCCGCTGAAATAGCAAGAATTATGTTCGACTCGTGCTTCCTTAATCCAGCGTACAATTTATGGGATGTGACCAACCAGCTCTTCTGGGTGGCTTTAACAGCACCTAGCCAGCGTCTTTTGCATGTGTTATTGTTCGGATTATCACCGTCAAGAGAATCCACGAATCATCTTAATTGGCATAATTGTGATATCCCGTAGTACCAATTTATAGCATTCGGTGAGGCTGTGTATCATAATCAAATCATGCTATTACCTGCTATTAGACTTAACCCTTAACCGCTAGGAATAATTACTAAAATTAACTTGCTTTGCCTAGAGTTGCCCAAGTGTACCGCTCGGAGATCGGTTAGAGGTACATATTGGCAACGGCTTTACCCCGCCTACACTCAACTTTAACCCCGTTGCAGCCATAGTAAGAATAGTAAGAAATAGTAAGAAATTCCTAAAAAATATCAAGCAGGCTCGTCAGAAGGCAATTGAATGAGGCAAAGTTGGTTGGGCCAATTTCTAGAAAAAAGCCAATATTGTCGAAAGAAATGAGCGGGGAACTTTCGCCAAAAACCATAAAGTTAAAGGCATCGAATTTTGGAAAATCTTGTATACCCTTTCTTGATCGTCCCAAACATCAGAAGTACAACCCTAGGTTCGCCCAGAAGAGAGTAAAACACTGGGATGTGGGTTGCGTTTTCTTGACATGTCGTAGAGCTCATTTTAAAGGTAAATGGCAAAGTGAACGAGTTTCAGCACTTGAACCAATCAGCAGAAAAACATATGGAACCAGATGCTCTCGATTTTGTGCCAATTACGTTAAAATTTATGTTAGATAATGACACAAGCGACTCCTCCAAACTAGTAAAAAAATGTTCTGCATTACCCAGCCCAAAGCCCTTACACGAATATAATATAAAACCTGTGGAATGAAGTTAGGCTTAATATAGAAAATATAAAAAAACAAGTAAGAAAATTATAGTCGATAAGGCCGACTATACTATACAATATACCATGCGTTTAATGACCCTATCTCTCAGGCCCAACTAACTGGATATAGAAAATAAGAATAAACCAAATTTGAGTGCGATTTTTATTAATTTTTTTTGGCAGATATGAAAAAATTCTTATCGGATGCTACGTCTATATTGGGACTAGGCCCAAAGAGTCTTTTCTATTTTGCCAAAATATATACAAACAAAATTTGAGAAGAATCAGTGCAATATTTTTGTTTTTTGATGGATTTAAGTTAAGATTGGGAAGCAGCTCTATATGGGATCTATGACTAAGAGTTGTCCCATAGGGATCATTTTTGGACTACTGATTAATGGATGTAATATATACATACAAACCCAATTTGAATAAGATTTATATGATAATTTATATCTTATGGCAATTTAAGTCGATTTCATAGGGGTCATCTGTATGGGGGCCAGGTCTGAACATGGACCGCTTCTCACCAATTTCAACAGCTTTCATCCTATGGCCGAGGAAAGCTTATATACCAAATTTCATCGAAATATATTCATATTTGCGACCTGTAGTTTGACTAAAAAGTTTACATGGACACACAGACGGACGGACGGACGGATATCGCTATATCGACTCAGAAAGTGATTCTTAGTCGATCGGTATAATTCAAGATGGGTCTAGGTCAAATATTTTTGGTAGTTACAAACAGCACCACAAAGTCATTATACCCAAACCACATGGTGTTATAGGGTATAATGATGACCTCAGTCTGCTACACAAGAAGCTTGGTACACAATAACTGACATCAGTATCCGTCAATAATCTGTCATCAAAAAAGGGGCTTCACGAAAAAATATTAATGATTTATATGTTTTTTATTCCAAAATTCTGTAACACAAAACAATATCAATAATATAAAAGTATAAAAATAGAAAAAAAAAAAGAACAGTAATTAAATTTGTAATAAGACCGCAGTCAATACGTCTTTTCCCAGTACAGATTTTCAACTACTATTTATATACAAGTGGATTGTGTGGCGCCTAGGCGCCCGTTTATTTTGACTTTAACAAACAAATTTTTTTTCCCATTTCAAAATTTTCCTATATTTTATATATTTAAAAAAAAATAATTTTAATGTTTTTAAAATTTAAAAAAAAAAAATCGGAAAACAGTTGTAAAAAATACAAACCAAAAACTTCGATTTTCAAATGAAGTTTTGTAAAAGGTACTTTTATGTATATTTTCGCATAAGTTTGCCAGTAGCCAACCTTTGCTTTATGTTTTCTGCTTCTATACATAAGAAGTTTTTAATATTATATGATTTTAAAAAAATATTTTATTTTGACAGAAACTCGGTAATTTTAGTCTTAATAATTTAATTTATGTTTTATAACTTTTTAAAATGCGTCAAAATAAATAAACTTATTCAACTAAAAAAGTTTTTAAACCTTTGGCCGGTCCCGCCGAGTTCCTTATAACCGAACTCCATTTTATTGTAGAAAAAATAGAATAGCATAGGAAAAAAAACGTTTTAGAGCAAGGTTCCTAAAAGTTTCTTAATGGGGGGAGGGGGGTTGGGGGGGTTTTAAAGGTTTTAAAAGTTAATAATAATAATTAATTGCATAATTCTTTTTTGAAGACATGAATACACGTTATAGCATAACATTTAAATAATCTTTGAAAAAATTTTCAACTAAAAATTTTAATAAATAAGTCCGTGACAGCCAATATCCGGAGGCGTTGTTGTTTTGCGGTGAACATCATAACTCGTTACCGGACCATGTGAAAAAAAAATCGAAATGCACTTAAAAGGTGACATGTTTCCTGAAGTAGTGACGAAGAGTTTTTCAATTTTTTTTTGCAGCATTTTGTGACGAAGAGTTTTGAAATTTTTTTTTTTTTGCAGCATTTTGATGAAGTGAAAAACGATTTTTGCTATACAATTTCGGGAATTTGTTGTTAAAAAATGGGGAAGAAAATGGAATTTAAAAAAAAAAACTTCGTGGTTACCTGATGATTTTTGTGTAGATATAGTGTCTAAAATTTCAAAAGAATCGATCAAGAAGATGTTCACGGACTTCGAACATTTATTTGCGAGAAAATCGGTTTAAAGTTTTTTAAAAACTGATTTGTATAATATATATCTTATGAGGCCGGTCGCTGGAAGCGCTGTATCTTTTTAAGTTTTGCTCTGATTTACTTAAAATTTTGACACAACACTCTCGACATGTTGTGCATTCAGGAAGAGAAATGCAAAGAAAGATTTTAAAACCAACCACCCCTTAAGGAAATGCAAACACCAATACATCAATGTACACAAAAAAGAAAAAAATATTTCATATTTCATCATACATGTAAACTGAAAAAAAAAGAGAATTACATTTTTTGCAAAGTTATCTATAAATCTAAAAAAGAAAAAATAAAAAATGCGCGCGTATTAGCTTTACTTCAAAAAAAAAAATCGCTTTTAATTCTTCCATGATAATTTCGATAAATTATTCAAATTAAAATCTTAAATATACCTTTTTACGTAATTTATGTTTGTCCAAATTTTTTTAAAAGCATATTATGCAAAAATTATTATTATGAGTGAAAAAAAAATTATTTTCCCACCTCCCCTCTAAAAGTACAATGTAATTTAATTATGCAAAGTTACAATAATTTAAATTTTAAACTTAATATTGCACTATTTTTTTCAAAGGCTTTTCAATACAGAGCTATAAACGAAATCATACGTTGGACAACAACAAAATCTACATTGAAGATCTCTTTTTTCTCAAATATTTATCAAAAAAGCATGCTCTTTGGTAAGTGCTGGCCATCAATGAACTGAGCGAAAGTACTCTTAGCAATACAAAACAATTTTGAGATGAAAAACAAAACAGACAAACGAAGAAGTTTAGTAAGTGTTGCCAATTTTGACAACTTATTGTAATTTCGACGATTTTGCAATTTTGCCAATTTTGACAACTTATTGTAATTTCGACGATTTTGCAATTTGTTAAAATGATTTGTTAAATTTGTAAAAATGATGATTGAAGATTTAAAGTTATCAGTAGTATAAAAATTACGATTTCAAGGGTTACCAATTAATGGGTTGTTTATCGAAAATTGATAGTTTTTGTTCAGTGAAAATGGAAATTACAAAGTATGTATAGATTTAATTATGGGTCAAGTCGTTTCAAAACGGAAATACCTTGAATTGCATCTCTATTTAAGATTTAAGTTTCAATTACTGCGATACTTAAAACCTATATTATATGCTATAGACACATATCAATAAAATTAGTTCATTGCTGTGTTAAGTTTTTTTCATTGAAATTTGATCACTAATACATTTTTATATATAGAAATTACAAATGCTGTAATAATATTCGTAATATGAATGATGTAAATAAACTTGATTGTTTCCTTTTGTAATATTTTGTAGAGTTTTATTTTTATTTTCTTGACAATTTCTTGTTTTAAAAATGACGATTTTGGCGATTTAGTTTCCAAGATTGTCGATTTTCAGAAGATTTTATTAGCAGCACTGGTTGGTAACATAGAAGAGAGAAAATTGTGTGTGGGTTTGTATAAAATGAGAAAGATTAAATTTTGTTTGTGTATTTCGCATAGCTTTGTAGGGAGTGCTATGTGTATTATTTCAGCGTTACAGAATCAGTCAGTCAGTCAGTGAGTCAGGGAACAGCGTAAATATATATAAGATAAATACATGAAGGAAAATTTTTGCGACCGTGTTTAAGTAAAATGCGATAACATCGAGAAGTGCCGCATGACAAAATTTATGTGTAATATGTGTTAAAAATCTATTAAATTATATAAAATAAAATATTTATAAAGAATAATTTTATAAGAGCCTAAATGTGTGCTAATCAGTTTTAGCTAATTCACAATTCATCATGATTGTATATCACACGCTCTCTGTTGAACTGTGAATTGCTAAAATTGATACTTTTAGTTTCTTATAAAATTATTTATTAACCCTGTCCGAATTAATTGGGGAGTGGTTAAACATTTTTCAAGTTTATGTAGTTGTTAATTTAAACCTAAATATGAATTGATATCAATTTCAAAGTCCTAACGCCTGGTTTAGGCGTTAAAAAATGTTGCCTTATGCAACATAGTGTGTTAGAAATGACTGATAAACATCCAAAATAGCTTTTTAGTGTTTTTTTTATTTCTATTGTTAAGCATTTAAATTTAAACTTTTAAATATCTTTATTACTTTTTTTTTTGATTATTTTTAAACTCACTTTTTTCACAAAAAAATTTTACATGTGCAATCAAATGAGATTAACTCCCAAATAATCTCTATCAATGCTTACAATAAAATACCTGCAGCTAAGCGTGCGCAATATATCAAGCTACTCTGAGAAAAAAACCTTAGGAGAAAAAACAAAAATTACGGGACTTATTAGCTTAAATATACAATATTGCCTATAAGGTTAACAAACTCATTTATATATCTTCTGTATGTTCAACAAATAGTTATTGTGAAATTTAATGAATTTTATTTAAATATTCATAAATTTTTTATATACATATATAGATTAGAAAAAACCATTGAAAGAAAAAAATTTTATGAAAAAATTAAATTTACTAGAATTTGCACTCGAATTTGTAATGCTGGGCTATACTAGTTTTATTTAGTTTAATATGCTGCCTTTCTGTATGACAAATACGGTATTCATAAGGGTGTCCTAACGGTTATATGAGTCGTATGTGCTAAAGTTGTGCAACAGTTGTACAATTGTTTTTAAACTCTTTCTTTTAACTCATACTCTGTCTGTCTGTCTGCCATGGTTGGACCCCATTCCCAATTATCCCATTGATCTGAAATTGGGCCCGTAGTTTTGCCGTGATACAGATTAATTTTGGCGTAGTCACGCTCAGCCCCGCGTGGTCACGCACAGTCACGGAGTGATGTAAATATCAGTTCCCCTTATCCGATCGATCTCAAACTTGGTGCATACACTTGCTGTGAAAAAAGATTAACTTTGACTTAGTCACGCATGGTCACGCACAGTCACGGAGTGATCTAAATGTCATTTACCCTCATCCGATCAATTTGAAACTTAACCCGTACACTTGCTGTAAAGAAATATCAACTTCGATATAGTCAAGCGCAGTCACTCATAGTCACACGCAGTCACGGAGTGATTTAAAACCAATTTTCCCTTATCCGATCGATCCAAAACTTGCTCGATGGACTTGCTGTGTAAAAAGATTAACTTTGACATAGTCAGGCGGAGTCACGAAGAGATTAAAACCTCACTTCCCCTCATCCGATGGATCTGAAACTTTGTCCATAGACTTGCTGTGGCCAAAGATTAATTTTAAGATAGACACACATAGTAACGCACAGTCATGTAGATATTCAAAACTCATACGCAAAAGGAAAGAAAGAGTTTTAATAAAAACTTCTTTTTATGGGTTAAATTATTAATATTCTCCATACAAATGAATCATACGACAATACAACATTGCAGGTATGTTGTTGCGGGGTACTATGTGATCACCTGTTCTTTGTTTACTATTTAATCAGCTTTTAGCGATTCTCGTAATTTATTTTTCAAAAGTAGTAGATAAATAAAAGTGGAATGAAATAATTACACTCAGATAAATTTTTTTGTAAAAGAACAAATATTTTGCTTTTATTTTAATTTTTTTTTTTTCAGATTTTAGTAATGAATATACGAAAGGTGTGTTCATATTTGTTCTATAATTTAATATAATTTAGCCTCCTTTGCCATAATTACTCTCTTCTCTTAATACTTCCAATCGTCAAGATTTGGTGTGTATTAGTGGGCAGGAAGTGCCGTTTCACATTCTATTGCTATTGGTTATAGTCTAGTGTCTAGTCTATGTGGTGATAGTCAAATTTTTAATTTTGTCTCAGTCTTAGTATACATTGGACTTGTTCCCATTACAACTAATGTCGTATACTAAATTCGATTTTTCATATATATCTAACGCAAGTTTTGTTCCGCTAAAAAGTTTCTTTTTACTGTATGGTTTGTTGAAACGCCAGATTTTATATGGCTTTGTCATAAATATTTGAATTTTTAGATAATTTTGAATATTCTGGAACGTAAGTAATTGCTTTAAAAATTTTTTGTTGTTCCGTGTTCTCCGTTTTACGTTTTTCAATTCTTATTACTTTTTTAATAGATCCGGCAAATCATTTATTACTAAAATATTCTTAATCTTATTTAAATTTATTCTAGGAAATTCTTTGTCACTTATACGAGGGTGGCCCTAGAACAACCAGACATGACAAAAAATCAAACATTTTGGGAAAATTGTCTTTATTTCTCAACATAATCTCCTTTCAGCTCGTTCCACTTTTCCCCAGCGATATTCAGTAGCTTCGAAACTTTGTTTAAACACTATGTAGTTCCTTAAAATAGCAATCAGCCGCAGACTCCACCTCTTATTTATTGGCAAATCTTTTACCATCGAGACATTTTTTCAAGTTTGGAAATAGAAAATAATCCGAGGGAACTTATTAATTTAATCATTTAAATGCCTCAATAAGTTAACATAATACTCGCCGTTGCACAGTGGCGCCTGTAGAACAAGTGAGGTTGCAAAAATCAAACATTTTATGTACGCCTTTAAAATATTGAATAAACTCATTTTACGAGAAATTGTCCAACGATTTCAAATATGCTAGTCTTATTACAATCAGATTTTGGTTCCGAAGATATAGCCCTTCAAAATTGACTAATTTTCAGGGTTCAAAAAACCAGACCATTTTTAGGTAATTTGTTCCGCTTTCAGATACAGTATCTCGAAATCTAGGTAAAGGATCGTCATTTTATTGATTTTATTGATAAATCTATTTGTTAAGAAAAGAATAAAAGAAATTGTACTGTTTGCTTAGTGTTTGTCTATGTAAACCGATATTTACCAACTATCCATTATTTCAATGTATCTCAAATTTTATGGAAAATGAAGAAACTATAAATTTCTATATTTGCCATATTTTCAAAACAAGTTCTTTCAACTGCCTGTCCTTACCCCATTCTTTCTAGAGGTAACATTTTGAAAAAAGACATGGTTCCAGAAATGTTTTGCATGCATTATTGCTCAATTCATGATATAACAGTGAAAATCCATTCTTATTGTTATTGTTTCGTTCGTTATTGTCAAGATATATGATTTCTGTTTTTCATTCTGTAATGCTTACCTGAGTTCCTTTGACAAATTCTACACCCTAAATTCAGGTGCAGATACAATTTATGACATATAACCGTGAAAACCGATCCTTATTGTTATTCCCCTAGTACGCATATGGAAACTCAAACGATGGAAACATTTCGAGAAGATTTTTTGAAAATGACGAGGCTGTTACTCGAATCACAGGAATAAAAACTCTAATCGTTAAGAGATTAGGAATGATCTTGAATGTTTTAAACTGCAAGGAAAAAGTTGATTCTATAAAATATGGAGAATATGCTTCGAAAACTGCATCACTTTTGGCAGAATTATATCCACAGAAAAACTTGACCCCGACAGTTCACAAAATATTGTCGCATGGCAAAAATATAATTGAATGTCAGACGTTGCCAATTTGAGAGCTTTCTGTAGAAGCACAGGAGTCCCTACAAACAAATGTTATAAAAAATATAGGTTGCTGAGAACTTGCAAATCATCAAAGGTGAGACAAAATGAGGACCACTTCAACATGTTAGCAGCATCTTCCGATCCACTTAGTACATCACTGCGGCATGTAAAGTTACGAAGAGTTAGAAAATAATTATAGCTCAGAAATTATCAGTCTTTTAGATCTACCTTCTTCTACGGATTGTGGGCAATATTTTACAAAAAAATTGAAAAATAAGTTTAAAAAAATAAACATATTCTGGAATAATTTGAAATCACAAAAGAATTAAAAAGAAACATAAAAAATCAAAAATTTTAAAAATAATTTATTTTACTTCCCACAAAATTGATTTTTGCACAAATTTCAAGTTTGCTTACCCATTAGTAGGCACCTCATTTAATTTTTTTACGTTATCTTATTTGGTTCAAAAGTAATGATTTTTGAAACGAAAAAACCCAAATGGTGCCACTGCGCGTTGATTGTTCTACCTTTTAGAATGAAATCAATAAAAATTATCCAACGTTAATCCCAAAAAACAGAATCCAAAATCTTGCCTACAGTCAGAACTGTCTTGTTGAACACGATTCTCCCAATTCAGGCCACCGTTTCTTAATCTCAGATGTGAATTGGTGGACCTATGCCTAATAAAACTTTTTTAATAGCCCATCATTTTACATAGTTCAATCACCTTAAGCCGACCATTTTAGGGATTTTCCTAACCGTTTCTGACGTGGACACTTCTATTTGTGGACCACTATGGTGTTCGTCTTGACGGCTCGTATCAACTCTGCTACCCAAACCAGAATCTAGCTCGCCTTTAGTATTGCTTAGTATGAGACCCGTCAAATGAAAGTATTGAACTACAGAACGGTGAACAATTTTAAAAATTCGCTGAGATCGTTTACTTTGAATAGCTTCAAAAGAAAAAAAGTAAACTAAACAACGAGCTGCCTTGAAACTGAAAACATATATTTTTGAAGTTCCGCCATCCATACACCAGTAGTGCGATTCTGTAAATTTTAACGATCCGACAATCGCAAAATATATCGGGAGCTATTGTTGTTTGTACTAGCGATTACGTGCTTCACTAAGTACATCTTAACGATAGTCGACAAATCTATTTTTCTATTTATTTAAATTGTAAACGAGTGCCCTCTCTGTCAAAATAAGCGAAAAACACAAAGAAGAATAGAAAAAAAAACAAATCACTTCATGTTTGAAAGGATGTTTTTATGTTTATGTTTAATTTCTTAATTTTTTATTAATATTCTTGTTTATTTATTTGAATATAAAATAATGAATTGAATATGCCATTTAATTTTTTTTATTTATAAAAAAAATTTTTTATAAGAAAAGCAAAAATTTTTTTTTTTTTTTTTTTTTAATTTTATTATTTTTTATAAAAATAAAAAATCTTATTTTCGATCTTTATCAATTTAATGATTGAGTTTGAAATTGTTCAGGCTCAAGATCAAATGTTTTTACTTTAAATAAAGTAAAAGCATTAGCACATTTGTTTCAAAAATTGATCTATGTATATTCTGCATGACAGGTTATACAGCTGTTTCGGGAAGAGTCACCAACCCTCATCAGTAACCAAAAGCAGTAGATAGTTTGTTTGGTAAAAAGTTAAATTCATATATATTTGCTGAAAACAACCAAATGAGAATTCAAGCAAAAGTTATACTATTTAAGCCTCTTCCAATATAACAAACTAAAAATAGAACAACTTTGAAACAAATATGATTGTATACGAGTACACATTGCATACTACAATATACATGTTTGTTTTTGTCTTGAAAAAACAAGAAAAACAATTTGTTTTTGCTAAACTTACATTTAGCGTTAACGGCGTGCCCTCCGTATTTTTAATTTTATTATTTTTTATAAAAATAAAAAATCTTATTTTCGATCTTTATCAATTTAATGATTGAGTTTGAAATTCCCGAAACAGCTGTATAACCTGTCATGCAGAATATACATACATAGATCAATTTTTGAAACAAATGTGCTAATGCTTTTACTTTATTTAAAGTAAAAACATTTGATCTTGAGCCTGAACAATTTCAAACTCAATCATTAAAAGCAAAATATTTTCACAATTTTATGATTTTTATTTATGTATGATGACACTTTAACCTAAAAATTTAACTTTTTATCGATTGAATAAACAACACAAAAATAGTTGTCGTTTAGATGACAACAACAGCTAACTTAAACAATAGCGAATATGGTTTTAAAATTTTAATGAATACCAAATCGATCATTTTGTTGTTTTCTTTTTTTTTAACGAATCAATTATCGTTAAAAGAAGTTACTGAATCGCGCTACAGGTCGGATTGTTCTAAAATTCTACTACTCGTATCTAAAACTCTACTAATAAAATTTGTTGACGTAGTAATTATTATTCGTTTCGGGTCTTTCAAGCAAGAATTTATTAATCTACTCGATGATGTTGTTTTTTGGTTTTTTGTCTTAATATGAAACAAGGTATTAGGTAAATTCAAATCGTATTGCTCTTCTATTGAAAATTGGATTGGTCGATTAAATGAATTTAATATTTTAAGAGTATGTGAAACATGGTCTTTTTCTAGAATTCTATAAAATTCTTCGTTTTTTGTTCATATGTTTTTATCGACGTGTCGATTAAATCTATCTATAATATTAAAAGGCTAGGCGATTTCTGTGACTGATGTTTTGTCCTACCGTTTTATACCGATTTTGACCAAACGTATATTATTTTAAAGGTATTTCTTTTTAACCGATTTGCAGATTTACAAATTTTTAAATTTTTTCCATTGTTTTGAGTAAATTGCATTTAAAGTTCCTACTACCACATACATAAAATTATACAATGCTATGTGTGTGTTTATTAAATTTGTTAATGTGTTTGTAATAAAAATGAGTTTGTTTTTTGTGTTGATTTGTGAATTGGCTATAATTGACTAGAATACTTTTAGGATCCTTTTTTAATAAAAAGTAAAATTTTCTAGAATTTGCGCTCGAATTTCGAGGGCTGGAATCTGCTAGTATCAATAATTACTGGTGAAGCTGGGGAACCCATTGGCATACATTTAACTTGCGCATATAATTTATCACCAAACTTGAAATAGCTTGTGTCTTTAACGAAATAAGTCAAAAATTTTAAGAAAAAGTCCATAGATATTTGGTATGCCTTTCTAATACATGCTACTTCTTCTCTAAAATATCTGAAAGCAAAATACTTTGCTGTGCTGGGGAATAAGGAAATTAAGTCGAATATTATTAATAATTCTAAATTAAAATTTTCTGGCATATTTTCATTATATTTGAAGTCTTTAATTAAATTCTTCACAATGCCAATATAAATTAGCAAAGATTGTAAATAATAAAAGAAAGAATGGAGACTTAAATTTGTGATCTTCGGGTTGCCTGCTGCAAATAATATGCACTGAGCCACTGAGAAAGTTAATTTTTTTTCATATAAATTTTACAGAGCAAAGATAATTACAATAACATTTTCAATGAAAGTGTAATTGTTTAGACATTATTTATTTTTTTAAAGTAATGTAGAAGATAATACCCAATATCTATTTTTTTTTAGTATAAAAGAGAGATATGTATATACTTACTGTACCTTATCCAGTAATGTAAGATGATTCCAATACCAAGTTTTTACCGGGGTATACGTATATTTTATATTGGCTGTTATGTATTAAGGAACAATATTTGTATATTTCATCATACAGATCAACAAATGAACAAACAGTACTCTGAAGATGTTACAAACAACATGAAAATCTTAGCATACCATCGTCATGGTATGGTGGAGGCTACGTAAACAAGTAAATGGTAAACTAAAATATATGTCTCTTAAGGGCAGTTTGATGATTGTTTGCTACACATTTCTTATTACTCAACAGAATTCATCGAAACAAAACAACGTTACGTTAGCACAACTTTAAGCAAATAAAAACAAAAGAAGTGAAAACACAAAGAAAGCTGCTACTGCTAATGGCGTACAACAGATGGGATGATGAAGATTTTCAATGAACGTTAGTTGGTGCCTTGGTATTATTCTATTTCATTATTATATATTTCCATTTCTGTGTATTTTCAGTTTGTATTATAAACACCAACTGAATTTTTATGAGTTAATTTAATTTATAGTTTTATTATTATGTTGTGAACATAATATTAACGTTGGCTGAAACACGACTACCAGTAAACGAGTAATGATGGTGGCTGTAGATGTAGAGTATACTCGTAGCATCAGTTGTTTAAATCGACGTCTTTGTCGTCGTCCTAGAAGAAATGAAAATTCCACCATCGTTGGTTTCAATTTGAAACTTCTTCTGTTTATATAATATTTTGCATTTGCTGCTCTGACTTGTTTTCCGTTTTTAACTTCATTTTCAACGTAATGCACGTCCTAAGGTCTTAAGCTAGCGCAAACAACTCGCCAAAGCATTTATAAACATTTTGGCCTTGAAATCAGCTTAGAATCGGCAGTATCTGTTGCAAAATCCAAGCATTTTAATGTTGAATATTTAACGAGTAGTGCAGGGAAAATACTCAGATGAAAGTTGTATATTTATAAAACGGGGAGAAGATAGAAAAAAAAAATTTTTAAATTGAACATTGTTATCAAGGATAATAAAATTACTGCAAGGCTATTTTTAACACTGAAGTATAGTGAAAAATTAGAAAAAAAACTTTCGCATTACTTATTTTTTTTTAACGACCTTACCCTACACTTAAGTGTATATTATATAAATTTTGAAAGGTTAGTATATAGAAATAAAAAAATTGCCAACAGAATTTTTGGAAAAATAGAGATATTTTCGATTGTATCAACAGATATATAATTTCAGCTAACAGTGAGCTATTATGATAAAATATTTACACATAGAAATATATACACATAGAAAACATATTCACTGTGACTACCGAATGTTTCGTCAGCCGATTTTCGATTAAGATTTGGGTTCATAACAATTAGAATTTTAGTTCAAATGTATATAAGCAGAAGTTTAAAAGAGAAACCTATAAGTTGTGTGTTTTACAATAAAAACCGTAAATAAAAATAAGAAATTTTAATTAAAACTGTCATGGTTCAAAGCAGGTCCGGAATTTAATGACATTTAAAATCCAAAGATATATCTGCGTTCCAGGGCAAAGATGCATTTTGGATATTACAATTCATATAATTGACTCCTGACATGTTGTAAGAGATAATTTTGGGGAAAACATAAGGTGATCAGCGGTTGTAAAATATGTGAGGGAAACTTTCATCAATTAAACGTAAAAATCGTGGCTTCCGACCACATTTAAAGAATTTCTTGTAAAAAAAATGCAACGGATTAATGAGACGATAGCTTTTTAACCCTTTTCCACGTCATAGCTATATTCAAATGATTTACACTAGGGTATCCGTACATTCGACAATGACAATTTTCAATTTAACCCTGCTTTCATAACCCGATTGGAAGTTGCTGAGACGATAACCATACGTCTGTGGGACATATTATCCGTTTCAGACCTAACTGATGGTGAGATCTGGTTTAAGATGCTTAAAATATAAACAAATAAATTTTTTCTGTATTTCCCCGGTATTCAGTGATTGTGAGTTCTCTTGCATGCTATTTGTACAAAAGAGAATTTAAAAACAAGTAAGAAAATTGTATTCGGTCTGACCGACTATACGATACCTTATACTATGCGTATAGAGACCCTATCTCTTAGGACCAACTAGTTGGATATAGAAAATTTGAGTGGCATTTTTATTAATTTTTTGGCTGCAGATATGAAAAAGTTGATATCGGATGCTATGCTATGGACCGATCCTGACCATGGTTGGTAAAGTCTCTTGTACTTTGCGAAAACATATACAAACAAAATTTAGGATGAATCAGTGCAATATTTTTGTTTTTTGATAGATTTAAGTGAAGATCGGGAAGCAGCTATATATGGGGCCTATGACTAAGAGTTGTCCCATAGGGATCGTTTTTGGACTACTCATTAACGGATGTAATAAAAACATACAAACCCAACTTGACTAAGATCTATATGACAATTTGGATCTTATGTCAATTTATGTTGATTCCATAGACGTCATTTGTATGGGGGCTAGGTCTGAACATGGACCGCTTCTCACCAATTTCAACAGCATTCATACCATTGCTGATGGAAGCATATGTACCAAATTTCATAAAAATATATTCATATTTGCGACCTGTAGTTTGATTGCAATGTTTACATGGACACAGACGGACGGACGGACGGGCGGAAGGTATAATAAAAGATGGATCTATGTCAAATATTTTTGGTAGTTACAAACAGCAGCACAAAGTCATTATACACAAACCGCATAGTGGTATAGGATCTGAAAAATCAATGTGAGTCCGATCACAGGGGAGATGTGTAAACATCTACGCCTTTTCCAATTGTATATCAGAAAGTATCAAATGTATTTCAGAAAACATCAAATATATTTCAGAAATAATCAAATGTATTTCAGAAAATATCAATTGAATTTCAGAAAATATCTAATGAAATTCAGAATTAACAAGTAAGAAATTTATAGTCGGTCTAGACCGACTATACGATACCCTATACCATGCGTTTAGAGACCCTATCTCTCAGGCCCAACTAACTGGATATAGAAAATAAGAGTGGGATTTTTATTAATTTTTTCGGCTGCAGATATTAAAAAGTTCATATCGGATGCTATAACTATATGGGGACTAGGCCCAAAAATGAACCGATCCTGACCATGTTTGGTAAAGTCTCTTGTATTTTGCAAAAATATATACAAACAAAAGTCGAGAAGAATCAGTGAAATATTTTTGTTTTTTGATAGATTTAAGTGAAGATCGGGAAGCAGCATATGGGGCCTATGACTAACAGTTGTCCAATAGGGATCATTTTCGGATTACTGATTAATGGATGTAATATATACATACAAACCCAATTTGACTAAGATTTGTATGATAATTTGGATCTTATGGCAATATATGTTGATTTCATAGGGGTCATTTGTATGGGGGCTAGGTCTGAACATGGACCGATTCTCACCAATTTCCATAGGGTTCATACCATGGCTAATGGAAGCATATGTACCAAACTTTATCAAAATATATTCATATTTGCGAGCTGCAGTTTGATTAAAACTTTACATGGACACACAGACGGACGGACGGACGGACGGACGGACGGACGGACATCGTTAAATCGAATCAGATAGTGATTCTGATTCGATCGGTATAATTAAAGATGGGTGTAGGTCAAATATTGTTGGTTGTTACAAACAGCAGCACAAAGTCATTATACCCAAACCACATAGTGGTATAGGGTATAAATACAGTTGTAACACCCTTTGTGCTATATGAGTAGAATCCACTAAAAAGACACATTTTGAGTTACACCCAAAAAACTTCTTATATTTGATGATCACTGAAAAAATCGCAAAAACAACTACTGTTGTTAACTTATTATTCGCAATTCGTTACAATGAAACAACTGTTTTTAAATTTTATAGTAAATATTAAAAAAAAACCGTTTTTTGCCTCTACTGAAAATTTGTAAATTTTGAGTTGACTCACTTTAGAGGTACAGGTGCGATATGTGCTCTAAAATGAAATTAGTTTAATTTTGTCTTTTAATAAGGTTTGACTGCGGCCACGTGAGGTTTAATATTTTCTTTATTTAGCATATAATTCCACTTTAGTTAGTGATTTCTATTTAGCTCAAATTCGTACGTTCCTTTTACCGAAAAAAGTTACTAAATTTCGCACTTTTAGAGAATCTGATTAACTTGAAAAACAGATATCATATTTGTGCTATTCAGACACAACAACACGTTTCTTTCTATCCCCACGATTGTGTGATCTTATTTGTTTCTTCAGTAAAACGCTATGATTTGTCAAAAAAAAAAAAAAAAACGATACCGTTGAAGCTGCATTGGCGATTTGAGACCAAACTGATATTGACTTTATCCCCGCAATCATAATTCCTGAAAATGAAAGGTGACGAAAATTCGGGCGATGAGCAATCTACGTTGGCAAATGAAACTGATCCCTTAGCAGGTGCAATGGATCAACAATTAAACCTAAATACAGGTCACAAGCAATGGAAAAATTTAACATTTCCTCACCATCAACTTCCCATTAGATCTTGTTCCAAAAATTTAATTAACCTTCAAACTCCGTTGGAATATTTTGAACAATAATATATGCACTGGAAAATTATGAACAAGAATTGTGTGAAGGATGCGCGAGTTTAATGGGGTGTCTTGAATATCCTGCAGTAATAATTTATTGATCGAATGACTATTCTTTGACTGTACCAGATCCTTCAAATAAATTATGGTGAGCACAATCGGTGATCAATATGGAAAGAAATCGATGTAATCAATTGACAACTAAAATAGATGAGCAAATGATCCCTTTTATGAAAAGATGGTTTGAAAAATTTGGTATATGATACGTCTAATGGTGTCATAGTTTACTTTGAAGTCTTTCAAGTCATTTGTAGATTGTGGATAAGATCATGGGCCCACTATTGTACTGCAACTCACCTAAAATCTAGCTAGAGGCAGCCATTTATTCTTTGACTGATTTTCTATTTCTACTACAATTGCCATGATGGTAACATTGTACCAAATAGGGTTCATGGTAACGGGCACGATTAAGACAAACAGATTAGGCAAAACATTGACCTTCCTTTAGACAAAAACATGAATATGGGCGACATAAATCAATTTACGAATGGTGATAATGTTGCGGTCCTGTTATGGAAAGGCACTAAAGGTGTCATATTTGCTTAAAGCATGTACAGCAAAGATACCGTGGGTTGTTGATGGAAGTTGATATATGGAACAGAAACCTCAAGCGCCATTGCCCTGTCCAAGTAACCGCTGTGACTCAAAATTACAATGTTTTAAGGGTGGCGTTGATGTACGATGTATGGCGTTGATATCGTTATTTATAATTCATGGATGAAATACAAAAGTGATGTAAAATTTGTCGGTTTTCCAAAGCCGGAAATTAATCTTTTTAACGTTCAAAATGGAGCTAGGAACTGTGCTGGCGGTATATTTTGAAGCCTCCAAATATGTTTTGGCTTAAACTTCATCGGCCTGCATTTTCTTACGATCCGCCAAGAGTATGTCGTAATTACTGTGGCAATCGTAGAAGAGAAAGGTGCCGAAAATTTCGAGTCAGCCATTGTCTCGCAAAAAAACAAAGACTGTTTTAAATGTTATCATTCAAAATAATGAGGATGTGAAATAAATTTAGTTTTAGTTGGTAAGAAGTTATGATTAATATTAATCATAATTAATATTATTTTAATATTATAATAATATTATTTAATTAATATTATTTTCTCACATCATAAACAATTATTTTATTATTTTTTAAGTATTAAATTGCAACGAAGTACCTTATTCTGAATATATTCTTTGGGTTTTCTTACAATTTTTTTTTTGTTATTAAGTTATACTAAAAATTTACATAAATGCAATGAAGCAATAAAATACGTTCCTAATTCATCAGAATTATTTTTCGGCTCATGACTTAATCCGCACAATAGTGCAAAACCTTTTTCTAAAAAATTACCTCATAAAAAGTTAGGATACTATTTTTAAGTAGACTTTGCTAAAAAGAATTTTTATATTGATGATATTACAATAAGTACAATCGTTTTATTACTCAGAACTGAAATGGTTATGGTTTTTCACTATGGTGACAGCAGATTTGCTACTATTTTACAACTTTTTTGAACTCACATGTATTCTTTATATATTTCCTTATTATTTGAATGCATTTTCTTAGAAACTTTATTGTATTAAAGTAAAAAAAAATTAACAATTTCAGTCTTCTTACAAAATCATCAAAAACAATCTTAGTATTCTCTAAAAGGTACAACAGTTCTCTTAAAAACTGAAATCAACACATTTCTTATACTTTTCTTGCTTATTTAAATGCTTAAGTTTAAAAAATATACACTTACACCTACACTTTTTCCAATTGCATTTCAGAAAGTATAAAATGTATTTCTGAAAACATCAAATGTATTTCAGAAAATATCAAATATATTTCAGAAAACATCAAATGTATTTCTGAAATTATCAAATGTATTTCAGAAACTATCAACTGAGTTTCAGAAAATATTTCTTGAAATTCAGAATTAAAAAGTAGTTTATAATACAACACCGAAAAGTTATTATTGTTTCTATTAGTGATTTGGAGTCGCAGAAAATATTTAGCAATTTTTGTTATGCACTGGGAAATAAACTGTGAAGGACTGCCTTTTAGTGGAAAGAAGATGAGGACTTCATTTGTTAATCAGCTACAATATAAACACCAGGATAGAATTTTGACCGATTTTGAAGTCATCATTTTGAAAAATCACGTTGATATCGTCACCTAAAGTGCAAAAGGCCGTAACTAACAAAAATTTCAAAATTGACTTTTTTTATTGGCCTTTTACTTAAAAACTACTATTTCCCCATAAGTTTATTTTCATAAATAAAAATCCATCTTTATTTTTCAGCTTGATTCTAAAATTTGGGTATAAAGTTTAAAGTAGTTTTTGTTTTATGATGTTTTTTGCTTCTCCTTTAAAAAAATAAAAATATTAGCTACGCCTTTTGCATTTTAGGTGACGATATGTAGTTTTCAAGAAATATTACAAACCCAGTGTAATACTTCAAAAAATATGTTTTTATATAGCGTTCAGGCTATTTTTCTGAGACTCAATTGATATTTTCTGAAATTCAATTCATATTTTCTGAAGTAAATTTAATAATTTCTGAAATGCATTTGACGTTTTCTGAAATACATTTGATATTTTCTGAAATACATTTGACGTTTTCTGAAATACATTAGATAATTGCTGAAATACATTTTATGTTTTCTGAAATATATTTGACGTTTGCTGAAATGCATTAGGTAATTACTGAAATACCTTTGATGTTTTCTAAAGTACATTTAAAATTTTCTGAAATACATTTGATGGTTTCTGAAATACATTAGATAATTGCTGAAATACATTTTATGTTTTCTGAAATACATTTGATGATTTCTGAAATATATTAGATAATTTCTGAAATACATTTGATAATTTCTGAAATACATTTAATATTTTCTGAAATACATTTGATAATTGCTGAAATACCTTTGATGTTTTCTGAAATACGTTTGATGTTTTCTGAAATACATTTAAAATTTTCGGAAATACATTTGATGGTTTCTGAAATACATTTGATAATTTCTGAAATACATTTGATGTTTTCTGATATATAGTTGATTATTTTCTGAAATACATTTAATATTTTCTGAAATACATTTGATAATTTCTGAAACCCAATTAATATTTTCTGAAATTTAATTGATATTTTCTGAAATACAAATGATAATTTCTGAAAATTAATTGATGCTTTCTAAAATACAATTGATTATTACTGAAAATCAATTGATGTTTTCTGAAATTCAATTGATACTTTCTAAAAGTCAATTGATGTTTTCTGAAATACAATTGCTACTTTCTGAAACACAATTGATATTTTCTGAAAATCAATTGATGTTTTCTGAAACACAATTGATACTTTCTGAAATTCAGTTGATGTTTTCTAAAATTCAATTGATACTTTCTGAAAATCAATTGATGTTTTCTGAAAAAGAATTGGTATTTTTTGATATACAAATGATACTTTCTGAAAATCAATTGATGCTTTCTGAAATACAGTTGATTATTACTGAAAATCGGCTGATGTTTTCTGAAATACAATGGATACTTTCTGAAATACAAATGGTATTTTCTGCAATTCAATGAATGTTTTCTGAACCACAATTGATACTTTCTGAAATTCGATTGATGTTTTCTGAAATACAATTGGAAAAGTTGTAGTAGTTAAAAAAACACCTAAGCATATTTTTGACTTCTTTAAGGTTTTCCTAGTATTTAGCTTTTTTAACTCGCAGCACACCTAGCGGTTCTGCTTAATAAAACAGATCTGTCAATAGAAATTATATACTTGAATATTAAAAAAAAACAACTCTGTAATTTTGTGAACATGATAAACTCACAGCACACCTAGCGGTCAATAGCTTGAATATTTAAACTTAACGAAACAAATTTGTGATTTTGCTAAACAGACAGCAATCTCGGCGGTTCTGCTTACTAATTACACCAATACACTTATATATACCTCACACCGATATTCCCTTACACTGTTTTTGTGACTGTATTGTGAAACTGGATTTTACCCCCACTGAGCGCATAGATGTTTACACATCAAAAATTTCCAAATATTGGAAAATCGCCTTTCCTTCCAAGGTGATGTCAGTGGACAGTTTTCATATATTCTCTTCGAATTAGCGGCTTTGCCTTTCAATATTGTATAACTTTTACTTCTAATAGTAGGCTGAAAAAAAGTAGCTATGCGATTATATGAATATAAAACACAATTGGTAGACACTGTAGGTTCTTGGATGGCGATATCCTCATTTTCTACATCGGTCTGAACATCATCTTCAAATACATCATTATACCCTATACCACTATGTGGTTTGGGTATATTGACTTTGTGCTGCTGTTTGTAACAACCAAAAATATTTGACTTAGACCCATCTTTTATTATACCGATCGAATCAGAATCACCTTTTGAATCGATTTAACTATGTCCGTCCGTCCGTCTGTGTGTCCATGTAAAGCTTGTAATCAAACTGCAGGTCGCAAATATGAATATATTTTGATGAAATTTGGTATATAAGCTTTCGTCGGCCAACGAATGAACGCTATTGAAATTGTTGATGATCGGTACATGCTCAGACCTAGCCCCATACAAATGACCCCTATAAATTCGACATAAATTCCCGTAAGATCCAAATTGTCGTATAGATCTTAGTCATATTGGGTTTGTATGTGTTTATTACATCCATTAATGAATAGTCTAAAAACGGTCCCTATGGGACAACTCTTGGTCATAGGCCCCATATAGAGCTGCTTCCCGATCTTCACTTAAATCTATCAAAAAACAAAAATATTGCACTGATTCATCTCAAATTTTGTTTGTATATATTTTCGCAAAATACAAGAGATTTTACCGAACATGGTCAGGATCGGTCTATTTTTGGACCTATTCCCCATATAGACATAGCATTCGATATGAACTTTTTCATATCTGCAGCCAAAAAAATTAATAAAAATCCCACTCAAATTTAGTTTATGCTTATTTTCTATATCCAATTAGTTGGGCCTAAGAGATAGGGTCTCTAAACGCATGGTATGGGGTATCGTATAGTCGGTCTAGACCAAATAAACAAAAGCAAGATCAAAATATATTAATTTACGTCGAGTGTAAAAATCACACAAAAGCTAACCATACGTCTCTGAAACGTATGAAATAGGCAAAACACATTGTGTAACGAACTTACCAGGACAAAACAAGCACCACCGGCAAGCTGTTGCAGATGCCTAAGAAAATTTGAATATAACAATGTTCTGCGAATACACTCACGAGAGAAAGGGTTAACAAAAAAATAATAAAATATTTTGAATTACGCAGTTGTTACTTTTGACACATTGGAAATTTTACTTGTTTTCAAAAAATTTACGGAACGATTACAGCGCAAAAAACCCAAAATAATTTTAAAGATATTATTTGCAAAATCTGACCATCATGGTCGTGCAGCACGCGTGAGCCTTTAATTTCCTATACCAATAGAAACAAGTAAGAAAATTATAGTCGGTCTTGTCCGACTATACGATACCCTATACCATGCGTTTAGAGACCCTATCTCTCAGGCCCAACTAACTGGATATAGAAGATAAGCATAAACCAAATTTGAGTGGGATTTTTATTAATTTTTTTGGCTGCAGATATGAAAAAGTTCATATCGGATGATATATCTATATGGGGATTAGGCTCTAAAATGGACCGATCCTGACCATGTTTGGTAAAGTCTCTTGTATTTTGCAAAAATATATAAAACAAAATTTGAGAAGAATCAGTGCAATATTTTGTTTTTTGATAGATTTAGGTGAAGATCGGGAAGCAGCTCTGTATGGGGCCTATAACTAGGAGTTGTCCCATATGTATCATTTTTGGACTACTGATTAATGGATGTAATAAACACAAACCCAATTTGACTAAGATTTATATGATAGTTTGGACCCTATGTCAATTTATGTTGATTTTATAGGGGTCATTTGTATGGGGGCTAGGTCTGAACATGGACCGATTCCCACCAATTTCAATAGCGTTCATCCTATGGCCGATAAAGGCTTATGTACCAAATTTCAACAAAATACATTCATATTTGCGACCTGCAGTTTGATTACAAACTTTACATGGACACACAGACGGACGGACGGACGGATATCGTTAAATCGAATCAGATAGTGATTCTGTTTCGATCGGTATAATAAAAGATGGATCTAGGTCAAATATTTTTGGTAGTTACAAACAGCAGCACAAAGTCATTATACCCAAAACACATAGTGGTATAGGGTATAAAAACGTATGTACTTTGCATATTAATAAGTGAAGCAGGCTCCAGAATTTTGGGTAATGTTTTATTTACAGATGAAAGCATATTTTTATTTTCGGATTAAAAGGAAAAAAGCTAGTTTTGTAAAAAGTGCAAATGCATTAAATAAAGAACATTTTTTGCTAGCGGTTGAATACGGTGAAGGTGGAAGTATTAGTCAATAAAAGAACAAATTTCATACTTACACATTTTAAAACATGAAATGAACCTTAGAGAAAATAATTAGTTCCAACAGGTAAATGATCCAAAACTTAAGACGCAATATGTCAATCTGTGACTGCTCTGCAATGCTAAAAATCAACTGAAGTCACCACCTAGTAACCCAATATTAAATAAGGGGTATTTTAAAACCCGATAAAACTTGAAAATGTAAAAATTTCGATGAAAAAAATTTTTTTTTTAATTTTCTTCATTTGAAAATTATTTAGGGCATATGGCCACTGTAGCAGTTCTTGACGAAGTGCATTGTGGACGTTTAGTTTTGGGCCACTTTTTTTCGAGCATTGCTGGCCGTATGCTAGTCTATCAGCATAAGCCAGTAACTTCACTTAGCAGGCAGGAAATAATCAAGTGATGTCAAATCGGATGACCTTGGAGGCCAATTGACAGGTCCGTTTCTCGAAATCAACTTATTGCCAAAATTTTGATTTCAATAGGGCGATGGTTGCAATTACCGCGTAATACGCAACACCTTCCTGTTGAAACCACATCGCGCTCGGATCAGTGGTACGGTAACGATCTCCACTGACCGTAGCACGAGCTCCGGCTTCAGTTTTGAAGACATAAGATCAGATTATGCCAACAGCTTTGGCGTTGTGGTTGTTGTATAATTTATTAAATTATTAAAATATTTTATAATTTATAACTTATAGACGAGTGGGGTCAAATAAGTAAACATGATATTTTAAAGTTGGCTACAAGTTACGATTTATGATGTCTTCAGGCTGAATTTTTATTTCCTCCTGCATTGCGACCAATTAGGTCTGTTGTGCACACTCTTTTAGTATTGGGTTCTTTCCTGCTTTTCCTAATACATTACAGCGTTAAGAAACTTGATGATATCCTTTACCGCCAATTATTTGTATATATCCTCCCTAATTTCAGAACCGCCAAATAGTTTGTGCCTTGGATATGCAAATGCTGGACATTTTGCCAGTATATTAAAATTGGATAAGTCTATGCCAAATCGGCTCACAGAGTTCTTAAAGCGCAAATGATAGCCTACAAGTTACTGACTTGAGCAATATTTATTGTCAAATTTGTATAAATATCTCAAATGTACGAATACACTTAAACCATATGGGGTTAGGGTTTTATGAGTTAGATCGGATATTTATAATTATCAAGCATATTTGACTTAGAATCATCTTTTGTTATTACAATTGACACAGAATCACTTTCAAAGTCGGTTTAGCGATGTCCGTCCGTCTGTGTATCCATATAAATATTTTAATAAAACTATAGGTCAAAAATATGAATATATTTTGATGAAATTTAGTATATAAATATCCATAGGCCACAGTACGAAAACCTTTAAAATTGGTGAAGATCGGTTCATATTCAGACCTAGTCCCCATAAAAATTACACCCATGAGATCGACTTATATCGCCATAATATTAAAATTATCATATAGATCTCAGTCAAATTGGGTTTTGTGTATGTCTATTATATCCATTTACTGGTAGTTCAAAAAGAAACCCTACTGGACAGTTCTTAGTCATAGACCACATATGAAGCTAATTCCCGATCGTCACTTAACTCTATCAAAAAACAAAAATATTACACAGATTTTTCTCAAATTTGGTTTGTATATATTTTTGAAAATATGGTCAGGATCGGTCCATTTTTCGACCTAGTCCCCAAATCAATATAGCATCCGAAATTAACTTTTTCATATCCGAAGGCAAAATAATTAATAACAATGCCACTATGCTTATTTTTTATATCTTGTTAGGGTCTCTAAAGGTATGGTATAGGGTATCGTATAGTTGATGAAGACCGACTATTATTTTCGTACTTGTTTTTATTATGAATAAATAAAATTTATTAAAGGCAAAAAAAGTGTGCATATTAATAAAAAAATTACTTATTTATTGTAAAAAAAATTTTAATAATTCATCTTAGCTAATTTTTTCAGATTTTTTTCGTAGTGCGACCGACAGTTATTATTTTAGATGTACGTTTAGTTCTTTACCATGCTCTGTTTAATATCGGATCATTATTAGGAAAAAATTGTTTTCGGTTTTTAGTGAAAATATATTAATTAATGAGCAAATATCTATCAATATAAATTTTCCTTTTTCAATTTTTCATTTTTCAAATTTCATTTTCAAAATTCCATTTTTCATTTTTCATTTTCCATTTTTCATTTTCCATTATCCATTCTCCATTTTTAATTTTTCATTTTCCATTTTTAATTTTTCAATTTTCGTTTTCCGATTTTCATTTTCATTTTCCATTTTCCATTTTTCGTTTTCATTTTTTCTTTCATATTGGCAATTTTTTTTATTATAACGTGATAACGATAAAAAAAAAATATGTGGCAATACTACTAATATAGCTCATTGTAAAGGGTCCGCCATCTAACGTTTTTTTTTTTCAACAAGTGCTTAATTCGTGAATGGTAACACTTAGCTCATGTCTGATTTGACAGGTAATTAGTTGTGTCCTTCCGCTGAACGAATACGCTTGAACAACGCTTGAACAACGCTGGGAAATATTGCGACATTACTTTGAAAATCATGGTAATATTGCAGAATGTGTGCAAAAATTGCGTACGGATTTTGGAAGAAGAGAAGCACCGTCAGCTCGTTATCTTGTGAAAAAGTGAAAGAAAGTGGCATCCTCATCGATAAACCAAAGCGTGAAAAGCCAAAAACAGTGCGTACACCCGAGAATATTGCTGCTGTGGCAGAAAGTGTGCGTGAAGCGCCATCAACATCAATTCACCGTTGTTCTCAAGAATTGAACATTTCGGAGGCATCATTGAGACGAATTTTGCATAAAGACCTTGGTGGGACACCATACAAAGTCCAATTGGTTCAGGAGTTGAAGCCAACTGACCATCCAATGCGTTTTCGCTTCGCTAAGTGGGCCTGCGATCGACTTACAGAAAATGCCGATTTTGCCAAAAAAAATCATCTTTTCAAATGAAGCTCATTTTGGTCTTGGCGGGTAAGTAAACAAGCAAAATTGTCGCACTTGGGACACAGAAAACCCGCACGCGTACATTGAAAAGCCGATACGATTTTGGTCCAGAGGCATAATTGGGCCATTTTTCTTCGAAAATGAGCAAGGAGTGGCCGTTACAGTCAATGGAGATCGTTATCCGGCCATGTTGAACGAATTTTTGTTCACAAAAATTGAAGAGGAGGATATTGGCAATATTTGGTTTCAACAGGACGGCGCTTCGTGCCAAACAGCCGAAGCTACACTCGATGTTTTGCGCCCTGTTTTTGAAGATCGCATTATCAGCCGCAGAGCTGATGTCGTTTGGTCACCTCGGAGCTGCGATTTGACACCGTTGGACTATTATTTGTGGGGTGCCCTCAAAGATAAGTGTTACGCCAACAAGCCAGAGACAATTGACGCTTTAAAGGACAATATTCGTGAAGCCATTGGTGAAATACAGCTGCACACAATCGATAATGTGAATGAAGTTATATTCCATTATTAAGCCGAAGGAATGTACTTTCAAATAAAAAAACAAATTTGAGTTAATGTTCAGTAGTTCTTTTATAGCATTTTCAAAGAAAAAAAGTTATTTGGCGGACCCTTTAGTTGTGTTTGTTGGTATGATTGCATCATCTTTTGTGGCGTTTTTGAACTGTGAATATTGTTGTACAACTATTATGTTCAACTACAACAAACACGCTGGGTCTTATGTTTGTTAGAGGTATGTACATATTTTTGCTCGTACCTAAGCATAATGATGCCCGATTTAGCCCATTTTTATTACCAACCTGCTGGGAATTGGGGCAAATGTTATTATTATAACCTTACCCAGCAAAATGGTTTTTTTTGCGAATGAACGTGATTTCAACAGACAGACGGACGGACGGACATCGCTCTATCGACTCGAGCTCTGATAAGGATCAGGAATATATATACTTTATGGGGTCGGAAATTAGTTTTTCGATGCGTTACAAATGGAATGACAAACCTATATATACACTCTGCCACTGAGGTGTGGAGGGTATAACAAGAACACATAATGATAAACTCTAAACGTTGTTTTAAACCATTTGGTGTCTATCATAAACGTATACCATCAGGTTCCTTTGTAACGACAGTTTTTGTGCTCCACGATGTGTTAAAGAACATGTCTAGGTCAAGGGACCTAGATGATTTAAGTCCAACCAATGTTTGGACAGAAACAATATATTGGAAAAAACTGACAAACAAAAGGATAGTTTAATTCGACACAAAAAGTCAAATCACTTCTTATTAAATTTATTATGCTCGTTACTGTATATAAATAATTAAAAAATTTTTATTTTATAAAATTGAAATTCTATAGTCATCTGGAGGACCCTGTAAGATAGGAAAAAATATTTCATAGTAATATTCAAATTGCAAATATAGGACATATGTTCTTCGAGCACTTTGTGAAGTCTAAATATCGACAGTTAGATTTTTTTAATATATATAAGGCTTGTTTTTAATTATTCTCTCTTTTTTCACATAAAAGTATATGTGTATGTATATCGAAAAAAAATAGATTGTGAATTGAGCTAAGGCAAAATGGATCATTAAATTTGAAAGAAAATCAACTATACGAGAATGATTTAGATTTATTTCCAATCATATAGGAAAAATTGAACTTAGTCGACTCTTCTGAACTGTGAACAGTTTAAATATATTCGACGCTACAGAAAAATGCCAACATAGATAAAAAGTTCACAATTTTTTAAGAAGATTAAATTTTTTAAGAAGATTATTTATTTATCCATTAAAAATATTTTCTATTTCATTTAAAGTTTTATTTTAATTGGTGGTATGAAAATGTTTTCCTTTCCAAGCCATCGTGATAATCTAACATAGAGTATAGGTTATAATGTCGTCCATATTACCACAAAAAATTAATTTTCCTCCCTCTTTTTTATATACTTACATTCCAAATCATTACTACCACTATTACAGAAATTGCGAACAGCATTAAAATTGTTACTACTTGTTATCTTCTCCTGAGCTGTTTGTAATCCTAAAGCTGAATTTTCATTTTCCATCTAACAAAGGACGTTGTGAAATAATAAACATTTCTTCAATTTTTTTTTTTTTTTTGTTCACTCGTCCTTTTGTTGGGTTGCTTTTCTTTCCAAATTTTGTAAATGAAATTAAATTTGAAGGTAACTGCAGTAGAGAAATGAACACATAAATTACCGTAAATTGTATTTATTTATTATGTTTGCTAATAGACAACTGAATAATAATAATAACAGCAGCAACAGTAGCACCAACAAATATCTTGTTCTTGTTATATACATTCACCTTCTTCAAATTCACCTTTCAAACCTCACAAAAGGGAGGGTTGATAATAAAGAAATATGCCTGAGGATAATCACTTTACTTAGCTGTATGAATGTATAAGTGTAAGTATGTCTATTTTTGTTAAGCTTTTTTTATTTAAGGGAGTTCTGTCTTCCATTCAACGACGAGCCAACATACTACGTGGCTTCTTCCTGCTTCGTACAGGAAAATGGCAAAAAGTTGATTAGTGCACATTAAGTTATCACTTCAAAATAAATGTACATACATAAATACATATATACATATATACATAATATTATGAACTGGCTAAGTGGTTTTTTGAAAGTGTTTATAATCTAAAT
Organism: Cordilura impudica; assembly: GCA_963682025.1. Taxonomy (NCBI): domain Eukaryota; kingdom Metazoa; phylum Arthropoda; class Insecta; order Diptera; family Scathophagidae; genus Cordilura; species Cordilura impudica. Next base: position 264,745,046 of record OY821517.1, on the reverse strand, counting down.
ATCAATAATATTATTTACATTGACTTGTTCTGTTAAGAAACAAGAAGAACATAAATAAATACAAATTAAAGTGTCACATAAACACAAGCCATGGTTTCAAACGAAATGGTCCTAAATGAACTCTAAGTACTCAAATAAATCCAAAAGTTTTTTTTTTCTTTACCGCCCAGCAAAACAAAAGTGAAGTCCTTCTAAAAGAATCATATTTTCAGAACCTCTTTGTATGTGATTTGTAATAATTTCCTAAGATGTTAATAAAAAGCTCATATTAAAAAATCAAATCGATATTGGAAGCATCTAAAATAATGTTGAGTATTACAAATTTTGAGTTTATAAAAGTTTATATTGGAGGTAGAAATAATGTTTGTAATGTTATGAGAGCTTCAAAGTTATGCGAAATTCAAAAAAGTTTCAAACTAATGCAAAAATCTTGTCAATGTTAGTTTTGATTTTTATCAGTAAAATATTGAATATTTTTATTCGAATTTGCTTGTATTATGTTAGTTTAAAAACACAAAGATAGATTTAATAAAAAATACAATCAAAAGAACTAAGAAATTATATATTTACCGGGCGATCCCAGAACAACCCGAACTAACAAAGAAAACACAACGAATTTGGGGGGAAATTCTCTTTGCTTCTCAATATAATCTCCATTTAGCTCAATACACTTTTCCCTTCAAAACACTGTTTATAGGAAGAGTTATTGAGCTACTTAAAATAGCTACCAATAGCCACCGACGCCACCTCTTCGTTGTTTGCAAATCTTTTTCCACCGAGCTATTTTTTCAAGTTTGGAAATAGAAAATAATCCAAGGGGCTAAATCTGGCCATCGCGAACTGAAAACACTTTCTTTTTCGCCAAATGCGGCCTTTTTTCCTTAACTTCATCACTTAAACCCCGAAATAACTGGAGCATAAAACTCGCCGTTGGTTATTTTTCTTTTTGTGGATAATCAATAAAAATTTTCCCACGCGCACCAATTTTTTATTTATTTTTTTCGTCATGTATTAACATTACAAAAAGGAAGAAATCTTTTCTTCGCACATGGTATGAAGGTATGTTTTTTTTCTTTCTTAATGTATGAAAACTTCTTTCTGCGGAAGCTGTGGTGTCGGGAATGACAATTTACATTTTTAACAAAACAAATATTTTTGGAAAAAGATTTCCATCGCACATTCCAGCGGTATTTAATGGGTTCGAAAGTTTTCTTTTCTACATCTCTCCAAAACTCAATCCAAAATAATTTGATGTGGCTTGTATAATTCATTCTTGTAAAAAATTATGTGATCTTCGAAATCATTGCATGAGAAGTTAGAGAATTTATAATATTTTCCTGTGAGGCAAATCTATTTTTCGGACTAGATATTATTTCGTCTAAATATCGAATATATAATGTTGGTCTGTAGTATTCCTTTGTGCTCTCTGCTTTTATATTTGAGCGATACTTTCGCATTCCTACTCTTTTGGGAAGTTCAGGGCTGATTCAAAACTAATGACATATTGTATATAGAAACCTCTTGATACAACTTTTCTAATTCGTTGCATTATCCCGGCGTATTCAATTTATACGATTTACAACTAAATTAATTTCGTTATAAGCTTTTGCAATATCTAAACTTACTGACTGTAAGTACTTTGAGAACTGATAAGTAAAATTCGAATCAAAACTGCAAATTTTCACATTTAAGATGAACTCAAGTTTACATATACGGTTAAGTAAACACCGCCCAATACATACAAACTAAAAAAAATATATAATAATAGTTACTGAAAAATAAAAATTGTAACCACCTTTAAAACCCATATTAAGTATATTTTTAACGACAGTCGAAAACCGCCCAGGCCCACTCAAATCCCTAATTTAAATTGGTAATATTCTTCTTTTTCAAATTTTTGGGAAATGTATTTACTAAGCATTTTTTAAATTTTGGAATAATATACATACATATGTAATGATATGCATACATATGTACATATGTATGTATGTATATTAAGTTGGAAACACAACTGGGACGAACGACGAATTTTTCGTTCCGAATATTCGTTGTGACGGCCGTTTATTTTTGGTGATGACTGTACTTAACAGCACATACAAGTCACATTAAAACGAAACGTTATATATTTTGCCATGTAAATTTTTGCAAAAAAAAAATAATGTTTCGTCTGTATGTGATTTGTTTAAATGTTTGTTTTGTGTTTTCAGCACACTTTAATAAAACACTTGATGTTGGTTTTTTTTTTGTTACCAACTGCCTGTTTTATTGCTGTATGCCCATTCACTCAATCATAAACTTTGCAATCAGTCTAGTCAAACGACCTTTTTTTTTGTTCTTGTATTGATTGCTCGTACTCTCGTCGTCATACATGAGTGAGCGTGTTTTCAATGCTAGAGAGTATTACGAATGAGTGTGAATGGTCTCAAGGAATGGTTGCGAATTTTTTTTGAAACAGGTTTTTATCTTGAGATAAATGAATGAATGAAGATAGGTTGAATAGAAAAAATATTAAGGATTTAAGGAGTTGAATTTTGATTTTTAAATTGAAAATTAAATTTAAAATGTAGTGATCAATTAATGGTTGAGGAAAAACCATAAAACCTCATAAAAGAAAAAATTAAAATTGTAGTGTTAAGAATGAAAATTAAGGAGTAAGAAAAAGAAATTGTGGAAGAAAATTTTTAAAGAAACTAAAAATGAAATTATATTTAAGAACTTAAATGATGTAAGAAAATTAAAAAATGTAATATTAAGAAACTTATTGACAAAAAGAAAATAAACTAAGAAACTATTTTGGTGAAGCATTATAAAAAAAAAAATTAAAATTAAAGACCTTGGAAATAAGAAAAGCAAAGAAAATAAGTTAGGTTTAATAAATTAAAAAAAAAGGAGACCAATGTTAAGAAAAGAAAATAATGTTTAAAAAATAAATAATTGAAAAATAAAATAAAAATATAAAATAACACAAGTTGATTAAACAAAATTAAGGAATTAAATTAAAGTTTACCTCCTAACCCAATTAAGCTTATACAACAAAGTCGCATAAATAACGGGTGATTTTTTAAGAGCTTGATAACTTTTTTTTAAAAAAAAACGCATAAAATTTGCAAAATCTCATCGGTTCTTTATTTGAAACATTAGATTGGTCCATGACATTTACTTTTTGAAGATAATTTCATTTAAATGTTGAAAGCGGCTGCGTCTTAGGTGGTCCATTCGGAAAGTCCAATTTTGGGCAACTTTTTCGAGCATTTCGGCCGGAATAGCCCGAATTTCTTCGGAAATGTTGTCTTCCAAAGCTGGAATAGTTGCTGGCTTATTTCTGTAGACTTTAGACTTGACGTAGCCCCACAAAAAATAGTCTAAAGGCGTCAAATCGAATGGTCTTGGTGGCCAACTTACCGGTCCATTTCTTGAGATGAATTGTTCTCCGAAGTTTTCCCTCAAAATGGCCATAGAATCGCGAGCTGTGTGGCATGTAGCGCCATCTTGTTGAAACCACATGTCAACCAAGTTCAGTTCTTCCATTTTTGGCAACAAAAAGTTTGTTAGCATCGAACGATAGCGATCGCCATTCACCGTAACGTTGCGTCCAACAGCATCTTTGAAAAAATACGGTCCAATGATTCCACCAGCGTACAAACCACACCAAACAGTGCATTTTTCGGGATGCATGGGCAGTTCTTGAACGGCTTCTGGTTGCTCTTCACTCCAAATACGGCAATTTTGCTTATTTACGAAGCCATTCAACCAGAAATGAGCCTCATCGCTGAACAAAATTTGTCGATAAAAAAGCGGATTTTCTGCCAACTTTTCTAGGGCCCATTCACTGAAAATTAGACGTTGTGGCAGATCGTTCGGCTTCAGTTCTTGCACGAGCTGTATTTTATACGGTTTTACACCAAGATCTTTGCGTAAAATCTTCCATGTGGTCGAATAACACAAACCCAATTGCTGCGATCGGCGACGAATCGACATTTTACGGTCTTCAGTAACACTCTCAGAAACAGACGCAATATTCTCTTCTGTACGCACTGTACGCATTCGTGTGGTTGGTTTAATGTCCAATAAAGTAAACTGAGTGCGAAACTTGGTCACAATCGCATTAATTGTTTGCTCACTTGGTCGATTATGTAGACCATAAATCGGACGTAAAGCGCGAAACACATTTCGAACCGAACACTGATTTTGGTAATAAAATTCAATGATTTGCAAGCGTTGCTCGTTAGTAAGTCTATTCATGATGAAATGTCAAAGCATACTGAGCATCTTTCTCTTTGACACCATGTCTGAAATCCCACGTGATCTGTCAAATACTAATGCATGAAAATCCTAACCTCAAAAAAATCACCCGTTAGTTCTTTGGTGTTTACTCCTATCTCCATATAAACATTTTGTATTGAAATCAGCAACAATATCATTATTAATGCAGCTATGGCCAATTTTTTCAATGGCATATTGCGAGACACAACCACGGCGTCTGGCGGCAGCAGCTTCATCTGTACCTCAACAACTACAACCATATGTCGGTAATTATTAAAAAAAAAAACTTTCTAGAAATATAAGGAAAATTTGTCTATATATAAATTTAAACTAAAAAAAAAAAAATAATTTTTACTACATTAATAAAATTTTCGAAAGATTAATTTTAACAAAAAAAAATATTTTCCGCATTAATAAAATTTTCTATATATAAAATTAAACTAAACATTTTACTACATTAAGAAATTTTTTCTAATTATAAAATTAAATTAAAAATTTTACTACATTAAGAAATTTTATGAATTTAAGCTAAATAGAAATAAATTTTGCTAAAAATTAATTTTCCTACCTAAATAAATATTTCTAATTATAAATTAAAAATTTTTTTAGATGTAACATTTTCTAAAAGTAAAAATTTTTTCTAATAATTATATATTGTTAAAATTAAAAATTTACATAAAATAAATTGGGCTAAAAATAAAAATTATGGTATATATAAATTGTGCTAAAAATTAAATGGTGCTAAAATTCAAATTTTGTTAAAACTAAAAATTTCGTAAATTAAAATTGTTTTCTTAAATATGCATAAAATTAAGCTAAATTTAAAACTTCTCCTAAAATTAAAATTATGCTATACTTTAAAATTTTTCTAAAATTAATATTTTCCAAAAAAATTAAAATTTGGCTATAAATAAAATTTTGCTAAAATATAAAAACAAAAAATAAAATAAATTTTGCTAAATATAATTTAAATTTTAAAAACCCTTAAAATGAAGGGTAAAAAAAACTTTTTTACCCAATGTAGGAAACCAAACCAAATTTTTGTTATCATTTACGGTGGGTTACCTCCAAATAAGATGGATCGTAGGTAACAAGGTAGGGAGGGCAAAAGGGGCAGAACACCTCGTCCCCAATCCCAAGGTAAGTATGGCCATCCATCCCAATAGAGGTCCGTTTTTTGACAGTTTTTTTTAAATCGCACGTGAACATCTGTAGTGCAGTTTCCCTGGGCCTGAGCAAGAGCCCACCCATCCGGCTAGCTAGGCCCCACGTGCATAACGCAAAGGCTCAGGGAAACGGAAGCGGAAATTCCACAAGAACCGCACCATCACATCGTTCGAATATTTTCCGAATATTTTTCGTTCCGATTATTTGTCGTCAGAAATGAAACACATTTGTGTATACGAAAATGCACACAATTAGTGCGTCGAATGAAATACGTAGTGCGTAACGAACTCTGCGATAGGTCTATTTCTATTTCTTACGCCGATGAATGACGAATAAATTGGTGCAGAGTGGCCGTATTTTATTTTTTTTTTCAAATATTTTAGTAAATAAAGTTATTTTTGTCTTTAAGAATTTTTTTATAATTTATTTATATCTTATAAGTTAAATAATTATATAATTTTCTTTTACATAGTTTTTTTTTTTTTTTTGTTAATATTTATTCCTTTTTGTTTAGTGCTTCTTTTTTTAAATATGGTCACACTATCAGCTGCAATATGTAAACAAAAATGACATAAAATTAATTTATTAATGAAAATTTATGTAATTTTTTCAGAATTAAGTAATCATAGCGGAAGTAAAAAAAAAATGAATGTTTATACAACTTGACATCTAAATGTTATGGACAAACTATATTGATATGCTTGCCATCAATAGCACCAAGGCAATCCGGCATTCTTGTTTTCACGTAAAACCTGTCGGCATTGTTTTTCCGATCATGCTGATAAGACTGGCCAATATATTTCGCATGGAGCTTGTTCCAGATCGCAACGTAGATAATTTTCCTTATAGTTGACACACCCATCTTGTAAAACCATGCCAAAAATTGTGGACTGAAACCCTGAGGTAGGTACCTAATGATTCATTTAAAAATGTTAATATTTGCATTACCATAGATTTTTACAAAGCCCTTACATTAGAGTTATACCCAAACGTGTCTCCTCGTCAATAGGCTTTCTTCTATGTAGAAAACCTTTGCAGTCTTTCTTTAAGTAAATTTAGAAGAGCATTAAATTTATCCACTGTCATTTCCGTCGATCTAAACAAGTGTTCTTCATCTTTTAACTCAAGTTGCGCAAAACCGATTTGATGGTTGTCTTTTCTAGCAATGTTTACAGGCCGTACCCACCATCCTCTTCTTAAACGCTGCCGTAAAAAATAAAGGCTTTTACTATCGTTAACATGATGTTTACAATTGTAATAACTCGTACAAAGTTAAAAATTCTTTTATTCGTAATTTTCCAATATTTATTTATATAAATTACAAACATTTTCAAATGACGTTACAGTTGTTATATGAATTCGTCGTGATTGTATTTCATTCGACGAATTTACGCAACGAATTGTTGCCGACAAATTCGTCGACCTATGCCAAATTCGTCGTTCGTCCCAGTTGTGTTTCCACCTTTATTGTATTAATAATTAAAACATTTCTTTTTTACCGTCACAGGAATTTCTATATTTTGGTTTTTTCTTCGTCCTTTTTACCCAATACTTACATTAAGTCTTCTGTTTTTACAAAACTTACCTTTATCGTCCATGATTTCCAAGGCTTCAATAAATTATGGTATTGAATTGTAAAATATTTGTACACAGACGTGCCGTTCAACCCATCGGGTTTCGTAATTCAACTGCAGTCTTTTGTCAGATTGTTCGCTTTGTTGAATTATGTTTGATAAAATGGGCGTCCTTTTTGATAACCCTCGAAAATAATTACATATTTCGCAAATGGTCGCAAAAGTATTTCTTATCTCTACAATTTTTGATACCATATTCAAACACAAATTAAGGGTATGTGAGGCGGAATGGACATTAAGGGCGTTTGTATATGTTTGTCTGATTACACCAGCCAACAAATTTTCAATAATATTTTGCCTTTGAGATCTAGAATCACTTTTCCCATGGATTTTGACTTCCTTAACATGAATATGAATTTTAAAAATTTTTCTATGGACCAGTTTTTGAGATAAAAATTTTTGAAATTTTATTTTCACATTTTTGGAGATGCACCTACAAAATTGGGTATATCTTGGGTCTGCCTTGACCGATCTTCATATGTATTCACACAAATTGAAGATAATTAAACCCTCTACAAACCTTTCCTTAAAAGTTTTCAAATTGGCTGAGCAGTTTTGATGCCAGCGATGTATATGTTTTAAAAAACGTCGTTTTTTCTGTAAAAATTGGCCTGAAAAATTTATATATTGTTGTAGGAAAAATAAAAAAAAAAATGTCCACCACAATTTGATATTTTTGCAAATAGCTTACTCTTTTCCAAAGAAAACAAGCCCCCAATCATAAAAATCCATGGACATTTAAAGACGTTATGAAGTTTTTAGTAAAAGACTAAAGTTTCGCTTTTTAACGTTTTCAGTTTTTTTAGACTTTTGTTGCTCAAGGCAAAATAAGGAAGCATTTTTTGGTTAGTTTTCAAATCTAAACAAATTCTTACCATAAATATGAACACAAGGAGAAAATTTTTAGAGTTTTCAAATTGCGAAGAGCGAAACCATCAAATAAGAAGCATTAACATAACAGAAAGTTGTCCTTTTTTGATAAAAAAAATCACTTCCACTCGATAGTTGTGCCTTTATTGATAAAAAATAACTGTCACTCGATATATAAATATATTCATCGACTCATCCTGTAAACTTTGACAAATACCGCGTGCAATATATTGCAGTGCTTCTTGTGATTGCTATTAAAATAAAAGCAGCATTCTTTTAATGAGTTTGTTTCTTAATTTTAATTACTGGCGAAAGTTGGGAGAATGAGTAAAAGAAGTCATGTGTTCAAGTACTCAAATAATCCAAACGATTTCTGCAATTTGTGAAAACTTTACAACAACACTATTATAACTACTTCGGTGTTCTACCTAACCCCACTGAGCGATGGACACCAAAGATGCTATGTGCTCTGTGCTGTGCAAATTTGACAAAATGGGCTGCTGGGGCAAGGTAAAAATGTTTATATTCTGTTACTAGGCTTCGAACATAGTAAAAAAGTTAAGTATTTTAAACATAGCCGTCATATGAATTTCGACACGCCGATGATTTGGAGGATGCCGTTGTGGTACGCGACTGATTGATTCTTTTGCCTGAGTAAAAAGATTGGCTTTGGAAAACATTTGAAATGGACTTACCCCAATGTGACGTCTGTTACTTTTCCATTGCCACATTCGAATGACTTTCCTTATCCAGCGTGTCCAAGTCTTGAAATTGCGGAAACGTCAGATGACTCGTTTGGATCAAGTGAATTTGGGCATGCTATTGAGCAACAGGTATAAACGCAGACCGAATTAAACGATTGGGTGCGCGACTTTGATCTGACCAAGGAAAAAGCTGAACTTTTTGCGTCTCGCATGAAACAGCAAGGGTTTTTAGCCCCTGGTGTTAAAACATCCATATATAGAAAGCGACATGAATAGTTTGCAAAGTTCTACACGAAAGCCAAAATAATATGTTATTGCAGCGACATTTTAGGTTTATTTGAAGAGCTAAATGAAACCCACAATACAAAAGAGTGGAGGTTGTTCATTGACGGCAATAAAGAAAGCTTAGAGGCCGTTCTCTTACATATGGGAATGAAAAGCCATCTGTTCCTGTCGCTCATGCCGTCAATTTAAAAGAAAATTATGAAACACTGAAAGCAATAATGCATTAAGTATGAAGAGTTTAAGTGGAAGATGTGCGCCGACCTCAAATTTGTGGCTATGTGGACCGGACTCCAAGAAAGGTATACGCGACTTTGTTGTTTTCTTTGCCTTTGGAATAACCCCGCCGACAAGCTGCACTATCTTCAAAAAGAATGGCCGCTGCGTACAAATTTAGTAGTTGGCGAAGACAATATTCTACGCAATGATCTTGTAAGAAAAGAAAATATTATACTTCCACCGTTGCATATCAAATTGGGCTTAATCAAAAACTTTGCAAAAAATTGGATAAAGATGGAGAGGCTTTTGCGCACTTACGGCTGATTTTCCCTCAACTTTCGTTGGCTAAGATCAAAGAGGGAGTCTTTGTTGGTCCCGAGATAAAGACGCTTTTAAAGGACGAAATATTTCCAACATTTTTATCATCCATCGAAGCAGCAACTTGGAACTCATTCAAGCATGCCCTAGAAAATGTTTGGGTAACCGAAAAAGCTCAAATTTCAAGGAAACATTGGGGATCTAATTAAGAATTATGAGGCTATGGGTATGTTTTATTTCTTATACAAAGGGTGCTCTTTATTAGATTTCTTGAATTTTCTATTTTGTATTTTGGATAGGAATACATATGTCATTGAAAATCCATTTTCTCCAATCGCATTTGGATTTTTTCCTAAAAACTTAGGAGACGTTAGCGATGAGCACGGCGAGCGTTTCCATCAACAATTAAAGGAAATGGAACGACGGTTTCACGGCTTTGTGACTACGTGTGGTCCCTTATATGGCAGACTTAAAGTGATGAATATAAAAAACAAAGGAAAAGCCAGCAATTCTTTCGGTTGCCGAAAAATGCAAAACTCCTTTTAAGTACCTACATGTGTCATTAAATCAGCTTTGTATTTGAAAAGTCATTAAGTAGACTTACTGAAAATAAAACAAAATTTTCGCTTTTAAATTGCGAATTTGAAAATTCTGAAAATATTCTCCTTGTGTTCATATTTATGGTAAGAATTTGCTTAGATTTGAAAACTAACCAAAAAATGCTTCCTATTTCGCCTTGAGCAACAAAAGTCTAAAAAAACTGAAAATCGTTAAAAAGCAAAATTTTAGACTTTTACAAAAAAAAATCACAACGTCTTAAAATGTCCATCGATTTTTATGATTGTGGGCTTGTTTTCTTTGGAAAAGGGTCAGCTATTTGCAAAAAGTATCAAATTGCGGTGGACATTTTTTTTCTATTTTTCCTACGACAATATATAAATTTTTCACGCCAATTTTTACAGAAAAAACGACGTTTTTTGAAATATATATATCGCTGGCAACAAAACTGTTTAGCCAATTTGAAAACTTTCAAGAAGGCGTTTGTAGAAGGTTTAATTATCTTTAATTTGTGTGAATACCTATGAAGATCGGTCTAGGGACACCCAAGATATACCCAATTTTGTAGGTGCACCTCCAAAAATGTGAAAATAAAAGTTCAAAAATTTTTATCTCAAAAACTGATCCATATTAAAATTCATATTCGTGTAAAGGAGGTCAAAATCCATGGGAAAATTGGTTCCTGATCTCAAAGGCAAAAAATTGTTGACTGGTGTTATGGCTTGAATGCCATTATGCATTGTGTGCGGCACCGTCATACCCTTTTCTTGATGATCTCAAGAAAAATTTGTGAAATTTATTTTCCTGTTGTTCCATTTATATCGCTAAAGTTTTAAAAATATTCTTTAATTTGAAACGAACTTTTGTCAAAAAATCTAACGCACAAAATCAGGGGCCAAATCACCACATTCGTTGTTGAAATTTGTCGATCGAAATCATTTTTTTATTTCCCAAAATAAAATGTTAGGAATAATTCTTCTTCCTCAAAGTTGAAGAATTATAGCCTCTGGTTACGAAAAAAAGCGAATCGTGGTCATTCGTTTGTCCGTCTTCTTCAAATAAATAACCAAAATATGGAATTTCGATTGATTTTACTCGATATCGAATGCGGTGATTTGGCCCCAGCTGTTCTTTTCCACTTGCTTCATCGTTTCATCAGCTAATATAAAAAACCAGCATCGTTGACTTCTTTGACAATCATTTTTGAATTTCTTATTCAATTATATATATTAGTTCATTTTGTATAAACGGACTAATATTGGTGGCATTTTTTACAGCTTTTGCCAAACTATTTTTAAATGTTTAATCACCTTTTGCTCTATATCTCAAAACAGCTCTAAACTTTCCATTGTTTTCGTACGGATCTTCGCTTGACAAGATGCATAATATTTGTTCATTAATTGATGTTTCAAAGTTAGCCCTAATTACAACTTGATCCAAAAAACCTGCTTTGAATTAATGTGTACATGAGACTGGTCGTAAGAAATGTTTTTCTTTAATTGATATATATGCGCTGTCTACAATATGAGGTTTGCTGTCATAAATGCGGTCTTAATTTTATAGCTCGATCCGACGGTGCCTTCTGGTTCCTAGTGGGGTCCAAGGTACCCAAAGTGTGTTTACATGGGGAAAATATGATTTTTTTTCAGATTTTAAAAAAATTTCGTTCGACAAGTTATATAAATCGATATCAGTACTAAATTATCTTTTCAAAAAGCTATATAGCTTCAAAATCGGAAATTTTTTCAACTTTAAGAAATTACTTAAAGCCATCATCTCTTTTTGTCTCTCTACCTATAAGTATTCAGACATAAGTACTGTTTTATTACCACTTTGTTAACCTATTGCGCAATGAAACCAAAGATAGAAATTGTTTTGATAAAATTTTGAAAACAGATCCAAATCTGTTGCTAATTGTAGCTCCATTTCAAACTCACTGCTAGTTATAAGAGGGGTACCACAGGTCTCAATCCTTGGATTACTACTTTATTCGATATATGCCAATGCTTTTCCACAACAAATTAAATTCAGATGTGCGCTGATGACATTCAGCTATATTTAATTGGTAACAAAGATTCAATTATATCCAAAATTCAAGAACTAAATTATGATCTCAAACGTATTCCAAATTGGGTAACGGCAAATGGTCTACGACTTAATTCAAATAAACCTAAGTGTATTGTAATAAAGAAGAAAGTGATGCATTTGGAGAATGAGATTAATGTCTTCCTTGGGGGCTCTAAAATTGACATCGCAGACTCTGTAGAAAATCCCGGTGTTGTGTTTAATGGAACTCTGACTTGGTCAGATCATATTAATCAATTCTGCGGCAGAATTTATTGTGTGTTAAGAAGCTTATGGTTGACACAGCACTTTACTTCACCGAAAATAAGATTGCTTCTTGCTAAAACATTTCTTTACATTACTATATGCATCTGAGGTTTTCACAGGTTGCAACTCTAGGGATAACAGGAAACTAACTGTAACTTTCAACAGCATTATTCGCTATATCTTTGGATTAAGAAAATTTGATCATGTATCCCAATACTCATGCCATGTGTTACACATGCCTTTTGACAACTATATTAAATTCAAAAACATTATATTCCTATCTAAAATTATTATAACAAGGGCTCCAAAATATCTTTTTGAACGATTAAAGTTCGCAAGATCTTTCAGAGGGAAACGAATAATTCAATTTAAATACCGGGACTATGCCTCTGAATGTCAATTTTTTATTCTAACTGTTCGTCTCTGGAACCAGATTCCTAATACATATTACGCAAAATACAAGCAACGCAATAGAATAGGGTTTAGAAGATTACTATACCAATAATTTAATTGATTTTATTTGATTTTTTTAATGTTTTTAGGTTGTTTTTTTTTTCAAGTGTATTTATTTACAATAATTACAACTATACTATAATAAACAACTAGTAATAATAACATTTTGAATATACAATGTCCTTTAATCGGGCTCTCGAGTATTATTAATATAATAAAAATTTAGGTTTTACAATTAATATAATTTGTTTTTAAATTGTAAGTTATAATATTTTAAATTCAGGCTAAGAGTTACTGATATTAAATATATAGTGAATAACTTATCTGATTCCATTACTTTAATTTATTAAATACTATGTCATATTGTAATAAAAAATCAAATTTAATAAGTAAATACAAATAAAAACATAAGTAAATACAACTACAAACTCGTCTTTTAAGTTCTAAAAAATTTCTTAAACAAAATTTCAAAAAATGGATCTGAGACTCTAAGGTTTTGTTAAATGTATGCTAGAGATTAACTGTTTGAATTTTTAAAGTAAATTCCTCTGCCAAAATTTTACTTCCAAGGATTTTTTTTTACGGATTTCGAGAAAAATTTGATTTTTGTAAAATATCCAGCACATGTAGTACTTCTAAATACTTTTTATCAAAAATGAATCACTTTTCTAATTTTAAATGTTATATTTTATCTTAATAGCCTAGGCTTTCGGAAAAAAATACTATGACCTCATCATCCCTTTTGCAGTCACACATGACCCCAAGCTAATAAAAAACAATTTATTCAAAAAAATCAAATATTTTTGAAGGGCTGTTGAATTTTTAAAAGCGTTACTTAAATTATTATAACCAGATATGTAGGTCTTCCGTTCCCAAAATTTCGGATAAATCCGAGAACGTTAACCATTATTTGAAAATTTTTTTTTTAAAAAGGAGTTTAAAAAAAATTCCATCTTTGGTCTCATTGCGCAATAGTGGTAACAAAACAGTACTTCATGTCTGAGTACTTATAGGTATAGAGACAAACAAAAAAGATGGCGTTAAGTAATTTCTTAAAGTTGAAAAAATTTCCGTCAAATTTAGCTATCTAGTGTTTTTTTTTTTTTTTTTTTGACACAAAAGTGGTGTGCGACATTTGCTATTTCCTAGCGAGTTTTTATTCCATTTGGAAGCCATGTATATAGCTATTTAAAAAGGTAATTTAGTACTAATATCTATTCATATAACAAAAATCATGTGAGTCCGATCACAGGGAAGATGTGTAAACATCTAGTAATTAAAGATTTTTTTATGTCATTTTTTAAAATCAAACAGAAAGCGTCATCTATATATCACTTATAGATGAATTTCATTTAAAAATCAAGATAAAACTGAAATTTTGAACCCGACAACCTCAGATATCGATAAAATTTTGTTCATAGCTAAATTTGATCAATTCAAACAAACCCTCATTTTTAGAAATGACTGTTTTGCGATTTTTTGGGCGTGGCACAGTGGGAAAGTTTTCGAAAAAACGCGAAAATGGTCGAAAAGTGCTCCATTTAAAATGCAATAACTCAGAATCGGCTGAACCGATTTCCATGATCTTGGTATCATTAAAAAGATATTTTAACAGGCTTTATGACACGTTTGAAAAAAAAAATAAAAATACACTGTAAAAAATTTTATAACAAAAAGAAAATTTTAAATAACGGAAAAACCAAAAAGATCAAGGGTTTTTTTACAGTGTATTATTTTTTTAGAAAGGTTTGTCCTTCACCTATACCATATCCAAAAAGTAAAATGGGTTCTTTTTTAGTTTTTTTTATATAATTTTTTAAGTAGTGTCACTTCTAGTAATTGCCCTTATATTTTATATATATACAGGTAAAATAACACAGTACAACACATGATTGGCCAATTCAATTCGCTTTTATTCGCAATTGAGTAAAGGTATGAATTTCAAAAATTTACTCTACATATGCACAACATTCTTCGGAAAAACCCTCGATCATATTTTTTATGATTCTCAGAATTAACAAAACGGAATAAACAAAGGGTTATTTAATTTTTATGATTGCGTAAGCAAAGTAATTTTTAATTATTTGGGTTTTTCAGTTGGCTACATGTATGACTTTTTTACAGAAATTCAACCCACATTTAAGGGTGGTCATTATTCGGAAAATTTAAAACTCACACATGGTGAAACAGGTATATAGCCACCGTAAAAAAATATGCACCCATTTATAAGTACCTGTCAGTAAACTAGTTAACAATACACAGTATAAATAGGAGTGCATTGATCGATTTTACTCATTCAACAAGTGTCGACGAACGCGAAAATTACAAGTCCATATTTTAAAAGTGCAACGTACCGAAATTCATAATTATAAACAGTTTCGAGAAGCCAAGATATCCCATTACAATTTTTACGCATATATTTTAAAAATTTGAGTGAATATGAATTCAAACAATAAGTACAGATGCATAAAAATATCTAATAAGTGTTGCGACTCGCTTCGTAAAATAAGTGAGAACGAGGCTGCAAATATAATTGAGTATTTTGCAGCTGTCGCCAACATTCATTGTAGCCGTATTTGTGAAACTTGCCGGAATACACTGAGAAAAGCGCGCAGTCGTAATGAATCCAACGTGGAGCTGATTGAAGTCTCAAATTATTTACCAATAACGCCCAGCGATGAAATTAGCGAAGAATTGAATGAACTTCCAACTTATACCAGCCGTAATGCAAACATGGAAAGCAACGAACTCATTGAAAATATAAATGATCACATTATTCCTCATCTACCAAACCAAATGACGCCTCTTAAAAGGAAATATATCAAACGAGATGCATACAGAAATATAAAATCAGTGCAAATTTTGGAAAATATAGCAGATTCACTTGGAGCTGATCCATTATCTGATTTGTCAGCGCAACTTGAAAACGTCAAAGCCATTTACGAAGAAATTTTGCAAAACATCAAATATCAAATAGAGAACAGCTCAAATCTTTTGTCTCTCTTACCAATCAATATGAGTCACGCAGAAATTAAAGATCGTTTTGGGGATGATATATCTCACGATTGTATCAAAAAAAGTAAAGATATCCAAAGGAATAAAACGAAGTTTGCAGATATCAATCCTTTAAAAATGAGCACACGTAGTTTACCAACCGAAACTCTAAGCACAGTCAAATTATTTTATGAAGATGATGAAATTAGCCGAATGATGCCAGGATCGCAAGATTCAATTACTATTAAACAAGGAAACTTACGTGAAAAAGTTCAAAAAAGACTGATGTTATCTTCACTACGCGAATCTTACTACGAATTTAAAAAAAAACATCCGTTGGCCAAAGTTGGTTTTACAAAATTTACAATGTTAAGGCCAAAAACTTGGAGTTGGAAACCAGCAAAATATCTGTGTATGCAGATTGCATCAGAATATGAAATTGATGTTTGAAAAAAGTCGCTTAAAATCATTTTGTTTTGAAGGAGAATGCACATTTACCGACTACAAAGATGTTCTCAAATTCGTTGATTGTAATGGTGACATACAAAAAAGCGGGTGTGCGTTACAATGTGTGGTCACTGCTTCAAAAATTTAAATAATCTAAAAACGCATATGCTAAAACATTTTGAAAATAACCAAACTGAAGGAATAATATACAAAAAGTGGAATACAACGATTAGATGTGTTCTGGAAACGGTAACCACCAACCGAGAATCATTTGGCAAATAATATAAACAATTGTTGATGGTTTTTTATTTGTAAACATTTAAAAAATGTTAGAATTGTTGAACTATTTTGTAAATGTGTAAGAATGTGAGCTGATATTTTCGCTGTTATTCGAATTATTTCAAAAACTTTCGGTACGTATTACTAGAAGTGACACTACTTAAAAAATTATATAAAAAAACTAAAAAAGAACCCATTTTACTTTTTGGATATGGTATAGGTGAAGGATAAACCTTTCTAAAAAAATTATACACTGTAAAAAATCCCTTGATCTTTTTGGTTTTTTCGTTATTGAAAATTTTCTTTTTGTTATAAAATTTTTTACAGTGCATTTTTATTTTTTTTTTCAAACGTGTCATAAAGCCTGTTAAAGTATCTTTTTAATGATACCAAGATCATGGAAATCGGTTTAGCCGATTTTGAGTTATTGCATTTTAAATGGAGCACTTTTCGACCATTTTCGCGTTTTTTCGAAAAAATTTCCCACTGTGCCACGCCCAAAAAATCGCAAAACAGTCATTTCTAAAAATGAAGGTTTGTTTGTATTGATCAAATTTAGCTATGAACAAAATTTCATCGATATCTGAGGGGGTCGGGTTCAATGCATCTCGATTTTTACATGAAATTCATCTATAGCAAAAACTGTTTCAGCTACTTCAACAACCCTTTGCTGTAAAACGTTAAAAATATCAAAATATAAACGTATATAAGTGATACATAGATGACGCTTTTAAAAAAGTGGCATAAAAATCCAATGTTATATCATAATTTTTCCACCAATATAATCATAAGTTATGTGTCCACTCTCACCTATTACGTTTACACTGTTTTTATAATTGTATTGTGAAATAGAAATTTAACCCCCTGCGCGTATAGAATTTACACATCAAAAAAAAAAAAAAATTAAACTGTAGAACGAAATTTTCGTAAAATCTGAGTCATATTTTCACCATATAAACATATTCGGTTACCTTGGGACCCACTAGGCACTGGAATGCACCTTCGGTTCGTCCTATAAAATGAGGACAGCATTTACGAGAACAAACATCATAATAAGAATTAAAAAAAATAGCGTAAAGGATGTAAATATATTTTTTATAAAAAACAACTTTACTATACCCTTGAAATTTGCATTAAAAACTTTAAAGTAAATTTAAAAAATTCGAATTTTTCTATACAAATTCAAACCGAACCGAAAACCCCCCTCCCAAAAAAAAAAAAAAAAAAAAAAAAAAAAAAAAAACTGGTGCCTGAGGCTAATGGTAGGTTTATTATTCATAACACTAAAATATAACATCGATTACAATCGACTACAATAAATTTAAATTTCAATTATTATGATATTTTCTTAATATTTTCATAAATCGGAATTAATTTTGGTGATCAATAACGTAGGTGTGCGAAGTTAGCCCCCAATTTTGGAAATAAAATTTTTTGAAGATTGTTCTGAATTGTTCTACAATGTTCCAAAACGATGAGGTTCTAAAATATAATTTGTGCCGGTAGATCAAAAAAACGAATTTTAAACTTTCCCCCAACTTTTGGAAACAAAAAATTTGGCGGTTGTTCTATGTTGTTCTTGTTGTTCTAAACATTGTTCCAAAATAGATATGTCGCAATATTTTTATGCAACATGAAAGTTAACGTACATATTCCAAAATTTCTTTCATACAAGGTATCCTGAATGGCACCCTCATCACTATTTTAATCAACCGCAAATACACGGGTCCCTTAATTTTACATCCTCTCTATAACATGTCCAAGTTTCAGAGCGATCTGAGGGTGAAAATGATCAATATTTCATTGGGAAGCCCTTATGCTGTATTGCGGTTTTTAATCGATTAGGAATTGATTCTATAAGTTTTTTTTTGTGTATTCAGGGCTAATTTTTTCCCACTCCTCCAATAGCACTCATTTCAGTTCATTTTTGTTGGAAATTTAATGTTTTCTAGTTTCGAGCTCCAATTTATGCCACAAATTTTCTATAGCATTTAGATCTGGAGATTGTGGAGGCGTTTTGATAACTCTGGGACAGTTATAGAGCAGCTATTCTCTTACAATCCCAGCAGTATGTTTGGGATCATTGTCTTCATAGAAGACAAGAAGAAGTTAAGTTTTCTTTTAAAATATTTCAATATTGATGCTTATCCATATTCCCATCAATGAAATGAAGTTTACCGACTACTGATGCTGAACATGCACCCCAAACCATGACATGACCGCCACCATGCTTAACTGTAGGGCGTAAATGTTGCTGATGCATTTCCTCGTTAGGCTTTCTCCAGACATTAACTCTCCCATCTGAATGAAAAAGATTAAACTTACTTTCATCAGTAAATAAAACGTTGTTCCAGAACGATATATCTTTAATTAGGTAGTTGTGAGCGAAAGTCAAACGAGTATGTTTGTTCTTTTTGGAAATGAATGGCTCCTTTCTCGCAATTCTATCATTTTATCCAGCTCTACGTAAAACTCTTCGAACTGTATCGGCATTGCAATTAATTTTAAGATGTTGCTTCACCATATCCCGGAGCCTGAGTGCACTCAGCCGCGGATTATTTCTGGATTTGTTGACAATCCGCCGCTCATCTCGGTTAGAAAATAATTTCTTTGTGCTAATTCTTACCTTACTAATATTTTTTTTTTTTTTTTTGCATTATTATATCTTTATACCCTATACCACTATGTGGTTTGGGTATAATGACTTTGTGCTGCTGTTTGTAACAACCAAAAATATTTGACCTAGACCCATCTTTAATTATACCGATCGAATCAGAATCACTTTTTGAGTTGATTTAACAATGTCCGTCCGTCCGCCCGTCCGCCCGTCCGTCCGTCCGTCCGTCTGTGTGTCCATGTAAACCTTGTAATCAAACTGCAGGTCGCAAATATGAATATATTTCGATGAAATTTGGTATGTAAGCTTTTATCTGCCATGAGATGAACGCTATTGAAATTGGTGGGAATCGGTACATGTTCAGACCTAGCCCCCATACAAATTACCCCTATGAAATCGACATAAATTGCCATAAGATTCAAAGTGTCATACAGATCTAACTCAAATTGGGTTTCTATGCGTTCATTACATCCATTAATGAGTACTCCAAAAATGATACCTTTGGCCCCATATAGAGCTGCTTCCCGATCTTCACTTAAATCTATTAAAAAACAAAAATATTGCACTGATTCTTCTCAAATTTTGTTTGTATATTTTTTTGCAAAATACAAGAGACTTTACCAAACATGATCAGGATCGGTCCATTTTGGGACCTAGTCCCCATATAGATATAGCATCCGATATGAACTGTTTCATATCTGCAGCCAAAAAAATTAATAAAAATACCACTCAAGTTTGGTTTTTGCTTATTTTCTATGTCCAGTTAGTTGGGCCTAAGAGATAGGGTTTCTAAACGCATGGTATAGGGTATCGTATAGTCGGTCTAGACCGACTATAATTTTCTTACTTGTTTTATAATATTTTTTATTGTTGTGCGAGATTTTTTCACTATTTGCGCTATTTCACAACCAATTTTCGCATCTCAATCGAGGTGTGGGGACAGATTTTCCGAAACTCTTTTGAAGTGATTCTATTCACTTGCCACTTGATAACGACTAAATTTGTTTGATTAATTTACTGAAAGTACTGAAAAAATATGGAAGGGAATTTCATAAAAATCTTGGAAAATTACCGTTACTTGAGCCCGTTTTGTTGAGTGGGTCATTTTCACTGTGAGATTAATTATCGTCTTCTCTTTACTTTTTTGTTATTGTTTTGCTAATGTTTAATAAATTTATTTTTATTTTCACTGTGACTAACTGTATCTATTTTGGAACAATGTTTAGAACAACTAGAGCAACCTAGAACACCGCCAATTTTTTTCCAAAACTTTAAAATTCGTTTTTTTTCGATTGACCGGTACAAATTATATTTTAGAAACTCATCGTTTTGGAACATTGTAGAACAATTTTAGAACAATTCAGAACAATCTTCAAAAAATTTTATTTCCGAAAATGGGGGGCTAACTTTGCACACTTTTGATATCGCGGAAAAAATGTTTTTCCTTCTCATTTGCGTACGTTACGGTTGGCGACATATCTATTTTGGAACAATGTTTAGAACAAATAGCACAACGTAGAACAACCGCCAATTTTTTTTTCCCCAAAAGTGGGCGGCAAAGTTTAATTTCGTTTTTTTCGATTTACCAGTACAAATTATATTTTAGATACTGATCGATTTGGAACATTGTAGAACAATCTTAGAACAATTCAGAACAATCTTCAAAAAATTGTATTTCCAAAAATGGGGGGGGCAAACTTCGCACACTTCAATAATGTCCTTCTTTAAAAAAAATATTAGAAAGTTTGTTCTCATGCTAAGGTGCTTTTAAATTATGAATTAAAAATTGTCAAATGATTTGGGGGGAGGGTGGTGCGGGTTTTTCCGAAACCGCCCTTGCTACGCTCCTGTTCAGAAATATATATCAAAACAATTAAGGAAAATACTGATGTACATAACACCAAAACAAACCGAGTTTAGATTATTTTCAAAATCAATTATTTTGTGAAAACTTTCATTATGTTTAAAGTAATTTTCGAATATAGACACAAAATGCAATTAACAAGTTATCCGCCAATTAATGGAATGTGTTGGTGACAACAATATTGTTTACCATTGACGGATGGGTGAAAAATATACAGGTGCTGCTACTGAAATGACCGCAACTTTACATATGTTTAAACAATAGTAATAATAATATTTATTTAAAATGTAGGTTTTGGTAAAACAATATTTTCTGGGCAGTATAAATAGTAGTCTGAAATTAAATACACTGGAACTATAGCTTTTTGAACAAATAATGGTAACTCTCATTACTTAAGTTATTATCAAAACAAGTAAGAAAATTATAGTCGGTCTAGACCGACTATACGATACCCTATACCATGGTTTAGAGACCCTATCGCTTCGGTCCAACTAATTGGATATAGAAAATAAACATAAACCAAATATGAGGGGAATTGTTTTTTAATTTTTTTGGCTGCAGACATGAAAAAGTTCATATCGGATGCTATTTTTATATGGGTACTTGGTCGAAATATGGACCGGTCCTGACCATATATGGTAAAGTCACTTAATTTTTTTTTTTTTAAATATATAAAAACCAAATTTGAGAAAAATCCGTGCAATGTTTTTGTTTTTTGATAAATTTAAGTGAAGATCGGGAAGCAGCTCTATATGGGGCCTATGACAAAAAATTCTCCTATGGGACAAACCCAATTTGACTGAGATCGATATGATAATTTGGATCTTATGGAAATTTATGTCGATTTCATAGGGATCATTTGTATGGGGACTAGGTCTGAACATGGACCGAATTTCACTTATTTCAATAGCGTTCATCCTATGGCCGCTAACAGCGTACATACCAAATTTCGTCAAAATATATTCATATTTGCGACCTGTATTTTGATTAAAATGTTTACATGGACACACAGACGGACGGACGGACGGGCGGACATCGCTAAATCGACTCAAAAAGTGATTCTGAGTTGATCGGTATAATAAAAGATGGGTCTATGTCAAATATTTTTGGTAGTTACAAACAGCAGCACAAAGTCATTATACCCAAACCACATTGTGGTATAGGGTATAAAAATTATATAAAAATTTAAAAATTTTTTGTGCACCTTTTTATCTTTAACCATATATTGGTATTTTAATTTTCGTTTAAGCTTAATAAATAGCAATTTAATGATATCGATTGTACATAAATGTTTAATCAAACATTTAAATAAAATTCCTATATATTTATTTTTTTTATATCTTTTTTATTTCGGTCATGATGGACAGTTTTCGCTGTCAATGTGTAATGTTAAACGAAAAGCACATAAATAATTTAAACGTTTTAAATGGATGAAAATGCCACAACTTTTTTGTTTTAAAAATTGCAGATTGTGAATAAAATTAAATTTTCAAATTAAATATATTTCATTGTAATTTATGTATGTAAACATGCAGTCAGAAAAAAAAATTAATTAAAATTGATGAATCTTTATTCAACATGAGGTAACACGAAAGGAAAATATTATAAAATAAAATACCAGTAGAGAATGAAATAGAATAAACCTGTTTTGCATAATATAAGCATAACCACAAACTATATAAACGTGTTATATATGTTGTGCTTCTTTAAGATCAAATTCAAATAGTACGAAGCGAACATACAGTGAAATTTTCCAACAACAATTACAATCAAAACATGAATAGAAGCTTTAAAACTTGATAACTATTCTTAGGAGGACCAACTTGCTGGTATGGCACAATGCCGTTGTTTCCGATATCTTAGAAACTTTCGAAATATTTAAAATGGTATTCAAAACTAGGAATATGTAGGTTGTTCCTTTAAACAAAATCTTTTATTCATTATCATTTATTCAGTTAGTTTTAGTAAAAGAAATATCTGTCTATTAGATAAAATCCGAATATGTGCGCACGTTTTATAATTATTATGCCCTATACCACTATGTGGTCTGGTTATAACGACTTTGTGCTGATGTTTGCAACTACCAAAAATATTTGACCTAGACACATATTTTATTATTCCTATCTACGCAGAATCACCTACGGATTCGATTTAGCGATAAGTATCAGTATGTCCGATTGCGTGTCCATGTTAACCATATAATAAAACTGCAGGTCGTAAATATAATTATATTTTGCTGAAATTTGGTATATAAGCTTCCTTCGGCATACAAATGACACACATGAGATCTCTGTCATATTTGGTTTGGGTGTGTGCATTACCCCCATTAATTAGTACTTGTAATGATAGAAGTCGTAACCTCGTTTCTGTCAACATTGCATAATATCATTTTACTGTTGTATTTAATTTCGCCACGAGAATTGTGGACTTATTTTGTTATATTACATTTATTTGAATTATAATTTTTGTATTATCGAAGGGAAACGTGGAGTAATAAGGACACACTTGTTATTGTCCTACGTAGGATAAAGAAATATGAATGAGAGAGTACGGGAATATGAGAATAACAAATGAGAGAAATTCCTTACTCTCTTTCCAATATTCCATTGTCTTTCTATCTGTCGACTACAAAAAGTGTAGCAACAGGAAAACGAGGATTAGTTGGCTGCGGTTGTTGAAGCGAACATGCGTATTCTCAAGAACCCAGTAAGTATCCTTGAACAATATTTTGTATCCTTTGGAAGGTCCTTGGACATCCCTGAAGGTCCTTGAACATCGTGAAAGGTCCTTTGACATCCTTGGAAGGTCCTTATACATCCTTCAAGGGCCTTGAATATTCTTAACCCTGGAAGGTTATGCTTCGTCGTTTCGACGACGCTTGTTGATACTTTTCTGTTTTTCTCCGTTTCCTTTGTTTGTTTGGTGCTGATTATTCGTACAGCTCCAGTCGCTGTTGTGATGTTACTCTATGCAGTTGATTGGTTGCATACGCCTCGCGTAAGTATTTATTTTTTAAATTTGCGTAGTCGAAACGCCTTTATTTACTTATCTTTTATTTATATTTAATAATATTTAGTACAAAATGCCAAATGGAGAAGAGCTGTGAAATCGTTATTTTTAATAAAAAGGCTGCTGAAAATGAGTTGATATTGTTTTATTTTAAAAATAAATACTCTAGATCATAGAAAACTAAAATTATTTGTGGGTTTTGACTCCTTGTTATTTAAAAACGACTTTTGATTAATAACGTAGTCAAATCGACGAAGGATGATCTTTACGTCACAAAAATAACGATGATCTCTCTAGGGTTAAAGGTCCTGGAACACATCCTCGAAGGTCCGTGGAAGGTCCTTGAACATCCGTTGCAGATCACTGCAACTTTAACCAAGATCAGTGTGTCGTTCCAGATCACTGCAAATTTAACCAGGATCAGTGTGTCGCTCCAGATCACCGCAACATTAACCAGGATCAGTGTGTCGTCCCAGATCACTGCAACTCTAACCGGGCCAATACCACCCGGAAGGGCCCTCCGCTCTTCAGTATACCTGAAATAAATAATTTTATAACGTCAGAACTCGTTTTTTTACTCTCGGTCAAAAAAAGTAATTTCTGTGACGATCCCTCATCCCGCGAGCTTACGCCAGCATCCGGAGAAAACTCGTCATTACATACTCAAAAATAAAGCCTTTAGAATTAGTAATACTCATAGCGCCGATATAAAGCTGCTTCCCGAACTCCACTTAAATATATCAACCAACTAAAATATTGCACAGATTTTTGTCAAATTTATTTTTTATATGTCTTTGCAAAAAATAAGTGAGTTTAGTAGATATGGTCAGGATTGGTAAATTTTCCGACCTTGTATAAAAATATAGCATCCGATATGAACACTGTCACTCAAATTTGGTTTGCGTATATATTCTGTCTGTTTCAAATTAGTTGGACCTATGGACCCTTGGACCCTTTCTGTAAACGCATAGTATAGGATTCCGTGTAGTTGTTCGCGACTTACTATAATTTTCTTACTTGTTTTATTTTATTTTTTGATATCACACGACCAGGAAACTTTTGTTGCAAAAAGTTGTGCCACTAATGCCGAAACAAGCTCACTCACAACTGAAGGTTAGGTCACAATAGCGTGCGCAATCTATACTAATATAATAAAGAGTTAATGTGTGTTTGTTTGTTTGCAGAAGATAATCTCCGTAACTACCCATCTGATCTTCCTGAAATTTTCATAGAGTCTTATTGCGGATATGGCAAGTGCTATAGACTATATTTTTTTTTTAAATATTTTAAATGTACAAAGTACATTTCTAATATCATATATATTGAGTACTATGACAGGGAGAGCTGCGGAAATTTGGGTGAGGTCACCTATTATAAATCTAAGTAGCTATACCGGCAATGGGCGGGATCGGATAAGTGGGAATGGTACCTTCGATACAAAGTAATTACTCAGTATCATATATCTCGAGTACTATAATAGAGACAGCTTTGCAAATTTGTCCTGTGTAATCTATTATTAACGTGAATAGTAAGAAAAATATGGGGGATCGGACAAATGGGCGAGGCACCCCCTAAAAAGTAAACAATAGATGTGATATATATGGAGTACTGTAATAGTGATAGCATTGAGACTTTGCGTGAGCACTTTCATTACGATGTGGGGGAGGGTGGAAGGGGGTAGCAAAGCACTCCGCTTTACATCTAGTAACTTATGAAATATCATAAAATTTTGGCAGAATGTGACAGGAAAATAAATATTTAGAAAATGTTCGTGAATAATGAATTCATTAGAACTGGCCACGGAATATAATAAAACTATAAACCATTGAAGCAGAGTAAACTCTTTTAAGGGCCTTAGGCGCACTTAACCCGAATGTGGACTCAGAATCACAATAGGTTTTAGTGAATACTTATCTCAAATGTTGAAATACTTATACGTTTTATTTGGGATTGTACTACATTGCCAATACATTTTTTTTTTTTTTTTTAAATTCAGTAAGACATCTGAAAATCTACTATTCAAATTGAGAAATCATTTTAAGATATTCTAGTCTTTTCCATTTATTAAGATGGGGTAATTCTTAGTTCGGATGCAGCATTCTTGAACTTTTAGAAAAGTCTAAAAAATAGCAGCCTATCGACCAATTATCGACCATAATAATAGAAGTCTTCCCTTTGTGTAGTAAAAACAAAAAAAAAACTAAAATTATGTGTCCAGTAGAATATTATGCACAACATTATAAACAGAGGCTGGGAGCTCCATTGTTTGCCTTTGTAACCACTTAATAATTTTTAAGTCAGAGATAGGAAAATACCTTCTGGATTCACTTGACAATAACCTATTGTTTGATACGATGTATTTAGTTTGTGTTAATATTCGCAAATATTAAAACCATTTCACCGATACCCAAATTTTATTATAACGATCGACTCATTATCACTTTCTGATGCGATTTAGCGATGTCCGTCTCTGTGTTCATGTAAACTTTATAACTAAACTACAGGTCACAAATGTGAATAAATATTGATGAAATTTAGTATTAGGCTTTTATCGGCCAAAGGAAGAACATTATTGAAATTGCTGTAAATAGGTGCAATAGGCTTGTTAGCTTAAATCTATAAAGAAACAAAAATAGTCTATAAACAAGTAAGAAAATTATAGTCGGTCTAGACCGACTATATGATACCCTATACCATGCGTTTAGAAACCCTATCTCATAGGCCCAACTAACTGGACATAGAAAATAAGCAAAAACCGAATTTGAGTGGCATTTTTATTAATTTTTTTGGCTGCAGATATGAAAAAGTTCATATCGGATGCTGTATCTATATAGGGACTAGGTCCAAAAATGGACCGATCCTGATCATGTTTGGTAAAGTCTCTTGTATTTTGCAAAAATATATACAAACAAAATTTGAGAAGAATCAGTGCAATATTTTTGTTTTTTAATAGATTTAAGTGAAGATCGGGAAGCAGCTCTGTATGGGGTCAGAGGGATCATTTTTGGACTACTCATTAATGGATGTAATGAACGCATACAAACCCAATTTGAGTAAGATCTATATGACAATTTGGATCTTATGGCAATTTATGTCGATTTCATATGGGTAATTTGTATGGGGGCTAGGTCTGAACATGGACCGATTCTCACCAATTTCAATAGCTTTCATCCCATGGCCGATAAAAGCTTATATACCAAATTTCATCAAAATATATTCATATTTGCGACCTGCAGTTTGATTACAAGCTTTACATGGACACACAGACGGACGGACGGACGGACGGACGGACGGACGGACGGACATTGTTAAATCAACTCAGAAAGTGATTCTGATTCGATCGGTATAATTAAAGATGGGTCTAGGTCAAATATTTTTGGTTGTTACAAACAGCAGCACAAAGTCATTATACCCAAACCACATAGTGGTATAGGGTATAAATAGTAAGTCCAAAATGAAAAGTTAAGAATATGAGATAAATGGTTTAAGTGAAACAAGCATTATAATTTGAAATGCGGGAATGAAGATGGCAGAGTGACTCATAGAATCTTATACAAGGATGCAATCAATATTATAGATTTGAGTTACACAAATATTTTAAATAAGATTAATGAACAATAACTAGAAAACATACTATGAAATCTAGCGATAAGGTAGAAATTGTAAAAAGTATTGATAATATTGAAAATTTAATTAAAATAAAAATTTTATCGCATAATATTCATGGTTTAGAGAACAAACTACTTTTTCCAAAATTCTTTGAATTATACTGGAGATCAGCAACAAGAAGGAGGCAATATGGGAGTGCCAGCGGCGGCAGTGTAGTGGGTATCAAAAAAGATCAAATCAAAAGTGGTTTAAAGCACAATTTTAGGAGTGTCGACAATACTGACATAATGACATAAAGTTTAATAACAAAGTAATCAATATTATTCCTGTTTATATAAGAGGAAGCAACTGAAAAAACGAATTTAAAGAAGTAAACGAACATTTCATGGAAAATGATTTGGAAATGCAAACTTTGATGGGCGATTTAAATGTGAGAGTAGGAGAACTACAACAAAGTCTTGAAGATTTTTAAATGGCTCAGTCATCGATTAGCAACATAACACATTTAAAAGATAAAAACATTAACGTAGACAATATTAACGAAGACAATATTTCGAGTTTTGTAATAATAATGGCCCTATTGTTTTAAATGGTTTAACAATAAGTGACAAAGAGGGAAACTTAACATTTTTTGGAGGAAATGGAGAATCAGTCAATGAACTTTGTGCTGTATCACAGGAAGCTCTTTATCTTGTGGAAGATTTGGTGGTGGAGAAATAGATTTGGTCCGACCATATGCCCTTAAAAGTCCCCACCTTAAGAAATGGTGGAAGTGAAAAGCAAAGTCTACCAAAGCTGATATGAAAGGAAGCTAATAAGCAATTATATCGAGAAAAGTTAATTCCTAATTTAGCTGAAAAAAAAACAAGCAAAAAATAATTATATCGTCTACAGCTAAGAAAAAGAGGCAGGCGAAAATATCTGCGACTTCCAAAAACAAATTGTATAACACTCGATGTAAGGAAGCAAGGAAAAATCGTTAAATTGGCTTCACTGGTAACATAGAACTCGAAACGTCGCACAGTGGCGCCATTTGAGTTTTTTCGTTGCAAAAATCATATCTTTTGAACCGAATAACATAATTGAACAGTTTAAACAGCATATGATAGATAACTATTCACCCTACGAAATGAGCGTTTGTCAAGGGTGCTACGCTTTGTAGGGGCCTACTTATGGGTTATCAAAGCTAAAATTTGTAGAAAAATCAATTTTATGGTAACTAAAAAAAATTGTTTTTACATTTGTAGACTGTTTTTATTTTTTTTCTTTAGGGTTTTATGTTTTAAATTATTACCCAACAAATTAAAAAGAAAATACTTCTTTTTTAAATTTATTTGTTCAATTTTCTGTATAAGATTCATCACAATTCGTAAGAGAAGGTATATCTAAAAGACTAATCATTTCTAAACTATATTTTCTAACTCTATTCGTGACTTCACATGCAGGGAAGAAATAAGTGGATCGGAAAATGCTGCCAACATGTTGAAGAGGTCCTCATTTTGCCTTACCCTTGATGCTTTGAATGTGTTCTGCAATCTATATTTTTTATAAAATTTGTTAAGAGACTCCTGTGCTTCTTCAGAAAGCTCTCCAAATGGGAAAGACTGGTACTCAATTATATCTTTGCCATGCTCCAATATTTTATGGACGGTCGGGGTCAACTTCTTCTGTGGATACGTTTCTGCTAAAAGAGATGCAGTTTTCGCTGCATATTCTCCATATTTTGTAGAATTGACATTTTCTTTGCAATTTAAAACATTCAAGATCGTTCCCAATCTTTTCACGATTTGATTGTCAATTCCAGTGATTCTAGTTACTGCCTCATTATTTTCAAAAAATCCCCTAGAAGTGTTTACATCGTTCGAGTTACCATATCCGTGCTTGGGACAGTTTACTTTTAGTTCAACTTGTTTAAAAAAAGCATCCTGTGTTTGCTTCTTTCTGATATTTTCCTTATTCTTTATTGATATATTTTAATCGAAGTTTTCCTCCTCTTGTGGTAGGGTATATGCCAGTTTTAGCAAGAACTCCATACATCTTATCCTTGCGTGCAATGGTGACATTCCATATTCGTAATTCTCCTCGTTTGTAGAATCGTTTAAATTACCAAAGTGCTTATAACTCTTTGCAAATCGGGCATGACAATGTTGAGGTTGTTCCTGTCAGTTCGTTTACGACTTTTCCGTCAACCATGGTCAGCTGGAACTCGTAATTGCATTCAATATATTTTCCTTCTCCAATTTGCAGCTTTGTAGGCTTAATCTGGCTTATTTGTTCTTCAGTGTCCTTCACCGTGGTCCTTATGAGTTCTGCCGATTCCCTTGCAAACTGACACATTATAGGGAAACATCAGATTTTAGCCGCAAAGGAACAACAGATGTCATAAACATATTTCCGTCCGATATTGTAGCGTCATCAGAAGATATCCTTTGATCCATCGCAGCCCCATTTGCTGATCAATGTCAGTTTCTCAGGAAGAATTTTCACCTCATTTTCACGAAGACTCTCCAACAACCGTTTTGCTGTACGGCCCATGAGATCCTGCAGATTGGCTTTCACAGAGACTTCCGTAAACTCCGTAAGCAGTGGTCGTGAATTTATTTTGGCTTGCGTAATATGCTTGTATCCTGGTAAAACGTCAGCCCCGTGTCGCATCAAGGATGCCCGTAGTATCTAATATTTTTCTTTGGAAAGTTGTAAGTCCATAAACAAGGCCAAGGCTTCTTCGGAACCATACTTTTTAATGTGTGCGTTTGTGGGCGTGGGAATGCTTTCCTTAATCCTTTTTAGTCGCAGTGGGCTTGCATCAGCAACAGATTTTGTAATCTGCGGCCTAACTCTTTCACTATCCTTTGTATATTTAACGCCATGGTTTCAGTACTTGTTGCGCCAACTTTCAGTCGTAGACTAATCCAGGCATTATGCTTATTTTGCAATATATAGGCTTATGCTACCATGCCTAAAAATTTACCTGTATGGATTTACGTTGAATTATGAAATTTTGATATTATGCTCGTGTCTAAATAAGATTTGTGCCTACCTGGAGGGACCATAAGTCAATATTGTTCTTGACCATTTGTACTTCAAAGTAATTTTTAAGTGAGGTGCGTACCTGCGAATTTCAATGAGTAGTTTTTTGTGCACCCTGTGTCTGTGACAGAATATTGGGAGTAGACTTTGGCAGAGGCTCACAGGTAGACAACCGACTTAAAATGCAATTTTCAAACTATTAGTTCAAACTACTGCCAGTCAAAACATATAAGCGATGCACGCCATACAATTTCTGCAACCATGTCTTTTTAATCTTTTTTACCTCTAGAAGCCAAACGGGCAGATAAAATCTTTTGAATTATGTAAAGAAATAATCAAGGAACATGTTTTGCAAATATGGCAAATATAGAAAAATGTAGATTTTTTTATTTTCCGTCAAAGTTGAAAAATAGTGAAAAAACGGATAGTTTTTAAATAGTGATTTACCAGGAGAAGCACAAAGCAAACAGTTAATTTTTTTAATCATTATACATATAATAAATACGTCAATCAATACAAATAAAAAATAAGGCGATTCGTTACCTATTTTTCGTGATATTACAGCTGAAATCGCAACAAATTGATTAAAAATTGTGTGTTTGTTTGAAAACCGAAAGTCGGTCAACTTTGAACGGTTATATCTTCTAAACTAAAAGTGTGATATTATTAAGAGTAGCATATTTGGAATCGTTGAAAAGTTTCCTATAACATGGGTTTATTCAAAACTTCGTCGGCGCACACGAAAATTTTGATTTTTGCAACCTCGTTTGCTCTACGGGCGCCACTGTGCGTCGAACATAAAACTAATTATTTTAATGCAAACAAAATACTACATTAAAGTAAAGATAAACAAAATAAACGATAGCAAAGATTGGTGGAATTTGGTAAAAGAAATAAGAAATCAGCAGTTTATAGGTGGGTCAAATATTCCTTCGAATGAATTTAAACTCTATTTTCAGGTATTGCTAGATCCACAACAATTTGCAAAGGATATATATTATGCAGCAAATTTAGTACAAATCCATGAGCTTGATAAATGCATAACTGTAAATGAAACTCGATCCATGTTAACCAAAGTTAAAGCCAATGAAGCACCAGGAATTGATGGGATACCCTATGAATTTTACTGTAATGCCACTAATGAGTGGCTAAAGCATTTAACAATATATATACAATTTGCATTTGAGATACATATTTGTATTTGATATATATATATATATATATTTGCATTTGAGATACCTATATAAGACATTTTTTGAATACAAAAATAACAGACTCCCAAATAAATTGTCTATGAAAATTCTTGAAAGAAATGTATATTGGGCTAAAGATCTAAATGCGCTAGGTAGACACTCTGGGCTATAGTGGACGATAGAGAACTTTAATATAAATCTCTGGTCTGATGGTTTTGCCAGTTTGTTAAGCCTTTGTAAAGTCTTTGCAAAGTAATACAAGAATCTACAAGTCGCTCGACCACAACATTGGCAAAACATATATTAAAGAAATATATGGAAAAAGCAAGATATCGGAAGATATGGAAAAGAAATATATGGAAAGGCAGGATGTGGTCTTATCGTTCTAAATGGCAGTTATTTTAACAGAAACAACTCTACTAATACACGTTCGCTATGTATGAGAATGAAATTATAAATGGTTTAAATGGTGTGGGAGAAGAAAACTGGAGTAATTTAGTAACTTTTTTTATAAATGCCTTATCATATAAGGAGTTAATATTAAATGAATTACGCTGATTTGAAAATTTTAAAAATTCTAATTTTATATTTACATATATTTTTATATTTAAAGAGAAAATTCAAGTCAAACCTCCGGCAGATGACGTAATGTCATTGTCGTTCAACATTTCAATTTAGTTTATCAATTTTATCGTTAATAACTTTATAATATGAAATAAACAACTATCTATCTATCTAGGCAGTCCATTTTTTGACCTTGTCCCCATTTAAAAATAAATCAGTTATTGACGTTTTGGTATATGCTTTCGTTTAATATCTAGTTATAGCCTCAGCTAAATTGGATGCAAGACCCTTTCTCGAAATGCATGGTATAAGGTATCCTATAGCGGGTCTGGACCGATTATAATTTTCGTGCTTATTTTTATGCTTTCAAGATTTTTTATTGAACATTTTTGTAAGAACTTGTTATTCATTTTCAAAAAAAAAGTTAAATAATGTATTATATATACACGAAAGTAAAAACTTTTAACAATCCGTTCAACTGCATCGACTTATTAGACCTCAATCAAGAAACTAAAGTTACCTATCGGAATCATCTAACCGTTTTTTTCATTAATAACTTTGGAATCCTTTCCAAGAATTATCAGTTATTTACAGTCGACTCAGGTTTGCACATGATTGCTTCTTCTATAATAAATCTTGTGAAGAACTTATTCGACATTTTATTACTTTACAGATTTTATGTTGATGATTTTTTCAAGAAATTACATTAGTTTATACAATCAGGTCAAGTGCATCAACAATTGAGGCGTCAATCAAGGATGAAATTTGTTGTTGATCACAAATGGGAATTTAACATAGTCGCAATGAACTGAACAACTCTTATCTCAATTTTTAATACACTCATCCTATCCTAGCAAAAAACAAAATCTTAACACTATTATGAAGAAAGTTGGTCCCGTTAACGTGATTTCATACTAACATCTTCTTACAAGCAACATACATACATATCTGTATAGTATAGTATCTACAAACTTTTGCTACAACAAATATAAATTTATAACTAAACCCTTTACAATGAACTTGCTTAGCAAAAACTAATGCAGTTTTAGCTAAATACAACCACATACAGTTTCACAATACCAGTGTAACTACATCCCATACAATATACAAACACCCACATCTAAACAATCATATTATAAAATGTGTTTGTAAGAATTAGAGTGGGACACATTTTAAACAATTCGGCCAAATATGAGTAAGAAAGCAAAAGCCTCACTTTCAAATATATTTTATATTGCTCTTATTATGATTACGTTCTCCTATGGGGCAAAGTACTAGATTAATTTAATAGAAACCTATAATTTTTGTAAGAACTCTGCTCCATAAAATGTTTTATAGCAATGAAATTCTTCGGATCTGTCTTTTCTTCAACATCTGTATACACAAAACTGAAGAACGGCTAAAACAATTTTCATGCTATCAGTATAACTATTGAAATATCTGAACAAATAATTATTCAATATCACATCTCTTGAGTACTATGACAGGGAGAGCTTTGCAACTTTATGTGAGGTCATCAGTTACTATTGTGAGCAGCAGTTTTCAAAATGGGCGGAATAGAATAAGTAGGCGTGTCACCTCCAATGCCAAGTGAATTTATAATCTCCTTTATGTTGAATTATATAAAAGAGAGAGTAACGATGCCTTGATTGGTCATGCTGAAAAGTAGATCAGTAGTCGTAGGTCCTCCCATACAAAATAATCATTAAATTTCACTGGATAAGATCAGCTAAATGGCCGATAAAATAAAAGCTTGACTCAAATCATCAAATATGTAGCGCTATGGGAATAAACTTCAGTTGGCAGCAAACATCAGAGTTGCATTGCTGAACGATGCTTCTGCTGAAGATTTTTTCAGGCAATTCCTGAATATTGGTAATTGCTGGGTTCCAGTTGACTTATCGAGCTGAATGATTTCATTTCCTCTGAATGTTTGTAATTTCGACGCACTAGAAAATAAGTTCATCAACAAAGTGTTTCCGAATATCATTTCTTAAATAAAATAATGAGCGAGCACAGATTGAATGACTTAAATTTGGTAATTCAGAATAAAATTTCTGGTACTCTGCATCCATCAAATCTATTGACTGTATAACAAATGAAGATGAAGCCACCAACTATCCAACTGATAGTTAGATATGCCTTTCTTACCACCGCATAATTTAGAACTGATGGTTGACTCGGTAGTCGTCAAGCTCAGAAATCTAAACCAACCAAAGCTATACTTTGGAAAGGATTTGGTGCTGTAAAAAAACTGAGGACCAATGTGATTCACGAAACAATACTCAGAGGAACATTTATAGGTGAGGAAGTTCTCATACCGAAGACTCCGATGATCCCAATCAACGTGCCTTTGAGTTTAAAGGATTTAGATTTTCGATTCGCCTTGCATTCGACATGACGGTTAACAAGCCATGGTATCAATGTATAAGTTTCATGGCAAACGATCCGCTTTATTTGTTCTTGCGCCTGATAAAAGAAAAAAATTCGTATATCACAAGGTGGTTCACTGAAGAGAATCAACCCTACTCATTGCCTGCAGCAAAATAGTTTTCGGTATTTTTATTGAATATGTATTTTCTTTGTATATGGGCAACTTCAAAAATTTACGGCACCTAGACCATTTTTTTTTTAAGTTTCTTTTTTTTGTCTGATATCAATGTCAATTTGCGTGTGTATAAACCGATATTTGAGCATGTGAAATCCGTTCGCGTTAATCATTTTTATTCAACGTCGCAAATTTTATAGCGGTTTAAACTTAAAATTTAAAAAAAAAAATAATAAAATAACAGATTTTGTTAAAATTGAAAAAGGATAAGGCGTGTGGATAATACCCCTTAAGGGCTTTCTTAGCACACTAAAATATTTGTAAAAGCTTCATTACTTTTTAAAATACACTGAAAAAAAATAAAAAATTTTTTTTTTTTGATCGTGTATGCATATAAAAATTTATTTAAACTTGTTAAACATTTTACAAAATTACGGCTGGTATAAGACATAATTTGCAATATTTTGGGAAAAAACTATTTGCCTATCGCTAATGGTTTAATAGATATAACCATTTACACTTTACCACTCATGATTTTTTTTACCAAATTATATATTAGGATCAGTAATACCTTTAGGGCCATTATTACAACTTGCCGTTAGTTAAAGGCAGGATTTTGTCTGCCCGATAAATAGCTTTGTATTATTACAACTTAAATTTTTTATTGTTGTTACTATTAATAATAATAATACTTAATGGATAAAAAAGTAATAAATAAAGGTTTTATAATGTAAAGCCATTTATCGGTCCGACAAAATCCTGCCTTTAACTAACGGCAAGTTGTAATAATGGCCCTTAAAATGCTTAGTTTTTTCTGAGTTTAGTATAGTATTAACATGCTTTAAATAAAAAGGTGTTTGGGTATTTAATAGAACAACTGACTCGTTAACATTGCATTTTATGGATTCTTTGGATGCGACTTTTACGTGGTATGTTAAGCCTATAGCACCCTTTCGGTCAATTGTTTTCTGACACCACTTATAGTAAAAAGTCTTTTCTAAACCATTTTCAGCCTCCGGAATTTCTTTTTTATTCCAAACTTTGCATTCTCTATACATACAAGATTTCGAATCTAAGTTACATGCTACCATTGAAATAAAGTTATGTGAGCTAGATGAAGATAAACATTTAATTGGTACAACTTTTGCAGCATTAAATCAAAGTTAATGTGTGTTTTACACAAACATGTATTTCGAGCAGACATTTTACTTTTAATTATCCAAAATTTCTTGTATTTAGCAAAGGTATTAAAGGATATTTTGAGTTTAGTTTCTTTGCAAAACTTTTGAGGCAGATTAGTAAGAGTATCTTGAAGAAATCGTTTTCGAAATACTTTACCATTTTTCCTTATAATATCCCTTTTTCCTGGGCATATACTAGAGATTTGACCTTTTTGTAAAAGCTGTTCAATTAAATGTTTTATTGTGTTCTCCTTACAACCTCTATTTTGTTGGGGAAATTTAAAATTTTTATTTTTATTTTGTTGACAACGATTAACTATGTGATATAAAATTTTATGGCTTTTATATTTCTTTAACACTTTTCCAGAAATAATTTTGGAGTACATAGATTTTTCTTTATGAGTTACTATATTTTGTTTATTTTTAACCAATTGTTTTTCTAAAACCTCACAAAACATTAGTCGCTTTTTCACCGCACTGTGTCCTTGTTTCATAAAGCAAAGGCTACTGTGATCATAGAGTTTTTATAATAAAGCAAGTTCTTTAAGATGTCATTGCATCGGCGGTAATTTGGCGGTTTTCGCGGTAGTATATTTCAATTGTTTTGTTGAAAATTTTTAAGGTGGCCCTCGTGAATATTATTTAAAAATATAGTCTCACTTTCTAGGGATTAAAAAAAACGGTTTTTTTTTGCAAATATTAATATTGGACCGCTTATAAAATACTTGTTGGGATTCTGGGTTACTTATTAAAACGAATTCAAAAATAATTCTTTTAAATGTTCAAAATCAAATATTTCATACAAGGATGCTTTTTGAGGTTAGAAACATCTTGTTTGCGTTTTCGATTTTAGCATCAGGCTCAGTAAAGTGTTCCATTCGATGTACGTTTGAGCGGAATAGATACAGCGCTTTAGTTGTCACAAAGCGAAATGCGAAATGGAAAAAACTGCCGCTGCACGCGCCAGGATTGAAAAAAATTATTTTTTTTTTTGCACTTTATCAGTTTAGTCCGTCGCGAAGAATCTATTTAGATACCTAAACATGTTCGCATGCCATGTTTTGATATAAAAAAAAGCTTACAAAAAAATTGTTTTTTGTAAAAATTTTCAAAAGTTCATAAAATTTTTGCGTTTAAAAATTTTAAAGTGCATTTTAGTGACTATATTTTGTATAGGTGTGGATCTGAAAGCTGAAAACGGAATGAATGAAAAAACTCTTGCAAGTTTCAAGTCGTTTTTTTAATTTTTCAAATTTTAGATGACTCCCAATTCTTAAGGTGAAGACTTTTCAACGTAAAACTTTGCACGTCAGATCCACCAAGTATAGTCATCCAAACCCTGAACAACGTTTTTTTTCAATTCATAAAACTTAACGAAGTAAGAGCCATAGTATGTCGGTTTCAGCAGGTGCTCAAAAAATTTTAAATAGCCCATATACATATTATCTTAACACTATATATTCATTTTACAACACTAAAATCCTAAATTAAGTTTAGCTAAAACTTAACATGACATTCATAGACTGCTGCGGACATGAATCTTGCCGGGTCATCTAGTATTCAATGTAGTAATAATTATTAACAAATGATGTTAAATTTGAAACACTAATTTTTTTTCGATTACTTTTAAGTAACCCATTAGGTGAATAAAACGAAATAGGTGAACCCTCTCGTTCATATATCAGCCAGAAGCATTTATACATTGCTTGCTTTGAGAAGTGCCGATTGTTAGTGTTGAATTATATAACAGCATCCTTATCATCGGCAAAAACAAAGAAAAGTCTTAAACATTGAAGGAAAAGTAGAGATAATTAATGAACACTAGCAGATTCCAGCACTCGTAATTCGACTTCAATTTCTAGACAGTGTTATTTTTCAACTTAGCCAATTCACAAACCAACACTTTTATGGTTTATTGTTATTGTGAATGAGGATAACGAACTCATTAAAAAACATAATAACAAATTTAATAAAAATTTACTCAAAACAAAGGAAAAAATTTTAAAATCTGTTAATTAACAAAACGGCTAAAAAAAGATCAGCTTACAAATTATTATTTATTTTGTTAATATGAAGGGTCCGCCAAATAACTTTTTTTTTTTTTTTAAAAACTACTGAATATTATCTCAAATTTCTTTTTTTATTTGAAAATACAATCCTTCCGGTTAATAAAGGAAAATAATTTCATTCAAATGGCTGCCTCGGCTGGCCATGCAGTAGCCTACACCATCGGTCCAATTTTGAAGCACATTATCGATTACGTGCAGCTGTATTTCACCAATGGCTTCACGAATATTGTCCTTCAAAGCGTCAATTGTCTCTGGCTTGTTGGCGTAACACTTATCTTTGAAGGCATCCCACAAATAATAGTCCAACGGTGTCAAATCGCAGCTCCGAGGTGGCCAAAAGACATCAGCTCTGCGGCTGATAATGCGATCTTCAAAAACAGGGGTCAAAACATCGAGTGTAGCTTCGGCTGTGTGGCACGTAGCGCCGTCCTGTTGAAAACAAATGTTGCCAATATCCTCCTCTTCAATTTTTGTAAACAAAAATTCGTTCAACATGACCCGATAACGATCGCCATTGACTGTAACGGCCACTCCTTGCTCATTTTCGAAGAAAAATGGCCCAATTATGCCTCTGGACCAAAATCCGCACCAAACAGTGACTCGTTTTGGGTGTATCGGCTTTTCAATGCATGCGTGCGGGTTTTCTGTGCCCCAAATGCGACAATTTTGCTTGTTTACATACCCGCCAAGATCAGAATGAGCTTCATCTGAAAAGATGATTTTTTTTGGCAAAATCGGCATCTTCTGTAAGTCGATCGCAGGCCCACTTAGCGAAGCGAAAACGCATTGGATGGATAAAACTAATTATCTGTCAAATCAGACATGAGCTAAGTGTTACCATTCACGAAATAAGCACTAGTTGAAAAAATAAAACGTTAGATGGCGGACCCTTTATATTATTTTATATTATTTAATATTTATATATCTTCCCGTAATTTAGACGGCCAACACAAAAGCTTGGATAACACAGCAAATACTTCTAGAATGGTTTAAGAACTATTTTGCGCTAGAAGTGAGACAGCAATTTAAGAAAAATTGTCATAAGGTGGATAGGAAAATCCTTCTGCTATTGGACAACTGCCCGGCACATCAAGGAATTGAACGTCAATTATCCAACTGATGGATAAGGGACCTTTAAAAGCCATTATCGTAAAACAGTAGTGCGCAAATTAGTCACGTCAAATAATAGAGAAGAGTTTAGTGTTTAGCAACAGAAAATCACTGTGGGCTAATGCATGGGTTGCAGTTCTTCTCCAGTTTTAAAAAATGTGTGGAATATATTGTTTCTCCCAGAAAATGAAGGTGTGTGGGAATATATTCGAAATGAAATATAATCCGTTTCTGCAATAAAAATCAAAAATTTTTTTAATGAAATTTTCTCCCAGAAAACGAAGGTGTGTTTCTATATATATTCGAAATGAAATATAATCCGTTTCTGCAATAAAAATCAAAAATTTTTTTAATGAAATTTTTTTTATGAAATAAAAAATTTACTGAATTTTTTGCAGAAACGGATATAAAGGATGCATTCGAAAAAACAACACAACTAAGGGATATAGCAGACGATTCAAAGGTAAGATGGTATAGAAACTTGGCTCAACTGCAATTAAAATGCTCCTTGTTATGCTGCTTTTTCCGAAGAAGGAATTATCCATATGACAATTCTTTCTGATAAACCTGGACCAGAAATTGCCTCTAAAAAGTCTGATGAAGATAATTCAGTTTTTTTTTTCAAAAATAACAATACATGCATCCAGTACATAACGGACTCCTTGTAGAGCCTATACAGTTCCGGGATTATAGAAGAGGCTCAACATATGGCATGCGTTTTGTTAAGGGGTGGTATAGTTTTAAAACCCTGTTTTTTGAATTCTTTTTACTGAATGTGTGTCAAAATTTAAATAAAATTGGAGCAAAGCAAACGGCCGGCCTCATACGGTATATCGTATATAAACCAGTTTTTAAAAAACTTTAAATCGATTTTCTCGCAAATAAATGTATGAAGTCCATGAACATCAAAACTCAAAATCTACACACTATTTCTACATATGAATCACCAGGTAACCACGAAGAGTTTGTTTTTATTTTTTACAAACCGTGTTTTTCACTTCAAAATGCTGCCAAAAATAAAAAAAAAAGAAAATTAAAAAACTTCTCGTGATTACCTCGGGAAACATGTCACCTTTCAAGCCCATTTAGATTTTTTTATTTCACATGATCCGGTAATGAGTTATGATGTTCACCGCAAATCAACAATGCCTCCGGAGATTCGCTGTCACGGACTTATTTCTTCAAATGTTATGCTATAACGTACATATCGAGCCCTAACAGCAAAAAAAAAAACTTAGCGACAAAAAAGTAAATTTTTCAGGAGAAGGTTTTTTTTACTTTTCTCTGTACTCAGTGCAGGTACTAACATGAACCTTTCAATTTAAGGTGTTTTTTTTGAGAAATTAACATATATTTATCGTTTTTTTAGCCTTTTTTTTAAAATAAGTCGGTTTGTTGTGACTTAACTTTTTTTTTGCTGTCATTGTATCAAGCTGAAGAGATGTATTTGTGTCGGTTAAGTTAAAAAACAACATTGCATAGAAATATGCACCAGCATATTTATTAAAAATTTATTTTGGAAATTAACATTAATATTAAATACAATAAAAAAAATGAAATTCTTTGTAATGTAAAATTTATTCTTTAGTGTCTTCTTCATCTGTTTCTGGTAACCTATCTTTAATAGTATCTGCGTGTTTTAGGCTTAAATATTCGTTGTGAAATTTTTTATGAATTGTATTTTTATCACAAAGTGTTTTTAAGTCATTGTATTTAGCAGATGCAATTTTCAACAAACCCTTATATGCAGGAATTGGTCCATTTGTTGTTACAGGTAAATTGCGTTTTGAGCGTGAAATCGTACTAAGATCGATTTTTGTTATTTTGGAGTCTTCAAAATAACCATATTTAAGTACGATATAATTACTATCTTTTTCAAATATGGCAGAGCGTAGAGTTTGAAATGAAATTTTTATTGAACTAGGAAACAGAATTTTCGAAAATGCTTTCCAGTTTTTAAAATCTCCATTATTCATCAAAACACATTTATAACCAGCTGGACGAGTTCTTGCATTAGAGATCACGTTATACCATTCACTTGGAGCCCAAACACTTCTATCACGGATAAAGGACTCAATAGTGCTGTGACTGGAGTCCACAG
Source organism: Cordilura impudica (assembly GCA_963682025.1). Classification (NCBI taxonomy): domain Eukaryota; kingdom Metazoa; phylum Arthropoda; class Insecta; order Diptera; family Scathophagidae; genus Cordilura; species Cordilura impudica. The sequence continues at coordinate 264,703,632 of OY821517.1, read as the reverse complement.
GAATCATTGTATGTCCAGGTAATAAATATGTAATTTTTACTTTCTTTATAAAATTAGCAGTTTCAAGAAAAAACTTGAGAACGGAAAGCACAGCTCTATTTCGGTTTTGACCAACACAGCTGTCGCAGTGAAAGGCTATCGAAGAACAGGTTCCTCTCTGGTCAACAAGTTTCAAATATTGGAACAATACCGTGGAAAGTTCATTGCATTCTGTTTTTCTGACAGTCTCTCCCCACAAGAAGCAATAACCATTTTTAGTACCATTTTCATATACACTTTCGTTATAATATGAATATTTTCTTGAATAAAATAATGTAACACTTTTTGCATAGGGTGTATTTAAAACTTCTTGCAGATCGAAGCTAGCGCATAAAAACGATGAATTTGTTTTGCTTTGTGTCTGTTCCTCCAAAAATATTTTTTTGTCCTTTATATGATTTTTGTATTTTTCAGACATTAAAATTGTTTTTAAAAACTGAACGAAAAACTTTTAGGGACAGTTGAGATGATTCCTTATAAAAATTTATTAAATGTTGAGTATAGGACTTATACAAACCAGAAATGTTTCAAAATTCACTTGAAATATACAGCTTATTACTTTTATTTCGGGAATAATGCGACGGAACTGCGGGCAAACTTTCAATAAAAGATTTTAATAGCAGTACTTTTGATTCATCATATTGATTGTGAGGCTTAGGTTTCGTTTTATTTTCGCTAACAGCACTCAACATATTTTTATTATTTCTGACGGCTCTTAGCAGCTGTTGGGATATATTTAGCCTTTGAAGTAAAAATTGTTGACAACCTTTAATACTTTTGAAGTTATAATTTACGTTGTACTCATAGGTGTATTGTCTTTTTTGACTTTCAGATTTTTTACTGGCAACAGATTTACGTTTAATACACGAGCGCAGCCAATCCTTTTGTCTATTTTTGCTGCCCATGCCCCAAAAATGCTCGTTTATTAACACCCTGTCCTCTTCAGTGAATTTGGTGCTGCAGTTCCTTCCACAATTCTTATGAATACAGAGATTCGGTTTAACTGCGGTATTTTGATTTTCTTTTTTGTTAATCTCTTAGGAACAGCTTTAGGAGCTTTGCATGCCCTCTTTTTTATACACATTTCTTCTTGAATGTCTAACTCGGTGTCGCTGCTGCTATACGGAACAAGACTAATTTTTGCTGGCAACTTAAAATAAAAAAATATTACACATAAATTAAGTTGAGGAAAAAGCAGCCAAAAATAATTTTCATATGTTTCTTATCGGACAAATCATTAACATGTGTCGTTCAAATCTGGTCAAAATCGAAGAAATTTCCATAATCAACAAAAATATAGTTACCTTTCTTTCACCAGATGCCATTTTAATAAATATGTATTTGCAAAACTATTAACACAAAAATTTAAACTTTTCTAACGCCATACAAATAAATTTCAAAATGAAAATGTAACTTAAACGACACAACGCTGTCCGAAAATTTTTAAACAAAAAAAAAATGTCGCTTGAGTTATTTTTATTTTGACTTTTTCCTCGTAACGGTACAGCTTTGAAATTTTTACAGGTGATGGGAATTATGTTTCTTAATCGATTTTCATCGAAAAACGGAAATCGATAATTTTGTCGCTTAATGTTTTTTTGTTGCTGTTAGGGCTCGATATGAAACAAATAATCCAATATTATTCATATCTTCAAAAAAAAAAAAAATTATGAAAATACGCCTTTTTCACTTTTAAAAACTTCCCCCCCCCCCCCCTCCTTTAGCAATTACTTACCTTGAAATCCATTTGTATTGTTCGCTGTGTTCTGGCAAAATGATTTTTTTTGCTTATATTATTTATACATGTATATGAATTGCTTGAATACTTTTATCATTGTAAAAATACATAAATATTCATTTATTATATAAAATAACCGAGATCACAGACTATTCATTAAAGAGACAATGTCTATGCAGAAAAAACTTTACGTTATTAATTTTCTGTTTAATTTTTTTTAATTTTTTTAATTTTCGATTTGAAATGTACAATTCGAAAAAAGACGCCAAACGAATTGTTCTACAGTTCAACAACTGAATTTTTCCATCATAGCAACAGAAATTTTATAATAGTTAAACATTTTCTATTGCGATAAAATATTAACTGCTAAAACAAGAGGATTCTGATCATAATCATCTCGAAATTCGGTTGACAATAAATTTGGTAGACACAATAAATTTGATTTCTCTGTATGGATATGCAAATATTACAGTTGCGAAATTCATCGGTTCGAATATAATAAAAATCATTTTACATCAGAATCATAAAGAATGTTATGGTTTTCTGTAGCACGGTTTTGTATTGTAAAGATCCTTTTCAAGAATTGACAATTATTTTAAATTCGATCCACTCTTTTAAATGTGGTTATTTTTTTCATCTATAGTAAATGTTGGGAAGAGCCACGTATTTGTATGCTTCAGCATTCATGAAGTTTGGTAATGTAAGAGAGTTTGTTTATTTAAAATTCTCCTTTGTTGCCTTCTTTTGCTTGGTTTTTGTTTTTATAGAATTTGTAATGAGCTTTTACGCGAACTTAACAATTGCATCAGTAATCAAACTCCATTACAATTTCTAACAGACTCTATCTCCGTATATTATGGGTAAATACATGCAATAATATAAACAGTTTTTTTTTTTTTTTTTTTTTGTTAAAAATAGAAATTTACAATAAAACACATATAGGAAATTATTATAGAATATGCACGCCATATGTACCAGTTTTAATAAAACTTTTGGATAAGATTTATATGAAGGAGCTGAATTCAGTAGTTTTACTTTAATTAAGAATGCGAGATGCAAAGGTAGCATCCAATAGTATGTCCAATTGTACTGCAGGTTTATATAGAACATATATTTGATACCAGCGCCAAAATTCGTGACAACATCTTCATTGGTTCAATAGTAAATTCGGCGATTTTAATTATTGCTGATGTTATCGAACAAAGAAATTTCACTAATATTTTTTGAGGAATGAAATGTATGCAAAAGAAACGTCAAGGCTGTTGTTTCGAACAAAAATATTTTTATCAGGTGGTTCAAACATTTCCAAGAGAAAACGGTAAAGAGGAAGAGTACCTCGGACGAGAAAAAATATCTACAGAAAAAACACACGTCAAGGAAATCAAGGATTTGGCTCTGCAAAATATTCGATTAACAATTGATGATGCTGCTGACACTTTTGACATACAAAACCAGTTTCAAATATATTTTATACACAGAAATTTTTTTAGAAAAAAAAAAAAAAAACCAACACATTAATATCTGTGAAGAACGTAATGAATTGCATCATTCTGGGTGATGCGTTGAGATGCGTACCTAAGATTTTGGCCGACAATCGAAAAGTCATGTGAATATCGTGCGAAAAGTTCAGGAAAACCGTAGCGAGAATCAAATTATTTTTACTATTATTATTCCTTTACTGTAATTATAAGATTTTCTTGTATTGTATTGTAAAATCGGCTGTGTAAAATATAGACTAATTGCTTTATTTAAAACAAATGAAAACAAAATATTTTAAGAAGCAACAATTTGATAACTTGATAAACCTAAGGCTAAATTATCTATAATATTAATAGTCTAAGCGATTTCTTGTGACCGATATTTTGTTCTACCGTTTCATCCCGATTTTGACCAAACATATATTATTTCAAAGGTATTTATTTTTAGCTGATTTGCAGATTTAACAAGTAAGAAAATAATAGTCGGTCTTGACCGACTACACGATACCCTATACCATGCGTTTAGAGACCCTATCTCTCAGGCCCAACTAACTGGATATAGAAAATAAGCATAAAACAAATTTGAGTTGGATTTTTATTAATTTTTTTGGCTGCAGATACGAAAAAGTTCATATCGGATGATATATCTATATGGGGACTAGGCCGTAAAATGAACCGATCCTGACCATGTTTGGTAAAGTCTCTTGTATTTTGCAAAAATATGTAAAACAAAATTTGAGAAGAATCAGTGCAATATTTTGTTTTTTGATAGATTTAGGTGAAGATCGGGTAGCAGCTCTGTATGGGGCCTATGACTAGGAGTTGTCCCATAGGTATCATTTTTGGACTACTGATTAATGGATGTTATAAACACATACAAAACAAATTTGACTATGGTTTATATGATAGTTTGGACCTTATGGCTATTTATGTTGATTTTATAGGGGTCATTTGTATGGGGGCTAGGTCTGAACATGGACCGATTCTCATCAATTTCAATAGCGTTCATCCTATGGCCGATAAAGGCTTATACACCAAGTTTCAACAAAATACATTCATATTTGCGCCCTGCAGTTTGATTACAAGCTTTACATGGACACACAGACGGACGGACGGACGGACATCGTTAAAACGAATCAGATAGTGATTCTGTTTCGATCGGTATAATAAAAGATGGGTCTAGGTCAAATATTTTTGGTAGTTACAAACAGCAGCACAAAGTCATTATACCCAAACCACATAGTGGTATAGGGCAGCGATGGCGAACCTATGACCCACGGGTCACACACTGACCCACGCATCAATTTTAAGTGACCCACGAGTTGTTTTGTTTTTTCAAACTAATTCTAAGTTTTTTCAAACCATATTTTTAAATTCTAAGTTTTTTCAAACTGTGATATTGTTATACTCAATTAACAAATTGTGGTATTGTAGATGTACGAAGAAAACTGTGAAAATTTTATAGTAGGCTTTGTAAAAATAACACATAAAATGCAAGCAAGAAATTTGTGTGTCCTTTTCTGTGGAAAAAAATGAAAAAAATTATGTGGAAAAATATGGAATTTAAAAAAACTAAATTCCATATTTTTCCACATCATTTGTTTAATTTTTGTCCACATAATTTTTTACATGGAAGAACAGGTCAAGTTAATAACATTGACAGGAGGAACTACTGGTCTTGATGTTTTTAAGGAGTTCGCTGATACAATTATGAAAATGAATATTGATTTACAGAAAATTGTTTCTGTAACAACTGATGGTGCTCCTAGCATGATTGGCAAAAATATTGGTTTTATTCAGCAACTTAAACAAAGTGTCCAACATTCTTTAATTGAATTTCACCGCCTCATTCATCAAGAAGTCTTATGTGCAAAACAAGGAGTGAAAACATTTTCCAACGTAATGCCAGTTGTAACAAAAATAGTCAATTTTATAAATGCAAGAGCTCTAAATAAGCGAGAATTTGCCAAATTATTAGAGGAAATTGATTATCAATACTCTGGGCTTTTAATGTACAATAATGTTCGATGGCTCAGACCTAGTCAAGTTTTAAATAGGTTTGTAGATTTATTAGAAGAAATAAAACTATTTTTGCATGAAACAAATAATGTTTTTGATGAATTATCAATTATAGAATGGCTAAATGACCTAATGTTTTGCTGTGATATCACTCAGCATTTTAATGAATTAAATATAAAAATCCAAGGACCTGGTCAAGTTGTATTAGTCATGTTAGAAAATATTAAAACGTTTATGACAAAACTTGATATATTTAGTAATGATTTGAAAATTAAAATATTGAAATATTTTGCATATCTGCAAAAACATTTCCAAGCAACTGAAAACTTTGAAAATAGTAATATTACACAGGATCATACAATTAAAAAATATTTAACTGTTATTGAGGAAATAAAACAAGCTTTTCTGGATAGATTTAATCAATTTAAGGATTTATAAAAAAAAATTATAGTTTATATTGTATCCACACAAAATAGAATTTAATAATTTGGAATTAACCGTGTTCACTTGGTTAGGTATTGAAAATTTGGAAATGGAATTAGCATAATTCCAGAACAGTTTTATGTGGAAAAATAAATTTGAAAATTTAATTACAGATTTGCAAAAACAGGATTTAGAAAATATTTCTGACAATAAGAAAGAGGTATTCGAACAAAGAACTGATAATATAATATTAAAGAAATGGAACTCTTTACCAGAAACGTTTAATACAATGAAAAAACTGGCAAATGCTCTTTTAACAATGTTTGGTTCAACATATGTATTCGAAAATTTATTTTCATCAATGAATTTTACAAAATACACAGAAAGAAATAGACTTGGTAATGAAATGACTGCCGCATATGTAAAAGTAAAGAATTCCAAGTGTGAACCAAATAACTATACATCATTTATCTGAAAATAAACAACAACAAGTTTCGCATTAAATGTGTGTATATGTATAATATTTTTGTTATTAAATTTTCTCTGTTTTTTTATTATAAAATAATAATCATACATATAATATGTTCGAATAGTATATAAAATCATATTTACATGTATTTTTGTTAAATCTTTAATTACTAAAATAATACTTGACCCGTAAGTTGATATTACAAAAAAATAAATTCAATTTTGACTCACTTGTCAAAAAAGTTCGCCATCGCAGGCATAGGGTATAATTATACAATGCTATGTGTGTGTTTATTAAATTTGTTAATGGGTTTGTAACAAATAGAATTTACGCTCGGATTTCGAGAGCTGGAATCTGCTACTTACAATAAACACGCTAAATTTTTAATAGTTTTCAGAGGTGTCTTCATATTTTTGGACATATCTCGACTCAGTGATATCCGAATTACCCCATTTTCAACAAGAACCTGCATAAAATAATGGTCAACAATAGCGTTAGAACCTCACCCAGATATATGGTTTATTTTGTGAATGAGCGTAATTTCAACAAACAGACAGACAGACGGGCAGACGGACGGACGAACAGGCGGCGAGACAGACCTCGCTATAACGACTCGCGTTGTTATAAGAATCGAGAATATATATACATTATGGGCTAGAAAATGAATTTTTCGATGCGTCACAAGCGGATGACAATCTGATATATACCCTATGCACAGTTGTGTGGAGGTATGAAAATGTAAACAGTTTTCTTCGATTACCTTAAAGTGGTGAATTATAAATTTATTCTAATTGACCAAACATTTAACTAGGAATATTACTTGATTGTTAAACGGTGTTTTCGTGAAACTATTCGTAAAAATAGATCAGAATTTGCACTACGCAATGTCTGACACTGCATTGGGTCTTCAACACAATTGCGCAGAAAATTTAACTCATATCACTCCACAACAACCGTGTTCCCTTAATTTAGGGAAGGACATTCCGCAAAAAGACATTTCCGAAGACTTTAAAAAGCCATGATATAAGTGTTGGTCAGGCACAGTCACGGAGTGATGTAAATGCCATTTCCCGTCATCCGATCGATCTGAAACTTTGTCTATAGACTTGTTGTGGCCAAAGATTAATTTTCAGATAGTCACACACAGTCACGCACAAGCACGGAGATATTCAAAACTCATATGCATAAGGAAAGAAAGAGTTATAATAAAAACTTTGTTTTTATGGGTTAGATTATTCATTTTTTTAGCTTAAGTTACTTCTTCTAACTGATACAAAAAAATTATATTAAGACCTTAAAACTTTTCAGTGGTTAATTCTACAGTAGTCCGTAAACAAATTCCATATTTTTTTAAACTGATCGACTTTATTTACCATAAGCGATTTAAATAAAAACAACACTTAACTATAAGCCTTGAATTTAGAATATCACTTGGCAATTTTTATTTTAGCGATTTTTAATTTCGTCCATTTTTGATTTAGAAGCATTTTGTTTATGGCGATTTTTGTTTTTCGATTTTCGGTTTTTACGCCCGTTTTTGATCGGACTACTCATTTTAGTATCAGATGCCAGGGCTTTCTCTCTTATAGGGCTCCTGCAAAGTTCCAATGCTGTCAATACTACAGTACTCCAGATATATGTCATTTAATGTTTACTTTGTATGCGACTACTCACATTTATATCTGATACACTCATGCTAAGTGTCGAGGCTTTCCCTTTTATAGTACACCAGTTATATGATATTATATATTTACTTTGTATGGGCGGTGCTACGCTCAGTGCTCCTATCGCGCTCAGTTTTTGTTCGACTAATCATATAAATAACATACGGGATCGCGCAAAGTCACAAGGCTCTCACTTCTACGGTACTCCAGATATTATATGACATTTATTAATTACTTTGTATGGGGAGTGCTACGCACATTGGTCCGATACCGCCTATTTTTTGTCCGACTATTCATTAATAATAGATGACCTCAGACGAAGTTGTGAAGCTGTTTAATTATCACTTTTTATGGGAGCTACCACGCCCACTTATCCGATCCGGCCCATTTTTCGAATGTCTATTAACATAATAATCTAACCCATAAAAACAAAGTTTTTATTAAAACTCTTTCTTTCCTTATACATATGAGTTTTGAATATCTCCGTGACTGTGTGTGACTATCTCAAAATTAATCTTTGGCCACAACAAGTCTATTGACAAAGTTTCAGATCCATCGGATGAGGGAAAGTGGGGTTTTAATCTCTCCGTGTCTGTGCGTGACTATGTCAAAGTTAATCTTTTTTCACAGCAAGTCTATCGACCAAGTTTTAGATTGATCGGATAAGGAGATGGGTTTCAAATCACTCCATGACTGTGCGTGACTATGCGTGACTGCGCGTGACTATGTCGAAGTTGATCTCTCTTTACAGCAAGTATATCGGCCAAGTTTCAGATCGGCGAGATGAGGGTAAATGATCACCAAGTGACTGTGCGTGACCATGCGTGACTGTGCGTGACTACCCCAAAATTAATCTGTAGTCACGACAATTGGATAATGAAGAATGTGGTCCACCCATGGCAAACAGACAGACAGACAGACAGAGAATATGAGTTAAAAGAAAGAGTCTAAAAATAGGTGACATCATACAAATTTGCAGAGCTATCTCTGGTATAATACACAATGTACAATATTAATAGTTCACTTTATACGGGAGATGCCACGCCCACTGAAAATATCACAAAAAATTTATAGCTTATGTCCATCCTTATGAATCATTCTAAATATTGGAGGGAACATTGTTGAAATCAGATGAGTAGTTACGGAGATTACCTTCTACAAACAAACTAACAACCATCATACATTTACTATGCTCTAGAATGTTTTAATTATATGACCATATGTTTCTTGCACCCGTTTAAAATGAACCCTGTGGAACCATTTTAAGACATAGATATATTATAGATTTTCCTCGAATTTGGTTTGACTATAGTTTTTGCAAAAAAACAAGTAATTTTACTGAATATGTTCACGACCTGTCCATTCTTCAATCTGAAGTTTTTACTTCTGAGGGCAACAAATTCATAACAATGCCACTCATGCATATTATTTCATATATCCAATTAGTTTGAAACAAATTCGTTTGTCACAGCTAACAATTTTTTCAATTACATATTCTTTCTTTATTTATATATTTTAACAAATTTGATATTTACATATGAGACCTTATCTTTACATAGATATTGCAACAAATAATACATAGGATGTAAAGATAGTTTTATTTTATTTTATAACGATTTTTATAGGAAGATGGGAGGAGTAAAACCTTTATATGATTTCACAACTAACCAGTACAGTCAGACTTAATGAAAAAACTAGAAAAAAATTTAAAAACTAATTTTATTTCCTAACATACATTAGCTCGATACTCTTTTCGCAGAAAAATGTAATATGTTTGTTATGAAAACTGATGAGCCCCTCAAAATTGCTACCAATCGCAAGCTTCAGCTCTTTATAAAGCGGCCGGCTATAAATAGTTGAATAAAGTTTGAAGCGGTTGAATCTATCTTTGAAAGTCTTAAAGCATTATTTTTACTATCAGATTTTTTATTGGTTAAGTCATATAAATATTAAAAAAGACTTTTCATTGGAAGCATTACCACCATCGAAGTGTTATTTTATGATTTCAAATCAATATAGTCAAGCTATATAAAATATTCGTTTAAGTGTTATATGAGTCATAACAGGACTGTCATAAAAGAGAAATTTTTGCTTATATACATATGTAATATTATAAGATTTCAGAAGTCATCTTCAAATGTTTCCTGGAATAAAACTAACATTGAAATTCCTATGCTCAAGCCTAACATACATACTTTTCCTTGAATTACCAAAAACCGAAATATTAAAAATAAACAAATGATATCTCATCGTAATTACAAAGTGGTATCAAAAAACAATATCAAGATTAAGTAAGATAAACACGTTAAGGCACAAAATAAGAAACAGCTACAGCAACAGCTTCATAAAATAAAACAGTAACTAACACTCGCAAGTACAACACACAACATAAGGAAAGCATAAAACAACAAATATACATTTTTTCATTGTGATTAACGCATATAATCCGCAATTTTTGATGGTAATAATTTCATTACTGTCAAAAATGAAAAAAAAATAAGACGAAACTTCCCTTTTACATTCCTTTCTACGAGCAAGTACTACCAAACTGAAATAAATGCCAATAATATAAATCAAGCCAAAATACAAAATATGGAGACATGACAGAAGCAAATATGATGTAGCTCATTCAACGTTCAAATAAAAACAAAAGCAAACGTAAAAGTATAAAAAACGACATTAAATATTATAATCCTTTGCGCAAGGTAAATAGAGTTTGGGATGATAGGTGTAAATTAAAAAAATTTATGTATGTATGTATATATGTCGGAGGGTACCCGAGAGTCAGCCCTATCATATTATATAGCTTTATATGTTAGGAAACAAAAATACAAATAAATCACAACATTACACTGTGCTAAACGTAACTGGAGCAGCGAAAGGGTATTTATCAAATTTGTCCGGGTGTATATACATATGTACACAATTTGTTAAAAAATATAGAAAAACGACATTGAAAAAAAAATTGTTGAATTATCAAACACAAACAGATTTTATTCACAGCCAATAAATCATTATATATTAAAAATAATAAAAAAAAAAAAAAAAACATCAGTAACTTTCTTGTGACAAAGCACTTGATAAGCATTTGAAACATTAGAAATGTTCTTGTTTTGATGACTTTTTGTCAGACAACAAAAAAAAAATATATATTTATTTATGAATCAAACAGATGTCGTCATTGTATTATGATGATGATAATTGTAATCATTACTATTATCAGAGTTTCACAATTTTTTAACGAATCAGGTTACATTTAATTTTTTGCCATGAGAGAAAACCCTACTCAGTAGCTTATTGCAACAAATGAAAATATTTCTATATATATAGTCATTTATGTAAGTACGTGACAAACATTCTAAAGCAAATTACGGAAAATTCAAAATATAACGTAAGGGATTCGGTGCAATTTAGAGATAGGATTAAAAACTTAACTATCAAGGACGATAAAAAGCTGATATCATTTGATGTTGTGTCGTTATTCCCTAGCATACCTGTGGACCTAGCTCATAAAATTATTGAGGACAAATGGCAGGAACTTACAGTATACACAAACATGACCAAGGATTTATTTTTACGTATACTAAAATTTTGTATCAAGGACAATCGCTATTGTAAATATAATGGAAATATTTTTGCACAAAAAAGTGGGCTCCCCATGGGTTCACCAGCATCACCAATTGTGGCTGACATTATGATGGAAAAACTTTTGGACACTTGTTTAGCAAAATTGATAACAAAACACAAAATATTGGTTAAATATGTGGATGATATATTTAGTATAGTTCCGGAGAGTGCAATAGAAGAGACTTTGACAAATCTTAACAGCTTCCATAAAAACATTCAGTTCACCATGGAAAAAGAACTGCATTCCAGGCTTCCATATCTGGATACTGTGGTGATCAGAGTAAATAATGACATCAAAATAGATTGGTACCAAAAACCAACGGCTTCCGGTAGGATAACTAATTTTTATTCGAAACATTTTCAAAGAGGACAATAATTAACACCGCCAACAATCTTATAAGACGAGTTTTAAATATAAGTGACGTCGAATTTCATGGTAAAAGTATAGAAAAGATTAAAACTATTATGTGCATGAACAACTTTCCAAGAAAACTGACAAACAATTTATTACGTGACTATGGAAAACAAAATCACACAATAAGAATTAACCAGGAGACCCCTGCAATATACAAATCTCTGACGTATGTCCCTGGAATATCAGAAAGAGTTGAAAAATCAAAATTATATGACACTGGAAAATATAGAGTGGCGCACAAAGCAGACAATAACTTAAGAATACTATATACTAACACTAAAGATAAAATAGACAAGTTTGAAAAGTCAAATGTGATTTACAAAATACCCTGCAATGGAAAGGAAAATGAAGAACGTAAGAAAGTTTACGTAGGTACAACAAAAAAACAGATTAAAAACTAGAATTGCAGCACATAAATCAGACCAACGATTAACAGACAGAAATTCAACACAAAAAACAGAACTAGCAGCCCATTGTGCGAATAACAATCACTCTACTAACTTCGACAATGTACAAATATTACAAAGCGAAGATAATTATAAACGTCGTTTTATGTTGGAGATGCTCCACATAATAAATGTACCAGCAACGAAGAGAATAAATTTCAAAGCTGATACAGAGAGTTGCGCGCAGATCTTTCGGCATTTAATTAATAAGGGAAAAAGCAGTGCAATATAACATTTCAATAATAGTGCAATAATAGCCGACAAACTCGAAATACCTTAGAAGAAAAACATTTTTTGTTAAAATATAGCTTGTATGTTGTAGTTGTTATTACTGTTGTCTTTTATATTATCACTTTTTTTTTGTGTCTACTTTTTCTTGTTTGATGTACTTATTTTATATATTATATGTATATTATATTATTTTGTTTACTTTTTACTTAGACTAGCCCTGATGATGCTACTCAAAGAGTAGCGAAATATCGGCAATAAAGAATTTTAAAAACAAAAATTGGACCTCGAGCTTTAATATTAATTTCTTTTTGGATTACATATAAAAAGGTCAACTATAAAAAAAAAAAAAAATTAACATATATTTCTTTATATTTAGAACCAAAAGACATTAAAAGAAAATTATTATTTTCCATTTATATCATATTAATGATTGAGTTAGAAATTAAATACGAGAATGGTTAATAGTATAAGTCTTTGCTTGATTCTCATTGCGTTCATTTCACAGCATAAGCTAGGCGATTTCTTGTGACCGATGTTTTGTTCTACCGTTTTATCCCGAATTTGACCAAACGTATATTATTTGAAAGAAATTTCTTTTTAGCCGTTTTGCAGATTTACATATTTTTAAATATTTTCCTTTATTTTGAGTAAATTTCATTTAAAGTTGCTACTAACATATACATAAAATTATACAATGCTATGTGTGTGTTTGTTAAATTTGTAAATATGTTTGTAATAAAAATGAATTTGTTTTTGTGTTGATTTGTGAATTAGCTAAAATTGATTAGCATACCTTTAGGGTCTTTATTTCATGAAAAAATAAAAGTTCCAAGAATTTTCACTCGAATTTCGAGGGCTGGAATCTGTCAGTATGAACTAAACTTGTTACCAAACCAAACTATCTACTGCTTTTAGTTACTGAAGAGGGTTGGTGATTCGACCCGAAATAGCTGCATAACCTGCCATACAGAATATAGATCAATTTTTGAAACAAATATGCGAAGAGACATTTAGTCGTTGATTTTTTTCTGTACAACAGCTAACTAGAGCTCTCGTGGTGTTAAGCAAATAATTGTCATTAGTAAACAAGATCGAACATAATTTATAGTATTAAAATTCTGTATATAAGTGAATGTATGGTAACCAACAGAATACTTTTAGCTAGATTTGTAAGTATAAATAACGATCCTTGCAGAACGTTAAAGGAGTTGACTGTCTACAGTGCATGTTATATCGGTTTGACTGAGAGCATCTAGCTTAAGCTACTGTAACCAAACAGTCGTTGTATACTTCAAACAGTGTTGATCGTTTTATTATTGTGTGTGTAACTCGATCAAAAATGTAACGATTATGGCTCATGATACTTTATAGGTTTCCAACGTAACTGGTTAAGCTATCACCCACAAAAATAAAAAAAATTACGAAATATGATTAAAAATCCATCTCCTTTATCTAGAATATAAAAAAAAAATATTTAAAATCTTTGTTTTAACTCATACTCTCTGTCTCTCTGTCTGCACCCCATTCCCCCTCATCCAATTGATATGAATAGATTAATTTTGAGATAGTCACGCACAGCCACGGAGAAATTGAAACCTCACTTTCCCTCATCCGATCGATCTGAAAATTTGTTCATAGACTTGTTGTCACCAAATATTAACTTAAATAGAGTCACGCACAATCACGCACAATAGGGCGGGCTGATTTAAAAATGCTCCAAGTGACAAGGAAAATCGTATTCTAGGTATCGAAATAAGAAACTTTGCCCGAGGAACCATACCTCTAAAACGAATTCTGATGACCTGACTTTTGACCTGTCTGTCTCTCTGTCTCACTTTGACCCATTTAGAGTGCCCCAATCGAGTCCAAATGCATGATCGACCACCACTAACCTTGGAGGGCCAAACCCACCCATGCCAGTGGCACACCCCTGGAAACCCCATGGGGGTTCCCCATAGAAACATTTCAAAAAATCACCATTTTTTGTTTAGAATTGGGCTGACTATGTTTGATTTAATATTAAAACAAGTAAGAAAATTATAGTCGGTCTAGACCGACCATATGATACCCTATACCATGACCTAGAGACCCTATATCTTCGGTCCAACTATTTCGATATCGAAAATAAGAATAACCCAAATTTGAGTGGCATTGTTATTAATTTTTTTGCTGCAAGTATGAAAAAGTTCATACCGGGTGCTATATTTATTTGGGGACCAGGTCGAAAAATGGACCGCTCTTGACCATATTTGATAAAGTCACTTATATGTTGAAAAAATATATACAAACCAAATTTGAGAAAAATCTGTGCAATATTTTTGTTTTTTGATAGATTTAAGTGAAGATCGGGAAACAGCTTATATGGGACGTATGACTAAGAATTGTCCTATAGGGATTATTTTTGGACTACTGATTAATGGATATAATTAACACATACAAACCCAATTTGACTGAGATATATGGTATAATTTGGATCTTATGGCACTTGATGTCGGTTTCATAGGTGTCATGTGTATGGGGGCTAGATTTGAACATGGATGGAATTTCACCAATTTCAATAGCGTTCATCCTATGGCCGATGAAAGCTTATATACAAAATTTCATCAAAATATATTCCTATTTGCGACCTGTAGTTTTATTAAAAGCTTTACATGGACACTCAGATGGACGGACGGACATTGCTAAATCGACTCAAAAAGTGATTCTGAGTCGATCGGTATAATAAAAGATGGGTCTACGTCAAATATTTTTGGTAGTTACAAACAGCAGCACAAACCACATAGTGGTATAGGGTATAATTAATACTTATACGTATACGTATCTTCTACTCTGCTAATAAATAATAATCATACGCCTTGACTTATGTTATGTTATTCAAAAAGATCGATCGGGATGAGGGTAAATAACTTTTAGATCACTCCGTGACTATGCGTGACTCTGCGTGACTACCCGAAAATTAATCTGTAGTCACAATAAGACTATGGGCCAAGTTTCAGATGAATTGCATGAGGGGAAATGGGGTTGCCCCATTGCAGACAGACAGACAGACAGGTCAAAAGTCGGTTCATTAGAATTCGTTTTAGACGTATGGTTTCTTGGGCAAAGTTTCTTATTTTTATCCCTAGAATATGATTTTCCTTGTCACTTGAGCGATTTTTTTGCCTTCCTACAAATCGACCCGCCCTAACTCACAATCATGGTGTGATTTAGACACCATTTCCCCTCATCCAATCAATCTGATACTTGTCGTGGCCAAAGATTAAGTTTAAAATAGTCACGCAAAGTCACGCGCAGTCACGGAGAGATTCTAAACTCTTATGCATAAGGGAAGAAAGAGTTTTAATAAAAACTTCGTTTTTATAGCAGTATACCATTTTAAGCGATCTACTGAGCTTAATCCTAAGCTTGGATGTCTTCAATGAAATTTCGTTGCCATTTTAACCCTCTGTTGGCCAGTTTTGTGAGTCATTTAAGACCTTTTTTTGAATATATATTAAAAAGTCCCCTAAAAGTGGGGTTTACAGGGTTAAAATGTTCGGCGAATATCTTCAGCTGAAAATTTTACTATGGGTTATTAAAGACGAAATATTCATCCAACGATGGTATATCGTGAAAACGGTGAATTTTATTTTGTCACTTTTAGTATAATCTTAAATGTTGAATAGAATTCGCAAAGGGATATTGCTGCGTAGGCACAGTAAAGCTTTATGGTCGTTTACATATTTTTTTTGCTATACTGTATGAAATAAGACACGAAAAACACCCTGAGATTCTTCTGAACTTAATTCTGTGTTCCTATAAATTTTATGATACTTTATAAGGCTTTTTGTAGCAATTCTAAGAAGAAGAAGAATTAAATTTCAGATGGATTTTACACTAACTAGTTATTCTCTGTTTTTGTATATACAAAATCAATATAAAAATAATTATGTTTAATAGGAAATAGGTATAAGGACTTAAGTGACCCATAAAAGGGGCCAACAAAGGGTTAAAATGTTATACAAAAAAAATGCCATGAAGAACGCATATACTTTTTTTGCATCTTACATTGTACAGTGGTGGCCAAAAAAATTATAAATTTAAACGGCCTTAAAACTTGACTGTACCAACACAGCGCCAAACCTTTCGGGGGTTTTACTATACTAACATAATGTATTCATCTGGCATAGGATTCGTCAACGCCCAAAACTACCGTTGCACAGTTGTGATGATGTTACACACATCTTCATTTATCTTTATATATTTCATTTATTCATCTTTATTTGTTTATATTTTTTTGTTTATTTTTGTTTAATATATGCACATGCACATATTTATTTGTAATTATTTGTTTACATTTATTTATTTTTTTGCATATCTTTTCTTTTCATTCAACACATACCACAAAGTACACTAACCTTGGGTAAAGGGTTGAATTACAAAACAATAAATTATTGTGTAATTAAATATCACTGGAATGCAAAATGACAAATTTGTGAAAATTCAAATTGTGTCAATAACCCATGACAAATAGGAATGTCACTCAAATTTTGAGGGGAAGAATTTAAATTGATTATTGAACGTTTTCTGATTGGCTATTGAGCTCAACGTTCAAAAATCAATGAATTTGTAATATGCGAATGTAAAGAAAAGAGAAGACTATTATTTTAAATTAAGTAAAAATATTAAATTATAATGATATAAAAGACCAGCATTTTAAAAATAAATAATCAATTATAATTCTGATTTGAAAGGGTTATAATTAAAACCAAACAGAGATTTTCTTTTTTTACTGGCATATTCTGCCAAAGGGTTCAAACATTGGCATAATCTGCCTACGTGCTGTATAAAAAAAGTGCATCTAGCGTGCACGCGGGAACTGCTTTGAGGAAAGCACTTGACAAAATTCCTCCTGAGATTGGTCCGGTTCTCACCCAATCTTAGTGTCCTTTTGTACACCCTCATATACTATATGGCGATCCTGCCAAGCTAACACTATATGGCGACCCTGCCCCCTCATACACTATATGGCGATCCTGCCCCCATACATACACTATATTAAATTTAAATGCCACTATGTACGTAGATTGCTACAAGGCATACATTATATAACGGTCCAGCGATTTTTATAATATTTGGTGATCCTAGCTGGCGTCCCACCTACACTATATGGCGATCCTGCCTTTTTACACTATACAGTGTTATTTTCTTAAAATAATATTTTTTTTAATATGGTTTTTAAAACATATTTTATTGCCCCAAACAATAAATTCCGAAATCTTTAAAGCAATCCATGTTATCAAATTCTTGCAATCTTTTGAGCGGATCACGTGATTGCTCAATTATAAAATTGATGAACGATGAATATCCTAATTCCTAAAATTCAAATTTTCTTTAATACTTGTTCTGAAATTTCTCACATATTTATAACAAAAAATAAAAAGAAATAATAATAAAGTAAAAATAATTAAGTTTCTCAATCCAATGCAGAACACCAATAGTCGTGCAAACTTAACTTATGTGAGGAAAGCTTATTAATATTGTAGTAATACCAGGACGTAGATATATCTAGAATTACATAGAAATCATACAATTTGAAAGAAATAGAACTTTAACTGAGCATTTCTGGACAATTAAGAGACTATACAGTAACTCAAAGATTCCAAGAAAACGGATTCGTTATGACAACTGAATTCGTTGCCAACCGAATTTTGATAGTCCCATTTAACATTATATATTTCTGCTGTAATTACCGCAATACATTTTCCAAATTACCAAATAAAATTGCAAAAGCAACTGATTTTTTAATTAAATTCGATTATATGAATTATCAAGTGTTTGTTAACCACTTAAAGTATAAACCGTTTGAAATGCATAATGGTGTAAATAAAAAGAACGGCAAATTTTCTTTAAGGTATGACCTCCCCTTAAAAAAAATTTTTTTGCGTATTATTTTTTTTTTCTTAAGTGTCTTCTAAAATCATTAAAAAATAATGCCCTAAGAGGATTTTTTAAAATTCGAATTATTTCTGGAGTTATATATATATTTGTAATGTAAAATAGAAAATCCTTGTAATAAAACTCTAAATGCGTTTTACTCGAAATCACTTTTTCATTAATACTTGTTCTGAAATTTCTCATATATTTATAACAAAAAATAAAAAGAAATAATAATAAAGTAAAAATAATTAACTTTCTCAATCCAATGCAAAACACCAATGGTGATGCACACTTAACTTATGTGAGGAAAGCTTATTACTATTGTAGTAACACCAGGACGTAGATACATCAAGAATTACATAGAAATCCTACAATTTGAAAGAAATAGAACTTAACTGAGCATTTCTGGACAAGCAAGAGACTATAAAGTTACTCAAAGATTCCAAGAAAACGGATTCGTTATGACAACTGAATTTGTTGCCAACCGAATTTTGATAGTCCCATTTTACATTATATATTTCTGCTGTAATTATCGCATTACATTTTCCAAATTACCAAATAAAATTGCAAAGGCAACTTCTTTATTAATTAAATTGGATTATATGAATTATCAAGTGTTTGTTAATTACTTAAAGGTATAAACCGTTTGAAATGCATAACGGTGTAAATAAAAAGAACGGCAAATTTTCTTTAAGGTATGACCTCTCTTTAAAAAATATTTTTTTCTTATTATTTTTTTTTTAAATGTCTTTTAAAATCCTTAAAAAATAATGCCCTAAGAGGATTTTTTAGAATTGGAATTATTTCTAGAGTTATATACATATTTGTTTGGTTATATAGAAAATCCTTGTAATAAAACTTTAAATGCGTTTTTCTCGAAATCACTTTTTTCAAGCTGGTGTATAGTTTTTCTCGAGAACCAGAAGTCGCATCGGAATACAACGGGCGGTGTTTTATAGGCCATCATGTCAGGCAGGTTCTGAACTAGGATAATGGAGCTAACATTAAAACAGCTAAGACCTGCCGGACGTGATTACCAACAAAATGCCGTCCGCCGAATTTCGATACGATATCTGTTTCTCAAGAAAAACGATACCCCGTTTACCTTCTCATTTTTACGTACCCCTTTTCATCGCTCTGCGAGGGGAGGCCAAAAAACGTCTACTTTTACATAAAAAAAACACAAAGTTGATAGATTGAAAAACGACTGAGTTACAGTACTTTTAAAAACGTTATTTTTGTGGGATTGAAAGCTTATTATGCTTGCTTATATGAATAATTTTTTTATTCAATAACAAACTAAGAAAAAACAAGTAAGAAAATTATAGTCGGTCTAGACCGATTATTTTGTAAGGTTACTTATTTTTTGCAAAAACATATAAAAACCAAATTTGAAGAAAATCTGTGTAATATTTTTGTTTTTTGATAGATTTAAGTGAAGATCGGGTATCAACTTCATATGGGGGCTATGGCTAAGAATTGTCCTATAGGGTTTATTTTTGGACTACTGATAAATGGATATAATGAATATATACAAACCCAATTTGACCGAGATATGTATGATAATTTGGATAATATGGCAATTTAAGTCGATCCCGTAGGGGTCATTTGTATGAGGACTAGGTCCAAATTTGAACCGATTTTCACCACTTTCAATAATGTTTATGCTATGGCCGGTGGTAAAATATATTCATATTTGTGACCTGTGATTTGATTACAAAGTTTACAAGAAGAAACAGACGGACGGATGGATGGACGGACGGACAAACGGACAGCGCTAAATCGACTCAGAAATTGATTCTAAGTAGATCGGTATAATAGAAGCGTAGGAGGAAAGAGGGAGTAGTGTTTGTGGTATTTCAGAAGAACTCGGCGAGAAGTGTATTCCACATACGGATTGTGCGGCTAATAAATGAATTTTAGCTGTGCGATCCACTAGACAATAGACTGCAAATGGATGAGATCTACTAGAAGAGCGAGCTGTGCGTAGAAAACATGGGCTCTCGGCATGAATTCAGTTATCTCAGCAGAACACTTCCCAATGGAAAATCTATAACACAAACAAACATCTTTAGATGAGACCCCGTCTAAAACAACACGTACGGAGCGATATCTGAGAAAACTCGATATAAATCGAGAAAAATCATCACCGATACAAAAAAAAAAAAAACACAATTAAGAAAATTATAGTCGGTCTAGACCAAATTTTATCAAAATATATTCATATTTGCGACCTGCAGTTTGATTACAAGCTTTACATGGACACACAGACGGACGGGCGGACGGACGGACGGACGGACGGACGGACATCGTTAAAACGAATCAGATAGTGATTCTGTTTCGATCGGTATAATAAAAGATGGGTCTAGGTCAAATATTTTTGGTAGTTACAAACAGCAGCACAAAGTCATTATACCCAAACCACATAGAGGTATAGGGTATAATTTTACAATGCTACGTGTGTGTTTATTAAATTTGTTAATGGGTTTGTAATAAATAGAATTTACGATCGGATTTCGAGAGCTGGAATCTGCTACTTACAATAAACACGCTAAATTTTTAATAGTTTTCAGAGGTGTCTTCATATTTTTGTACATATCTCGACGCAATGATATCCAATTTACCCCATTTTCAACAAGAGCCTGCTTAAAGTAATGGTCAACAATATTATTACAACCTTACCCAGATATATTGTTTATTTTGTGAATGAGCGTAATTTCAACAAACAGACAGACAGACGGGCAGACGGACGGACGAACAGGCGGCGAGACGGACCTCGCTATAACGACTCGCGTTGTTATAAGAATCGAGCATATATATACTTTATGGGCTAGCAAATGAATTTTTCGATGCGTCACAAGCGGAATGACAATCTGATATGTACCCTATGCAAAGTGGTGAATTATAAATTTATTCTAATGGTCCAAACTGTTAACTAGGAATATTACTTGATTGTAAAACGGTGTCTGCGTGAAACTATTCGTAAAAATAGATCAGAATTTGCACTACTTAATGTCTGACACTGCATTGGGTCTTCAACACAATTGCGCAGAAAATTTAACTCAGATCACTCCACAACAACCGTATTCCCTTAATTTGAGGAAGGACATTCCAGAAAAAGATATTTCCGAAGACTTTATAAAGCCATGGTACAAGTGTTTTATATCCGAAGGGGTTTACTTTGAATGGGATGCAATTCAGTTAGAAAAATAGAGATTTTTAAACTCTTTCTTTTAACTCACACTCTCTGTCTGTCTGTCTGTCTGCCATGGTTGGACCCTTTACCCCCTTATCCAATTGGTCTGAATCTTGGCCAACAGTCTTGTCGTAACTACAGATTAATTTTGGGGTAGCCACGCACAGTCACGCGTAGTCACGCGTGGTCACGCACAGTCACGGAGTGATCTAAATGCCATTTACCCTCATCCGATCGATCTGAAACTTTGTCAATAGACTTGTTGTGGCCAAAGATTAATTTTGAGATAGTCACACACAGTCACGGAGATATTCAAAACTCATATGCATAAGGAAAGAAAGAGTTTTAATAAAAACTTTGTTTTTATGGGTTAGATTATTCATTTTTTAGCTTAAGTTACTTTTTCTTACTGAGCACAGTAGTTTGTTGTATCAATGGAACGCGATCTGATACAAAAAAATTATATTAAGACCTTAAAACTTTTCAGTGGTTAATTCTACAGTAGTCCGTGAACAAATTCCAAATTTTTTAAACTGATCGACTTTATTTACCAAAAGCGATTTAAATAAAAACAACACTTAACTATTAACCTTGAATTTAGAATATCACATGGCAATTTTTTAGAAGCACTTTGTTTATGGCGATTTTTGTTTTTCGATTTTCGACTTTTTAATTTGGCGATTCCGCCCACATTTTCCACGACTACTCACATTGCTAATTAATGTACTTGGCAAAAGTTTCAAGATTGCCGCTTCCATAGTACTTAATATCTTTTTGTATTGGACGTGTAACGCGCACTAATCATATCCCGCCCGTTTTGATCGGACTACTCATTTTAGTATCAGATGTCAAGGCTTTATCTTTTATAGTACTGCAGTGCTATGGGCGGTGCCACACCCACTATTCCGACCACTCCCTTTTTTTCGACTTATCATGTGAATAACTTATGGGCTCCCTAAAAGTTGCAATGCTGTCAATACAACAGTACATCAAATATATGACATTTATATTTACTTTGTATGGCAGGTGTCACGCCATTGTTACGATTCTGCCATTTTTTTGTCCAACTACTCACATTAATAATTGATGATGTCAGACACATTTGCAAAGCTGTCTCTGTCATAGTACTCGAGATAGATAATATTGAATTATTACTTTATGTAGGAGGTGCCAGCCCCACTTGTCCGATCCCGCCTATTTTTGGCATAGCCACTAACAGTAATAATAGCTGACATCATACAAATTTTCAAAGCTCTCTTTCTCATATTAAAATTTAAAATTATATGTGAGGTGCCACGCCCACTAAAAATATCACAAACATTTATAGCCTATGTCCATCGTTAAGGACCAGCCGAAATATTGAAACCAATATTTTTAGAATCAGATAAATGGTTACGGATATTACCTCCTGTAGTATACCCGGTCTCGCTTCGCTACGACATACCGAGAGTTATTGACATGTCTTATTTCATAATCAATTTTTCGTACGAAATTTGTATTTTTCAATTAAAGTAAGTTATTTAATTTATTTTATGTTTGTTTTTTTAAATGCTTACTGAAATACAATATTTTTAGTTTTTTCATTCGATGCAACAATTATCAAATTTTCGCCATTCTTACTCTGGAGCAAGGTACACATAACTGCCCATGAGAAGAATATGGATTTCCAAATTAAATCTGGCAACATGTTACTATTGGCCTTGCTTTTAGAATATCATTTGAAAATTTTTCATTTTAGAGATTATTAATATTGGCGATTTTTGATTTTAGCGATTATCGATTTTGGCCATTTTTGATTTTTAAGAATTTTTTTTGGCGATGTTTATGTTTCCCGATTTTT
Source organism: Cordilura impudica (assembly GCA_963682025.1). Lineage (NCBI taxonomy): Eukaryota > Metazoa > Arthropoda > Insecta > Diptera > Scathophagidae > Cordilura > Cordilura impudica. The sequence continues at coordinate 264,680,128 of OY821517.1, read as the reverse complement.
GATTTTGACGATTTTGGAATTCGGCGATTACGTCGATATTTTCCACGACTACTGACATTGATAATTAATGTACTTTTCAATGTTTCAAGACTTTTGCTTTCGTAGTGCTTCATATTATTTTGTATAGGAGTTGCCACGCCCTCTAATCCTATCACGCCCAATTTTTATCGGACTACTCACAATAATATCTGTTGCACTCGTGCAAAATGTCGAGGGTTTCCCTTGTATAGTACACCAGTTATATGATATTATATATTTACTTTGTATGGGCGGCGCTATGCCCAGTCCTCCTATCACGCACATTTTTCGTTCGACTTATCACATAAATTACATTCGAGATCACGCAAAGTCACAAGGCTCTCACATCTATGGTACTCCAGATATATGACATTTAATAATTATTTTGTATGGTCCGATACCGCCTATTTTTTGTCCGACTACTCACATTAATAATAGATGACCTCAGATAAAGTTGTGAAGCTGTTTAATTATCACTTTTTATGGAAGGTACCACGCCCACTTATCCGATCCGGCCCATTTTTCGAATGTCTATTAACATAATAATCTAACCCATAAAAACAAAATTTTTATTAAAACTCTTTCTTTCCTTATGCATATGAGTTTTGAATATCTCCGTGACTGTGCGTGACTATGTGTGACTATCTCAAAATTAATCTTTGGCCACAACCGATAAAATGCCTTGGAAATGTCGAGAGCAACAGCCATACTTTCACGGAATCGGTGAATCGACTAACTCAAACTTTCAAAAGAAGCGCCATCAGGTCACCCGTAGAGCGACTTCTACGAAGCTATACTGTCTGTCGTTAAGCGATGAATTCGTAAGTCGCCATACAAAGCGCATGCAGTTATTGATCTATAATTCTTAAAATTACTTTTTAGAGAGATTAAGCTCTTAAAGGTTACTAATTTGGAGACTAAGCACATCAATTCATATTTATTGGCAAAAATAATACTAATAATGCACAATAATATTAATATAAGCAGTAAGCAGAAGGAGTTATTTCTGAATTTTCTGCTAAATATTTCATAATTGTTAATTTATTTTTCCATTTTAATGATGTTATTTTATAAATATGGAAAAAAATTACAAAACTTTATGACAAAAAGTGTAAAAGGAGTAATAGGTTAAGAACTGCTGGATCTAATGTGCTCATTAGCACATTTATGAAAAAAATTTTCTGCAATAAAAGTTAATTTATCTTTGACTAAAGGGATATTAGAAAGAGAGTGAAAACGTAATATTAAAAATTGTGGTGGTAAATTATTGATAATTTTTAAAAGTTTATTTTGACAAACTTGAAGACGCTTTCATATATGGCATGAAACGCAGGTGCAGCATAAAATTGTATACCATGAAACACAACTTTTAAAATTAATTTATTCTCAATGCTCAGATGGGGTTTGCGATTTATAAAGGAATACATTTTTTTTGTAGTTATGCCTTTTTTATGAATAGTTTAAGTAATATGTTATTATATAGAGATTAACATGGCACCTTTAACATCAGTATGATCATTCGCGGCTCCTTTACAAATCATATAAAAATTTGTTAGTGAATTTAAGCCACCGTCATTTATATTAGGAGCAGGGTAGTTTCTTATAATTTACCGTAGTCCTAACTTGGTGTAGAAAACTACATTTTTTTTTCTTCAAAAATCTCTAAAATTGTTAACGTTTGGTTACCCATTTTTCTTGACTTTTTCCTTATCAAGTATACGAACCGAAATGGATTACTTTTAAGTTTCAAATCATACGTGGAACGATGTTTTTCAACAACTTCAATTTGGTATGTTTGGTGTAGTTTTCTACTCGGCATAGGAAAGTTGTATGAAAATTGTACCTTGTACGCCAAGTGTAAAAAGAAAGCAAGAAACCAAACAACAATAAGTATTTTGTAAATGGTAAGCTATGGAGTTTTGATGCTAATTTTTGTTGATATTGAACTTTTGTTTGTTTCAAATGTTAAAAGGCTCCGGACCGCAACAGCTATGCAAACACCGGACGCAATCGAGCCGCTAATTTGTTGAACCTAAGACCAGGTATTACTAGTACTACTTCATCACACGTGAATGGTATCAAGGATGCTTTCTTGGTATTTTTTCCAACCGCATATTGAAAAAATCATTTTGGAAAAAGTATGCATTTAGCGGTGTTAAATAATGAAAACCATTAGGAATTCGATGCATACTTGGCTGTTTTGATATTGGCTGGCGTTCACAAATAAGTTGAATGTCATTGAATATATATGAATAACGAGATGTTCGATATCACTTTCTTTCCGCCTATTTTCAGAAAAATTATATCGAAAAAACAGTTTGAGTACTTGGCCAAAGTTATTCGCTTCGGTGAGAAAATACGTCGTCGACAAAACAGATCTGCGGATAAACAGATTTGCGGCTATGTGATCTGAAATGTTACCAATGTTTTCAACTCTAACGTCACTGTAGCTGAACAGCTATCTGGTTTCCATGGAGGCTGTGGATTTGGGCAAAGCAAACCTGAGAGATATAGTTTAATATTTTGGATACTCGTATGCGCAAAAACCTTCTATGTTTGAAAAATACAACAATACCTTGGGAGAGCTTCTAAACCTGCTCCAGAAAAAATCAAGGCCACCGAGTTTTATTCCAACTGGTCGAGAGCCTAAAACGTCATAATTTTACAATGTACAGTTCCTTCACGTCTTATGAGTTGGGTCAAAAATGACTACAAAATAAATTGACCATGGTTGGTACAATGCATAAAAACAAGCGCTTGATTCCACCTATGCAAAAGGGCTCCACTCTTTTAGTGTACATTCGAATTTACCAAGGATATTACACTTGTTTCCTAGGTTGGAAAAAAAAATGTAAGTGCACAGTGTTGCAGACCGCTCTTCGCAATACGCCAGAAGTCGAGAATTAAGAGTGAAGTTGACACAGCTGACAAAATGATTTCTGTACAACAGGCGGCCAGTCAATGCTTGTATTTAGTAACATGATTGACATATCAGCCTTGAATGCAACTATTTATTGAACTTAGTAAAATACTTTCGTATACTTTTAGAATTAACCATATTTAGCCAAAAACTAAGAAAAACATGCAAAGCAACGTTCGATTTTGCGTGATCTTGGACTTGCCCTTCCCCAACCATACGTGGCGCAGAGAAAACGAGGTATATGTGCTACTTCTGTGTGGTAGAATATACCTGAATTAAATTCTGCCTCGCGCACTCCACTACTGAAAAAAAGAGGGAGATTCGTATATTACATGCAAGAAAAAAAAAAGAAAGCAAATTATAACCATGAGTTACCTTGCTGTCTTTACGAAAAAATCGTTTGCAAGGCTCACCAAAACCAAATTGAATGCGTTCCATGTATGGAAAATATGTAGAACTATACTTCTTTCATCACGTTATACATAAAGATATACGTAAAACTGAATTTTCTTTAAATAAAATAAATTTTTGTTTACAAATTAAACCTATTTCCATATAACAACATAGAAGAAGTAGAAAACTATACTAATACTACATTCTCACTGCAGCTAAATCCGCATTAGCTTTATTTTTTAATCTCCACCGTTCTCACTACAATTTGTAGCTTTAGTTTGACAATTGCTGCACAGCTGTTCGAACGAATTGTTTATTTACATTTTAATAGTTTTTGTTTTGGAGAAAACAAATTTTGCGAAAAAAAAGTTAAAAGTGAAATAAAATGCAAAATTTAAATTATATTATGAAAATCATTTCCATAATGGATATTACGAAGAAAATGCAACAAATAAATAATTTTTTAATAAAACAATTCTTTGCTATACTCACTTGCTGCTTTTGTTTATGAATTTTTGTTTTGTTTTGTTGTAAATGAAAATTCACAGTCGTAAAATGATGCAAATTTTCTGCTGCAGCGTTGTAAATTTGTTCATTTTGCGGCGAATTGCACAATACATCCCTGATTTCTGTTGGATTTATTCTCGATTTAGCTAAAGCGAGGGTTTTATTTTGACAGTATTTATATACCCAAAAATTGACCAGCTTTAATTAAATCCACTATAAAGCGAGTCAAATGCGGATTTAGCTGCAGTGAGAACATAGTATTAGGTAGGATTATGAAGTTTTCTTTCAAGGTAGGAGTACGGTTAACGTGATTAGAATGTTATATGATATGTTAACATCATCCAGTTTAAAACATTTTAAATATCGCGACATTTTTTATTTACAGAATCAAAGAAGAAAATAATCGTGAAATGTGATATATTTAAAAAAAAGTAAAAAGCACAATTAAATAAAAAAAAAAAAAATAAAAAATTTTTTCCACTTTTTCCATTTACCTCCAATCTTTCTGATATTTGGGGGATCTTCAATGACAACAGCATATATTTCTTACCCAATCGTGCAATTTACTTCTACGAGCTGCATATACGAGTACTGTAAATTGTAAATCTTATAAAACTTTCAAATATTATTATACCCTATGCCACTACGTGGTTATGGTATAATGATTTTGTTCTGATGTTTGTACTAAAAATATTTGAACTAGACCCATCATTTGTTATAACACTCGACTCTGAATCCGTCCGTCTGTCTGTGTGTCCATGTAAAACTTGTAACTAAACTACAGGTCGCACTATGAATATATTTTGATGAGATTTAGTATATAAACTTCTACCTGCCATAGGATGAAGGCTGCTGAAATTGGTGAAAATCGTTTCACGTTCAGGCCTAGTCCCCATACATGTGAACTCTATGAGATCGACTTAAATAGTCATAATATCCAAAATATTATATAGATATCGGCCAAATTGGGTTTGTGTATATTTTTTATATCCATTTATTATTAGTTCACAAATAAACCCTATACGACAATTCTTAGTCATAGTTCCCATATGAAGCTGATAACCGATCTTCCCTTAAATCTATTAAAAAACAAAAATATTGCACAGATATTTCTCCGATATGAACTTTTTATATCCGAAGGCAACAAAATTAAAAACAATGCCAGTCAAATTTGGCGTATACTTATTTTCTATATCTTATTAGTTGGACGTAAGAGATAGGGTCTCTAAACGCATGGTATAGCCTGTCGTATAATCGGTCTACACTGACTATAATTTTCTTACTTGTTTTAAGTTCATTTAGTTTATTTATTTATTTTACAAGACTGATAGAAAAATTACAATTTGCGGTTTAATTTATCATTTAATTATATTTTATTAGTAGTTACAGAAGAATATGGTTTATGTAATTTCCATTCGGTTAAAAATTGGAAAAAAAACAAAAGTTTAGGTTTGGTTTGTTGTAATCAAAAAATAACACCAAATACAAATTATTTTGCAGCATATTGACCAACAATTTGTTACAAAAGCTAATAACAAATTTTATGATTAAAATGATGCAGTGATGAGCGCTTTAGCGTAGATATCTGGTATCACTAATGATTTTTTGGTATTTATGAGCAACGATCTCTGGACAAAAAGGCATGAGATTCAAATATTATACAAATAAGATCAATTACAAAAAAGGTAAAAAAAAGTATAAATCGAATTAATAAATTTCCACAAAATGTAATTTACTAGAAAAGTAAACTTGCTGAGTTCGATATCGAATAGATGTGTGCCTTGAGGTAATGTAGATTGTAGAATGTACATTAATAATAAATGGAAAGACATCTTCAGTGTATCAATCGATTTTCATAGTACCGCTAACTTTTAATGCTATAACAGTGCATTGATGTTTATCATATAAAGGGTCCGCCAAATAACTTTTTTTTTTGAAAATGCTATAAAAAAAAAACTACTGAATATTATCTCAAATTTCTCTTTTTATTTGAATGCACAATCCTTCCGGTTAATAATAGAAAATAATTTCATTCAAATGGCTGCCTCGGCTGGCCATGCAGTAGCCTACACGATCGGTCCAATTTTTAAGCATATTATCGATTTTGTGCAGCTGTATTTCACCAAAGGCTTCACGAATATTGTCCTTTAAAGCGTCAATTGTCTCTGGCTTGTTGGCGTAACACTTACCTTTGAGGGCACCCCACAAATAATAGTCCATCGGTGTCAAATCGCAGCTCCGAGGTGGCCAAACGACATCAGCTCTGCGGCTGATAATGCGATCTTCAAAAACAGGGCGCAAAACATCGAGTGTAGCTTCGTGTGTGTGGCACTTAGCGCCGTCCTGTTGAAACCAAATGTTGCCAATATCCTCCTCTTCAATTTTTGTGAACAAAAATTCGTTCAATATGGCCCGATAACGATCGCTATTCACTGTAACGGCCACTCCTTGCTCATTTTCGAAGAAAAATGGCCCAATTATGCCTCTGGACCAAAATCCGCACCAAACAGTGACTCGTTTTGGGGGTATCGGCTTTTCAATGTATGCGTGCGGATTTTCTGTGCCCCAAATGCGTCAATTTTGCTTGTTTACATACCCGCCAAGATCAAAATTAGCTTCATCTGAAAAGATGATTTTTTTTTTTGGGAAAATCGGCATCTTCTGTAAGTCGATCGCAGGCCCACTTAGCGAAGCGAAAACTCATTGGATGGTCAGTTGGCTTCAACTCCTGAACCAATTGGACTTTGTATGGCATCATACCAAGGTCTTTATGCAAACTTCGTCTCAATGATGCCTTCGAAATGTTCAATTCTTGAGAACGACGGTAAATTGATGTTGATGGCGCTTCACGCACACTTTCTGCCACTGCAGCAACATTCTCGGGTGTACGCACTGTTTTTGGCTTTTCACGCTTTGGTTTATCGATGAGGTTGCCAGTTTCTTTCACTTTTTTCACAAGATAACGAACATACGGAGCTGAAGGTGCATCTCTTCTTCCAAAATCCGTACGCAATTTTCGCACACATTTTCAAAGTAATGTCGCAATATTTCCCAGCGTTGTTCAAGCGTATATACCATATTCGTTCAGCGGAAGGATAAAACTAATTATCTGTCAAATCAGACATGAGCTAAGTGTTATCACTCACACTCACGAAATAAGCACTAGTTGAAATAAAAACGTTTGATGGTGGACCCTTTACATATGTTTGTGTGAGAGTGGTCCCAGAACAACCCGACCAGACAAAGAAAACATAACAAATTTTGTAAAAATTATCTTTTTATTTCTTTATTTCTATTTTTTTATGTCTCCTTTTAGCTCAATACACTAGCGATATTCAATGTTTCTAGTACGAACTATCTCCTTAAAATAGTCATTAGTCGCACACTCCACCTCTCCAGCATTGGCAAATCTTTTACTACCGAGCCATTTATGCAAGTTTGAAAATAGGAGATAATCCGACGGAGCTAAATTTTGTGCAAAAGGGGAAAGATAAAGCAATTCTCACTATAATTCATGAATTTTGTTCATCGCAGTAGTACATCTGTAAAATGTTACATTGCTGCCCTTTCCCTTAATTTCATTACTAAACTGCTGCACTAAGTTCGCATAGTACTCGCGGTTGATTGTTTTCCTTTTTGGACGATAATCAAAAAAATTACCCCCATGCGCATCCCAAAATATACCCGCCTAACCTTGCCTGCAGTAGGAACCGTCATCACTTTCTCTGAAGAACATTCTCCCCTTTCAGTCCACTGTTTTGACTTTTTCTTTTTCTCAAATGTGAAGTGGTGGACTCGCATCTTATCCAGCGAGACGCAAAATACTCATTTGAAACATCTGCATGACGCATGTTATTTTGTTACATTTTAAGCACACGTGGGATCCATCTTGCGTACAGGTTTCTCATCTCTAAATTTTTGGACAATATGAGCTTACTGAGTTCATTTAATTTTGATTGCTCTGTGAGGTTGATTTAACACAGTTTTTGAATTTTTTTATTTTTTATATCAATTACTCAATTTATTGTTTTTTTTTTTTGTTGTTAATAATTTTTTTTTGTTCACTGACTGAAAAATTTGAAAATGAAATCAAATTACCTTTTTTTTATATATACAATTTTTTTTGTTCAAGAAATCAAATACGGAAAATTAAACATTATTGAAAATAATTTCAAACGAATCAGACAAGAAAAATTAAATTATATAAAATAAAGCAAATAGAATTTTACTATTTTTTTGCGCACAACAAGATATTTCTCCCTCAACTTTCTAATTCGTACTCATCTTGCTAATTTTCGTGCACATCTGGATATATTGTGTTCATCTTGCTAATTTGGTGCATATTTGTGAACAGACTGATATTTGGTGTTCATCTTGCTATTTTGTGCACATCAGTATACTTCTCCCTCAACTTTCGAATTCGTACTCATCTTGCTAATTTTTGTGCACATCGTGTTCATCTTGCTAATTTGGTGCATATTTGTGAACATCCTGATATTTTTGTGCTCATCCTGTTATTATGTGCTGAAGGTGTTGAAGGATATTTAGTTAAAAAAAAAAAAGAGAAAACTTAAAAATATATTAATTATATTATTAAATTATAATTTTTTTTAATTTATAAAATAATGTTAAATTAAATTTTTATATATTAATTTTATATTAATATTAATATTTACATTTTTTTTTAAATTTAATTTAAAAAGAAAAAAAAAAAGAAAAAATCAGTGATTATAATGTTCTAATGTGATATTGTGCAAATATGGTCACCTTATTTTAATATGTCAAAATAGAAAATATTCAAACATTTTAAATCCACTCATAATAAATACACAAACATACTTTTAATTTTACATTCATTCATCAAACGCATTCTCACAAAATTTTACAAATAATTCTTTTTATCTGAATGTTATTCTCATTTGTAACTTGTGTCTTTGAGTGAGAATGTCATTATACCCTATACCACTATGTGGTTTGGGTATAATGACTTTGTGCTGCTGTTTGTAACAACCAAAAATATTGGACCTACATCCATCTTTAATTATACCGACCGAATCAGAATCACTATCTGATTCGATTTAACGATGTCCGTCCGTCCGTCCGTCTGTGTGTCCATGTAAAGCTTGTAATCAAACTGCAGGTCGCAAATATGAATATATTTTGATGAAATTTGGTATTTTATCTTTTATCGGCCATGGGATGAACGCTATTGAAATTGGTGAGAATCGGTCCATGTTTAGACCTAGCCGCCATACAAATGACCCCTATGAAATCGACATAAATTGCCTTAAGTTCCAAATTATCATATAGATCTCATTCAAATTGGGTTTGTATGTGTTTATTACATCCACTAATGAGTAGTCCAAAAATTATCCCTATAGAAAATTCTTAGTCATAGGCCCCATATAGAGCTGCTTCCCGATCTTCACTTAAATCTATCAAAAAACAAAAATATTGCACAGATTTTACTCAAATTTGGTTTGTGTATATTTTTTCAAAGTGTAAGTGACTTTACCAAATATGGTCAGGATCGGTCCTTTTTTGGACCTAGTCCCCATATAGACATATCATCCGATATGAACTTTTTCATATCTGCAGCCAAAAAAATTAATAAAAATGCCACTCAAATTTGGTTTATGCTTATTTGCTATATCCAATTAGTTGGACCGAAGAGGTAGGGTTTCTAAACCATGGTATAGGGTATCGTATAGTCGGGCTAGACCGACTATAATTTTCTTACTTGTTTTAACATAAATTAGATCTATCAAACGACAACTAAATATTCTTCGACTACAAGCGCTTGTTACATCGATGGATAAGAGAACGTAAGTTTATTATTTTGATTTATTTATTTTTTTCTACACTCATTTACTCAATTTCATATATTCAAATAATTAAAACATGAATATCTAATAGATGCTCAATTATGTTACTCATATTTTTTATGTGTAAAATAATTTATATCTATTATCAGAGTTGCCATTTCTTTGTTTAAATGATTAATTTCTGGTACATAATTTTTTTTTTACTTTATTTGCTTTTAATAAATAAACACCACACATTTTAAATTTTAAATATTTTTTCTTAAATTATATATTCAAATGGTGACATATTTTTTATGTTTTTGATTGCAAACAAATTAAATATCTTTACCTTATAAATCATTTTATTTACAATATTTTTCAATTGATAAAAATAATATTAATATAATAGATAAGTGTTTATTAATTTAACGATTTAATCAATAAATTTATAATATCGTTTAATTACATGATATAAATAATATAATGCTGAACTAACTTTTTTTTTTTATTTCACAAAAAGTTTAGGGTGATTGGTTAGGTCAAAAGTGGGTTATCTAGGAAAATTTGTAATAGATAGCAAAGGTTTGGGCGGGTATAGAACACGTAGAGGTTAACGACATCTTTTATCTCTACGCTACTAATAATACGCACTTATTTTATTCATTCATTTACTTTTAAATTAATTTTTTTTTTTTGGTATAACAATTCCTTATTTTGAGTCATCGTAAATAGATAATTTGTTACCAAAATTTTAATATCACTGTAGCTGGTTTAACCTATCTTGAAGGAGACAAGAGCCTCCCCATTTTCCCTGACCACGGCCGGATCAATTGGTAGCATAGTCCCAGAAAGATATTGTTTGATTTAACGACCGTTACAGCTCCGAAAGAAATACGCTGAAGAACGTGGTGCGTTGAAACTTAATTCCTACTGCCGGCATCCATCCGCCGGGTCAGCTTGTTCTCATAGAAATGCGATTAATCCTGCTAATAAAGGAAAAACAACTATATTGACTTAGTGGATTTAGCCATATAATCGTAAGGACTTACCTCTACACATTTGTTGTCAACCGAATTTTGATAGTCCCATGTACTATCACATTATTATGTTATGATTACTCTATTTATATATAAATTCGATTGTATGAATTGTGATATTTGGTAGATACAATGGAAAATACTTAACTTCAATTATTGATTGTCATAACTATTTTTCAGTTTTTTACTAATACACATGAAATCAAAAGTTATTATTATTTATTTTATTGTTAATAATTAAATAATTTTATATTAAATTGCATAAAATAATAATTCAGGATACACATAAGAGGTATCCTTGGCTCCATGACATGATCCCATATAATACAATGTTGTACTTTCATCATACCCGCACATATTGTCAGGTATCATTTCTAAATTAAGGAATTTAAAAAGTATGTCCAGGTTAAGTACAATTCGTAGTATAAACATCAGCACATTTTTTACCCAATCGCATGATTATCTCCTTGTCAATTTTGAGTTAACATCTTGATATAAAGAAAATATTTTATTATATTTTTTTGTTTGAAATATATTTCATGGCGTGGAGTACTAACGAAAAAAAAACGATGGTAAGCACCTTGAATACATCAAAAATCGGGTCTGGTCATTTAATACATCTTGGAGCAGATCATATGCCTCGTCTAACACAAAGAATTTTATATTATTCGTGCGTAGACATTGCAGTTAATAAATATCTGCATACATCTTGGTGTGCTGATGGCAACGGGATAACCAACTTGCAGGTTGTGTACGTCATCACAGAATTTGTTCCACTATATACTCGTATTGATTTACTGAAATATTTTAATCGAAAATTAAGCACATTTACATTAACTTAACTTCTGAGTATATTTACATACCTACCTTCGACGCATTGATAGTGTGCTTTTGTATGACAGATTTGCTTCCTATGCTTTCACCAAACACATCAAGAAAAAAGTAAGATAATTATAGTCGGTCTAGACTGACTACACGATACCCTATACGACGGTTTAGAGACCCTATCTCTTCGGTCCAACTAATTGGATATAGAAAATAAGCATAAACCAAATTTGAGTGGAATTTTTATTAATTTTTTCGGCTGCAGATATGAAAAAGTTCATATCGGGTGCTATATTTGTATGGGGACTAGGTCGACAAATGGACCGATCTTGACCATATTTGGTAACGTCAGTTATATTTTGGAAAAATATAAACAAACCAAATTTGAGAAAAATCTGTGCATGTAGGGATTATTTCTGGACCAGTGATTAATGGATATAATGAACATATACAAACCAAATTTGGCTGATGACTATATGAGAATTTGGATCTTATGGCATTTTATGTCGATTTAATAGGGGTCATTATATGTGGACTAGGTATGAATATGGACCGAATTCCACCAATTTCAACAGCGCTCATCCTATGGCCGATAAAAGATTATACACCAAATTTCGTCAACACATATTCATATTTGTGACCTATAGTTTGATTACAAGGTTTACATGGACACAAAGACGGACGGACGGACGGACGAACATCGCTAAATCGACTCAGAAAGTGATTCTGAGTCGATCGGTATAACAAAAGATGGGTCTAGGTCAAATATTTTTGGTAGTTACAAACAGCAGCAAAAAGTCATTATACCCAAACCACATAGTGGTATAGGGTATAAAAACTCATGCCATGTGGAACAATTACATCTTCGGTTTATACAGGGTGCGGCTAAAGTTATTATATGACGTAAAACAATTGTAACTTCTTTGCTTGCGAGTATTTAACTTTTTCTTTTTTCCTATTTCAGAAATTAAACTTGGGAGAATATTTAAAAATGGAACGCTATAGAATTGCGCAAAGAACTAAGATTGTTTTTCCATTCATTGATCATCGTTCGATAATTAATACTCAACGTGCATACAGAAGATTTTATGGTGTAAGAACTGCTCCAACGGGTCCAACCATTCGTTCGTTGGTGAATAATTTTGCTGAATATGGGACTGTCGGAGATTCAAGACGTACGGGCAGACCTCGAACTGGCAGATCGGCCGAAAATATTGATGCTGTGCGACAGAGCGTCGAAGAAAATCCGCAGACATCAACGAGAAGACGATCTTCCCAGTTGCAACTTTCTGACCGCACTCTTCGGCGAATTTTAAAACACGATTTGCACCTCTTCTCTTACAAAATCCAAGTAGTCCAAAAACTAAATCCTGAGGACTTCGTATTGCGCTTGGAATATGCTAGAGCAGTTTTAAATCTCGTTGATCAAAATGAAAATTTTTGATTTGAGATGGCCACCACGATCGCCAGATTTGACTGCACCGGATTTTTTCTTGTGGGGCTATCTCAAAGACAAAGTTTATGTGAATAAGCCCCAAACCTTGCAGCAACTAAAGGACAACATTCAAGAAGAAATTGATCGTATACCACAAGAAAAACTCAACAAAGTTATGGAAAATGCCATAAAAAGAGCACATTTTTGCGTTAGAGAAAACGGTTCTCATTTAACTGATATTATTTTCTTTTTATCATAAATTTTTTTGTTTTTTTCATTCCATTCAATAGTTATTTAAAAAACAAATCATATAGTTACTTTAGCCGCGCACCCTGTAGGTAATGCATATTTCTTGTTCATCCATTTTTTTAAAATTATTTTGGCACTTTTTCACATAAAAAAAAAATTATCACACTATACATCGTTGAAAATTTTCTGTGTTATATATAATTTTATTTTATTTTTAAAAATGACAATTCGATCAACAAATTCGGTCTGGCTACACATATTTTTATATTATTTGGTATCTAAAACAGAATCTTATTCACTCTATTTCCTTTCGGTTAGAAATACCAAAAGAGTTTAAAAGTTTAGATTTCTTTTATTATAACCCAAAAATTATTATATATAAAAATTTTGTGTATAGGACCCTAACCAATTATTTGTTATAATATCTGTTTAACAATTTGCGGTTTGAAATAAGTTGTTATGACAGAATTTGTAGTTGCAGTCGCCAATATTTAGGACTGGGACATGTTACTCTTCTTTTAATTAGGTAGCCTCAACTAAATTTGTTTGGAAATTTGTAAAAAGACTTTCCATAGCAAACAGAACTAATTCTATTGTTGTAAATACCTTCATTCTTAATGAATTGTATTTTTACGATAGATATAGAAGAATATCTACTATATTTTGATACATTAAAGAATCACAATAAAAATCATTATCACCTTAACAAATTTTGCTAGTGGTAACCGAATTCCAACCAATATTTTTTCTGTGTGTAATAGACGGTCATTTGCTGGTTTCTTAGCATATGTTATACGTGCCAAAACACTATTAATTTTACATCGTTATCTTGTTTATGTATTCTTTAGTTTCTATTTAGACTCACTGCTAGATTTACTAACAACAAGTATAGATTTTGGTGGAAACATTCGTATCCGGATCGCTTTCGTCGGATTAAAGAATATGCGTTTGTATTATACTTTATAATTTGCTTAAATATTATAACCTTTTAATAGCGACAATTGCAAAATTTCGCAATTTATATGTAGGGGGATTCTTCTTTATTTTGTGTTTACTTGACTATACTTTCACTTTTCATTCATTCATTTATTTAATACTTTTTCTGCTATGCCTTTTTCATATGCCCCTTTTATATTTATATATGTATATAGTTATAAGAACACTTCAGAAACAGATATTAGAAGTTGTTAACGTTACTTGGTTACTTAGCTCTTTTTCGTTAAGATTTTTGTAGAAAAGGGAAAAGATGTGTAATAAGTATTTGTTATGTGCTGCATATTTTAGGGGATATGGAAACATGGTTACATGCATAGTCAAATGTCTCAAGTGGCAATCAAGGCAGTTTCAATGAAATTTACGTCACAACAAATTACCACTCATTTGTCAACGAGAGAGAAAAACGGCTCCAACATTATATTCATTCATTTATTTATACAGCTAACACCCAACAAAGTATATATTTGTGTATTTGTTTGTGTGTGTACGAATACTCAAACATCACATTCAGCATTCTGTGGATTCTCTGTATATCTAATGACATTTTATTTTTCTACCACTACTATGTCGCAACATTATATACATAAGTATATATATTTTAGTGTTTTCCGGTATTTGTTTAAGAAAGTTTGCAAACATGTTCACACTTCAAACATTATGCAAAACGTTAAAAACGTTATTTTTCTTTCAACTCCTATATTTCGTTGGGTACTACACACTTACATATTTACAACGTAATTGTAAAGTGTGAAAATGATATATTTTTTCACATTATTTGTTCACTTAGAGTAACACGTTTGAAAATTTTCCTTTGTGATGTATGTGTTACAAGAAATGCGACCAACAATGCCAGCATCTGTTGCCACAAATAAATAGTGCATATAGGTTGTACCCTCCCATCTAGTTGTGTCTTTAAATAATATAGATTATAAATAAGAAAAACATCCGAAAACGTGGATTTTTCCGTATTCTGAGCCGCCGTTATAAGGGATCTTGATTAGCCGAATTCCATCACCTGTATTCATCATACCCTTATTCAAGAACAAAAAAGGTATTTATTGAAAATTGTTGAAAAAACTACAGCAAAAAAACAGAAGTACTTCAAATTGCACAAAATTATTTTAGTACCTCCTATAAGAAGTTAGAATGTAATTAAAAATACATTTAATTAAAGCGATTACAAGGGTATTAAACTGCAATTAAATGTTATTTAAAAAAAGTAGTTAGGTGCAATGCTCCCAAAGCGCCCTTTAAACCACTTCGTTTTATAATGCTTAGTTTTCGAGATGTAAGTTATTTTAAATTCCCAGCCAAATGTATCGTTTTTGTTTAAAAAAAATCTCAAAATAGTTTCCGCTTAGTATATATTGGGTGCTGTTGTTAACAGGCGAAATTTTAAATCGCTTCGATTGCAATTTTTTCTAAGTCCCTACTTTTAATACGTATAAGTAATAATAATAAGCGATGAGCCTAACTATATATTAAGACAACAATACACCGTTAACCGACTATACGATACCTTATACCATGCGCTTAGACACCCTCTCTCATAGGTCAAACTAATTAGATAGAGAAAATAAGCATAAACCAAATAGTAGTGGTATTGTCATTAATTTTTTTGCCTTCGGCTATGAAAAAGTCATATCGGATGCTATTTTTATATGAGGACTCGGCCGAAAAACGAACATAAACCGATTTTTACCAGTTTCAACGGCGTTCATCCTGTGGCCAACGAAAGCCTATATAATGAATTTCTTCGAAATATATTCATATTTTCGGCAAATTTACATAGATACACAGACTGACAGACGGACGGGCAGATGTTCGGACGGACATCGCTAAATCGACTCGGAAAGTAACGGAGAGACGCACGTCGCTAGCTCAACTCAGAAATTGATACTGAGTTGATCGGTATCTAGGTCAAAAATTTTTGGTAGTTACAAATATCAGCATTATCGTGATCTAATGTATAAAAAGTTCATATGACTAGTATATTAAAGATATATTAGACATGCATTCACATGACTTGGTAATAACTATTATTAGCAGAGTCCAGCCCCCGAAAATCGAGTGCGAATTCTAGAAATTTAATAATAATTCCTTTTCATTTAATAATAATTTTAAAGGAGCCTAAAAGTGTGTTAATAATTTAAGCCAATTTACAATTTAAGACAGGGCTTTTGATATTTTTGATAAACACACATACAGTATGTGTTTTATGTATGTGTTAGTAGCAACTTTAATTGAGCATTACTCCAAAAACGTGTTCCTGATGGTGCAAATATGTAAATCTGGTGGACAGCTAAAAATAAATACCTTTCAAATGGGGCATTTTTTCCAGTTTTCGAAAGCCACTTGTTTTACATTATGTTGGCAACTCTGCGTACGTAACATAACTAATATTGATATGTTTTTTATACCATATACATATCACTCAGGGTATAATGACTTTGTGCTGAACTGCCAAAAATATTTGACCTTGACCCATATTTTATTATACCGATCGACTCAGAATCAATTTCTGAGTTGAATTAGCGACGTTCATCTGTCCGTCCGTCTGCCTTTACTTAAACTACACGTCGTAGATATGATAATATTTGAACAAAATTACTATATCAACTTTTATCAGGACGAATGCTGTTGAAAGTGATTAAAATCGGTGAATGTTCAGATCTAGTCCCTATAAAAATTTACTCTATGGAGTTGATTTCAATTACCATAAATCCAATATATACTCTGTAAGATAATTCCTAGTCATAGCACCCATAGAAAGCTTTCCCCGATCTTCACTTAAAAATTTGTAAAAAACACGGATTTTTCTTAAATTTGTTTTGAAGATTTTTTTTTGCAAAAATTGATGTTTTATTATTTTTTATATGCAGTTAGTTCAACTTAAGACCTCTAAGTACAAGGTATGTATTATCGCACAGTCCGTCTACATATATCGACTAAACGTATCTTACTTGTGTTCCTTTTTTTTTTTTTTGTTTATCAAAAGTGAAATTGCGACAAAGAGGTTCTTAGGTAAATGTAAAATGTAATAACAAACAATCTACCATTTTTACGATATGTGCTACTAATAACCAGTTACGGCCATTACGATAAAAAATATATATATATTGTAAGCAATATGCTGAGAATATTTTAAAATAATCAAAGAAACATTTTCTAAATTTTATATGACAAAGAAAATATTTGTATGATATGAAAGGGAAAAATAAAAATTATTATTCGGAAAATATTCAAATGATAGACACTGGTTTTTATTTAAGCTTTTAATGCCGCGGTGGGATTACAAATAAAAAAAGATTAATTATTTTGAAGTCTTATGCCAAGATCAAGCAGAAAGCGAAACGTGTATACTAATATGCGAAGGACATCTGAAGTGTGGGAAAGCTCTCAAAATCGAATCCTTTGCTCGGATGGTCATGAAGTGCCCCCAGAAAAAATTGTGGGCGAAACGGAATTGATTACACGCATTAACGCTTTGGAAAGTTTGGTGAAGACCCTGAGCGAAGAACGTCAAGAAAATTTTGGAAACAATGTAAATTTTAAAATTGACTGCATTCCAGAATAGGAACCTGGGTCATTAAATTTGCCTGTGTCCCTATGGTTGCAAAAATTGATCAAATTGCTGAAATTCATAATTGGGATGATCGTAAGAAAATATTTGCAATGCAAACTAGATTGAAAGCTTAGCACGAACATGGTTTGAGAATTTAAATGAACACGCCTCAACATGGGAAGAATGGAGACCCTTGTTATGCCAATCATTTCCGGAGCATCAAGATTTTTCTGAAAATCTTAAGCGTTTAGTGAAACGGGTTAAGCTTCCGACGGAGTCAATGACGAGATATTATTTTGAAAAGAAAATTTTGGCTGACACATGTATGATAGTTGGAAAAGATGCTGTGTCATGCATAATTGATGGATTACCTGGTGGAAGTGTACAATTGAGTGCAAGTGCTGCAAGATTTCAGACTCCGGAAGACCTCTTTGGTCATTATTTGTCAACATTTCCGCATTAGATGGATGTTCATAGACGTATTGATGGAGGAACTATCACTTTAATTGAAGATGGCTCTGAGGATAAATTGAAGAAAGTGATATGTGTTAACTGCAAGAAATCAGGACATTATGCAAGCAACTATCAAAGTGGTCTCAAGAAATGCGATAATTGCAGAAAATGAGGACATTATACACGGGACTGTTTAAAAAAAATAAGTCTTCAATATTATTCATTAATGAAACAAAATCCAGTGAATTTAAAGAGTGCTATTTAGTGGATTGTAAGGTAAATGATATTGCAATGAGAGGTTCTATTGATACCGGTTGCTCAGTAATATTAATAAGACAATCCAATGCAAATACATTAAACGTAGCTTTTGAACGTTGTAGCATACAAGTTGCAGGATATGAAGGATCAGTTGTATCTGTAACATCCAAAATATTCGTTAAATTAAATGTAGATTCAGCATCGGCATTTGTTACGATATTTATTGTTCCCGATAATGCTCAAGAAATTGATATCCTTAATGGTCAACCATTTACAAATCATGAATCTGTTATTATGGTAGGTAAAAATAATACTGTTAGATTATTAAGTAACGAAAGTGAAAATCTTTTAGATTTTGATTGCATATCAAAAGAAAAATGTTCACTTTGGATTCACAAAACAGTTACTATACCTAAAGAACATGCTCGATTTGTTGAAGTTATGACTAATCAGATTTCCAATTCATGTTTTTATTTGGAAGAAATGTTGGTTAATAAGCCGAAAAGCAAATACAGAATTTCCAGATGTGTTGTTGGTAGTATAGGATTGATTTTAATAGAAAATGAGTCGTGTAAGGATTTATGTTTTAAAAAGGGGTTTAGAATAGGAAGAGTTTTTCCTTGCAGATTAGATGAACAATTTGAATATTCGAATTTTAGGGTAAAATCTAGTAGATTGAAATAGTTTTTGAAAAGTTAAATTGTACCTCAGGCAAGGCATTTAGATGACAGTAATACTAAAAGATTATGTGCTTTGATTAATAAATACAGAAGTTGTTTTGCACAGGAAATGTCAGGACTAGGAAATATAAAAGATGTACAAATGAAAACTCCAGTTTCATATAAACCATATCGGATGTCATGGTCTGAAAGAGGAATTGTTCATGATATGATAGCCGATCTAAAAAAAGCTGATCTTATTCAAGACTCATCATCTCCTTATTCTAGTCCTATTCTTTTGGTTAAAAAGAAAACAGGGGAGTACAGGATGTGCATTTATTTCAGAGCTCTGAATCGGAAAACAACAAAAGAAGCGTTTCAATGTCAAGAACGGATGATGATATTGATAGATTAAGAGGAAGCAGCTATTTTACTAGTTTAGATTGCGCAAGTGGTTATTATCAAATCTCATTAGATAAGAGGTCAGCCCAAAAGACAGCGTTCATAACCCCTGATGGGCATTACGAATTTAAGAGAATGCGATTTGGGTTAGTAAATGCTCCGGCTGTTTTTCAACGAACTATGAATAAAATGCTTGGAAATTTGAGATTTACAACTGCTGTGGTTTATATGGACGACATTTTAATTCCTTCAGACACGATTGCTAGAGTTTTTCAGAATTTAGAGATAATTCTAGAAAGATTAATGAAAAATGGTGCAACACTGAAATTAAACAAATGTTTGTTTTTGCACAGTACAATACAGTTTTTGGATTTGAAATAAATGCAGAGGGTGTAAAACCAGGAAAAGAAAAGATTAGTGCTGTTATTCATTTCCCAACTCCTAAGAATATCTTCATGCGGTTCGTCAGTTTTTGGGGTTAACGAGTTATTTCCGAAAATTTATAGAACAATATGCTTTAGGAGCTAGACCTATTCAGAATTTATTAAAAAAAGAAATTAATTTCAAATAGGAGAATGAACAAATTAAGGCATTTGATGAGTTGAAGAGAAAACTTACTACGTGTCCTGTATTAGTCTTGTATGATAGGAAAGCGTGGACCGAGTTGCATACAGATGCGTGTAAATGAAGTGTTGGAGCTGTTTTATTACAAAAACAATGTAATGAAACTTTGAGACCAGTTGCATACTTTAGTCACACAATAACAAAAGAGGAGCAGCGATATCATTCTTATGAGTTAGAAACATTAGCTGTTGTATATGCTTTAAAACGTTTTAGAATATACTTACTAGGGATAGAGTTTAAAGTAGTTACAGATTGTTCCTCTATAAGAACTGCTTTTTCAAAAAGAGATCATGTGCCTCAAATTGCGAGATGGTGGCTTACTATTCAAGAGTTCAATTTTATTGTGGAATATCGACAAGGGTCTCAAACGGCACATGCTGATAAATTAAGTAGAAATCCGGTAGGTGTTTTTTATGTCGATATTACTGAAATGGATTGGATATTAGCTTCGCAGTTAAATGATGAAAGGTGTAGATATCTTATTGAAATATTAAAGAAGACTCCAACAGATAAAGAAGAAAAACAGATACATAGCGAATATTTACTAAAAAAAAAGGTAGGTTATATATGAAAACATTAAGCGGCAATAAGTGGGTTGTTCCACAATCTTCTAGAAAGGAAATTTTATTTAACCATCATGACAAAATTGGACATTTTTCTTTGGAAAAGACGATTTCTTGTATTCAAGAAAAATATTGGTTTCCTAATATGAAAAATTATGTTAAACGTTATATTCCATGTTGTCTGCCATGTTCATATAACGAGGTGCCTGCTGGTAAACAAGCAGCAATGTTGCATCCGATTGATAAAAGTAACATATTTTTTGATACTGTTCATTTTGACCATATTGGTCCATTTACGAAGAGTATTCACAAGAATATGTATCTCAATGTTTTGGTAGATGGTTTTACGAAATATGTTATGTTAAAAGCAGTACAGAGTACAAAAGTAGAAACTTTTCTGAAGTTTTTAGATGAATTTATGAGAATTTTTGGAGTTCCCAGAAGAAAGATTTGTGATAGAGCTAGTACATTTACTTGTCATAAATTTATATATACATGCCCAAGAGTATGGCATAAAAATAACACATAATGCGACCGCAACTCCACGAGTCAATAGACAAGCAGAAAGGTATAATAGAACGATTTTATCGGCCTTGGGTATATCTGTAGAAAATGAAAAAAAATGGGACGAGTCTATTGATGATGTTCAATGGGGATTAAATTCCACTGTTAACAGATCGACAGGAAAAATACCAAATGAGCTTTTATTTGGGTTTTTGCAAAGGGGAAATATGATTCATATTTAAGTAGTGAAGTCTATGAAATTAAAACTAAAGACGTTATAAATTCTAGAAGACAGGCAAATTCATTGATAGAAACTATGCAACAATATCAGCAATTAAGAAAATTATAGTCGGTCTAGAGCGACTACAGGATACCCTATACCATGCGTTTAGAGACTCTACCCCATAGGCCCAACTAACTGGACATAGAAAATAAGCTAAACCAAATTTGAGTGGGATTTTTATAAATTTCGTTGTCTGCAGATATGAAAAAGTTCATATCGGATGCGATATCTATATGGGGACTAGGCCCAGAAATGGACCGATCCTGACCATGTTTGGTTAGGTCTCTTGTATTTTGCAAAAATATATACAAACAAAATTTTAGAAGAATCAGTGCAATATTTTTGTTTTTTGATAGATTTAAGTGAAGATCGGGAAGCAGCTCTATATGGGGCCTATGACTAAGAGTTGTCCCATAGGGATCATTTTTGGACTACTGATTAATGGATGTAATAAACACATACAAACCCAATTTGACTAAGATTTATATGATAATTTGGATCTTATGGCAATTTAAGTCGATTTCATAGGGGTCATTTGTATGGGGGCTAGGTCTGAACACGGACCGATTCTCACCAATTTCAACAGCGTTCATCCCATGGCCGACAAAAGCTTACATACCAAATTTCATCAAAATACATTCATATTTGCGACCTGCAGTTTGATTACAAGCTTTACATGGACACACAAACGGACGGACGGACATCGTTAAATCGAATCAGATAGTGATTCTGATTCGATCGGTATAATTAAAGACGGGTCTAGGTCAAATATTTTTGGTAGTTACAAACAGCAGCACAAAGTCATTATACCCAAACCACATAGTGGTATAGGGTATAAAAACAAAAACATGACCAGAGGAGAAAACCAAGTGAAATTTATAGAAAGGGGCAGTTAGTACTAGTACGGAAAACTAAATTAGTGGAGGGGAATCGAAAACTTCTTCCAAAATATAATGGCCCTTATCAGATTGCGAAATATTTGGGCAATGATAGGTATGTTATAAAGGACATGCCAGGTGCAAATAGATCACAGAAACCATATGAAGGAATAACTTCTTCAGATAAAATTAAATTGTATAATACGGATATGTGTCATGATTAGATAATATTAATATGAAAGTATATATGAGAATGAATTTTTGTTATATTATTATGAAAAAAAAAAAATCATGTACATATGTATATTAATAATATATAATTCCAGATGCTTCACGAGGACGTGAGTGAAGGAGCGTGGCCGAGTTGTAAGCACTGTGCTGAGAATATTTTAAAATAATCAAAGAAACATTTTCTAAATTTTATATGACAAAGAAAATATTTGTATGATATGAAAAAGAAAAATAAAAACTATTATTCGGCAGACACTCAAACGATAGACACTGGTTTTTATTTAAGCTTTTATACAGATTTTTTACGTGTATTTCATCAATATTTTTAATCAAATGTTGTAAACCGATAGTTTGGCACATTTATTAACAGTTAACAGTTCATCCGATGCAGTTTATGCATACCATATTTCATACGAGAAGCTGTGCGTTATAAATTTTTTAACCAAAATTGCTTTGAAATATACATATCGTTCTATATGAAGTTTTAGTTAGTTTAAATAAACCATTTTACATTTGATTGAAGGAGTTTCCTTGGTAAATGAATATGGTTATGCTGGCGGTCGGACGGACATATAAATATCAACATAATGTTATATAAAAAAAAATATTTATTAAATATTTTTTCGTTAATAAACGTCATATATATATATAGAAATATTTTGTATTTCAAAAAAAAATATAGTTGGTTCTATCACAATGCTAGTGATACTATTTGAACGTACACTGTTTGAAGGCGAAACTGTTTTTCTTTCACTTAATTTTTAAGCTTTTCCTTTTTGTAAGCTAATATCAGATATCATTTTGTGAAAATCTCTACTTACAAAGTAAAACGAAAAGTGTTTCTTGGATGAAATGTGATGTATGTTAAATTAGTGTTGACAACTTTAATTACAGCATTTATTACATGGCTCTAATACCGTCAACCTAGTTCTATGTATACGTGTATGCTGACATCCATATCGCCGTCATTGTGAGTATCTTAATTACTATCAATTTTATTTATTCTCTAAAAATAAATACATCCAAAATTTAAGTTGACGTAACTAGCAACTTAAAAAAATTTATCATTAAAAATTCCACACACTAACTGCAGCATATACTCAGAAATACATTAAATAATATAATTGGTTGCCCCATTCTCTTCATAATTAATCATTTAGATAATTATGTTATTATGGATGCTATGTATTAATTTTGTTCTTTTAAGTTTGTATATGGGACCAATTTGGAAATAATTAAATTGGTAAAATCATATATTTCTTATGTTCTAAAGACCGACGAACAAGTGTTGTGTTCAACGATAAAAGTTATTAATTTTAGAAATGTCTTCTTTTAACCACACGCATTGAGTTAGCCAGATAAACATCTAAAAGCTAAAGAAGGTGATATTAGTTATTGTACGCATTTGATTTAAGTCTGTGCAAACCGTAGAGACTTTAACAATTTTCCATAAAAAAATTGAGCTTACAAAAACAAATAAAATATTAAGCTTTCTTGACAAGAACATGAAGAAGTGTAAAAGTTAGAGAAAGAACCTTGCTATATTTTCGAATTTAAATAAAAATACTGGGTGAATCCATACCATAACTTTAATAACACGCATAATATGGCATTTAGGAGAACTGGTAATGCGTATGCTTAATTATCACTCATACGTCTATGTTATAATTTTGGGAGGGAACATAAAGTCGAAAACAAAGCAACATGCTTGAAATGTTATCTATCTGGTTAAAAAAATCCATTCGAATTGAGCATTAACTATTTTCACCGTTAAGAAACGTATGGTTTATATTTTACCCCCCCTTAGAGTCACTCTATCGGAACTGTGGTTTAACTTTTTATGATTGCAAGCAACGTTCGCTCTTATTTTTTTTCACGCTACGCGAAAAAATAACGTTCTGTGCCCGTATTTTCAAAAGTAACCACATTGTGTGCAAGAGAAAATTTTGTTTTGGAAAATTAAGACTTTTTATTTTTATACGAATTTTTTTATTATTAGAAAAAGAAGTTACATTTTAGATTAATAATGGTCCAAATAAAATGTCACCAATCTGTTTCTTGCCTTTGTTTTAATGGCAGTCATTTGATTAAACCCACGCTCGCAATCTGCACTGGATGCTTGAAAAGTTACAGAGATGTCTATTAAAGAGGAAAGATCTTGAAACGCCTCCACCTTGTTGGCAAGGTCTACCACATCCGCGAAATTGCTTACAACGTTAGAGTTAAATTTGGTTAGGTATAAAAATTCAAAATTCGAATATCGGCTTAGAATTTGCTTCTCCATTTCTTCACTATAATTTGGAATAATTTTCGAGTATTTGTTAAGAAGATGCAGCAAGTTTTGGTTTCCAAAATTAAAATTGTTGCTGTTTGCGATTCCTATATGATAAAATGCAGCCCAGTCTTTCATTTCTTCTACTGGAAATCTGCAATCTAGATGATCACATAGCCTTGTGATAAATTTTATAATTTCAGCAGTCTTATCGCTTGCGTTGAGAAGTTTCAATGCTTTTTGCTCCAAAAAATAGTTTCTCCAAGATACTGGCTCCGAATATTTTTAATAATGGATTTTACATATTGATGAGCTTCCATAAGAGAAAGTACGCTTTTTTATAAAAATTTGCTCATTTTAGCTAATTCAGTTAAAATATCATTTAGCACTGTTAAAGCTAATCGGTTCAAAGAATTAGTTAAAGCCTTTACACAATATTTAGAGATTGGATCATTTGCATTTTCAACTTCACCTTTGCAATACTCAATAAAACATCATAATTTCGAATAAATGGAATCACTGCAAAGTACCGTAAATCCACACCTTACACCGTTCTTAACAAAGTCTTTAGAGTTTTCATTAAACGTATTCCCCTCCAAAAATTGCCAATTCCAACGTCTTCTCTGTGTGCCACACAATGCTGAGCTGATAAATACGAAATATCTCGTCGTAGTATCTTTGCTACCCAGCATAACTGCAGCTCTGTCCGATGTCATCTTTACCATTTTATCCATATCCAACTTAAAACCAGAGTCGAATTTTTTGATAGCTGCTACAATTGATAAAGCGTCGCAAGCCATTAACTGAATTATAGTTGCAAAAGAGGTTTTGTAATCAGTTTGTTCTGAATTTTATGTAAATTATAAGCATTTTATGAACAGAAATATCTGTCCTCTCAACAATTATTAAGCAGCAGTGATATTGTGATTTTCTAAAATATTTATTCTGAACCACTTAGTTTATGCATTCCACGAATTCAAAAGCATAATTTTTTCTACGCCAACTTTCAGAATTCATCGAAGTGTTCAATTTTATTGGAAAAATAACTTTGTCGATTCAAACTTTAACTATTTTTAGAGTTACCTTTTGCCTTTCAGCATTTTCTCTTCGAACTTATTCACCACATCTACGAGCTGTAAGAATTTTAACCGCTTCAATGTGTGTTTTGTGATTTTGATACCGTTTCAGATAATCCAATTTCCAAGCATCCCACATTTTCCCAATGGAAAAATCTCCATCTACTTTCGCTTCGGTACAAAATTTGCACTTAAGTGTACTTTCCTCTTCATTGAATTCGAATATATAATCTAGCTTCACATAGTCGAGTTCACGAGTAGTTGGTATTCTAGTCTTAATAAGTTGCAAAAGTAGATTTGAAATTTTGACATCATTTCTTGGACGCTGGTTGACTTTAAGAGTTTCTTTTTGACATCGTTGAAGCTGGGATTGAATGTATTTAAAAAAAAATCTACAAAAATAAATAATAACGCATATACTATTTACAATTCCTCTTCACAACACAGTATAAAATTCATAAGAAAAAAATATTAACTATATACGGTTGATGTTCGAAATATAATAAATATATTGCTTTATATAAGCAATTGTAAATGTAAAAATAAGCCTACTTGGATCGATATTAAATATTATTTTAGTTTTTTGTGTATTGTTGATCAACATAGATCAACAATATACAAAAAAACTAACAAACAAAACATAATACACAAAAAAATAAAATAATTTTTAATATCGATCCAAGTAGGCTTATTTTTATATGCAAAACATAAAAAAACGTAAGTTACAATGCAGTTGTGATCTGTTAAGATTTTCACATATGCCATTACAGTTCCATCTACAGGCAAAAATAAAAATAGCTTCTAACATTACAAGACTTGTAATTATTAGCTATGGTATACATATGTAGAGAAAGCTAAAAATTGGAAAAACTCAGCTGGTTCGTGCTAACTCTCGTATAAAGAAAAAACATGTTTTTTTCTTCCAAATGTTTTAGTTAAATAGTTGATTAAGCATGAGTTAAAGTAATAGGCAGAAGGATGCTGAAGATGAAAAAGTCGCGTTGTTCCAAAATAGTTAATCCTTCTTGCGCTGTCTTCAATTTTTTCCATCTTTCTCTTACATTGCAAAATTATCTTTTCTATTATTAGAAAATGTATACATGATCTCAAACCGAACAGTAGAGAACTAATTATTAAAAATTATTAAAAAACGATCATTTATTAAAAAAAAAATCGCGAGCAATTTTCTTATGAGCTCAATTATTTTTAAGAAACGGTCATTTGTTAAAAAAAAAAAAATCGCGAGCAATTTTCTTATGCGCACAGCATGTGAGCAACAAATTATTTTATATGCGCGGTTGCGCATGCGCGCAGCTTAAAGGGAACGTTGGTTGCCAGATAAGAAAAAAAGCCCTTAAACCTCGAGGACTAACCACTCAAATTTCTCAACATCTCCACTGTCTGAGCTGTGTTTTTTTAAATGTTCGCCTTGAATTTTTCGACCGATCTCTTTTTTGGGATTTTTGAATTTGGCTCATATTTTTCTGAAATTTGTCTCGAAAACTTGGTTGTTACGAAAAATAAAAGATTATTACCGAAAATGTGATGCTACGGAGCGCAAGAATGTGTTTTGTCAGCTGAGAATCATCGTTCTGATAAATACATAAAAAACTGTGTGCGTGATATTTTACTGGAAAATTATGAACTTTTGGAAGAAAATTTATTGAATAAAGAGTATTTAGAATCATTCATTGAATACACATAAATTTTTCAGGATCTTTTAACACATTTTTTAAAATTAAAAAAAAATATTTTTTTAACTGTATGCACACATTCTGAAAAAAAATTAAAAATTTTTCTCGGATGAAAATTTAAAAAAAAAAAACATTCATTCTTGTGCTAGGGTTACATTTGTGTTTAAAAATAATTTTTTTCTGCGTAAAAACAAGTTTTGGAGATAAATTCCAGCTAAATATGTACCGAAATCAAAAATTTCAAAAGAGAGATCAATGGGCAAACTCAAGACGAACATTTGACAAAAACCCCGGCATAAAGAGTTGACCTATGTGAGGTGTAGAGTAATTTGAGTAGAGTAGTGGCGCTTCAACCCACTGTGTGCCGTAAAGCAAAATGGTTAAAGTTTGGCACCCTTTTTGTGCATTTACACTTTTTATGGTTACCAGATCAACCCATAATTCACAGTATTAAAAGAAATTAATTTTTAATAAATTATTATTATTTGGGTATTTATTATTTTTTATGAAAATTGGTTGAAGTTGGAAGATTAATTGGAATTGTTTCGGGATTAATACTTCTGTAAAGGTGATTGTATCTACCCCATTTTTGATAAATTGCTGAGTTTAAGTTTGCGATGTGGGTTCTTGATATAAATTTTTTAGACTGTGGTATAAAAAAGTAGGTTAGTTGAAGATAGGCGGATTTTGCAGCTGTATCTGCTGCTTCATTTCCCATTATAACTATTAACGTGACTGGGTATCCACAGTAACTTAATTGTCCTTTTTAATTGTATCAGTAATAGTTGAATAGAAATTATTGTTTCATTTTTGTTTGTACGGTTTAATGCTGCATCGAAAACCTAGCCGCTGTCGGTACAAATAATGTGTTTATAAGATTTATTTGCACATAGTTTTAGAGCTTCAGTGATTGTTTCAGATTCAGCTACAAATCTAGTTGCTGTTCGAAAAAGTAAACTTGTTTTTAGTGTTCTACAAATTTCGTCAACAACAGAAACTCCTACGTGATTCAATATAAATAAAAACTCAAAAGGAGTTCGATTAGTCGCAGCTAAAGAAATACTAAATCAAACTAATGCTATAGGAAATATAATAACTAAAAATCAAATAAATAATTGATATTTATAAAATAAAAGTATATTATAACCATTAATTATAAAAATAAAACTTAATAAAACTGAAGCTAATCCCACTTCATAGGAAATAGTTAGATAAAATTACAGTTTTAATTTTTGTATTTCGAGATTGTTTCTTTAAACAATGATTTAGAAATTGAGGGTGCTGTAGACACTTTAGTGAATGATTGAAAGTCCTTTAAACAAGAGCTTGTTTCCAATAGCCAAGGTGGTGGTTCTCCAAATGTTACTTTAGTTTTTGGATCTTATGCTTCTTTTTAATTTTTAAAATATCTGACAAAGTTGAAGGAAATTTAACTTCGGCTTTTCTCTTGTTTAATAAAACAATATGTTTATAAAGTAGAGAGGATTTTTCGCAGTAGATTTTGTGCCACAAGCGGCATTTAAATTTATTGTCATGCATATTTAGTGGTTCGAATCCACCTTCAGCTTTAAGGATTTTTATTGGTGTAGTTCTGAAAGCTCGTAGACTTGCTCTGATGGAGGCATTAAGAAGCACTTCGACTATTTTGAGATTTGATTTGGCTGGTTTGCTGTAGATAACTGAACCGTATTCGATCTTGGAGAGTATTATGGATTTTACTAGCCTAAGTAGACTGTTTGTGTACATAAGGCTCTTGGAGGACGATAGGTATTTAATGATTACTTGTTAAATTCTTTTTTAAATAGTTCAGCTGCTAAGGGTGAAGTTTTAATATTATTTTTTTTTAATTTTTTATAGAATGAAATAAAAAAAACATACATAGGCTCTAAAGCTACTATTTGACCTCTACCTTTTTTTTAGTATACTGTCTGTTCATCTATCTGTCTCTGTGTCCTAAATGGATATGTAATCAATGTACAGTTCGCAAATATGAATACATTTTCATGAGATTTAGTATATAGGCTTTCATCACCCAAGGAGGTTCGCTCTTAAAATTGGTGAAAACCGAAGCAAGTTAAGACAATTAAACCCTATGAGATGGACTTAAATTACCATAAGATTCAAATTATTTTACTACATGTTGTGTTATTTAAATAAATACCTATAAAATTATGAGATCCAAATCGGTACAATTTATTTGGCATCTATTTTTGAAGTGACTAAAAAATTTTGATTTTTTTACAAAACATTCTATCAGATCCATAATGTTGAAATTCAATGGTTTAATGTAAATTACGAGAAGTCCTTACAACCGAAATCATGTATATGTTCTGTGGGATTATTTTACATTTGACTGGCAGGTAAATAGTGCAACCGTTAAATCATACTCTTTGATTACAGCATCAGTTCCCTTGAACTACTGCTTTCCAGCTTGTTTAAGACCATAAATAGCCTTACGTTATTTGCACACTTTGTTCATTGTTGCGGTCCCTCAGTGAGGACCGTGAGCTAGAACACCTAGTGCAAATGTATAAACATAATCTCAGCCATACTTTTGATTAGCTCGTGGCAACTGATCTGGCTTTTGTTTTCTCTATAGTGACATCAGGTCATATTTTTGACTCCAATGCCTATTCACATCCGACTAGATTTCATCCCTTTGTTAAATTAGTCAATATACTCTACATGTATTATTTTTTATCAGAGAGTTGTATTCATCTTGCATTTCTGTTTACCAATTTTTAGCACGATCTAAAGTTACTGCTTCATTTACAGTTTTAGGATCTACACTACCATCAACTGTACTTGCCGATTTTTCAGGTTTTCTAAACGTCGACTATCTAAATTTTCTTATCGATTCTATAGGAGTTTCTTTCAATACACTCTTCTCCCTTAATACATACTCCTCTAACGTTTCCTGTGACGTGTCCTCAACTTCTTGCAATTGAACATCAAGTATCATCATATACATATTCCAAAGTATCGTTAAACTCATATTCTGAATCATTACTTCGTTCTGCACTTATTACATTACATTGCATTATTTCCACTGGTACAAATTTATAGAAACTTTGTAGTTCACTACCTACCGTATTTTTATACATATTTCCTTCTAAGAATTGAACTTCCCTACTTTTTCTCTTTTTAACGACCGAACACCGTCTCACACTAACCCAACCCACCCGACCGAGAGGGCACCTTCCCTTAACGTGGGGACCGCGTACACAATATGGTCCGAACCGTGGCGGATTACAAGTGCTGGCAAGTAGATTGTGTGGTCGTAAATCAGCTAAAAACTATGTCATCAGCTGATATTAGGAATAGATAGACTTAAAAAATGTAAAGAAAAAAAAACAGTTAATTGATACATTCAATCATATCGCGGCGTACTTTCAATACATTACAATTAAAATCAACAAAATTGTGTAACACATTATAAACATGACAAATTCTGCGGAAAGCTAAGAGTAAGCATAATTAGCCCTAAAATAGTACAAATTAAGCAGATTAAATTGTCATGGGAATCGACAAGTATGTTAAAATTCAAATTTGATAAAAGAAACTCCAAGTCAACGTCACCATTCGCAAGGTCAAAAACAAAGATGACACCCAACATGGTCCTCCTATTCTCAAGAGCCGGAAGTCTGATAAGATTTAGTCTATTAGTATATGATGCTAAAGGCCAGTTTACACTATCACACTTTGTAATACGATCTGTCAGAAATTCGAGTATTATGAAAAAGTCGTATAATGTAAAAAGCTTTTGTTATAAAATTGACAGTCTGTAGGATTTCATTTTCGATGTCCGATGGTTTTTGAAACATTTCTAAAAACTTGCCATTTTCATCGGACCAGAGTTGTTTTTTTTTTGGTAATATTAAAAAAATGGTAAACAAAAACAAAGAAAGTGAAAACAAAATATAAATTTCAAAATAAATTTGCTTATTATTCTAAACAGCTGTTTTCATAAGACTTGAGTGTTATGGTGTAAATGGCCTAAGTATGCAGAAATAATGTCGGTACGACTTTATGACAGTCCGATGAATTTCATCGGATTTTTATTTCGAAAAATCATACGACTGAGTGGTATCATGTAAATGGGCCTTAAGTCATGATAACTCTAACCTAAACCACGTAGACAGAATAGCAAAAAATTTTTCTGCACAGACTCAATTGCACTGGCGTGAACCTGATAATATGGATTCCACATTATTGATGCATAATCCAAAATTGGTCATACAAGTGCTGTATAAAGCTGTGTAGTAACACATGGATCTGGAAACTCCTTAGTCCATCTTTTAACGAAATCAAGAGTAGATCTTGCCTTATTAGCAATCGTACTAATATGGCCAATGAAGTCAAGTATCTCGTCTATAATTACACCAAGATCCAAAAATGTTTGAACGGTATCCAACACTATTCCATTAATGCAATACTCGTTAAAAATTATCCCCTCTCTGTGAAATACCATATGTTTTCATTTCTTAAAATGCAGTTCCATCAAGTTCACATCACACCATTCAACTAATAAATAAAGCTTACGCTGAAGAGGAATGTGACCATTTACGTCATTGGAACTGTGAAATAACTTAACCTGATCTGCATACATAAGAACGTTGCAATTCAAAACTACCATTTACGAATACTAAAAAAACAATAAAGGGCCCAAATGCATGCCTGGGGGAACGCCAGAAGTAACTCTTATATTTTAGATTCAATAATGCGAAACAAGAACCTTTGAGGTATAAACGCGAGATACGATTCAATCCACCAAGTTATAGATTCATGCATGCCATGAATCTTAGTTTCAAAAGTCAAATATTATGATCCACCCTATCAAAAGCTTTATTAAAATCAGTGTATATCACTGCTCGCCATGGACGAAACCTTTGGAAGCATGAGTCGAAAATTCTAGAAGAATTGTAACTGTTAATCTTGATTTTAAAAAGCCATGGTGAAATGGAGACATAAGAGAGATAATCAGTAACAAAATTAACATTAATTCCGAAGTAACACTTATCTTAGTTATTCCCCAATATTTAAGTACATTCGCCTTACTACCTGACTTTTCGAAGAAGTAGGAAAATAAGCAATTTGCAAAAGATTGTTGAAACTCATGTCATGGACACACTTAGAATCTGAGAGCAATTTCTGAAAATACAAGCAGGAGCACCATCAGGACTAGGCTTTTATGAGAATTTCAGCTGAACCGGAGACTTAAAAACAGTTTCCGTGTCAAAGAGCAGAATATTTAATATCGATGCAACAATTATTAAATACGGATAGTTACCGATGGTTAAACTATTTGAAATTGCTATACGTGGATGGGAAAAAATCAACAAACATATTCGCAATATCAAGATAATCAGAGGATGAATTATCACTGCAAAACATTGTAGGCGGGAACGAAGAAGATTTACGTTTGATACGTACAAAGTCAAAGAAGGACTTTGGGTTATTAGCAAAGTTTGATTTTAAATTATGCAAATACGTCATATAGCAATTATTATTCAGTAAATTATAATCAGCGCGAGCGGTAGAATATTTAGCATAATCTAAAGTTGAGCAGAATTTTGCGTATCTCTTAAAAAGGCGATAATATTCTGTTTTTTAGCCTCGACCATTCTTTTGAATTCCACGTTGACCCAGTACGCTCAAAGTTCTGATGGGAAAGAGGAATGCATGTAGAAAACGCTCAAAATATCATAAAATTTAACCAAAAGAAAGTCCATGGTGCAAGGATTATGGAGCCGATTACACAATGCAACACGATGATTTGGGCACGCAAATCTCTATCACTGATTAAAGCACTTGGTAAGTATGTAAATATGTGATATAACATTTTGGGCTCCGAGCCAGAAATTTCGCGATATCGCGGCTTGAAAATTTTTTTTTGAGAAAAGTTTGGTTCATAAAAATTAAAGTAACTGACTAACAACAAATTCTACATTGATATTTGTTCCATAAAATGGGGCGTTGAATATTTTTTGGGACATTTTAAGCCTCCAGCTCCAACGGGAGTGGGCCTTTCAGGCTCTTATTTACAAAATGTCAAAAATTATAACATAACTAAATATTACATTTTTGATATAATAAATTCAAGAAAAATGTAGAGCGAACAATTCCATTAGGGAAAAAAATTCCATGTGGGATTTCTCCCCCAGACGTAAAAAAGCGTCTATACAAAATTTTCAATACAAAAAAAAAAATAAAAAATTTCTATATGATATAAATAGCAATTACAATCAAACTATGCAATATAAAAAATGCAAAGCAACTTAATCTTCCTTTTCTCAGATAGCATTAAAAATATGATTGAGACCCAAAGCGAATACTTTCCAAAATAGAAATCGTTATTCCTTAGTTCTTTTCTACTAAAATGACTGGTGATCCTTCAACAACACATCACTTAAATAAAAACAAAAAACTTGCAATCATTAAACAAATAAACAATTTGACTTTGATCTAAAATCAATATTCTAAGCAATCCTTGATTTGGTTTTATGTTCATCAAAGTTTTATTCAATTGTTAATCGCGTGTGTAATTAAGTGCTTGAATTATGAAATGCGATTTAAATAAGTTCTGTTACGTTTGTGGACAACATGTTTGTAGAAAAAAAAAATCGCAAAGAAAACTTAATTCGGACTGTTCAAATGCCTATACAAGCTATTTTAATATGAGTGTAATAAAAGATAAAAAGTCGGCTCCAAAAACAGTGTGCAAAAACTGCAGCAATCGTTTATTGGAGTGGTATGCTGTTTACCACTTCAATGATATGAACTAATCCTGGAATTCATAAAAAAGCTAATTGCTATGTATGTGCTAGTGCTGGTACGTACATTTAATTTGCGGGTTTGAAAGTATAACTAAATTTTTGCGGTTTTGAATTTATAATTTTTTATGTTTCATTCATAAATTTTATTAAATTGTACAGGAGCAACGAGTAATTAAACATGCAGAAAAAAATATAAATATATATCTGTGGCATCCGCGTAAACTCCCATATTCCATTCTCAACTTGAAAGCTCCAAATCGGAAAACGAAATGAATTCTGATTTTATTGAAAACCTCGAAATGGAAGCTGATTTTATTGAAAACATCGAAATGGAAAATGATTTTGTTGGAGAACTCAGTAACAAGCCTATTCCCATAGGCAAAAATAAGCTGGATTTCAGCTAACACAAAGGACAAGACGTCAACGTAACCACATACCGAAAACGCCAAGCGAGTACCTAAAAATACTTTGTAGAGAGTTCGGACAAGGCAAGTGCATATTGATTGTATGTGTATTTAGGATTCGTAACTACTTTCTGAGCTATCATCATTGTCCGACGATGTTTAATAAAATTCATTATTATCATCGTTATTTATTTAAGCGATGTGTTGTTGAAGGATCACCAGTCATTTTAGTAGAAGAGAACTTAGTATTTGCTTTGGATCTCAATCATATTTTTAATGCTATCTGAGAAAAGGAAGATTAAGTTGCTTTGTATTATTTATATTGTACAGTTTAATTGTAATTGTTATTTATATCATATTGATATTTTTTATTTTTTTTTTTTTTGTATTGAAAATTTTGTATGGAATTTTTTTTGCGGCTGGTGGAGGAACACCACATGGAATTTTTTTTCGTGTCTATTAAGATCCCTACTGAAATTGCTTGCTCTACATTCCTCTTGAATATATTATATCAAATATGTACGTAGTTATGGTATAAGTTTTGACGTTTTGGAATTAAGGCCCTAAAAGGCCCAATTCCGTGGGAGATGGAGGGTTAAAATGTTCTAAAAAAATATTCACATCTAAATTTTATGGAACAAATGTCAGTGTAGAATATTAATCAGAGGACTGGGAGTCATTTATTTAAATTTTTATGAACCAATCTTCTCTCGAAAAAAAAAATCAAACCGCGATTTCGCAAAATTTCTGCCTCGGAACCCCATATCATTCTATCACATATTTGCATACTTCCAAGTACTTTTAATCGGCGATAGAGATTTGCGTGCCCAAACCAAAAAAAACTGAATTTGTCGCATAGTGTTATGAACCAAATATGACCAGTCAATATGATAAAGCCGTTCATTAATTTGATTTTAATCAGTACGTTTAAAGCAAAATGATTTACTCATCGCAGTATTTTTGGCCAACATCAAGAATTGTACCATGAGTAGGATGATATCGATCTTCAGGTAAGGATATGGCTTCAATGCAACTCACTACAAGACTTTCATTATGCACAAAAACTAGATGCAACAATTTTTGTTCGAGTTTAAAACACAATTTATCTGAAATACCCCCAGATCGCAAGTGTATCATAAAAGGGGAATGTCGTAGATGGAAATGACGTTTAAAAATCAGATGAATAATGCCGTAATACATTAGGTAAATTGAAATCACCAAGTATTAGAAGTGAGTCATCAAGTTTCAGACAATTACTTACAAAGGAAATCGCATTAACACAAGCATCATATACTGTAGTGGCAGAGCATGGGAGAATATTGGAACCAGTGATATAAGTAGTTTTACTTGAGAAAATAACTTTGGCAGATATGAACCCAATACTAGTATCAATATCATCAAATTCAACCAAACTTGAGCTGAACTTACTATGTAGAGCTATTAGAACCCCACTTCCAGCCTTTGATAGTCTTTCATGTCGAAATATCTGAAATTTGTAATTATTTTGGTTCCAGTTTTCCATAGTCCATAAGCTCTAGACTATTCTGATTAACCAACAAGAATAAATACGTTACCTCTAACATTAAACTCTGATCTTCTTGTTCTTACGCTGGACAACGATTTCGAATATAAGCCGAAGCTAAAATAATTCAGTCCTAAATTCCAATGGTAAGCCAGTTTCTCATTTCTCACATATGACAACGCACCAACACAATTTCGTTGATGTGTGTACTCAAGAGCCTATTATCGCCAAACTCCTAAAGCACTAAAGGATAACTTTAAGTGCTTTGTAAGCTCAAGACCTACTAATTCGGCAGCATAATCATTACGCGTGAGCTTGTTATTCTTTTTTGTTGGTACTTCCACATTTTCTTGAATTCTATAAATCTCCCTAGATACTGGTATTTCCTACGAATGAAATAAATGTTGGGATATAAAGGGTCCGCCAAATAACTTTTTTATTATCTCAAATAAATAAAACAGAATTGTTTTAAATTTTATTATTAAGTTTTGTTTATTTAAAACCCAATATTTCGATCGAAATCTTCGATCATCTTCAGGGGATCTATTTAATGAAATATGTATAAAAACAAATAACACAATAAATACAAATATACATATAAAAACGGATAATACATTTATCACCAAAAGTTTAATTACATACATTTAAAAAAAAAACAAATATTCCGCGGTTATTTCTGTTTGTTGTTTGGTTTATTGTCAATTTGTGTTTGATTTTAATCTTTATTTGTCAATTGAATATCTGTAAACTTGAGCGCATTTGTAGTATCAGTTTTGTAATTTAGCCTCCTCTCTGTCGGTACATCAATAATGTGTAGCATTTCTAGAGTATATCTCTTTTTGTAGTTACTCTCACCCACTAATATCTTTACATCGTCAAAGTTAGGTTTATGACCAGTCAAAGTACAGTGGGCTGCTAATGCGGTTTTTTGCGATAAAGGTTTGTCAATTTGTTTCTGATCTGACTTATGTGATGCAAGTCTAGCTTTAAGTTTAGTTTTTGTCGTGCCTCTTGGCATACGTTAGATTCGTCCCCTTTACAATTTATCTTATAAACTAAGTTAGATTTGTAATTTCTTTCCAATTTTGATTTTGTTTTACTGAAGAGTTTGTCAAGTGTATTATCGGTCTTAAGCGCTAGTTCATATTTTTCTTTATTATAAATATTGTAATTTTTAAGACTTTCGGATAGGCCTGGTATATAAGTCATGGATTTGTATATTTTTGGAGGTTTTTCTATTCGAATATTACCTTTACTTTTCTTTTTCCATTGTCCTATCAAGTTATTAATTGTTTTTATTGGAAAGTCATTTTAAGTTAATATATTTCTTATTATGTCCATATTTCTGAGATGAAAATCCTTGTCACTTATTTCTAAAACTCTACGTATAAAGTTTGAAGCCATGTTAGTTATAATTTTTCTAGGGTGTTTGGAGTAAAAATTAATCAGTCTTCCTGAGGCAATAGGTTTCTGGTACCAATCTAATTTAAGTCGAGTTCCTTGTCTTAATATTATGCAGTCTAAGTATGGTAACTTATTGTTGTTTTCCCTTTCCATGTTAAATTGAATTTTTTTGTGAAAGTTATTTAATGTTTTTAATGTTTTTAATGTTTCTTCAATGTCATCTATTTTGATTATTGCAAATAAATCTATCAATCTTGATAGGACAATGGAAAAAGAAAAGTAAAGGTAATATTCGAATAGGTCATAGCCGAACTAATATTAAAATTATCTCAAATTTCTTTTTTTTATTTGAAAGTACAATCCTTCCGGTTAATAATGGAAGATAATTTCATTCAAATGGCTGCCTCGGCTGGCCATGCAGTAGCCTACACGATCGGTCCAATTTTTGGCACATTATCAATTGTGTGCAGCTGTATTTCACCAATGGCTTTACGAATATTGTCCTTTAAAACGTCAATTGTCTCTGGCTTGTTGGCGTAACACTTATCTTTGAGGGCACCCCATAAATAATAGTCCAACGGTGTCAAATCGCAGCTCCGAGGTGGCCACACGACATCAGCTCTGCGGCTGATAATGCGATCTTCAAAAACAGGACGCAAAACATCGAGTGTAGCTTCGGCTGTGTGGCACGTAGCGCGGTCCTGTTGAAACCAAATGTTGACAATATCCTCCTCTTCAATTTTTGTGAACAAAAATTCGTTCAACATGGCCCGATAACGATCGCTATTGACTTTAACGGTCACTCCTTGCTCATTTTCGAAGAAAAATGGCACAATTATGCCCCTGGACCAAAATCCGCACCAAACAATGACTCGTTTTGGGTGTATCGGCTTTTCAATGTATGCGTGCGGGTTTTCTGTGCCCCAAATACGACAATTTTGCTTGTTTACATACCCGCCAAGATCAAAATGAGCTTCATCTGAAAAGATGATTTTTTTGGCAAAATCGGCATCTTCTGTAAGTCGATCGCAGGCCCACTTAGCGAAGCTAAAACGCATTGGATGGTTAGTTGGTTTCAACTCCTGAACCAATTGGACTTTGTATGGCGTCATACCAAGGTCTTTATACAAAATTCGTCTCAATGATGCCTCCGACATGTTCAATTCTTGAGAACGACGGTGAATTGATGTTGATGGCGCTTCACGCACACTTTCTGCCGCAGCAGCAATATTCTCGGGTGTACGCACTGTTTTTGGCTTTTCACGCTTTGGTTTATCGATGAGGATGCCAGTTCCTTTCTCTTTTTTCACAAGATGACGAACATATGGAGCTGACGGTGCTTCTCTTCTTCCAAAATCCGAACGCAATTTTCGCACACATTCTGCAACATTACCATGATTCTCAAAGTAATGTCGCAATATTTCCCAGCGTCGTTCAAGCGTATAAGCAACCATATTCGTTCAGCGGAAGGATAAAACTAATTAGCTGTTAAATCACACATGAGCTAACTGTTACCATTCACGAAATAAGCACTAGTTGAAAAAATAAACGTTAGATGGTGGACCCTTTATAAGCTACCACCCATTGATTCGATCCTCATGGGGCCACAGAAATCAGTATGAATAAAGCATAGAACAATATTTTCGCTTTCTAATTGTTTTAAATGGTGGCCATATCTCTTGTGCCATAATTCGATTTCTCTTTCATCGTATTATCTTCCTGATAGAGTTTTTGTCTATGTTCACGACGTAAAGATTTTCTTCCTTCTAAAACCTTCCATTAATTTCTAGTAGCTACTTTTTATCCATCTATAACAACTTTACAACCATTATCGGTCAATTCACCGATTGATATTAAGTTACAACGTAAGTCCGGGACATATAGAGCGCCCATTAATTCCCTTATCATCTGTTGATCTTAATTTTCCTCTGTGACTTGTATCAATATTTTTAAACAATGTCATTTCTTTACACATTTGAGAAGATGCACCACTGCTTATAACCCAAATCTGATTGGAATTAGCACTGAAAACTTCTTCCGTTGGATTTTGATTAAAGCATTTAGTGTATTTTTTTACAGTTTTAAATTATATGACCTTTCTTTCCGCATCGAACATATTTAAATGGAAAACTGGACATACTTTCATCTTTTCTATTTTTATACCATATACCACTATGTTGTGTGGGTATAATGACTTTGTGCTGCTGTTTGTACCTCCCAAAAATATTTGACCTAAACCTATCTTTTATTACACCGATCGACTTAAAATCACTTTCTGAGAATCACTTTCTGATGCGATTTAGCGATGTCCGTCCGTCCGTCCGTCTGTGTGTCCATTTAAACTTTTAATCAAACTACAGGTCGCAAATAGGAATGTATTTTGATGAAATTTGCTATATAAGCTTTTATCAGCCATAGAATGAAAGCTAGTGGAATTGGTGAAATTCGGTCCAAGTCACAATATAAATGAATGACCCATAAGATCCAAATCACCATATAGATCTCTGTCAAATTGGGTTTGTATGTGTTTATTATATCCATTAATCAGTAGTCCAAAAATAATCCCTTTAGGACAATTCCTAGTCAGAAGCCCCATAGAGAGCTGCCTCCCGGTCTTCACTAAAATCTATGAAAAAACAAAAATATTGCACAGATTTATATCAAATTTGTCACTTTCCCAGATACGGTCTGGATCTGTCCATTTTTCGACCTAGTCCCCATATAGACGAAGCATCCGATTTGAACTTTTTCATATCTGCAGCCCAAAAATTAATAAAAATTCAATTCAAATTTGGTTTATGCTTATTTTCTATATCGAATTAGTTGGGCCGAAGAGATAGGATCTCTAAACCGTGGTTTGGGGTATCGTATAGTCGGTCTAGACCAACTATAATTTTCTTACTTGTTCTTTATAACCATATTCTTGAATTTTTGTTTTTAAATTTGGCTTTCATTACAGCATCTTGATTAACTTCTTTTTTATCACTGACTTCCCAAGGTATTATCCATAAAACAGCGATCTTTCGAAACTCGTTTGCTGTATCCACAGCAGTTTCTATCTGGTAATGCCTCCACCAACACATCAAAATCATTTAAAAATCGAGATACTGACTCATTGTCGGACATTTTCGTATTAAGTAACTTACAGTAATTCTCTATTGTCTTCGTCATCGAGTTACGATAAAAAGTATCTTCAAGGTATTGCAAAATTTTTTCAGAAGGCTTCATATTTTTGACCAATGTTACAATACTCGTATCTAGCGCCATCAATATAACAGCTTGTGCATTAATATGTTAATCTTTAATAAACTACATCGCAAACATTGACCCCTCAGGTTATTTTTGTGGTGTCAATCTATCAAAAAACAAAATATTGCATAAATTTTTTTTGTATATGTCTTTGCGCAAAGTAACTGAGTTTACCAAATACGGTCAGGACCGGTCCATTTTTCGTATTAATCCCCATATAAATATAGCATCCGATATTAACTTTTTCTTATATGCTGGCAGAAAAAATAGTAACAATGCCACTCAAATTCAGTATAAGCTTATTTTCTATATCTAATTAGTTGGACCTAAGACTTTTTCTCTAAACGTGTTCTATAGGGAATCGTATATCATATTTGTTTTAAATTGCTTTTTTTATGTTTCCCTCACACATAAATTTTTTTTATTTTTACAAAACCAAATAGTTTCATTATCCGGATTTTTTTATTATTGTACACTTCAGTTCAGCTCAGTTTCATTTTATTGTGTGGTTTTTTATTTTTCAATGAAAATTATATTATAAATAAAATTAAAGTGATGCGATGATTTATTTGATATAATACGTTCAATTTAACATAAATAATAAATGTTGATATAAAAATAATAATTTTAAATTTACAGTAGTTCATTCCATTATTATATTTATCATAATTGTATATATTACGAATACATATCATACACATAGTTATAGTCATACACTCTAACAAAAAAA
Organism: Cordilura impudica; assembly: GCA_963682025.1. Classification (NCBI taxonomy): domain Eukaryota; kingdom Metazoa; phylum Arthropoda; class Insecta; order Diptera; family Scathophagidae; genus Cordilura; species Cordilura impudica. The sequence goes on along the minus strand of OY821517.1, from coordinate 264,638,397 downwards.
AAAAAAAAAAAAAAAAAAAACATTTAATACGTACTACTATAAAGTGTATAAATTTTCATGCAAAACTACACATACATAAATATACACAAGTTTTTATTTGGAAAATTTAATACAAAATATATTATTTGTTGATAAATATTTTTAGAAAATTATGGATGCATTTTCTTTATAATTATGCATTTGTGTATAAATTTGTATCTTTGAGGTTTGTAATGTTAAACTATGCAAACATTGGTTATACATATTAACGTAATTGTCAATTTAAAATATATAAATATCAAACAACAAAAAAATAAAACACAATTTCTAAAAACGTGGAAGCGATTAGCGAAAATTATGCATTCATTAAAAAAAAGTACAAAAATTAGAATTTGTACAACAATTATAGGAATTAACAAAAATATTTCACTATCTTAATAACATATCGCACCTGTACCTCTAAAGTGAGTCAACTCAAAATTTTTCAATTTTCACTTTTTGCAAGAATACGATACACAGTGATAATTTCTATCCACCATAAAAATCTTACATCGATTTTTCTAGTCGTTCGCAAAAAAAAAAATATAGTTGTAACCGTCTTTGTGTGATAAGAGTAGCTTCTTTAGAATCCACTAAAAAGACATATTTTGAGTTCCACACAAAAAAATTGTTATTTTTGATGATCACTGAAAAAATCGCAAAAACAACTGCTGTTGTATACTTATTATTCGCAATTATTTACAATGAAACAACTGTTTTTAAATTTTATAGTAAATATAAAAAAAAACCCGTTTTTTGTCTCTACTGAAAATTTGTTAATTTTGAGTTGACTCACTTTACAGGTACAGGTGCGTTATGTATATAAAATAAAAATTAATTGGAGCAACGAAATACGAGTATGTACTGAAATATGTACCTTAGATTGCTCCTTAAAAATGAAAATGGGATTTTGGGGAGTGTGGGGAACCGGCTTGTTTCGTTTTATATAAAACTAATAACTGTGAAGTTTGGGGACAAGCCGATAAGGCAAAGTCGCGCGGGAAATCGATCTAAAGTTTCAAGTGTGTTTATATGGCGAAAAAATTTTTTTTTTCAGATTTAAGGTTTAATTTTTTCGACAAGTTGTTATACGACTCGATTTAAGATTAAGTTATCTTTTCAAAAAGCTTATAACTTCAAAATCCAATAAAAACTCACCAAGAAATAGCAAATTCCTTAGACCACTTTTGTGCCAAAAACCACTAGGTCATGAAATTTGATGGCACTTTTTTTCAACTTCGATAAATTCGTCTCTATACTTATAAGTACTAAGAAGTATTATTACCACGTTATTTACTTATTGTGCAAACGGGTAATTTTTTTGATACAATTTTGAAAACTCTTTTTTCAACTTTTTTCTTAAACAGGATTCAAAAAAAAAAGGATGTGGTACTCCAAGATTTTGTTAAAAACATGTCAGATATTAACTGTGTGAATTTTACGGTAAATCTCTCCACAAAATTTTTTTAACAAGGATATCTTTTTTTTGGATTACGAGAAAAATTAGTTTTTGTTATATATTCAGTAAACGTACTCTTTCTAAATACTTTGTATCAAAAATTAATCAGTTTTCTACTTTAAAATGTTTCGTTTCATCGCTGTTAACGCTACTCCCAAAATCCTAATAATTTTATTTTCTTTGGATCTAGCAACACTATATTTTTTCAATTCCGAAAAAATAAATATGTTTACTGTCATCTCAAATTTTTAACGAAAATATTAATTGTCAAGATGCGTCTTAAATTTTTCGCCATTTTACATTAATATATTCATTGGATTAGACGTGGCGTGACATCTTTAGATTAAGCAAATCCGTTAACTTTTCCAGTGGTTTCCATACTAAAAAGTATTATATAATTGAAAGATATATCTACATATTTACTTATATATAAATATATTTGTTTTTTACTTATAGGGAATTTTAATATAAATACATTTGCATGAAGAAATCAAGCCTTTTATTCATCTGGTGTATTTTATTCAAAATCATCTGGAAATTGCTGGCCCGGCCAATTGCCTTCTCAACATTTTCAAATTCTTTTTAATGAATTACTTCATCTCCACCTGAGTCACCTTAAGCGCCAAAACAGAACTAATCTCGCAGTAAGTACAAATGGATATAGAAATTGTAAAGGGTCAACAACAAAATTATAGCAATAGTTCGCTATGTGCCAGTCTCCCTACGGAAAATACCGAGACTTGTAGCAAATGCAACAAATATAAAATTTCAAGTTGCGTTAATGTATCAAACAACATAACCTATCAGTGCCTACAATGTTCGAAAAGTAGACCAGTCTCCCCTGCACATAGTGTCATAAGTCACCGTTCTGCTCGATCTCAGCAGTCTCAATCACGTAGCATTAATTTACAACTTCAACGCCTTGAAGAAGAACGAGCATTAAACCTAGAACAAGCTCAGTTGCAACGTGAATATTTAAATAAAAAATATCAGCTTCTAGAAGAAGCTGATGATCTTTCGTCTAATAAGTCTCAATCGGTTCGAAATTGGGTAAATGAAATACCACAAGAACAAACATTAGAAGATGATGTTGATAGCTCTCCAACAACAAACACTAATGTTTTAAATGGCCCGACACATCACCAATCACCACACGTGCATAATGAATCTTCATATATAAATATGTCCACTAGATCAACACAGCAAAATATTAACAATTCATACAACGCCTGAATCAATTCAAATGACATGCCACAAAGATCAATATTGTGCAATAATAATGTGGTCCCCAAAGTTCCATGCTCATCTAACACAATCGTCACACCGATTTGTGCATCGGCAATCCCCACCAATAGTGGTTATCAAAGACGAGTTCAATCTCTAAACACACAGACCACTTTGCACCAACCAGCTGTGACTTTTTCTACCCTACGTGCATCTGATTATTTTTACAATTCAATAACGCCTCCAAGTTTTAACGCAAATACAATACGTCCCTATAGTTCGACAATAGAGCCAACCTTTATTAATAATGCACCTACATCATCTACAATGCGTGTAAATGCAAATAATTCAGCATTTCCAACACAACAATTTAATAACATTCAGCTGCAACAAAGTAGCCTTAACGCACGTCAATCTGTGCCAAAAGAATTGCCTTTCTTCTCTGGTAACCCCAAAGATTGGCCTTATTTATTTCAACCTTCGAATGGTCTTCTTCTACCTGTTGCTTTACGGATGCCGAAAACCTCATCCGCCTTCTAAAGTCATTAAAAGGCGACGCTCTCCACACCGTCCAACATATGCTCGTACATCCCTCCAATGTACCTACCGTCATCAACGTCCTCCGCATGCTGTACGGACAACCTGAAAAGGTATTAAATTCAATTAAAAATAGAATAAGTTCCTCCCCAAAAGTTGACGAAAATAATTTACAGACACTTACTTCGTTTGCAATAAATGTTCGCAGTTTAATTGCCACTATTAATGTTGGCAACTTACCAGATGAAATAAATAATTCTTTTTTACTTCAACAATTAATACAAAAACTCCCAACAACATACCAAATGCAATGGGCAACGCTTAAAATGCAGCTTACTAATCAAAACAAAAAAGCAAATTTATCGGCTTTTGACAATTGGCTATTTAACATTGGATTAACAGCCAGCACAATAACAATAGAATCCACAATCAACAAACAAATCAACAGTAACAGTATCAAACGCAGCACTGCTGACAGCAACAAAAAATCAACAACAAACAGTAGAGCTTACGTTTATTCTCACAGTGATATGCGTAAGTGTGTTGTATGTAAAAACAGTAGCTGCAAAGCTGTAAGTGACTGTCTAACATATCGATCAATGGATCGTAATGAGAAATGGAAAGTGATAAGAATGAACAAACTCTGTAAATACTGTTTGTGTTTACATAGTGGTGAGTGCAAGAGAAAGAGGAGATGCGGCAAAGAGGGCTGCGAATATTATCACCATCCTTCATTACATCGGTATTCTTTATCATTAAACAATATTACCAATGAACCGTCCTTTATTCAAAACATGCATGATGCTAAGGAACAAGACGAAATGGCACAAAATTCACATAGTGCTAAAGAAAACCATATTTTGTTTAAAATCATGCCGATAAAAATACACGGGAATAATAAAGTGATTGAAACCTTCGCATTTATTGACGAAGGATCGTCCATAAGCCTTATGGACGAAGAAATAGCTAATGAATTGGATGTATGTGGCCCCTTGTGCTTAAGGTGGACTGAAGGTATGCAAAGAAGCGAGACAAATTCAAAGAAATTAATAATTGAAATTTCAGGGGAAAACAAACGTCGTGTAAGTTTGAATGTATGCACAGTGAAGTCCTTCAATTTGCCAACACAGTCATTGGACTACAAAATGATGTGCCAACGTTATCGCCACTTGCGAAATTTGCCAATTAAGGGATACGTCAATGCAGAACCAAGATTGCTGATCGGATTAAATCATTTTAACTTGGGCACTTCAAGTAAGATCCGTGAAGGGGCTCAACATGAACCTGTTGCTGTGCTAACAAAGCTCGGATGGCTTATTTATGGAACAATGGCTACATCTGCAAATACAAGTAAGCCTTTTAATTTTCATATTTGTGACTGTTCTGTTAGAGATGAAAAATTAGATGATTTAGTTAAAGGTTTTTATTCACTTGAAAGTATAGGAATTTCAGAAAAGGACCCCCTTATTTCTGAAAATGAAAAACGTGCATTAAATATGCTAAATAATTTCACAAAGTTAAAAGAAAATGGACATTATGAGGTTCCATTATTGTGGAAATTTGATCATTTTAAATTGCCAGACAGTTTTGACATGGCTTTAAAGCGGCTTAATTGCCTAGAAAAAAAATTAATACAAAACGTTGATCTTTATAAAGTATTTAATGATACAATTTCAAGTTACCTATCTAAAGGTTATGTGCGTAAGCTGAATGAAAACGAAATTAAGCGAGATGAGGGTAAAATATGGTACCTACCAATTTTTGCGGTGTTCAATAAAAATAAACCCGGAAAATCTCGCGTCGTGTGGGATGCGGCCGCAAAATCTATGGGCTTATCTTTAAATTCATTTTTATTAAAAGGCCCTGATCTGCTTCCATCAATTCTCTTTAAATTCCGCCAAAATGCAATTGCTATATGTGGTGACATCGAAGAAATGTTTCTTCAAATACAAATACGACCAGAACATCGCGATCGTTCAACGATTTTTATGGCGAAATTGTGAACAAAGCAGAACACCTGATGTCTATGTAATGGACGTAATGATATTTGGAGCTACGTGTGCACCTAGCATATCACAATACATTAAAAATATAAACGCAAATAGGTTTAAACATAAATTTCTTTCAGCTGCCAAATCGATAACACAAAATCATTATGTCGATGATTTATTAGATCCTGTTAGTACGCCGGAAGAGGCTGTTAATTTAATTTCGGACGTATCATACATACATCGTCAAGCGGGTTTTAATATAAGAAACTGTATATCTAACAGCGAATTAGTAAGGCAAGCCTTTGCTGCTACAACTCTTTGCGGTGTAAAATGCTTAAATTTTAAAGATGAGACACAAATCGAAAAGGTTCTGGGAGTTTTCTGGGAATATCATGAGGATGTTATCACTTTCAAAATCGCGAATTGGCTTCTAGAAAGCGATTTATTCACATTTAAGAAAACACCCACAAAGCGTGAATTGCTAAGACTAGCTATGTCAATATACGATCCTCTCGGTTTGATTGCGCACATAACTATGTACGTCAAAGTTTTGATGCAAGATGTGTGGCGGTACAAAATTGATTGGGATGAATCAATTCCCCATGAGCTGGTGAGCAAATGGGAGCAGTGGGTAAAATGTTTACCAGATATCCAATGCATTAAAATACAACGATGTTATTTACAATCGCTTAAAAATTTCGAAGGCGTTGATATCCTATTGCGTACATTTGTTGATGCTAGCAGGAACGGGTATGCGGCCATATCATACTTCAGATTGAAAAAAGGTAACGCTATTATTTGCTCACTAGTGAGTGCCAAGACTAGAGTGGCACCAATGAAAATTACGTCTATACCTAGACTGGAACTTATGGCAGCTTTAATAGGAGCTCGTCTCGCTAAATTTATTGTAAGAAACCATGGAATAACAATTTCAAAAAAATATTTCTGGTGTGATTCAAAAACCGTATTGAGCTGGATTAATTCCGACCACCGGAAATATCACCAATTTGTGGCATTCAGGATAACCGAGATCTTAGAACTATCTTCAATAAAGGAATGGTATTGGGTGCCAAGTAAACAAAATGTGGCTGATGAAGCAACGAAATGGTCTAAAATCCCAAAAATGTCAAGTGCATGCCGATGGTTTAATGGGCCTGATTTTTTATACCAACCTGAAGCCCAGTGGCCTCAAACCCAACCTCATTCGTACTGCACTGAGGAGGAGCGTATACAACATATGTGAAAAATAACAAAATATGAAGCAGTTTTCGATACATTCCGATTTTCAAAATGGGAGCGCCTTATGAGGGCGGCAGCGTATGTCATTACATTTGTTAATAATTGTCGTAAAATTGTAAAAGAAAAAGAGGAGATTACTCGTGAAGAGTTAAGTGAAGCTGAGCGTGTGTTATATCATCAAGCTCAACTCGAAGAATATTCCGTAGAAATTTCAGCGCTTAAATCAAATAGTCCTATAGAAAAATCGAGTGAAATTTATTCTAAATCACCTTACTTAGATAATGGTATTTTGCGCGTAGACGGCAGGATTGACATGGCAGATGTGCCCTTAGAACAAAAACGGCCAATTATATTGCCAAGGAAAAGTTATTTTACCAAGCTCATATGTCTGTATTATCACGAAAAGTTTTATCACATGAATCATGAAACAGCTGTCAATGAATTAAGACAAAAATATTGTATATCAAGACTTCGTGCTACATATAAGTCAATTATTCGTTGTTGTCAGTTGTGTAAAATTATGAAGGCCACTCCTCAGATTCCACAAATGGCAAAGTTGCCTCGACTCGTTTTGCATCTTATGCGGCTCCATTCACCTACACAGGAATAGATTTTTGCGGGCTCATATCTGTGACCGTTAACCGCCATGAAGAAAAACGTTATGGATGTTTGTTTACGTGTTTGACAAACAGAGCAGTGCACATTGAGGTCACACATGTTCTAACGACAAGCTCCTGCATCTTGGCCATCCGAAATTTTATGGGACGTAGAGGAATCCCTCTTGAGTTTCACAGCGATAATGGGACCAATTTCGTAGGAGCTGAAAGGGAATTACGAGAGGCTTTAGTAGACATTGATCAAAATGAATGAGTTAAAAACTTTACCACTTCTACAACAAAATGGATTTTCAACCCTCCAGCTTCAGCCAACATGGGAGGTGCATGGGAGCGTTTAGTTCGCTCCGTTAAAACGGTTTTTTATAAAATTATACCACCCAGGCAACCAACTGATGAACTTCTTTTAAGCATGCTAATTGAAGTGGAAAATATCATTAATTCTAGACTACTTGTCTATGTTCCTATTGAAAATGAATCTGCAGAAGCCATAACACCGAACCTTTTCCTGGTGAGAAGCTGCAGTGGGTTAAAACCGTTGACTATATGCTATGATGATGGAGCTGTATTGAGACAAAATTGGTTAATTTCACAGCAATATGGAAGCGATTTTTGGAAAAGATGGTTGGCTGAATACTTGCCGTCATTAATCTGTAGGTCCAAATGGCACGAAAAATCGAAACCTTTAAGTCAAGGGGATTTAGTTATCATTGTTGACCCTTCTTTCCCTAGAAATGTCTGGCTGCGAGGTAGAGTTCTAGAAACGAGGTTGGCAGGTGACGGACAGGTCCGAAGTGCTAAGGTACTTACGCAACGCGGTATAATGGAGAGACCTGTGTGCAAACTGGCAGTTTTAGAAGTAGCTCCTCAAGAGAAGTCTGACTGCGAAGAATATTCTTGTCATACTGCGGGGGGAATGTTAACGCTACTCCCAAAATCCTAATAATTTTATTTTCTTTCGATCTAGCAACACTATATTTTTTCAATTCCGAAAAAATAAATATGTTTACTGTCATCACTAATTTTTAACGAAAATATTAATTGTCAAGATGCGTCTTAAATTTTTCGCCATTTTATATTAATATTTAGATTAACCAAATCCGTTAACTTTTCCAGTGGTTTCCATACTAAAAAGTATTACATAATTGAAACATATATCTACATCTTTACATATATATAAATATATTTGTTTTTTATTTATAAGGAATTTTAATATAAATACATTTGCATGAAGAAATCAAGCCTTTTATTCATCTGGTTTATTTTATTCAAAATCATCTGGAAATTGCTCGCCCGGCCAATTGCCTTCTCAACAATCGCTATAACTATTGGTTAAGGAAAACAATAATTTGACGCCATTATCCCATTTGAATAGGCGCCATAAATTACCCCAAGCTAGTTTGGGACGTCTAAGTAAAAAAATTCAAATATTTTGCAAATACTGTTGTATTTCCGGAATTTCTTTATCTGAATGTCCCGAAACTTCACACTTATTAGTTTTATATAGAAAGGAAACAAACTGGACCTCGACACTAAACAAAATCGCATTTTCATTTTTAAAGACCATTCTAGTGTACAGTTTGCATACTACGATATACTTGTTGTTTGATGATGATTTTTCAGATCATGGACTCGAACCACCAACGAAAAAACCAAGAGCCTCAACGGCACAAGTTTCACCGAGAACACAACTTCAATGGATATTGATTATTTATTGTTTTTTTCGCCTTTTGCTACATTTTTCATATATTTTTCGAATTTTCAATTTAAATACAGCTGCTAAATTAATACATTTTCTTTTATTTTAAAAACTTGTGGCAAAGGCCAAAATTCCAATAGGTTTACGGGATATAGCTGTGAGAGTAACAGCATGTTCCTTGGAAAAATTAAGTTTTACCCAAAATATACATGAGGCTAAAAAATCCACACTGCGCATAAGCGAAAATTGCTTCGAAAAACCTCACACGAGAAGCAGTTTGTACTCGACGACTTCAAAAATGTTGGACTGAGATACAGGGTGGGCCAAAGCTCATAATAACTTTTTCGGTTTTTTTAATTTTTTTTTTGTTTTCCGATTATAAAATATACAAAATGAATTTTTTTAACAAGTATAGAAAATAATGTAACTAAAATACGCCTCAATGCCGAGCAGAACGCCATCTCGTAAACGTTTCTGGTTTTTCATTAAAACTTTGCACTACACATTCAATATTTTCCGCGGAGCGAACCAAACGTGGTCTTTGCTTCAGAGGACGCAATTCTGACGTTAAAAGGCATCGATATGCTCTTTGCCTTAAAATAACTGATCGCTGACTTAAGTAATAAAATTAGATTATTCCGGTTCTTTGTTCAGTAGTGAATCTCTCCATTATTTATTCTCCAGTTGTTATTTATCAGAAAATATATGAAATAAAAAAAACAAGTAAGAAAATTATAGTCGGTCTAGACTGATTATACGATACCCTATAGCATGGTTTAGAGACCCTATCTTTCGGTCCAATTAATTCGATATAGAAAAGAAGCATAAACCAAATTTGAGTGGCATTATAATTAATTTTTTTGGCTGCAGATATGAAAAAGTTCATATCGGGTGCTATATTTATAAGGGGACTAGGTCGAAAAATGGACCGATCCTGACCATATTTGGTAAAGTCACATATATTCAGAAAAAATATATACGAACCAAATTTGATAAAAATCTGTGCAATATTTTTGTTTTTTGATAGATTTAAGTGAAGATCGGGAAGCAGCTCTATATGGGGCCTATGACTTAGAATTGTCCTATAGGGATTCTTTTTGGACTAATGATTAATGGATATAATAACCACATACCAACCCAATTTGACTGAGATCTATATGATGGGCAGACGGACCGACGGACATCGCTAAATCGACTCAGAAAGTGATTCTGAGAAAGTGATTCTGAGTCGATCAGTATAATAAAAGATGGGTCTAGATCAAATATTTTTGATAGTTACAAACAGCAGCACAAAGTCATTATACCCAAACCACATAGTGGTACAGGGTATATAAATATGAACGAAAAAATTATTGAATTTTTAAAACCCATGGTGACTTTTGGCCCACCCTGTATTGAAAAAAAATATGTAAACAAACCATTTGGTATTAATTTTAATTTATTTAGGCTGTGTTTCAAAAAAAATATTGGCCCCATAGCGGGTTTCCTTACGAATTTTTTATGGTACTTCAGCCATGGGTGTCTGAATTCCGCTTCATTTTCTTAGTAACGTAATCTACATTTTTTGTAATGTGTCAATTTCTATACACTCCTCTCTTCAAGTTTACCACAAAAAATGTCGATGGGTCTAACTTGGGGCACGTTTCTACGTTCTTATCTTGCGGCATAAAATTTATTTTCTGCAACTTAAATTTTCGATGAATGCTTTGGCGTAGTTGGATGATACAAAGTTTGGCCAGAAAATTATTTGCTTGCCATTTATTGTCTTGCATTGTAGTACGACTCTTTATCCATCTTACATACATATGTACGCAGGGGTTGCAGAGAAGTAATTTTGAGAAATGAGACGAAGTCTGGATTTAATAATTTTTCTTGTCTTTCAGTTATTGCTGGTGCTGTTTTTTCTGTTTCTAGTTTTCTTCTATACTCCCAATAAGCCAAGTTATGTCTTAACTATATTTTTACGATATTGATATTTGTTTCCCAACTCCTGGAAAGATTTTGAACCTCTGCCCTCGGTTTCCTGTTTTAATTGGTCGCAAACTTTTGGGTCTTATAGGTAACTGTTCCATCCCGAACCAGGTTTGCTTTCCTCACTCTTATCGTTCATGTTTAATGCCATGTAGTTAAATGCTTTTTAAGTCACATGTCACTGAAATGTTTAACAATGTCAATCTTTTTCATGGACGGATTTTCTTTACAAAATTTGCATATGAGTTTACGTGAATCTAATTCGTTTAATGACATTTTTAATACTAATGGTACACGTGTTACGAGTAATTTTTTCTAATACACAACTTGATAATGGCGTTAAATTATATATATATATATATTTTTTTTGTTTACACAACATAGTACTTTTTTGCATTAACGATATGTGATAAACGATTCAAAATTTTAACGTTATTCTAATCGTATTACCAAGGCCTCTGGCATGCTATATATTGTGTATAGAAATCTACAAAGCTTTTTAGGTAATCCGTAAGATATAGATTGTTTTGTGTATGGACATATGCTATGTTTGGTGTCAAATTCAGATATATTATATTTAAGTGGACACCAATTTTGGCTTTTCTCGATTTTCTTGCTTGAATAAGTTTTACTTCAGTTTTCTCGAAGCAAACTTTTCTCATTATTTCGTATTTTCGTATTTCCCTACAGAAACGATATGCATATCAAAATTTATCATTTTATCGAGTACAATAACCTTTTGTAATTAAAATAGTTTTTTTCGCAAAACTCGGATATTCACCCATACAAAAGATTGCAAAAAATGCGGTGATTACTTTTTAATTTCAGATCAAGTGTTTTTTAACAGTCTATCACCCCTGTTCTTGAAACCACTATCACAAAAAAAACTCGTAAATGAAAAAATTCTTAAATCTACGAGTTTTTTGCTTTTCTCTAATTTCAATAAAAATATTTTTTCTCGTTTTAATTCACATAGAAAAGGCTTTGTGAAATCAAAACAAATCCCCGTTTTTCTACTAAGCAGGTCTTAAGAGATAAAAAAAGTAATTGATATTTAAACTCTAACATGTTTTTTATTGAACCTTGTCATTATTTTAAAAAATTAGACATTAATTTTATGATAACATATGTTCTTAACTCTAACATGTTTCCATTAAATAAATAAAAAAAAGTGGTTCCTAGAAACCCAAAATTTCAATTTCATGTGATTTTAAATTCACTCTTATTCAAATAAAACGTTTCAAGAACAGGGCTGTATATAACATAGCTTATTCAGAAATAGTTAAAACTGAGACACAAACTGACAAAAATATATCTTTAAAATATCAATATATAATTTTTATTTTTCTAAAAATTTAGAAGCATAGGGCGAATTATAAAAAAATTCTCACACATATGTATTGGAGCTTTTTTCAAGTACAGGTAAAAAAAAATTTTAACTCGCAGCATCGTTTTTCTGTTTCACTTTCTACCAGAGTTTTTATAATCTTTCCTTTTTGAAAAAAGGTCTAAACTATATGACTTCGAGTATAATACAATTGTATTCTGAGAAATTGTTTCAGTCTCCGAATACTTCTGTTGCCATATCATACAATTGTTTTGAAATTATTATTTGCAATTCAGTGAATATCAAACATTTACAAAATGATATGGCCTCACACTACGATTTTCCACTGTAAATCGGTTTTAAATCTAAAAAAGGTTAATGATTTAATTTATATAAAAACGAATAAGAGTATTTAATATGGCTGTGCCGGCTTTTTCATACCCTCCATCTGCATCTTAAACTCAATATAACACGCAATGTTGAGTACGGCAACCACTTTAAAACTGTTGATGATACCGAAACATTAATTCCGAATACCAATTAAATTTTCTGTTGTAATTTCTTTATATAAAAAATGGTGATCGGGTCTTCTATAGAAAGAATTAATTACTGAATGATTACTACAGTAGAAATCCTATAAGCTCCCTAAGTACTTCATAGAACACTAATGAAATTCATTATTTAACGCAGCCGTTATAATACCCAAAGCTCGATCCATATTAGAATGTTTTGAGACCTTAGAAGTTATATGATAACGGAGATTCTTGCCGTTTGTATTGCACTTCTTTTTATTATTAATTTCAGATTCACGATTTAAATCATACCTCTTGAAAGCAGAAATGTTTTTGATTCATACTTTTTAACAAATATAAAATTTATTATTACTAGCAGATTCCTGCGCTAGAAATTCGAGTGCAATTTCTAGGCAGCTTTATTTTGCAACTTAGCCAATTCACAATCCAACACATTTTTGGTTTATTATTATTGTGAATGAAGATAACATACTCATTAACAAACACATTAACAAATTTAATAAACACACACATAGCATAAGCATAATTTTAGGTATGTGTCAGTAGCAACTTTAAATGGAATTTACTCAAAACAAACGAAAAAAAATTCTAAAATCCGTAATTCTGGTGAACAGCTAAAAAGAAATACCTTTCAAATAATATACGTTTGGTCAAAATCGGGATAAAACGGTAGAACAAAACATCGGTAACAAAAAATCGCCTAGCCTATTAATAATTTAGATTAATTAATTTATTTATTATTTTAAATTTAATTTAAAAAATTTAAACATTGGAAAATGTTTCTTTGTTTTTTTTTCATCCAAATTTTGTTTGGCTTGAAAATGATTTTCGAGGTATGGTTCCTTGGCAAATATACTTATGATGTCCCATAGTAGCAGAATCGCGCTGAGCGCATGGAGTAAAAATAATTGACCCACCTTAATGTATATTCATACATTTGTCTGCTTGTTTTGCGATGAGTTATATTAAATGTGATTGTAAAATATACACCAAATATATCATGTTGTTATTAAACCAGCTAAATTGTCATCTCACATCTTCTCTCAAACATATACATATTAAAAATGTACACATCCATGTAAACATGATTCCTTCGTTGATTTCATTTTATGCTTAAACAAATGTTGACAGGTGATATGTCAAAATCAGTAAGCAAATGCCATAAATATCAGTAAATGATTGCAATTTGTCCTGTTTTTATTTCTATCAGGGTATTTATATATTTAACGTATTATAATATTTATAGGCTAAGCAGAAAATTTTATATTATTTAGAGTGATACATATATAAAATCAAATTTGTGTTTTATTACTTGGAATTTGGGTAGAAAATATTTTAAAAATTGTAATTTGTTTAAACAAATATAATACATGTAGAATATACGATTGTTCACTGCAAAGCTAGGTTATTTTAAACTAATCAAAAACATATTGTTTTGCTTCAATAAATTATCAAATCCCACTATCACTGTTGTGATTTTAATATATACTGAAATCTGATGATAGCGTAAGTTTTATACGGCACTAGCTGAACCGGCAAACTTCGCTTTGTCCAAAACAGATTTTTTGATTGAAATAATTTCGAATTTTTTTTTTTATCTAAAATTATCGACCGTTAACAGATGACGGGACGACTGTCTTCGTCCCGTCCAACATTTGGCGAAAATAGAATAAAATCAAGTATGAATTAAAAAAAGAATAGAACGATCAATTAATACTGCACGATATACAACATTTTTTGTTTTCTGCTCCGGAACGTAAATGAATAATGAGGATGGTTTCCCAACTCGGGAATACGCAACATATAGCTGGCCCTGTGAAAAGCATGACATTTTCAAACTTATGCCTCACACTTCTAGGGACTGTCCTTCTATCTTGTTTATTATCATCGTAAATGCAAGTTTCACTGGGAACTGAACACCTTTGAACTGGAACATAAAATCGGTTGAAGTCAAGGGAATTCGCGGAATGAAGCATCTCCCTTGAACCACCCTTTCAAAATCCTTGCCACTATCACATTCCTCATTAATTTCGTCACAATCAGTCGGGTTCCATTGCATAGTGTCGGGGCATAAGGACAACAGAAAAAAGTAATCTTTATTATTTAAAAGTATTACATATATTAAAAATATTTTTTATAAGAATAATTTTTTTATTGTTAAAGAATCGTTTTGTTGTTTATATTTTTTTATTGTTAAAAAATTGTGTTAATTGGTACAAAAAAAATTGTTTGATAAAAAAATATTTACTGATAAACAATTATTTCAAAAAAAAAAAATATTTTTAAGCAAATTTGTATTGTTAAGAAATTGTTGGATGAAAAATATTTTTTATCATTAATAAATTAAAAATTTTTCATTTTTAAAAAATTTTGTAATATTCATTTTTCGAATTTATTTTTTTATTGTTAAAAAATCTTTTAATTGTTCAAAATTTTTTAAAATGTTCAAAAAATTTTTTTTGATAAAAATGATGATAAATATTTTTTTTATTGATAAAAATTGTTTTGAAGAAACAACAAGAAGAAAAACAAGTTTTTATTGTTCATAAATAATTTTTTTGCAAAAAAATTTTTCTAGTGATCAAAATTTTCTTTTACTATTACAAAATTTTTGCAATATCGATTTTTTTTTATAAAATAATGTTGTTGTTTTAAGAATCTTTTTGTTATTTAAAATTTTTTTTTTTACCCTATACCACTACGTAGAGGGGGTATAGTGACTTTTTGCTAATTTTTTAACTACCAAAAATATTTCGCCTAGACTCATCTTTCCGATTGACTCGGAATCATTTTTTATTGTACATAAACTATTTATTTTCTGACTCGATTAAGCGATGTTCGTCCATCTGTCTGTCCATCCGTTTGTGTGTGTCCATGTATACATTGAAATCTAACTACAGGTTGCAAATATAACTTTATTTTGATGCAATTTGATATATAAGCTTTTATTAGCCACAAGTCGTTGAGATCTAGTTTCCATACAAATGAACCCTATGAGATCGACATAAATTGCAATAAGGCACAATATATCATATATATTTTGGTCAAATTGGGTTTGTGTATGTTTATTACATCCATTAATCAGTATTCCAAAAATAAACCCTATAGGCCAATTCTTATTCATAGCCCCCACATAAAGCTTCTTTACGATCTTCACTTAAAACTATCGCAAAAAAAAAAAACATTGCATTTTTCTCAAATTTCGTTTGTATATGTTTTTGCAAAAAGTATGCGACCTTACCAAATATTGCCAGAATCCGTCCATTTTTCGACCTAGTCCCCATATAAATAAGTTTCCGATATGAATTATTTCATAACTTCAGGCAAAAAATAAATAAAAAATTTCACTCAGATTTGGTTTATGCTTATTTTCTATACCTCATTAGATGAACCTAAGACCAATACTCTAAACGAATGGTATAGGGCATTGCATTTTCGGCCTAGACCGACTATAATTTGCCTACTTGTTTTTATATATTTTATATGAATTAAGCATTGAAGTGTAGTTTGAATATGGCTCTGATTTGGAATCCCAAATTTTGAAAAACTGCTTTGGTAGACAATCACATAAAGAAAGAACAAACAAAAAAATATATAGCACCATAAAGTAAGAAGACAACGATCAACTGCAAGACTTAATTCGAATTAGGAGATTCACCGTAAAGCAGCGCGCATAATGACTCTGGTAGTGGAAGCAACTTGGCAATTTCACCTTTCCGCCCAAGCACACCAAATCCAAGCGGTGCTTTCTCAAATTTAACTGCATTGCAGTGCTCACAAACGACAGACATCTGGCCGAATTGAACCGAAGTGTGCGAACTGTACTGTAAGTGATGTTCATCACTTTGCCGAGAACGAACTTCTCTTCTTCTCCATCATTGTTGCTCATTGTGTGTTTCGTTGATCTCTTCTCACTTATTTATTCTTTATTATTTATTATTTATTATTTATTATTTATTATTTATTATTTATTATTTATTATTTATTATTTATTATTTATTATTTATTATTTATTATTTATTATTTATTATTTATTATTTATTATTTATTATTTATTATTTATTATTTATTATTTATTATTTATTATTTATTATTTATTATTTATTATTTATTATTTATTATTTATTATTTATTATTTATTATTTATTATTTATTATTTATTATTTATTATTTATTATTTATTATTTATTATTTATTATTTATTATTTATTATTTATTATTTATTATTTATTATTTATTATTTATTATTTATTATTTATTATTTATTATTTATTATTTATTATTTATTATTTATTATTTATTATTTATTATTTATTATTTATTATTTATTATTTATTATTTATTATTTATTATTTATTATTTATTATTTATTATTTATTATTTATTATTTATTATTTATTATTTATTATTTATTATTTATTATTTATTATTTATTATTTATTATTTATTATTTATTATTTATTATTTATTATTTATTATTTATTATTTATTATTTATTATTTATTATTTATTATTTATTATTTATTATTTATTATTTATTATTTATTATTTATTATTTATTATTTATTATTTATTATTTATTATTTATTATTTATTATTTATTATTTATTATTTATTATTTATTATTTATTATTTATTATTTATTATTTATTATTTATTATTTATTATTTATTATTTATTATTTATTATTTATTATTTATTATTTATTATTTATTATTTATTATTTATTATTTATTATTTATTATTTATTATTTATTATTTATTATTTATTATTTATTATTTATTATTTATTATTTATTATTTATTATTTATTATTTATTATTTATTATTTATTATTTATTATTTATTATTTATTATTTATTATTTATTATTTATTATTAATTATTTATTATTTATTATTTATTATTTATTATTTATTATTTATTATTTATTATTTATTATTTATTATTTATTATTTATTATTTATTATTTATTATTTATTATTTATTATTTATTATCTATTATTTATTATTTACTAGCTGTTTTTACCCGGTCTTGCCCGGGATGAAAAGGCCTTTGACTTGAAAAATGGTTCAGTATGCTTGCCAGGCGCTGAGTACTTAGTCCCCAATTAACATATTCCCCAATAAAATGAACTTTCTCCCCAAAAATTTGTATGGGCAGTAAATTCATTTTTTATTTCAATTAAAAAGTTTTTGGTTTTTTAATTTAGAAGTTTTTTATAAGATGCTGCAGCAAAAATGCTTCAAAAATAAGGTGCGAAACCGCTTTAAGTTTTTTTTTTCAGTTTATGAACATAAATATAACGGAATGGGCCGCAAATTAAAGGAATCAAAACTTTTAAAAATTGAATTAGTTCATTCAATAAGTGATCATCATTGAGCAGAGACGTCAAATTCAAGTTTCAGAAATGAAAGACTAATGCGACGTTTAATATTGTGTCGCAAGGTTTCTTTAAGTAACTGCTTATAGTATATGTGTGGCCTATTTTGATCAACAGGTAATTATTTCACATACATAGATAAAATTTATCATACGACATTTCACTAAGCTGTGTTCCGCGAGCGAGTCGCGTCCGCTTCCGCGCGTTTGGCAACCACACTTGTGCTGCCGCGCAGCTGTTGCCAACTTATTTTAATTGTCAAAATATATTTTTCAGATCATTCGGATATTCTAGCTAAGCTGTATTCCCCGTGCGCGTAGCTTCCGCACAACGAAATGATGCTATTGAAAAAATACTCATTTTAAATGCATTTATTGTAGGACATATATTGAGAGCAGTATGCAAATGTTTACTAAAATAAATATTTAACAAAATTCATTAAATAAAAAGTTTGGGGAATTTGTTCACCGTGTAGTTATTTCCGTGTAACCCAAATTTCAGAGAAATCCATTGAAAAGTACAAATTTGTATAGGGAAGAAATATACCACACAACAAAATATGAATTTTATAAGAAAATTGGGCGTAAAAGTAGGCATGGTCGGTAAAAATCATATAGCGACCTTCCCTGGAATATGTACTAAATTTCGAAGAAAGCCATTGAAAAATAAAAGTTTTTATAGCAATCGAATAAAGAAACAAATAAAAGGAAAAAAAAAGTTTTATATACATAGAAGTTGGCGCAAAGTAGGCGTGGCCTGTAAGAAGCATATGGTGATCTTCCCTGTAGTATAGAGATCGTGTGACCAAATTTTAGACATCCTTTGAAAAATAAAAATTTCTATAGTGAACATATATACAAAAAACAGAAAATTAATTTTGTATAAAAAGCGGGCGTAGGCGTGACCGGCAAGAATCATATGGCGACCTCTCTGGAGTACAGAGATCGTGTGTAGCAAATTTCAGAGAAATCCGTTAAAAAAAAATGTGTAGCGAACAAATGTACCAAAAAACAGAATATGAATTGTATACAAAAAGTGGGCGTAATAGTAGGCGTGACCGGTACGAAGAATATGTCGACTTTCCCTGGAGGAGAGAGATCGTGTTTACCAAATTTCAGAGAAATCGGTTGAAAAATAAAAATTTGTATAGCGAACAAATATACCAAAAAACAAAATGAATTGTATACAAAAAGTGGGCGTTAAAGTAGGCGTGGCCGGTACGAAGCATATGGCGACCTTTGGTGGAGTACAGAGGTCGTGTGTACCAAATTTCAGAGAATTCCGTTGAAAAACAAAAATTTGTATTGCAAACAAATATACCAAAAAGCAGAAAACGAATTGTATACAAAAAGTGGGCGTAAAAGTAGGTGTGGCCGCAAGAATCACCCGGTGACCTGGCCTGGAGTACAAAGATCGTGTGTACCAAATTTCAGAGAAATGCGTTGAAAAATAAAAATTTGTATAGCGAACAAATATACCAAAAAGCAGAAAATGAATTGTGTATAAAAAAATGGGCGTAAAAATAGGCGTGGTCGATAAAGAGTATATGGCGACCTTAGCTGGAGCACAGGGATCGTGTGTACCGAATTTCAGAGAAATCTGTTAACAAATAAAAATTTGTATAGTGAACAAATATGAATAAAACAGAAAATGAATTTGACATAAAAAGTGGGCGTAAAAGTAGGCGTGGCCGGTAAAAAGTATATGGCGACCTTTCCTGGGATATAGAGATCGTGTGTACAAAATTTCAGGAAAATCCGTTGAAAAATAAAAATTTGTATAGCGGTCAAACAAACAAACAAACAAACAAACAAACAAACAGAAAATGAATTTTATATATATAGATTATTTATTATTTATTATTTATTATTTATTATTTATTATTTATTATTTATTATTTATTATTTATTATTTATTATTTATTATTTATTATTTATTATTTATTATTTATTATTTATTATTTATTATTTATTATTTATTATTTATTATTTATTATTTATTATTTATTATTTATTATTTATTATTTATTATTTATTATTTATTATTTATTATTTATTATTTATTATTTATTATTTATTATTTATTATTTATTATTTATTATTTATTATTTATTATTTATTATTTATTATTTATTATTTATTATTTATTATTTATTATTTATTATTTATTATTTATTATTTATTATTTATTATTTATTATTTATTATTTATTATTTATTATTTATTATTTATTATTTATTATTTATTATGTATTATTTATTATTTATTATTTATTATTTAATATTTATTATTTATTATTTATTATTTATTATTTATTATTTATTATTTATTATTTATTATTTATTATTTATTATTTATTATTTATTATTTATTATTTATTATTTATTATTTATTATTTATTATTTATTATTTATAATTTATTATTTATTATTTATTATTTATTATTTATTATTTATTATTTCCACCACCATGAGTAACAATCTTGTCGCGATGCGGTGGCTTAAGTGCACTGCGGCTCCTTACTTGATGCTAGTAATGGAAGAGGGTTTTACTGTATCAGTACCACATCCTAAACCTGTGTCAAGTTCGGAACCTTGAAGGTGCACGATTTCCGACCATTCTGGTCGAACTGATTCCCTTCCAATAGCACGTTCCTCTTCCGTTCGATCAGTTGTGACATTTCGGTGCTGCGCTGCATCTTGAGAAAGCCGGCCAATGTTACTATGAACTCCTCGTGGCATCGTAATAGAAATGATAAAATTATCCGAAAGTCAAAAAGAATATATATTTTTAAAGAAACAGTTATTCAATAATAGATCTGGCAAATGAAGCAAGCTAAGAAATTTTTTGATAAATTCACTTCTTCATCTCATACTATCACAATTAACTACAATTAACTTGAATGAAAATTGCGGAAATTTCATTTTTGTTATGCTACAAAAATTGCCATTTTTCTTAAACATTTTCCTTCAAAATGATCCCATATATTAAAGTTCAATAATTACTTTTATGGAAGTAACCGCCCATTTTCAAATTCACACTAATAACTCATACTAATAATCCATGAACTCACACAAATTATCTTCACTTTCCCGTTCATATTATTTAAGATACTTTTATTATTTTAAAAACTTATTTCATACGGTAGGTGACATGCCCACTTGTCCAATCCCGTCCATTTTCGCCAGGGCTAATCACAGAAATAACAGATGAACTCACACAAACTTGCAAAGCTCTCCCTATCATTATACTCGGTATATGTACATAATATTTAATCAGCCTATTTTCGTCAGGTGTACTTACACTAATAACAAATGACGTCACAGATATTATCAAAGCTCTCTCTGTCATGATATTGAGTCTGGTATTGAGTGATTATTTTTTTTTTGTAGTTGCCATGCCCACTGTTCCGATAACGCTAATTTTTACAACGGCTACTCACAGCAACTCACAGCAATAATAGATGCCCTCATACAAAGTTGCAAAGGTCTCCATAAAACAGTACTTATTATATATTAAAAATAAATTTTGTATTGGAGGTACCACGCCTACTTATCCGATAGTGACCGTTTCCTATGTGGCTACCCATATTAATAATAGATGGCCTCACACAAATTTACAAAGCTCACCCTCTCATAGTACTCAATATATATGATGTTAAAATGGAATAACCGCGTGCAGCGCCATCTTTTGAGACTTTTTGTACTTTTCTTTCTTCCTAAACCTTCGCGCGGCAGTTACAAACTACTCCTGTAGTTTTCAAGTTTTAAGCGGACGAACAAACCACGATTCATTTATATATATATAGATTTACTCATCAGATAGGATTGGACAATAGATGAGATGTGACGAAAATACAGAAACATACTATAAATAAATAAATTGTTATGGAAAAAATTTTATTTTTTGGTAATTAATACAATATGAAAATTGTTATTAAAAACTGGAAACAAACCAATACAAGATGTATAAGTTCATTAACAAAGTTTTCAATATGCTAATAAAAATTCAGATGATGGCAGTAACCAAATGGCTTTCTATATAAAGAGTCACAAGAGCAATTTTGGAGATGTGCCTTGAATGGAAAGCTAATTTTAACACTTTTCATGAAAAATCGTATGAGTCGACATTCGATTGAATCGTACTCAAAATGGCGCTAAATTGATATTTTAAAACTAATAAAACTGGTATCAGATAAAAGTATATACAGTTTTTTGACTTAATTAAATAAAATAGATGATTTTCGTTATAATAGCTGTTGTTGTTATTAATGTATTGGATTTGGTTACAGATAAAGCCGTTAGTGTTAGGACGTCGCATCCTCCTACGTCTAGTAATTCATCCGGCTATCTACCCCTATATTAGCTTAGAAAGTTGGTTTCGTCAGCAAATTTCTTGAGTGTTTTGCAGCGTATCCCCCGAAGACCCTAGAGCCACGGTATGATGTCGATGGATAGATGTCTGACCCTTATTTTCGTAAATACAGGACAGTAACAAACGTAGTATTCTAGGGTTTCATCATCTTCTTCGTAAGCTCTGCATGTGGCCGATTCCGCCCGTCCTGTGTGGTAGAGATAAGTCTTCAGTTAGTAGTACCCAGTGAAGATGCCAATAACCCTGCTAAGTTACCTTCAACTCAGATTTGGGATTTTTCTAGTCGCCGAAGTCTTCGGAGTGCCTTACCCGTGTCACTGCCCTCCCAAATTGATGAAAGCGAACTGGTCGCCCAGCCCGTACGTTTCAATTTGAGAGACTGGAAAGATATTGGGGTTCCAAATTGACTCCCTACAGAAAGAACGTTCCTGTCCAGTTCGTCAGCAATCTCGTTACCCATTGAACCACTGTGTTCTTGGACTCAAACGATTTCAGGTGTGCTCCTTATGAAGAAGTTGGCAATTTCCTCCTTACACTTTAGGACAGTCTTTGATCAAGTTTAGTCCGAGGATATCGCCTTGATTGCTGCTAGACTGTCCGAAAATATTTTCTCGTCTCCGGGACTTGTAATCTACCGTGCGTCAATAGATCCTACGCATTACGTTATCGCGATCAATTCGGTCTCAAAAACAGAGTTGTGGCCCGGAATCGGAGATATTTACCGGTCCTCAACATAGAAACCTATGCCAGTATTTCCGTGCAGGCTAGATCCGTCTGTATAGTAGCGTGACCCTGGGAGGGTTTGTAGAATATTCCTGACTTACCAGCTTTTCCCATCAGGTATCTTTATACTGCATGGTGTGTTTGCCGGAATTTCTGGGATTCCATCACAGCCAATATCCACTGTTTTGAATCCCGGTATTTGGTCCAAAATTTGTTGGTATCTGGTCATTTGGTCGGTGATGTATTCCCCTGTTATCCTTTATCGTAGCATGGCCAGAGCTGCCTAATATTTAATTCCAGTCTCGATCGGGTGTATAGATAGAATTGTCTCTAAATCCTTCGTAGATAGTGTCCGTATTGCACCGCTGATTCGTATGCAGCAGAGGCGCTGAATCTTTTGGAGTGGTTTAGTGTAGCATTTCCTGTTCATTGATGTACATATGACTACGGAAGCGTAAGTTAGAGTTGGTCCAACGATCATGTGTCTTCCTCTGGTTTAAACATTATGAATCTATAGCTCTTCTACGAATGGCTCATATACGGTGAGCTTTCACAACCCTGATCTCGATATGGTAGCTTTTTATTGACAATAATCCCAAGGTTTGTGTGATTTGAATCGTTTTACCCTGGAAGCGGGGTTCATCAAAGTCGATTATTCTCATCTTCTTTGTAAAGATGTATATTTCAGTCTTCGGCTGGTGCACATTTAATCCCCTCAGGTGTGCCCAGTTATATGCTAATTCGAGTACATTCGATGTCCTCCTAAATAGATTCCTAGGATCTTTCCCCCTTAACAGTATCACTGAGTCGTCTTAGTAGCATAAAGGTTGGAAACCCTTATTGGCTAGAATCTTTAACAGACTGTTTATAGTGGCCACCCAAAGAAGGGGGGAAAGAGTCCCCCATGAGGTTCCCGACAAGAAGAGAATATATGATTACAAGGCCTGTGTTAAGTACTCGCACCACTGTGCAAATGGAATGCAGTTTTTCTACTCTCTTTTGTATGGCCATACATCATGTACATACATTATGTACATACATAATAACGTTGAATGATCAGTTACAATAGATAGACCGACAGCAACACACGTTCACTTAGACTTTTTTGATTTTTTGAAGAGACATCACAATGATGTAACTATTTTAAGTTATTGCTAGTATATTAACTAAATATACTGATTGAATTAAAACAGTTAAACGAATTGTATATTATATAATAAAAAATTTAATATTGGCGACGAGGATGGGATATTACATTCCATTATAAATATAAAAAAAAATTCAGTCGTTTAAATAATTCAATTCCATAGCAATTTAGCTTATGTAAAACAGCGGCGACAACGTGTTTGACTTCACATAACCTTTTGCGGTACATCCACTACTTTTGACCGGCAAGAGTCAATGCCGTTAAAGACTGAAAAAGCATCCCCTGCTCTTGGAACATCGCATGAGGATATTGCAGCGGACTCTGCAGCTTCAACTTCTGCTCGTTCAACTAATCAAGGAAGTAAAAAACGCATAATGGCTTCTATGGGAACAATGGAACCGTTTGACATCAATCATCCTGAGAATTGGTCAACATACTACGCAAGGTTCGAGCTCTTTCTTCTAGCCAATGATGTACAGGCTGATCGTCAAAAGGCAATTTTCTTGACGTTGGCAGGTGCACCGCTTTATGATCTCCTGTCGTCATTGGTATCTCCCAAACAGGTGAGTGAGCTTGAAAGTACCGAAATTAAAACGTTGCTAACGAATCATTTTTCTCCGCGCCCATCGGAAATTGCATCATTTTTTAAATTCCACAAACGCGATCAACTACCAAATGAGAGTTTTTCTGAATACGTTGCAGCTCTGAGAAAACTCGCTGTTGACTGCAATTTTGGCAACGTTTTGGATCGTATGCTTCGTGATCGTTTGGTGTGTGGTTTGCGAGACGAGGCTCTGCAACGAAGTCTTCTCGCTGAACCTGACTTGCAATTGCAAAAGGTCATAGATCGGGCTACATCTGCTGAAGCATCTTTAAGGAATGTGATGGTAATTCGCCAGCCAGAGCAAATTCATCAAATAAATAAGCGTAACTCGCAACATAACAAGCAGCACCGAAAAACACAAAATCAGCACAGGTCGAGTGATATCAAATCGTGTAATGGCTGTGGAGGAAATCATTCCCGCTCACAGTGTCTACATAAAGAAACAATCTGTTCAACTTGTGGCATCAAAGGGCATTTACAACGTGTCTGTCGGTCTTCGAAACAGTGTACTGCTACTTCACCACCATCGAAAGTATTCAACAGAAACCAGCAAAACTTTAGTAAATCGAAATCACAATCAATAAACCACATTTTGGGATCGGAGTTAAGTAAGCGTTCAACAATTGTGAACATTAATGGACAGCCTTGTAAGTTTGAAATCGATTCTGGGTCGAATTATACAATAGTGTCGTCACGGGCCTTCAGCGGGTTGTGGCCAACTGCACAGCCGACACTATATGGGTGTAATTTAAATTTGACAGATTTTCAACATAATAGAGTACCTGTTAGAGGTGTTCTTGATGTTGACATTTGGTATAACAACAAATTAGTCAAGGGTCTACCTCTCATAGTTGTTAATGGCACTCAAACTAATATATTGGGCTGCAACTGGTTTGCTCCACTGGGTATAAGCATTCAAGGTGTCCATGTAATTGAAGAATCAAATTCTATTAAAATTGTTTTGGCCAAATTCGATCATCTTTTTTCTAAAGAACTTGGAAAATTCACAGGCAAACCGGTTTCGTTGCAATTAAAGGAAAATGTTCAACCTATTAGACTTCCCGCTCGTCGTATTCCATTGGCACTACGAGGTCGAGTAGAAGCAGAGCTTGACCGATTGTGCAATCAGGGCATTCTAGAACCGGTTGAGTATTCGGACTGGGCAACACCGATTGTGCCAGTTCCTAAAAGTGATGGCACTATTAGAATTTGTGGTGACTATAAGTCAACACTCAATAAAGGGCTCTTACCACACAATTTCCAAATACCTCCAATTAGCTCTTTACTTTCATCAATTGAAGGTGGCAAAATTTTTGCAAAATTGGACCTGGCCCAAGCATATCAACAGCTTTTAGTCGATGAGAAATCTGCTATGATGCAGACTATAATAACACATAAAGGGGCGTTTAGAGTAAATCGACTTCAATTTGGTATTTCTTCAGCTCCGGGCATTTTTCAAAATTTTATTGAAACGATTTTAGAAAACATCCCCGGCGTTTTACCATATTTTGATGATGTGGTAATTATGGGTAAAACTGAATCAGAACTAGCTGAGCGTTTGAACAAGGTTTTGAACCGTTTTAATAAAGCAGGTCTTCGCTTAAGGAAAGATAAATGTCATTTTGGTGTAAATATAATAAATTTTCTAGGTTTTAAAATTGATAGTCTCGGCATAAGGCCTTCACCTGAGAAGGTAAAATCAATTCAAAATGCACCCTCACCTACAGATAAAAAGCAACTACAAGCTTTTCTAGGGCTCTTAAATTTTTATCATTCGTTTTTACCAAATAAGGCAACAATAGCAGAACCACTGCATCGCCTTTTAGACAAAAATCGCCAATGGAATTGGGAAAAAGAACATGAAATAACATTTCAGAATTTGAAGAAGATAATCACATCTAACAATGTGCTCATACATTATGATGAAAGTCTGCCACTTACACTCGTTTGTGACGCCTCACCTTATGGCATCGGCGCCGTGTTGGGTCACAAATTGCCTGATGGTTCTGAACGGCCTATTGCCTTTTACTCAAGGACCTTGTCGAAGGCTGAGCGAAACTACGCCCAAATCGATAGAGAAGCAACAGCTCTAGTGGCAGGCGTGAAAAAATTTCACGATTATTTATATGGCAGAAAATTTACCTTGGTGACTGATCACCGGCCACTTTTGGGAATTTTTTGCACGGCAAAACCAAATCCAACCATAATATCTACCATTATGCTGCGC
The DNA here is from genome assembly GCA_963682025.1 of Cordilura impudica. Lineage (NCBI taxonomy): Eukaryota > Metazoa > Arthropoda > Insecta > Diptera > Scathophagidae > Cordilura > Cordilura impudica. Next base: position 264,611,328 of record OY821517.1, on the reverse strand, counting down.
CGATCCATTTTTCTGAACGCCTACGATTTTGATCTCGTCTATAGAGAAGGCAAGAAAATGGGGAATGCCGACTGCTTAAGCCGCCTACCAGACAGAACAGAACAGCAGTTAGAAATGAAGGAAGATGAAGTTCTCATGATTGAACTAGCCAGCAATGAAATTGTCAACGCAAAAAAAGTCTCCAAGCAAACAGCAAAAGATCCACTTCTCTCTCAAATACTCAGCTGGGCGTTAAGGGGATGGCCAAGTTTTATTTCCCGCGATGATCAAGCATATCCCTATTTTATGCGCCGTAACGAGATTACTTCACTCAAGGGATGCCTGTTGTGGGGTAACAGAACTATTATCCCTTCACCTAGTCGTCAAGCCATTCTTCATGCTCTACACGCTGGACATCGTGGTATAGTTAAAATGAAGGGTTTGGCAAGAAGCTATGTGTGGTGGCCAAATATGGATTCTCAAATCGAAAACTCAGTTAAACTTTGTATTCAGTGCCAAGAAACTCGCCATGAAAAAACTCAGGCACCAGCTCGCACTTGGGAAAATACTCAGACCGCATGGTCGCGGCTACATATTGACTTCGCCGGTCCATTTCAAGGTAAATTGTTTTTCCTAGTGGTTGATTCATATTCCAAATGGTTGGAAGTGCACATAGTCAAATCAACGTCATCACAATGTGCAATTAGATCATTGCGATCGCTTTTTGCAACGCATGGCCTACCTGACGCCATCGTATCGGATAATGGAACGGCTTTTACGTCAGCTGAGTTTGAAAGCTTTATGAAGAACAATTTGATATGCCATGTCAGAAGTGCTCCTTTCCATCCATCGTCAAATGGACAGGCTGAACGTATGGTGCAGACAGCAAAAGATTATTTAAAAAAAATGCCAGGCAATTCGAATATTGAATTGGATCTTATCCGTTTTGTATTTAATCAACACATAAGCCCGCATGCTACGACTGGGCGCTCACCTGCTGAACTTCTGTTTAATCGACAGCTAAAAAGCTACTTTGACAAGTTTCATCCGCATGAATTGTCAAATACCATCGGAAGTTTACCCGTAAAAGAATCATTTAAAGAAGGAGACCTTGTATGGATTCGGAATTATGCCTCAGGCCCAAAGTGGATACCGGCTCATATACAATCACAAACTGGACCATTGTCCTACACTGTGCGTATTCAAGATAATCGTATATTAAAACGTCATTTAGACCAAATTCGCAGTAGAACTTCTACCATAGATTGTGAGCTAATTTTTCCAAGAAGTTGTAACGATGCGATTGCTGAGTCAAATATTGATGTAGCTGATAAATCCGAAGAGGAAGTTGAAAGCGATGTTGAATCTTTGTCCACGTCATTACCAGCGCAAACACCACCACCAAACACAGCAACAAACACTTCATCAGGCTCCCCACAATCACCGCCGCCTAGCCACCAGCCTCCTACGAATACAAGATCTTCGCCCACTCAACACACACCACGTCGTTCGAAACGTTATAGAAAAGTTCCACAATTCTTTTCTGCATCCGGGCGTTAAGGGGTGTTAAGTACTCGCACCACTGTGCAAATGGAATGCAGTTTTTCTACTCTCTTTTGTATGGCCATACATCATGTACATACATTATGTACATACATAATAACGTTGAATGATCAGTTACAATAGATAGACCGACAGCAACACACGTTCACTTAGACTTTTTTGATTTTTTGAAGAGACATCACAATGATGTAACTATTTTAAGTTATTGCTAGTATATTAACTAAATATACTGATTGAATTAAAACAGTTAAACGAATTGTATATTATATAATAAAAAATTTAATAATTAAGAAAATTTCCATTTTGGTTTTTCTGTCTTTCATGTATGTACTATATTTTTCGAGTATCTTTTATACCTATAATATCAAAAAAACAAATGCCAACCTAGGTAAGATGAGGATAAAAAGTTGTGGATGAAACTAAGTCACGAATTCAAATGGAATTTAAAGAGAAATCAGTAATAATTATTGGCCAGCCAAAGCCTAGCCTTGGAGTACCGCTACATTTTTCTTTAAAAATACAGAGCTTTTTGCTGAAACTACAAAAATTTGCATGCAATGCTAAAAAAGATGCATACAATATTAATTATTTCTTGTAGCCAGGAAGTCCATATTCAACGTTTTAATAAACCGTAGTAGTATAGTAGTATAGATCCCGAACCCCACAAATACATTTTTGCAATTGAATTGCTCAGGGACGGATTAACCATATCGAGGCCCCTAGGTAATGCATCTCTCGGGGCCTCTTCACATTTTCATACTTCTTAAGGCATATTTTGGTTTCCACAACGTAATTTTTTTCATTATTACGATCTTTTTTGTTACATTACGCTGGTTCTTTGACATCACCCTATTCAATAAAAAAAATATGTATAAAATGAAAGAAATATATACGTATTTTTTTATTGAATCGTTTTATGAAATACAATATATTTTAGTATGAACTACACTTACTTTTTTAGATACAAACTCGTTGAAAGTTAACCTTTTAAAATATATCATTTTCGATCGCTATTATCGCAAATGAGACATTGATGAACGAAGAGAGTTTTTGATTTGTTTTAGTTTTAAAAAGTTACGTTTATCCATGACATTTGTAAATATCAGACTTCTATATATTTGCAATGCTGTCATCACATTAAGAAAAGTTGATTGTGGCATATTACCAAAAATCAATTGTAAGACCCTGAGTCGATAAACTCAGGCTCAATGTCCTCGGAATAATATTCCCTAAACTTTGCAGGAGTGGATAGTTCTTTCTCTCTATGGCTTTCTATAGGATTATATATGTATAAGAATACGTTCTGCTGTTTCTGGGTATTCACAAGAGTATGGATGTTTCAAAAAAGCTGTTCTTGCCATGCCGTCCTCTGAGAATTCGTTGTTAAATAACCTCGATAAGGTTTAATATTATTCTATAAAAAATTGAAATTTGTTCCTAAATGTACTGAAATATGTTGATGTAATGAAAAACAAAACCATTGATGGTTTGTTTCATACAAATATTCCAATCAAATTTTCACTCGAAAAAATATATATATATTAGGATGGGTGAATTTTTTCGGCCCCTAAAATTTTACCCACTATAATATACATATATAAAGAAAATTTAGAGCGCGGGCTCCTTGCCGATATAAGGCTACTAGGCAGTGCCTACATTGCCTTATAATGCAGGCGTGGGCCATCTATCAGAGGAAACATAGGAAGCCAGAAACAAAGACTTCAAAAAATACAGAGAATATTTTTACCGCAAATGCAATCTAGAACAGTCTAATGAAGATGCTCTTAATAGGTTTTTTCAAAGCTCGAGAAATATGAGAACAAATAAATCGTATTGCAACAATCCCGCTCGAAAATTACTTATTCTCGCCAGTAATTCTGATTATGAAGATTATGATGATAACTATGATTATGATAACTATAAAAAATAAACAAAAAAAAAATCAGTTTCTTATTTACTTAGTAAGGCATATATTTGAAAATAATAATAACAAGGAAGAAAAATATAGTCGGTCTAGACCGACTATACGATACCCTATACCATGGTTTAGAGACCCTAACTCTTCGGTCCAACTAATTGGATATAGAAAATAAGCATAAACCAAATTCGAGTGGTATTTTTATTAATTTTTTTGGCTGCAGATATGAAAAAGTTCATATTGGATGCTATATTTATATGGGTACTAAGTCGAAAAATGGACCGATTCTGACTATATTTGGTAAAGTCACTTATATTTTGAAAAAATATATACAAACCAAATTTGAGAAAAAGCTGTGCAATATTTTTGTTTTTTGATAGATTTTAGTGAAGATCGGGAAGCAGCTCTATATGGGGCCTATGATTAAGAATTGTGCTATAGGTATTATTTTTAGACTACTAATAAATGGATATAATTAACACACATAAACCCAATTGGACTGAGATCTATATGATAATTTGTATCGCATGGCAATTTATGTTGATTTCATAGTGGTCATTTGTACGGAGAATAGGTCTAAACATGGACCAAATTTCACCATCCCATGGCAGGTAGAAGCTTACATACCAAATTTCATCAAAATGTATTCATATTTGCGACCTGTAGTTTGATTACAAAGTTTACATGGACACACAGACGGGCAGACGGACGGACATTGCTAAATCGACTCAGAAAGTCGATCGGTATAATAAAACATGGGCTTAGGTTAAATTTTTTTTGGTAGATATAAACAGCAGCATAAAGTCATTATACCCAAACCACATAGTGGTGTACGGTATAAAAATAGAACTCTTATACTCTCCCGTGATTTAAGAGCCATTTTGAGTATGGTTCAACTGAACATGCGACTCTGCTTTGATATACATACGGTGAGTCCAAAAACTTTATTCATATAACGTAACTCAATTTTCTCAGAAACACAACAAGTGAATCTGGCACTCAAAGCTCAAAATATGGACCTCACAGAACTTTTTGATGACTTCTATCGGTTAATAGAAAGTTTAGCAAATAGGATAATTCTATCTACGGGCAAAATTGATTAGTTCGAGGATTGGGTCGATCCTGTAATTTTAAAACAGGCCTGTTTTGGTAATAATATATCTTATTTACGGGCTAAGAGTTAAATAAATAAAAATCTCTACTTTGTGTGGACAACATTTTTTCAAAGAACTCCGAAGATGTTATAAATTATATTAATGAATTTTTAAAACATAAGAAAGAGAAATCGGAAGCAGAAATATTTTATCGACGATTTAGAGCTGCGTTCATGGAAAAGTGTATACAGTACTGATTTATTTTGGATTAGAGTACATAATTTCAAGTATTCAATCAACGAATTAATGTTTTCTAAATTATAAGTTTCGTTGTAGAAAGTTATACAGTACAATAAATTTTTTAAAAACAAAATAAGGAATATAATGTCTTTAATCTGAAAATACTTTTATACATATTAAATAAGGACTAAAGATTAAAAATTCCTATCATATTAATTACAAAATTCTATCAAATATTGCTATTAAAATTAAATTATCAAATATCTTACAACTAGCAGTATACCCGCTACTTTGTTAGCGTAATTATTATATCAATTATTTAAGCCATAATTATAATTAAAAATAATAAGATATATGGTGTGAGTGACAATAAGATGGAAACTTTAAGCAAAATATATTTTTGACGACCAAAAAAATATTAATTTGAAACATTTGTATGTCTTTATTTATTTAACAAAGAAAAAATATTAACATTAATTCAAAAAAAAATTAACAAAACTTAACAGTATTCATATTTATGCTGTTGACAAAACAATGGAAACCTTTACTATACAATAACACATGGTCTTGGGGGGTAGATGATTCCTATACCGAACGATTGTATTAATTTATTTTAGTAAAACCCCCGAAGCGTGTAGCCGTTTTGTGGCCATTTAAATATTCAACTTTATCGTCAACGCTATTCTCCAACAGTATTCTAATTCCAGTTCATGCATTTTTTTTTTAGCAAGATTAATGCTATTCAGAATATTTCTCACAAATATTCTTTTGCTTACAACCATCACAAAAATCATCTACTATTCTGGTTTTCAACTCGTCATAAAACTTTATTCTTGCCATTATTGTATAATAATTGAAAGAAATTGTCAGAATCTATATTTAAATAACGGCTAAGATTTTTTTTAGTTTCTTTCACTCGTTCTTCTATTTATTATTATTATTTTAATCAACTCTGGTAAAGAAGTTTAAAAGTTTACACTGTTTTGGCATCTCTGAAAAAAATATTTCTATTTCGTTTATCCATTTTTTTTTAATTGTATTTTTTTGAAATAAATGTGTTATCTTCCAATATAGAACACACCAAAAGTGATTTCGCAAAAAAAAAATTATTTTATTACTAAGCGCAAACTAATTAAAAAAACAAAATTGGCAAATTTAGAATTATGTTAAAGTTTAAAATGTATTGCCACCTAACCTATTTAAGTAGCACTTTTTTTATTCATAATAAGTTCGATATTTATTGAAATTATAAAGATCAAAAATATTATATTACTTGGTTTCTTAAGAAAATGTACTTTCAAATGAAAATTTACCAGTTGAAAAGGCTCAAATTAAAGCAACTTTTATTCTTCTCCGATGTTTGTCGTTCTGTTGGAATCTACATATCAAATTTCATATTCCTAAATTACTTTGTAAAGAAGATACAAGAACGTACACTCTTACATTTACGGGCCATTTTTACCCCGCTTTAACATCTGAATTTCTACCGTCACGAAACAATCCTGTCGCGATGCGGTGGCTTAAGTGCACTGCGGTTCTTTATATGAGGCAGGTATGGGAATGGGTTTCACTGTTTCAGTACCTCTTCCTGAACCTGGGCCATGTATGGAACCTTGAAGGTGCACGACCAAAGGTTAGTCACCCCTAATCCGGAGTGTTACATGACCCGTGCTCCTTGGACGGTTCGCAGTCAGAGGTTACCGACTGTATTTTAAAGGAGCTTCGCCGATACCTAGGCACAACAGCGAGTAGGTAGAGGCAGTGGGCTGCCTTACTGCGTTACTTACGCGGCTGACATTCATTCCCCTACACTCGTGGGCTCAAAATGGAAGCAAATTTAAAAACAAAAAACAAAAACAAAACAAAATTCGCGGCTCTGCCTCACAGTCTGCCGTTAGCTCAGCTAGCAGCTGTTCAAAGGCTAAGACCCAAGAGTCTGGCTAGGGAGAAAACGCTGCGACCTCTGGTTAAAGCTCAAGTGGGACGGGGTCCGTTGTCGGTCCGAATTCAATCCTAAGTACTGGCAGTAAACCCATGGTGGCTACAATCAAATTAGGTAACCTTGGGACAGCTGCTAAGGAGGGTCTATGTCTGCCAAGACAGGGGGTAATATAGTCCGTCCGTCTAAGGTAAGGTGCAACCAGACAAGGTTGTGCCTCAAAATCATCGAAAGGTTGGAGAAATTAAATCCAGCGACTCTGTCTAAAAAACAGAGAGAATCGCTCACATGAGTTAAGAAGTTCACTGAAGAACAGGACCTCTCAGCTAAGACAAGTGTTCCTGGCAGTAATAGCAATCTGGACACTTCGAAGGCGGCTAAAAGGTGGCGCTCGCGAGATTAGAACCTATTACCTAAACGCACTATGGTGGCCGGCAATGCTGTGCCGAAGTCGTTTAGCCAGGTTGTCAAAGACAACCCTGTAATGGCAATCATTAACAGGGGAGATGGAGATGGCACTATCCCCAAAGACAGGTGGAGTTATGTGGAGGCTAAATTAGCCAAAGTGTTCTTCACCGTCCTTCAGGACATGCCAGGTCCACCTCCAACCTGTCGCCACGCAGGCTGGTATCAAGGCCGCGCAAAGTTGATAGCTTTTGCTGATCAACGATCAATAGCCCTGTATAAAGCTGCCGTCAGCAAACTTGGAGAGCTATGGGCGGGAGCAAAACTGGATGTCGTGCAAAAGCATGACATCCCGTCCCAACCTAGAGCGCTTGCTTGGATTCCGGCAACTCCCGGGGAAGCTGAATCCATGTTAAAGATGCTGAAGGTCTGCAATCCTAACCTTCCAACACACAATTGGAAGATTGATAGATTTGGTGATGCGGAGGGGAACCGCAGACAGGTAGTACTACTATTCAATGTCGAATCCCTCCCGCCTTCAACCGGTACAAACGGCATAGTTTCCTACGGCTTTAGGCAAATCCAAATAAAAGTCTACAAGGGCGACCAAGGACCAATCACGGAGATCGCCAAACCAGAAGGAAAATCTGCTGGGGAAGGGCCCTCAGGTTAATTCCAGGCTGAGGAGAGCTCCCAATCAGCCATGGAGGAAGGATACTTAACATCCGACTCCGAACTGTTGGGGGACGCTTCTGGCCTATTTTTTGGTGAAGATGACCTCCTTGATACCACGGAGGACGAGGCCGAAATCACGGACATGTAGGCAGCTACAGATGATGCGGCTCCTACAGATAAATTTCCGTCACTGTTGAGCTGCCACGGCAGCACTTCTACTTCGCCTGACGACAGGTGAAGTAGATATAGTCTTCATCCAAGAGCCCTGGGTTTGTGGAGGCAGGGTTTGCGGACTGAATAGTCATGATTGCAAACTGTTCGTCGCTAAAGATAATATTTTCTTGTTATCTAATTTCAGTGGCGGGGAAATTAGGGAATTGTGCCTGGAGTTAGATGGGAAATCGATCTGGCTCGCCTCCGCCTATTTTTGTGATCCTGGGCCTATTCCGCCAGACAACGTGGCAAAGCTAATCGGGGAAGCCGAAAGGTCTACACACCAATTAGTGCTGTGCTGTGACGTCAATGCACATCATCCTCTCTGGGAAAGTACCAATTTTAACGAAAGAGATGAGTTACTTTTGGAGTTTTTATTTAGTACTAACCCATATATATGTAACAAGGAAAATGAACCGACTTTTGTAACTAGTATTCGTAGGGAGGTTCTTGACATTACCTTTGTAAATTGATTGTTGGAGGGTGTTGGATGACCACTCCTTTTCTGACCATCGATACATTGAATTTTTGATTGAAGAAAAAGACCCGGCGGAAAGTGTCCCCAGAAATCTGAAGAAGACAAATTGGCCTAAGTATAGGAAAACCGCGTAATTCCGAGGACATAGATGGTCTTGTGGATCATATTACGACGGTTTTTAACAAATCTTTAGAAGCTTCTTGCACCTCGGCGAGGCCAAAGGGCAAGAAGGAACCACTATGGTTGTCTAGCGAGCTGCAATAGGGCAGAGACTCGTGCAGGAAACTCTTTAACAAGGCAAAGTCTTCAGGAGCGGACGAGGATTGGTTGGCCTACAAGTTGCAGCTTAGGACCTACAAGAAGAAGATTAGAACGGCAAAATGTGATTCTTGGAAAAAATTCTGTGACAATATAGATGACGTTTCCGAAGCATTCAGGTTGCGAAAGGTTTTGGCTTCTACCCCTCATACATTAGGTTACCTGAAAGATCCATTGGGAGTGTGGACTACCTCTAGTGGGGAACCACTTAGCCTGCTACTGAATACCCATTTTCCGGGAAACTTCTCTACGTCGCTTCAGGCGTCGGAATACTCAGACGATAGTGCGACGGAGAAAATCAACATACCAACGCTGAACTGGGCGATTAGAAGCTTCAAACCTCACAAATCTCCAGGACCTAACGGTATCATTCCATCTGAATTGCTGCACGTGTCTGACTACATTTCCCCTTGGCTATGTAGGCTTTTCACTCGCTGTATCAACTTAGCTTATATTCACCTGAAGTGGAGGGAGACGAAAGTGGTGTACATTCCAAAAGCTCGAAAAAGTTCACACACTGTCTTAAAAGACTTCAGACCAATAAGTCTATCATCGTTCTTATTGAAGACAATGGAGCGTATGATAGATTCTTACTTACGAACAGTTATTGATCCTAAACTGCTGTCGGCGCGACAACACGCTTACACCAAGGAACGGTCAACCGAAACAGCTCTTCACGAACTTTGAGTACCATCGAGAAATCGCTCTCGGTAGGAGAATACACCATGACAGCATTTTTGGATATAGAAGGGGCTTATAATAATGTCACACCGGACTCGATATTAGCGGCACTATCTAGTCTAGGAGTGAACTCCGTGATCATCTCACTGATTGGAAATCTGCTTGCCAACAAGCGGATAACGTCTAAATTGAGAACGACTCTAATATCCCGATTGGGAACAGGGGAACGTCACAAGGCGGCGTTCTGTCACCACTTCTATGGAACTTAGCGCTAAACTCAATGCTAGTTTCGTTGGAGAGACAAGGGTGCAACGTGGTCGCCTATGCTGATGAGGTGGCCATAGCCGTAAATGGGAAGTTTCTATCCACATTGAGAGATATTCTATAGAGGGCTCTCACTATGCTATCTAGCTGGGCAGTGGTTGCGGTCTAGGGGTAAATTCGACCAAAACGAAACTTGTTCTTTTCACGAGGAAGTATAAGATACCTACCTTCGACCCTATTTCTTTTAACGGTACTGAAATCGCCTTCTCTGATGGAGCCATGTAATTTGGCGTATTCCTGGACAGGAAGCTGAACTTCAGACGGAACTTGGAGGAGGCTTTATACTCCTGCAAAAATGTCATTGGTAAGCGGTGGGGCTTCAGCCCGAAAATTGCTTACTGGATCTACACAGCGGTGGTTCACCCAATACTGCTGTACGGGGTGGCCTGCTCTAGAGAAGGCCTCCAATACCAACTTTCGTGAAAGCGTACAGAGAATGGCTTCCATGTGTATCACTTATGCCCTTCGTACTACACCTACGGATGCCTTGAGCATCCTCTTACACCTAATACCGTTGGACATATTAGGAAGGCAGTCGGCAGCCGCATCGGGCATTCGACTAAGAAGCACAATACAATGGCGTGGTCATAATTGTGGCCAAGGAGTGATCCTGACTAACAGAAACTTACCATTGAACGTGGATTACACTACTCCGAGGAGTGTATTCGAACGACATTACAAAACTCTGAAACCGACCAGGGAATCTTAGACAGGGAGGATTACAGGTAGCAGGCGTTCCATAAATTGCTATACTGATGGATCGAAGTTGTGTGGTCAAGTTGGTTTCGGGGTCTATTCAAAGGAGCTTGGACTAAATCTGGCTCGCAGGTTGCCAGACCACTGCAGTGTTTATCAGGCAGAGATACTGGCAATAAAGGAAGTTGCTGACTGGTTGGGTCGGAATATTCTGTCTTCAACCGCAGTCAACATCTACTCTGATAGTCAGGCCGCGATAAAATCCTTGGAATTAATGTTCCTGAAATAAAGAACTACCCTTAGCAGCCGCAAGTCTTTAAATGAGATGGCCAAGCAGTTTGACATCAGACTCGTATGGGTCCCAGGGTGCAGGAATATACCTGGAAACTTTAAAGCTGATGATTTGGCAAGACGGGGCACTACCTTACGGGTTCCAAAGGACTTGGAATGTGTTGGTACACCCCTGCAATCGTGCAAGCTGGAACTTCGGCTTCACACCGCTGGCATCGCCGACAACAGATGGGCTAATGGATAAACGTGCAGGATCACGAGACAAATCTGGCCGGCTCTGAATCATAAGCGCACTAGTGCGCTACTATCACTCCCCCGTAGGGAGATTTCAACAGTAGTTGCTGTTATAACTGGGCACTCCCTCATAGGGAGATATGCTGAACGCCTCAGGGTCTCGTCGAATGACTTCTGTCGCTGCATGGATGTGGAGGAGGTGGAGAGCATAGAACACTTCCTTTGCTATTGCCCGGCGCTCTCCAGAACGAGACTTCGAACATTGGGATCGCCGTTTCTTCACGATCTCTCTGATCTCTCAAATGTGGACATTTAACATATCAGGGGCTTTATCAGGAGCTCAAACTGGTTCTACGGTGGGGACTGAGGGGAACACCTATTCGTCTCGTGGTATCATAATGGACACCAGAGTCTAAATGTGCTTTTCCTTTGGTTTAGCAGCCACTTCAAACCTAACCTAACCTAAGTTAATATCCAAATTTCCAAAAGATTTCGTCTTATATGATGTTTCTATCCACAAACTAAATTTTATATTCGTTTGTCTAGAAGATATCAAATTTAGAATTTTTCCCCTTTTCGGGCGTTTTTCTTCCTAGACGTTAGATTTAGCTATAAATTCATTCTTTTCTGATGCTTACGTATCCGTTGGAGTCTGTATACTAAAATTCATATGTGTAGATTAATATGTTAAAAAAATGCATAAAGGTAAAATTTGTGCCCTTTTTTCCCCTTAACTGGCCGAATTTAATAAAAACTGTATCCTGGACCAACAGATGTTTCCCGGATGGAGTCTGCACATAACATTTCATATTCCTAGCTTCATTTCTTGTCATTTTCCCTTTTTTGTCTGCTTTTACCCCCTGAAGACTCGGTTTTTAAAAAATTTGTATTATTGGCCGATGTTTGTGCGCCTGGTGGAACATATCAAATTTCATATTCCTAAATTACTTTGTAAAGATGATGTTGGCGCTCATCAATGATAGTAGGGTATCCAATTCTATTGATTCATTGGAACACCGTCGGAATGTGGGTCGCGTAGCACTGTTCTATAGATATTACCATGGGAAATGTTCTTCTGAGATTAGCGAACTTATTCCAAGTGCCCCAGTCTCGGTTCGCTCTACCCGCTACTCCAGCAGATCACATCCATTTGTAGTCTATTGTCCAGTTGACCGCACAACGGATTACAGAGAGAATTCCTTTATCAGTCGAACTAGCCGTATTTGGAATAAACTCCCCGTAGAGGTCTTTCCTGACAGCTATAATCTAATAAAATTTAAGTCAAATATCCACAAACACTATTCCCTCTCTCCTCCTTCCCACAACCTATTTTCCTGAAATCAACACAATGCACTGCATTTGTAGGGGGCATCCCCTGAGTGTTGGTTAACAAAAAAAAAGGGGGGCCTTTTTTAGTTTTTGGCCGTTTTTACACCCCTTAACACCCGATTTTCCTAAAGTTTTCCTCTCATCTGATGTTTCTACCTCTAGTGGAATCCACATATTATATTTATTAATATTCTTAGATTCGTTTGTTTAGAAGATACCAATGTACACATTTTGCCCCGTTTTTTCGCCTTAAATGGCCGAATTCCGAAAAAATTAGTTCTGAGCCAACATTTGTTTCCCGGATGGAGTCTACACACCAAATTCCATTTCCTAGATTAATTTGTTACCATTTTCCCCCTTTTTGTTGTTAGTGTAAGAATTTTTAAAAATCCGTTGTTAGTGGATCTTCACGCCAAGAGAGGAACCTACAGTCCCAATTTCAAGCTTCTGGGTCGAATGGTTTGGGTTTGGCGATGATGATCATCCTCGCAACTCTTCTATATACATATATAGATTAAAAATTCTACATTAACAATAAATTCAATACTATAATCTGAAGAAATGACAGGTTTTTATTTCGAAATGAACAGGTATAAGAACAGTTATTGATATACCGTTTTCAGTTTCATTCTAATTATGGGCCAGTTATTGCTTTTAGGGGTAAAGTTTTTTGATTTTTTTTAAAGAAAGTTCGCTTCGTTGCTTCTATAAACGCGCTTATATCTTCCGAGGACAATTGATTTTATACGTTATCACTTGTTGGCCACAACAAATATTTTTAATATCTTATCGAATCAGATAATATTTACACATAGTTTACACCTACTGTATTGCGGTAACTTTATACAACTTTTGCCATTTAATGTGATAAGTATATGAATAAATACCTGCATATATTCCTTTTCATTTTTACACTTTCGCCTTTCGTACAGTATAGAAGAGGTAACAAAAATATATGTAACTCTATTAAAGTTTACTCATTTATTTAATGCCACATTGAATATAATGCTGTTACTACTGTTGTTACTACAACAACAAAAACACTATACTCGCATTACACTCATATAATATGTTGGTAGTCATTGTTCTTTACTACTTCTACTGTCAGAACTAAAACTATTGTACAACTACTTCTGCAGTTGCAATTTACGTACTGGCAACTTATGTTAGAACAATTTCTTCTTCTTCATCTTCTCCAACTATAACATTTTTTTTACAACAAAAGTTTTAATCTGCTTCCAAACGATTAGCATTAAAAAACGTATATTTTCACACATATGTAAAGTTTTAATGATTATCACCTTTTGGCAAAATGCAGGTGAATATAGTGTTGGTGTTCTTGAAGGCTATTGTCTGTGTACGTGTGTGTGTGTGTGTATGAACATGTCTAACATGTAAAAGTACTATAAACACCTTAACATTTTTAAATGTAAAAAGTTGTTGCCAGCAGTAAAAACTATTCTTTTGTATATATCGGTAGGGAGAATGTTTTATACTCCTTTGTTCTAAGATGCTCAATTTAATTATTTTAAAACTATATGCAATAACGTGGTGGAAAAGCTATGATGATTGCTATGTCGAAACAAAGTAAAATTTCAGTATAACCAAAAAACAATAATTGGAATTTTATATTAACTAAAATTGCGAAATTCCAAATAAAAATTAATGCAGTAAACTCCTCATTTGCCACATACCTATTCAGTCCCAATTTAATTTTACTTATATACATTTCGTTTAATATGTTTTCAATTTTCTTTAATTTTTTGGAATTGTTACTTATCAAAAATTTTTTGCTTTTCTTTTCTTCTCTCTCAATTGACAAAAATAAACAAAAAAAATATGCTAAAAATAAATACCGTGTTTACATCGTCTTAGATTAGTATACTGTTTGCTCTTCAAATCCTTTGGGAATATTGTTAAGAAAACAGAGTATAGTTATATTTCTTAATTTTATATAATGAGTTTGTTCTGATGTTTATAACTACCAAAAATATTTGACCCGTCTCTCGTTATACCGATTAACTTAGAAGCATTTTCTGAGTCAATGTAGCAACGTCTGTCCGTAGCACTGTGGACTATATTTTGAGAAGGCAGCCAAAAATCACTTATTTTGTGGTTACAGATTTTAAAGTTAAATTATTAATTTGAAAGTAATTACCAGTAAACCCCGGGTGCCAAAAAATTCCGACTCTATTTCAACTATATCACAGCGAACAGGGTCTTCGAATATGGACTTTCTCACTATTTTGCTAAAATTAAAAATTTCTTTGTAAATATTAATTTTTAAATGACTGTAACTTTTTAGTTTTACAACATTTTAAAGCAAAATAAATTTTGTAAATTTTGTATAATTTTCTAAGTTATTACGTAAGAAATATAAAGTCACTGATTCGTTTAGAAATTTAAAAAAAAATATAAGAGGTCAAAATATCCTGAAAATCTCTTACTTATTGGAGCATAAATCCTGCCCAACAAAAGCCATCAAAACAAAAATCTCTCACTCTTCTGTAGTCCAAATTATCTCCTACACCCCCATACCCCATTGTATACCCACCAGTTTCCGCCCATGTGCACCCGAACATTTTGTGCTAAATTTATGAATACAAAAGTTTTCCACTATGTGGTTAGGGTATAATGAGTTTGCCCTGATGTTTGTAACTACCAAAAATATTTTTGACCTATCTTTTGTTATACGGATTGACTCAGAATCACATTCTGAGTCGATTTAACGAAGTCCGCCCGTCCGCCTGTGTGTTGTGAATACAAAAGTTGGTCGAACCGGTGTATTTTTTTTGTGAGTTTATTTGTTTTTTATACTGACACAAAAAGGAAACGGTAGAGATGACGCGAGTTGTTATATACTTATAAAATGGGTTGAGACATAATGCGCTTAATTGTTTAATTATATGAATGGGTAAAATCTTTTTCACTTTGACAAGTACATTTAAAGAGGTATTTTTCAAAAACATTAATAGTCGGAAATTGAGATATATAGTTTAAATACCTGACAAAATGGGAAAGAACTTAAATAACAGATAAGTGGTAAAAAAACTATTGCGACACACCCTTTTAAGATATGAACAATTATGATTCACCTTTTGAAAGGAATTAGGATCTGGGTTTTTCATGCTTCAAAAAGTGGTAATAAAAGATAAAAAATTGCAAGAAAGAATATTTATAATAACGTCTCCACAATTATTATTCATTACAGTTTCAACAATGGCTAAGTACTGTTATAGAGATCTCGCTGATATTTATTTTCAACAAAAAGATATAATTTTGCACACACTGAGCAAAAATTCCTTTAAGGGGGAACATTACATTCGCGGCAGAGAAAACAGATCTTTTTCAAAAATTAATAACTCAGTCAAAAATAAACATTTTTCCAAAATTTTTTTTATTATTGTAGAGAATTGGCAGAGAAAAAACGGGGCTTCGTGGTTGCAGGGATGGGAGTCGCAAAAATTCTCCGATCTGGAAAAAAATGACTTTCTTAATTCTTAACAAAATTGGTTATCGTATGACACGAGTTTTTTTTAATTTTTGGTGAAGTTCCAAATTTAAAAGTGTTTTTTTTTTCGAAAAAATATTGATTTTAAAAATTCATAAAAACTCGAAAAAAAAAATTTAAAAAAAGCTCGTGTCATACGATAGCGAATCAAGTTTTAAAAAAAAAAAAAAAAAATTCGTCAAAAAATGAACCCGCTAGTGCCGCAACCAGTACGAAAAACATGGGTTCGGGATAAACGCGTTCAAAGTTTGTGAACAAAGAAAAAAAAGGTTACCTTCAATCTGCCATGCCTGCTCCATACTGTATGCCTATATGAGGTATAAAGATGCCTTTTTTTCAAGAAATTCAAAAACACAAAAAAACACAAAAAAACCCACCCTTCAAGTAGGTACGAAATAACAACCACCAAAAGTCAGGTAGCAAGTAAAACCAGCTGCCGTACGTAGGTAGCGCGAAAATTAAAAATACACTCTCACTAATCCGGCTGTGACTTTTGAACCCGTAGGACTCTTTCCATGAAATTTTTTTTCTTAGATTCTTAAGAATATTTACTAAAATACATAAAAGGTCGGTATCAAAAAACGGCCAATGTCATGTCCCCCCTTAAGAATTGTAACCTGCAAGAAATTGAAATACAAAAAGAAAAAATTACAACTTTTGCATCAAATTTGAAAAAACGGTACATTGGATGTTCTCATAGCAAGGCAAAGATGTTCAAACATCTCCAAGACTAGTTATTAAAGGAATTTATTTTTAGAGTTCATCTACTACAGCCAACGAAAGTGGAAAAAGGTTCAAGCAGCAAAACCAATTGATGGATAAAGTGAAAGATTTCGAAGGCGCAAGCTGGAGAATATCAGTGAAGAAATTTCTCAAAGAATTATTAAGGATTCATTTTTGCGCCAAAATCAACCAACACGAAATAAGCGAAATAAAATTGAAATCATTGAAAAAATAGTAGAAGCGAGCCCAACGCGCACAAAGAGGATTTTGAAAAGCATTCCTACGCCAATTGAAGATAAGAACTTTACCCGAGAAGAAGCGTTCGCACTATTTTTGGATTTGAAGTTGACCAAAAATTTATTTTATTTTATTTTATTTTATTTATTATAGTATCCTATACAACAAGACATAAATCTTATAATTAAAGTACAGGATTAGTAACAAGTAAAAAAGCATTATGGAAATTTTACATTGCTTAAAGTAAAATTAAAGAATAATACAATAAATTATTAAAGAAAAACATTGAGTAATAGATGATATGGATATCAACATAGGAGAATCAAAAAATGAGAATAAAATTTTACATTTAACATTGAACATTAAATAATTCAATTCAAAACCTTTTTATATAATATAATTAATAAGATTACAATAGCATAGACAAATAATATAATAATATCAAAAATCAAAATTAAAAGTTTTTATGAGTAGTACAGAAAGAGTTCTCTTTTAAAATGCAGAGCGTTGCTTATAAATTTAATGGTCGAAGGTAGTGTGTTCCAAAGACGGACTGAATTAACATAGAATTGCCAGTCAGATATTAAACTTCGATGTCTTATATGTATAATGTCATTAGATCTACTAGAACGTGTAAATTGGATTCTTTCGAAGAGGTATGGTGATTCATGAGTGTATACGATTTTGTGTAAGAGGATCAAAGTTCTTATTTTCAAGAGATTAGTAATTGTAACTCCATAGAGCTTTTTAGAGTACTGAGAGATGTGGTCATATTTCCTCAAATTAAAAACATATCTCAGTATAGCGTTGTAAGTAGATATAAGTTTTGTCAGACTCCTTGAGTCACAACTAGCATATATTTCGCAACCATATAGTAATGTAGGTATTAAATAAGATTTTGCAAGTAGAATTCTAATATTAGGTGGTGTAAAAAATTGAGTATTCCAAAGAGATCGTAACTTTGCAAATGTTTTTCCTGCAGCAGCATTTATGTGGTCAGACCATGTAAGTGTACAATTAAAAGTGATACCAAGATTTTTGGCCGTAGATACAATTTCAATTTTATTGTTATCAATCATTATTAATGGTTCAA
The DNA here is from genome assembly GCA_963682025.1 of Cordilura impudica. NCBI lineage: Eukaryota > Metazoa > Arthropoda > Insecta > Diptera > Scathophagidae > Cordilura > Cordilura impudica. Next base: position 264,593,387 of record OY821517.1, on the reverse strand, counting down.
CGGACAACTTTAAATTTTTCTTGGCAATTACCAAACACTTAGACTTCTTGGGATTTATACATAATCCATTCGAATTTGCCCATTCATGAACATGTTTTAGATCGGAATTTAGTTTCTCAACACAGTTATTTATATTAGTTGAGTCACCACTTATATAAAGTTGTACATCATCTGCGTACATGTGTACATTACAGTATTGTAGTTTTTGTTCCAAATCATTTATATAGAGTGTAAAAAGTAGTGGCCCAAGTATTGACCCTTGTGGCACGCCTTTCAAAACAGGTAACGAGCGAGATATTTTATTATTTACACAAAGAGATTGACTTCGGCCTGATAAGTACGATGAAATTAAACGTGTTGATAAAGTTGAGAAATTATACATTTTGAGTAGCTTTAAGCAGAGAACTTCATGGTCCACAGTGTCAAATGCCTTGGAATGGTCTAGAAGAACAAGGAATGAAATATTTCCATCATCAAGTTTGCTACGGATTTCTTCAGAAACATCAATAAGGGCAGTTATGCAGCTGTGACTGCGTCGAAATCCAGATTGTCTTTTTGAAAACAACCCTTTATCATTAACGTACTTAACAATTTGTTGATGGAGTAATCGTTCAAACACTTTAGATAAGTAAGGCAATATAGCAATTGGGCGATTTTCATTGTTTGATTTTGGGGTGGGTATAATTTTAGCATATTTCCAGTTCTTGGGATAAACATTCTTCGTGATGATATTATTAAAAATATATGTGATATAAGGTATAATTAGCGGGATTATAATCTTCAAAAATTTCGGATGGATGTTGTCAAACCCAACAGCATTTGACTTTATAGCAAGGCAACTCGATATAACATCCGATTCAATTACGCAATTAAAGGAGAAACTATTACCAGGAATAGTAGGCCGTTGTTCATAATAACTAATATTCGATGGAACATTAGGGAGAGTTGTAAACGACTCATTGATTTCATCTACGTCTATTGCAGCAGCACTCACAAATGGTGATTTACCAACACCAATTTCGCGTATAGTTTTCCAAGTGTTTTTTGATCCAATAGCTGATGAAAAACAACGAGAATAATATTCAGATTTTGCACTTTTGATCATCCTATTAACTTCTTTTCTAGTATTGCAGTACTCAGTTTGGAATTCTGTAGTTTTGAAAGTTTTCCAACATTTATACTTCAAATCTCTACGAGCGATCGCTGATTTGATTCCTGCATTGAACCATGGTTTTTTCCTAGCATTGTGTTTAACTGTTTTGACTGGAACAGATGCATTAAAAACATTTGACAAGTTGTATTCTACGAAATTCAGTTGATCTTCAACCAAAGGCATATAATATATAGAGTTCCAATCAATATTGGATAGCTCAAAGGACATCAGAACATAATTCATATTCTTAAAATCATAGAAAGTAGTTTCATCACATACATACTGCAACTGAAAATTAAAGGTTAGGAATATCAAATCATGTTTAGAGAAACAAGGTACTGATAACTGGTCATATAAAAGAACTTTTTTCATATCACTGACAAAGAATAAATCCAATAATGTACTAGAGGTGGAAGTGAAATGTGTTGGCACTGTACAATTTGTTGGGATTAAACCAATTGATTTCATATCATTGTTAAGATGGCTTTCAACTATCAAATTAGAGTTAAAATCTCCACATATTATTACATCATCATATTCCAAAGCTAGCGTTTTCATTTTTTCCAGAAAAAAAACTGTATCGTCTCTTTTATTCGGCCTGTATACAGATCCAACGAGTAATTTCCGACCACCAGCTAATATCTCGATGAATACATATTCAATTTTGTTACATGAATTATTAGCAGAAACATCAACTGGTTTTGAAATACAGCACAGTTTACAAATAATAGATTTCCTGACATAAATAGCCACACCACCACCAGGAGTTTCTCTATCACAACGAAAAATTTTGTAATCTTTTAAATCAATTATACCATCAACAACAGACTCATTGAACCACGTCTCAGACACGCATACAACGTCTACACCAGAGCGTTCAAAAATGTAACGAAACTCATCAATCTTGGACCTTAAACTCTGAGCATTAATATGACACAATTTAATACCTGATTTTTGTTTACACAGTATTCGTATCATATCAGAAGTAACATCTTTGGAACTGAGAGCTACACTATCCATATGAGATGTCATGATTAAAAAAGATATTAATATAAGCAACGCAAGCAAAACAAAATTTATCAAATTTAAATTTAAATAAGAAAATTACATAACAATATAATGACTTATGTTCAAAGAAGGAATAATATTTGGGAAAAATAGTAAGAATATGTATTAAAAAACAGCTTAGACGTGAGTGAAGTGAAGTTATTGTTGACATATTTAAAAAGCTATTAGTAGTTGTTACGAGATTGGTTCGCATCAGGTTGGTGTGCATCAGGAAAAAAATTGAGCAGGTCATCCATACTATCAATACGCACTGGATCTTCATCCATATTAAATTTTATGTAAATTAAACCGCGCATCGTAAAAACAGATTTTAATCGTTTGGCTTTTTTAAGGCCCACTGCAGACTGAAGAATTTTGAAGTTCGATGTGGTCAAATTTTCATTTATGTAAAATGGAAGATCACAGTTTTCTCCTATATGTCTTAACAACAAAGGCGTTTTATTACGTTTTCGAAAATTTGCGGTGGATTTAAGAATAAAATTTTTATCATACGGAGAAAATAATTTGACCATTATGACAGCATTCGGTGAATTATCTTTATGTTTATTGTTATTATTTTGCAGGCGGTAAATTGATTTAACGGCTGGTGTGTTAACATTTAGAGTGTTGCATATAGTTGAAAATACCCCATACAAATCTTCATCTCTACGATACGGTATACCATTTATTCGAAGATCGGACGCTATCAAAGAATTTTCTTGCCGCTGAATTTGCATTTTCAGTTTAGAGACTTCATCTTTTAAGCTTACAATATCATCCGCAACAGTTTCTAACTTAGTTACGCGTTGAGTTATATTTAAAATGTCTATTTTCAGTAAATCAAATCGTTTATCGAATTCTTTTAACATACGAGCTTCACTTTCCTGAATCAGTGTTTTCATTTCATCTATTATTTTTTCAAATCTTCTGTCAACCAGATTAAGCAATTTAAAGGGTGAATCATAGGTCGACAACCGCGGTGTTTTCGATAAATTTTCAAGAAGAGAGTTTTGTAAAATAGAATTCTGTAAAGTCTCTCTTCCTCTTTTCGGTGCTGCAGTTAACAGTTCAATATTACTCTTATCAAATGACTGAGCAGTAGACTTATTTACATTTGAATTCATAGCTTCACTCGCACTCATGTTTTGTGTTATCTTATTACTTTGTTTTTTTAATTTTCTACCGCGTTTTGTTTTTGTGTACATTGATGGTAAGTATTCTGTTTTATGCTGTTGTTGTTACTGTGAAATTTTAGTAGTTTGGTTTTTGTTTTCTTTTTAACACATTATTGCATCAATACTGTTGTTTTTATTGTTTGTTTAGAGAGATTATTTGAAATTTTGGTGTTTGAGTTTTGTTTTTGAATTTTCGTGTTTTGTTTTTTGCTATGTTCTTAATTTTAATTATAAGTTATATGGCAAAAATTTATGTTTTTAATTTTGATTTATAAAAATAGTTTTATCTTTGTTTTTAATGATCCTTAAAAAAATTTATGTTTTTATTTTTGATTTATAAAAATAGTTTTAACTTTGTTTTTAATGATCTGTGCAAATTAAAAGAATTTAAGGAGCTTTTAGTAAACACAACCGACTCTGCCGACACTCTCTCAACTATCAATATAAGGAATTTCGGAATCGAGACCCAATAACTACTCTACCACATGATGAATCTAATGTAACAAAAACACCAAGGTTATCAAATCAAGACTCTCATTTTAAGTATATACAAATACTAGATAAACGATTGGCCAAACAAACCGATCTAATAATGAGACTTTTGAAAAAGTTTGAAACTCGTATGCATGCCGAGTTTGATGAGAGGATGGTCGAATTTGATAAAAAAAAAAAAAAAATGGAAGATATGAAGAAAGAAGTAATCGAAATAAAAAAAGCAGCAATTAATGAAATGAAGAGGGAAGTACATCAGGTGGAAGTCTGAGTGGACAATCTTGAGGCAGTTGCGAAGCACGTCATAGAGATGAAAACTGAGATAAAATCATTGAAAACTCAACTACAACATCAGGAAAACTCTGCCATTGCTGCAGATCTTCGAATTAATGGCATTCCGTTTTCTGAAAATGAAAATCTCCTAAACATGTTTCATAAAATCTGCACTACCATTAATTTATCCACTCCTGCCATAAAATCAATTTTCCGTCTACAAAATGAATACAATAAATATAAAAAAAAAGCTCTCAGGAGTCTGTTATTATTGTTAAAATAATGTCTCCATACGATAAAAACTTTTTCTTAAAATCATTGGGGCAGTTCCTTAAGTCTAACAAGAACATTTCGTTTCGACTAAAGGATATCAGTTGTGAGCAAACAAATGATCAATACATTTCAGACATAAAATTTTTTATAAATGAAAATCTCACAGCCACAAACTAGCGCATACTTAAAGAAGGGATTAAATTCAGAAAGGATAAGTTAATTTATGCTGCTTTTTCAATGCGTGGTCTCATCTATATTAAATTATCAGTTGCTGATCAACCTATACGCATTGATGATGTATCCGACTTTAACCGCTTATTTCGTCCTGAAGCTAACGATGGAAATAAATGTAAATGTAACCGTATTTATTGACCTTTATATTATTAAAACTTCTCTAAAATTCTATTAATTTCTTACCATTATATTAATGAATATCATAACAATACTAAATATTTTATTTGAAATCACCGCTATGAGCGTTGCTGTTAGGGTCTTTAATGATTATGAGTATGACTTCATTACTTAATGATGAATTTAGTTCCAAAGACGTAATTGCAAACATGGTTAGAGTTCTTACTAAACAAAGAAATGGTCTAAAAATTTTCCGCATTAATTCGCAAAGTCTCAACAACAAAATAGATGAATTTAGACTAGTTTTTGAAGGCTTTGGTGCCAATATAATAACAGTAGCTGAAACATGGTTTAAATCATCAAGAACACATAATTTTGTATCCCTTAACGGGTATAACATTTATAGAGCTGATAGAGAAGGAAAAGCTGGTGGAGTTCCAATCTATGTTAAAAGTGTTTTGAGTTGCAAAGTTAAATGCAAGTCTGATGTTGAAGGCAATATTGGTAATAGTAGATCTGAAGACATAAGTCTTATTGAATTCATTTTTCTTGAGCTGTCCAACTTAAACAGAAAGATTCTTATTGGCAGTGTGTACAGGCCTAATTGTAATGTAAACATTACTAAATTTATGAAAACCTTGGAAAGCTTAACAATGGCGTATGATGATATTGTGATTGCAGGTGATTTTAATTCAAATGTGCTAATTGACTCTAGTCTTACCAACAGCATGAAATTTATTGGACTCACTGCTACCAATATGTACATGCCCACACATTTTACATCAACAAGCAGTGCATTGATTGATCTATTTTTTATTTCTCACGAATCAAATCTCTTTTTGTATGATCAAATATCAGCTCCCTGCTTTTCTAAGCATCATCTTATCTTTATGGTGTATGATTTTAAAATACAAATTCCAAACCAAACATTTACATTTCGTTATTTCAAGAATATTGAATATATAACTTTGCATGATGAATATAGGAAAACTAGATGTAACCCGGTGTGCTTCGCTACACCCTCCCCCTCCCCCCCCCCACGAATCGTTATGAGAGGGCACATTTATTATTAAGTTTGTGTAGAGGTGCCACGCGCATTTGTCCAACCCCGACCATTTTTTGGTCTGACTATTCACGTTAATAATAGATGACCTGAGACAAATTTGCAAAGCTTTCTCTATCATATTAATATATATGATATTTAAAATTTACTTTGTATGTAAATTACAGCCTGTAGCACTCCCATATCTGCTGTACGACCCTGTGAAAATTTAAGTAAGGTCAGATGAGTAGCTACGGAGATTACCGCCTACAAACAAACAAACACATATTACCTCTTTATTATGTTAGTATAGATTATCAGCACAGATTTTTTTATTCGAATACTTGCTGATATACAATGTTTTTTTGGTTTTTTCATTCGGTACAACAATTATCAGATTTTTCGGCGTTCCTACCCTGGACCAAGGTACATGTAGCTGCCCATGAAAAGAAGATGGATTATCTGGCAACACTTAACTATTGGCCTTGAACTTAGAATACCATTTGGCAATTTTTCTTATTAGCGATTTTTGATTTTGCCCATTTTTGATTTTGAAGATTTTTTTGGGCGATTCTTATTTTCCGCAATTTTCGGTTTTGGCGAATTTTTGATTTTGGAGATATATTTTCCACGACAAATCATATTGATAACTAATGTACTTGTCAAAAGACTATTGCTTTCGTAGTACTTCATAGTATTTATATAGGAGGTGCCACGCCCACTAATCCCATTCCGACCAATTTTTATTGGACTACTCACATTAATATCTGATGGACTCGTGCAAAATATCGAATCTTTCCCTTTTATAGAACACCAGTTATATGATATTAGATATCTACTTTGCATGGGCGGTGCTACGCCCACTGCTACGATCACGCCCATTTTTTGTTCGACAGATCATACAAAGAACCTATGGGCTCATGCAAAGCCACAAAGCCCTCTCTTTGACAGTACTCCAGATATATGATATTAAATAGTTACTTTGCATGGGGAGTGCCACGCCCATTGGTGTGAACCCAACAATTTTTTGTCCCACTACTCATACTAAGATTTGATGGTCTCGTGCAAAGTGTCAAAGCTTCCATTTTTAGTACACCAATCATATGATATCACATATTAACTTTGTACGGGCGGTGCCACGCCCACTGCTCCGATCACGCCCATTTTTTGTCTAATTAATCACACGAATAACTTATGAGCTCACACAAAGTCCCAAGACTCTCACTATTACAGTACTCCAGATATATGACATTTTATATTTAATTTGTGTGGCAGGCGGCACGCCTATTGGTCCGATACTGCCCATTTTTTGTCCGACAACACACATTAATAATAGGTGACATCAGACAAATTTGAAAAGCTCTCTCTGTCACAGTACTCGTGATATATAATATTGAACTATTATTTGTATGTGAGGCCACGCCCACTTAGCCGATCGCGCACATATCCGGCGTAGCTACTAATATTAACAATAGGTGCCCTCACACAAATTTTCAAAGCTCTCCCTTTCATAGTACTCAAGATATGTATATGATATTAAAAATTTACTTTGTGTGGGAGGTGCCACGCCCACAAAAATATTTAAAAAAATTATAGCCTATAGGACTTCCCATATCCGCAGTAAGACTGTGAAAATTTCAGGAAGATCAGATGAGTAGTTACGGAGATTACCTTTAGAGTCGATAGCCGACGAATGTTGTTCAAAAATCTAAGGGTGCTCCGATACAATTTCGTATAAAAAACTAAAAATAGTGAAAAGTGTTTATACGTAACAGAACATTGAATATTGAATGTATAAGCTATGTCTACACATTTTTGATTGCTTGTTGTTTTTGTTTTTTTTGTACATGTAAACAACATCAAGCAAAAAAATGTTTAGCCATCGCTAATAAACCAACAAACGAAAATGTAATTTAATAATTGCTTTGATTAAAAAAGAAGCACGAAACTATTAAAAATTTTTGTAATTACCTTGTAATTATCTTAGTAATCTGACATATAGCTTTATTCGTCTCTTAGTTTTAAAAACCGTGTATAGGACACGGGCGGTATCAAAGATTTGGCACAGCCGAATTTAACCCTTACCTGTTTTTGGTTGGTATTTTACTATCAAACACAATAAAGAGAGGCCAAATACGTTAAGGCTGTCATGTTGCCTCATTAGATATCCCAACTAAAAGAGACAAAATTCATAACAACTACAACAGCAATATCAACGACATTAAAAATTGGGTCTATTTAATATGTTGCTATGTAGACCAACCTCTAATATGATTTAGAGATTAGATACGATTAAACGGACAATTAAAAGTCAAATTTGTATGTATGTATACGCTTTGCGTTAGGTAAAAATAAGAAATATTTGTTTTAAAATTAAACTCCAAACATGTTGTAGTGGATAAATTAATAAAATCTCTGCTCGAACAACCTAATTATTTTGAAAGAATATTTACTTTATGTTGCCGGTTCACATCGCTTTTTTTAAAGAACAACATTATAGGAAATTTGCCGATCATTTGTCAACGTATTCCATTTGAAATTAAAAAAAAAAATTTAAATGTTAGTTACGATGTTAATATTTTCTTAAATGAAACGTGCTATAATTTGTAATGTAAGATTTTGTCAAACAAACTATTGCATTAATAGCATTTAATAAGCATTTACAATCAAAATACCCAGCCGGAAAAATTTGAAAATAAATAGAAAGCATTATATGCAAAAACTATTAGACTTTCTATTCAAAAAATCTAGGCTGAAAAGGTATATGATAACAGAATTTATTGACATATATCTTAGAGGCACTATTTTTAATGAAATAAGTAAATGATATATTCGGAAACACAATGCTATCAACCGGTTGGCTATTTAAATTTTTTTTTTTTAAGTACTTATTTTAAAACTAGTGGATTGTGTGGCGCCTAGGCGCCCGTTTATTTTGACTTTAACAAACAAATTTTTTTTCCCATTTCAAAATTTTCCTATATTTTATATATTTAAAAAAAATTAATTTTAATGTTTTTAAAATTTAAAAAAAAAAAATCGGAAAACAGTTGTAAAAAATACAAACCAAAAACTTCGATTTTCAAATGAAGTTTTGTAAAAGATCCTTTTATGTATATTTTTGCATAAGTTTGCCAGTAGCCAACCTTTGCTTTATATTTTCTGCTTCTATACATAAAAGTTTTTAATATTATATGATTTTGAAAAGATATTTTATTTTGATAGAAACTCGGTAATTTTAGTCTTAATAATTTAATAATTTAATTTATGTATTATAACTTTTTAAAATGCATCAAAATAAGTAAACTTATTCAACTAAAAAAAGTTTTTAAACCTTTCTGTAACGAACTAATTTGGCTGGTCCCGCCGAGTTCGTTATAACCGAACTCCATTTTATTGTAGAAAAAATATAATAGCATACAAAAAAAATGTTTTAGAGCAAGGTTCCTAAAAGTTTCTTGGGGGGGGGGGGGGTTTTAAAGGTTTTAAAAGTTAATAATAATATTTAATTGCATAATTCTTTTTTGAAGACATGAATACACGTTATAGCATAACATTTAAAGAATCTTTGAAAAAATTTTCAACTAAAAATTTTAATAAATAAGTCCATGACAGCCAATATCCGGAGGCATTGTTGTTTTGCGGTGAACATCATAACTCATTACCGGACCATGTGAAAAAAAAAATTGAAATGCGTTTAAAAGGTGACATGTTTCCTGAAGTAGTGACCAATAGTTTTTCAATTTTTTTTTTGCAGCATTTTGAAGTGAAAAACGATTTTTGCTATACAATTTCGGGAATTTGTTGTTAAAAAATGGGGAAGAAAATGGAATTTAAAAAAAACTTCGTGGTTACCTGATGATTTTTGTGTAGATATAGTGTCTAAAATTTCAAACGAATCGGTCAAGATCATCTTCACGGACTTCGAACATTTATTTGCGGGAAAATCGGTTTAAAGTTTTTTAAAAACTGATTTGCATACTATATACCGTATGAGGCCGGTCGCTGCAAACGCTGTATCTTTTTAAGTTTTGCTCTGATTTACTTAAAATTTTGACACAACACTCTCGACATGTTGTGCATTCAGGAAGAGAAATGCAAAGATAGGTTTTAAAACCTACCATACCACCCCTTAAGGAAATGCAAACACCAGTACACCAATGTACACAAAAAAGAAAAAAATATTTCATATTTCATCATACATGTAAACTGAAAAAAAAGAGAACTGTATTTTTTGCAAAGTTATCTATAAATCCAAAAAAGAAAAAATAAAAATGCGCGCGTATTAGTTTTACTTAAAAAAAAAAAAATCGCTTTTAATTCTTCCATGATAATTTCAATAAATTATTCAAATTAAAATCTTAAATATACCTTTTACGTAATTTATGTTTATCCAAATTTTTTTAAAAGCATATTATGCAAAAATTAATATTATGAGTGAAAAAAAAAATTATTTTCCCACCTCTCTTCTAAAATTACAATGTAATTTAATTATGCAAAGTTACAATAATTTAAATTTTAAACTTAATATTGCACTATTTTTTCAATGGCTTTTCAATACAGAGCTATAAACGAAATCATACGTTGGACAACAACAAAATCTACATTGAAGATCTCTTTTTTCTCAAATATTTTAAAAAAAAGCATGATCTTTGGTAAGAGCTGGCCATCAATGAACTGAGCGAAAGTACTCTTAACAATACAAAACACTTTTGAGATGAAAAACAAAACAAACAAACGAATAAGTTTAGTAAGTGTTGCCAATTTTGACAACTTATTGTAATTTCGACGATTTTGCAATTTTGCCAATTTTGACAACTTATTGTAATTTCGACGATTTTTCAATTTGTTAAAATGATTTGTTAAATTTGTAAAAATGATGATTGAAGATTTAAAATTATCAGTAGTATAAAAATTACGATTTCAAGGGTTACCAATTAATGGGTTGTTTATCGAAAATTGATAGTTTTTGTTCAGTGTAAATGGAAGTTACAAAGTATGTATAGATTTAATTCTGGGTCAAGTCGTTTCAAAACGGAAATACCTTGAATAGCATCTCTATTTAAGATTTGAGTTTCAATTACGGCGATACTTTAAATCTATATTATATATTTCAGCTTTCGACACATGTCAATAAAATTATTTAGTTGATTGGTGTGTTAAATTTTTTTCGTTGAAATTTCACCACTAATACATTAGAAATAATCAATGCTGTAATAATATTCGTATTATGAATGATATAAATAAATTTGATTGTTTCCTTTTGTAATATTTTGTAGAGTTTTATTTGTATTTTTTTGACAATTTCTTGTTTTAAAAATGACGATTTTGGCGATTTAGTTTCCAAAATTGTCGATTTTCAGAAGATTTTATTAGCAGCACTGGTTGGTAACATAGAAGAGAGAAAATTGTGTGTGTGAGAAAGATTAAATTTTGTTTGTGTATTTCGCATAGCTTTGTAGGGAGTGCTATGTGTATTATTTCAGCGTTACAGAATCAGTCAGTCAGTCAGTGAGTCAGGGATCAGCGTAAATATATATAAGAAGATTGACTGGAATTGTATTTACTACATGGTATCGGTTGATGAACAATTGAATTTCCTGGAGCACCATCTAACAAACTTATTTAATCTAAGTGTTCCTTTGAAAACGGAGATAATCAACGTTAGGCAAAACCACGGTACACACCGGTGGAAAAGCTATAAAACTACAGAGTTACATGAAAATTATCGTTTAGCTAGGAGAGTAGTAATCAAAATAAATAAAAGATGCTAAATCTAACTATTACGTCGAAAAATTCAACAACATTATAGACACAAAAAAAAGTTGAAATCAATACAAGAGATTGGAATTGGTAAATACAAAAATAACAATAATATTATTAATGAAAGGCCGGACGAATTAAACAAGAAATTTATCAATGTAAATATGCAGGAAGCGGATGATTTCCACGTGAATTCTCTCCCAACACGCCTTTTTTCTTTTAACTGTCTCACACAGAACGATGTCTATAAAAGTTGCATATAGCGGCTTAGAGCCGTCAACTAGTAGAAAAACAGATATTGATGTATGGAAAAATTAAATTCATTCTTCAACAAAAAGGAAACCAAAGATGTCATAAGTGAAGAAGTTAAAAAAACAGAAGATCAAATTAAAGAACTTCAGCCAGTAATATTTGAATTTGATGACCAAGATATTGAAGTAAACTTCTCAAAATGCTTGATGGAAAGGTTGCACAAGCTTTAACCGAAACAAAGTCATCTACAAGCTACATTATATACCAAAAGACATCGAGCCAATAAGGCGAACCCCCACCACAAGACATCAGTTTTAAGGAAGCCTACGGATTTTTAATGTCCCCTCTTCATGTTATAATATGTTTTATGGAGCATATTCTAAAATTGGGTTATAATTTGGAATTTGGTTCGCTACGCCAGACAGTGAGAAAAACAAAGTAAATGTAGAAAACGAAAGCAAAAAAACAAGTAAGAAAATTATAGTCGGTCTAGGCCGACTATACGATACCCTATACCATGGTTTAGTGACCCCATAATAAACCAAATTTGAGTGGCATTGTTATTAATATTTTTGACTGCAGATATGAAAAAGTTCATATCGGGTGCTATATTTATATGGGGACTAGGTCGAAAAATAGACCGATCCTGACCATATTTGGTAAAGTCACTTATGTTTTGAAAAATTGTACACACACCAAATTTGAGAAAAATCAGTGAAATATTTTTGTTTTTTGATAGATTTAAATCAAAATCGGGAAGCAGCTTTATATGGGGGCTATGAAAAAGAATTGCCGTATGGGGTTAGTTTTTGGACAACTAATAAACGGATGTAATAGACGCACACAAACCCAATTTGACCGAGATCTATATGGTAATTTGGATCTTATGGCAATTTATGTCGATTTCATAGGGCTCATTTGTATGGGGACTAGGTCTATGCATGGAACGAACTTCACCAATTTCAATAGCGTTCATCCTATGTCCTATAAAAGCGTATATGCCAAATTTCGTTAAAATATATTCATATTTGCGACCTGTAGTTTGATTACAAGGTTTACATAGACACACTGACGGACATCCCTAAATCGACTAAATCAGAAAGTGATTCGGAGTCGATCGGTATAATGAAAGATGGGTCTAGGTCAGATATTTTTAATAGTTACAAACAGCAGCACAAAGTCATTATACCCAAACCACATAGTGGTATAGGGTATAAAAACAAATTTCAAGAAAAATATCTACAGCTAGGCCTAATTTTGTGTCTGAAACAAAGTTGTAGATATTGAATAGGAGGAAAAAAAAGCTGAACAATTCTACCCGAAAAATGCCACCAGTGCCACAAAAATCACAAAAATGCTCATTTTCCCACCATTTTTTTTCCCCATTTTCACCTTTTTTTTTTTTCCTAAAGAACTAGAATATCTCTTTTGTGTCAGAAACAAAGTTATAGGTATTGAATAGGAGAAAAAAAACTGGAAGAAACCTACCTCAAAAAAGAGCATTCAGTGCCTTAAAAATCGCAAAAATTCCCGTGCTCGCGAACACAGTTAAAATATCGCAATGATGTAAAATATATATTTTGGCGATTAAAATAAGTTGACGACAACTGCGCGACAGCACGGGTGAAGCTGCAATACACGCGGAAATGGCGCGCGGAAGTGGGCGCGACAGCTCTCGGAACACAGCTCAGATAAAATATTGGAATAATCTGAAAAATATATTTTGGCGATTAAAATATGCTGACGATAACTGACAGCACTCGCTCGCGGAACATAAAATAAGATAAATTTTATCTATGCATGTGCAATAATTACTATCCATATACTATAAGCAATTTCTTCAAGCAACATTGCTGCACAATTTTAAACTTCGCATTCATTTTCTATTTTAAAAACTTCTAAAAATTTGGCGTCTCTGCTCAATGATGATCACTTAATGAATGCAGTAATTTAATTTTTAAAAGTTTTGATTCCTTTAATTTGCAAACGATTCCATTATATTTTATGTTTACAAAATAAATAAATTTAAAAAAAAAAAAATTTCGCAGCTTATTTTTGACGCATTTTTGCTTTAGCGTCTTAATAAAAATCACAAAATTTTAAAATGAAATAAAAAATGAATTTGTTCCCCCAAAAAAATTAAGCATGGGGAATTTTTTCACCATGAACAAATTCCTCAATCCCATACAAATTTTTGTGGAGAAAGTTAATTTTTTTGAGGATTGGTTCATTGGAGACTAAGTATTCAGCGCCTGATAAGCATAGTGAACCATTTTTCAAGTCAAAGGCCTTTGGATCCCGAGCAGGACCGGGTAAAAACAGCTAGTATTTAAATATTATTTACCTAAAATTAAAGCATTCATTTAATAAAATGATATTTTTTTAATGCAAGGATCTCATTAAGTCAATAAAAATTTAAAAAAAATATATATAAAATTTTTCGAAAACATAAATTTGATATACGACATATTTCATATTTACCATTAGATTTTGAAAAAATTTCACATACTTTTTGTAGTTGCTTTTAATTTTGAAACGCGTTGCAATTTCTTTGAAACATAATGTCACATCTTCTAATGCCCAAAAAATATTGTGAGCAACATTTCGTTGCTCTACGATAATGCGTTAGATTTATGGCCGCTCGTTATATTTATTAAGTCACCACACTTCGCGATGCATCGCGATGCGTATCTGCGTGACGTATGAGTTTTATTTGTACAGTTGGAATTAAAAATAATCATGCTTCAAATAAGCGAATACAATACGTCAAGGCAAGGCTTGTCTATAATATTAATAGGCTAGGCGATTTTTTGTGACTAATGTTTTGTTCTACCGTTTTATTCCGATTTTGACCAAACGTATATTATTTGAAAGGTATTTCGTTTTTGCCGTTTTGCAGATTTACAGATTTTTAAATTTTTTGCTCTATTTTGAATAAATTGCATTTAAATTTGCTTCTAACACATACATAAAATTATACAATGCTATGTGTGTATGTAATAAAAATGAATTTGTTTTTTGTGTTGATTTGTGAATTGGCTATAATTGATTAGCACACTTTTATGGTCTTTATTTGATAAAAAAAAACAAGTAAGAAAATTATAGTCGGTCTAGACCGACTATATGACACCCTATACCATGCGTTTAGAAACCCTATCTCTTAGGCCCAACTAACTGGACATAGAAAATAAGCAAAAACCAAATTTGAGTGGGATTTTTATTATTTTTTTTGGCTGCAGATATGAAAAAGTTCATATCGGATGCTATATCTATATGGGGACTAGGTCCAAAAATGGACCAATCCTGATTATGTTTGGTAAAGTCTCTTGTATTTTGCAAAAATATATACAAACAAAATTTGAGAAAAATCATTGCAATATTTTTGTTTTTAATAGATTTAAGTGAAGATCGGGAAGCAGTCTATATGGGGCCAAAGGGATCATTTTTGGACTACTCATTAATGGATGTAATGAACGCATACAAACCCAATTTGAGTAAGATCTATATGACAATTTGGATCTTATGGCAATTTATGTCGATTTCATAGGGGTAATTTGTATGGGGGCTAGGTCTGAACATGGACCGATTCTCACCAATTGCAATAGCGTTCATCCCATGGCCGAGAAAAGCCTATACACCAAATTTCATCAAAATATCTTCATATTTGCGACCTGCAGTTTGATTACAAGGTTTACATGGACACACAGACGGACGGACGGACGGACGGACGGACGGACGGACGGACGGACGGACATTGTTAAATCAACTCAAAAAGTGATTCTGATTCGATCGGTATAATTAAAGATGGGTCTAGGTCAAATATTTTTGGTTGTTACAAACAGCAGCACAAAGTCATTATACCCAAACCACATAGTGGTATAGGGTATAATTAAATTTCCTAGAATTTCGAGGGCTGGAATCAGCTAGTAAGAATAAATCTGTGGTCACAAGTTAACCGCCTAATTTGAAAGTCGTGCTTTCGAGAAACATAACTTTTTATATAAATGTAATGGCGCTTCATTACAACTTAGTTCAGTATGTTTTCATTAATAACTTATTTATGAGCAGTGTTAGAGAAATGGGGATTTAACGTAAATATAAAGCGGTTTTAGTAGAATATGGTAGCATACATAACTCAAATTGTTCTTAAGTTGAATTAGGCGGTTATCGCTTGTGACCACAAAAATATTTAGAAAAATATATGATGCAACACAATGTTTCGTTTTAAAATATTATCGGGTGGTTGTAGCCATCACATGAACAACTATTACTGCTTTCAATTTCCAACCTTGTTTTTATTGGATCATTTAATTTCGTCTGAAAATAGGTTTTTCTTCTGTAATGATTGTATTGTTTGTATGGATGTACAATGTGTATATCTATTACCATACTCGTATGTGTATAATCCTTAAAGTTGTTTCACTATAAAAGAGTAAATTAAAATAATATTATTATTATTATTACTCACATTTAAAGAGTTTAATTGTTCCATGATGGTTAAACAAATATTTGCGGTTTTCAATTAAGTGCTGCAAATAAAATTCAATGAATCGGAATGTTGTGGTGACTAATAAACCATATAAGGTACGTACATTTTGAATGGTACATTAACGTATACAAGGCTGGTTCACATTTTAAAGAGGGCTTTAAGAAAATAAATACATAACATTGGTTACGAAGAAGAAGAACACAATTGACGGAGACCTGGGCTTTCTATACACCAACACTTTTGTTATATTTCATTGAATGCTCATACCGCCTTTAAAGTTTATCCCACTTATTAAAAATAAATTGTGTGTCGTCGCACTCTTTTATAATATTTAATATTTTTTTTTTTTTTATTAATAATACTTATCATTACTACAAATATTTCTCATATTGTTTTAATCAAAAATCATATCTTTAAAAGTATTTCGTGATTTTGAGGTGTTGTTGAGAATATCTTAGGGTGCTCCATAATGTAAAAGATGATTTTTGAGAGTTACATATCTATAAATTAAAATAAAGTAAAGAGTAATATTTGTAAACCATTTACGTCTTAATACGATGTGGACCAATAGCTCCGTCCTATTAAAACAACATATCAGCAAGATTAATGCCAGTTAATTGAGGTACACTCCATACCATTCACCGTTGACAATAACATTCTGTCGATCACAGTTTTTGAAGACATATCGCCCAAAAACTGCACCAAACAATTATTTCCTTTGGATTATAGATACAGCTTGTGCTTTATCTTCACTTCAACTGCGATAATATTGCTTGTTGAATTACTTTAATTGTTGTATTCTGAACATAACTAATTACAAAAAATTTTATGTCGTTATTACTTTATTTAAATTTTTCTTAATAAATTTAGTTTATGGCGGCTTTCGAGTTTGTTCTGACAAATTTGTTACAGCTCACAATTTGCGTATTTTTTTGAAATCTTAAATATGAAAATATATGACGAATAGCATTTCCGGTCTGTCCTGGAATCCTGCTCCCCGTTTGCCATCGTACGCGGATAAGCTTGCGTTAATAAAATTGCTGACATTAAAAAAGCGTAGAATCGTGCTGAAAGTTTCATTTGTGATCAGTCTAATTCAAGGGGAACTCAGTTCTGAATTTCTAATAAATAAAATTTGTTTTAATGTTCCCTAACATTTTGTAAGGCATTTCGAACCACTAAACGTTAAATTTTTTCGATCCAGCTATGCTCTGGCGGATCTATTCAGGAGAATGTGTTGCGATTTAATCATCCTATACCTACATTTTTTACTGCCACGAAATGTAATAAAACAAAATTAAATAATGTATTTAAACTCATAATTATTGCTTTTAGTTTAGTATATTATTTAATTTTTTGTAATAGTCTGTAAAGATTTATCCACTGATTAATTTAATTTAACTAAAAAAAAATTAAAAATATACAATTTGTCTACAAAGTGTTTGTTCTGCAGATGTAGTAAAATTTCAGTGATCTTATAAAAGTGACCACAAAAAAAGGATATAAAAAACTAAACTACAAGTTATTGCAACTACGTCAGTGCTTGGCATCTGTTGATTCTTACTTTAACCCTTTCACGGCCAATGGGACATATATATACCATTTTTATTTTTTCTTATATTTTCCATTTTCCAACCCGTTTTTTAAAGCTGACTTGAGTCGATAGAGGATAGCTTTAGCTTTCAGACCATACCAAAAAAAAAAAAATTATACATGTATTATCAGAACCAAAGACGGTGACCCCAAAGTCTGAAAATTGTGTTTTTTATGATATTTGGATGTCATTAACTCGGACGTTATTGAACCGAAAACATTAAAATTTGATATTATATTTATGGTTTTCAGAAACACCAAAATATTTGGAATCGGTTTATTATTCAGCAGAATTCAGTAGGGAAAAAAAAGATGTTTTATAGTTTTATATTTTTACTAAATTAAAAAAATTCATTATTAAATCAACAATTTATTAAACTATAAATAAAAAGACTTAGCAAAAAGATTAATTCTAAATATCTCAAATATATAAAATCATAGTCGATTTTATGTAATCTTTGAAGCAATTACATTTTTTTGTTAAAACAAAAGTTTTTACAAAAGGAAAGATTTTCCATTCCATTTTTAGTACAAACTAAAAAAGTAGTAATCGATTCTCTGTGATAAATATTTAAAAATTTACAACAAATAAAAAACAAAAGCTACAGTTATTTATGTAAAAAATTAAAACACAAATCACTGACTTGCTTTGAGCGGAGTAAATTAGTTGCTTATTTTGGCCGTCGACGATCAATGGGATATATATGGCCCATCGATTTTTCCCTGAAGAAATTCAAAACCAGTAAGAAAATTATGGTCGGTCTAGACCGACTATACGATACCCTATATCATGCCCTATCACTTAGGCCCAACTAACTGGACATAGAAAATAAGCAAAACCAAACTTGAGTCTGATTTTTATTAATTTTTTTGGCTGAAGATATGAAAAAGTTCATATCGGATGCTATATCTATATGGGGACTAGGTTCAAAAATGGACCGATCCTGATTATGTTTACTAAAGTCTCTTGTATTTTGCTAAAATATATACAAACAAAATCTGAGAAGAATCAGTGCAATATTTTTGTTTTTTAATAGATTTAACTGAAGATCGGGAAGCAGCTCTGTATGGGGCCAAAGGGATAATTTTTGGACTACTCATTAATGGACGTAATGAACGCATACAAAACCCAATTTGAGTAAGATCTATATGACAATTTGGATCTTATGGCAATTTATGTCGATTTCATATGGGTAATTTGTATGGGGGCTAGGTCTGAACATGAACCGATTCTCACCAATTTCAATATCGTTCATCCTACGGCCAACAAAAGCTTATATACCAAACTTCATCAAAATATATTCATATTTGCGACCTGCAGTTTGATTACAAGCTTTACATGGACACACAGACGGACGGACGGACGGACCCAAACCACATAGTGGTATAGGGTATAAAAAATATTTTTGACGACACTTTTGTTTAGAAATGTTGGGTCGTTAAGTACGAATCCACAAAAAAAAAATTCCAGCAGTTTAGGTTTGGTCGTGAAAAGGTTAAGCTTCTTCTAATATTTTAACATATTTAAAATTCAAAATTATACAGATATAACATTTTTCAACACAAATATAACAATTTTTAATTTTAATTCCAAAGAACCCTTCATTTTTTTATGACCTCTTAATTTCAAAACGTGTGTCAAGTTTTACGCTTAAGTATAGAAGTATAGAATCCAAACTTTAACAAACAAGTATGTGTTATTAAATAGCAGCAAAGACCACATGTGCTACAAGAAACTCCGTTCTATCGACAAAAACTGGCTATAGTTGGACCATATTTTATCGTCGATGAGAATGATCTTAATGCTACGTTCAATGTAATTATAAAAAATTTATTTAATAGCCAGATAAATCGGCTAACCGGTTAAATCATTTTCCATAAAACTACTTAACCGTTTAAGAGACTGTTCACATAATTGAAAACTATTCATATTATTATATTAATTTTTGTTTAGAAAGCACATATTACTTGTTACGTGCAGAATTGTGAGAACAAGTCTACTTATCTAATTAAGCTGACATCATTCCACTTGCACATTTAATTGGGGGTTTCTTTAAAATGTATACGTATTTACCATTTAATGTGATCTTTAAGCTTTGCGTGTTTGTTTACAAAAATTTCGACTTGAAAACTAAACAACGAAAAAACCTATACACTATCAAGTAAAGCACTTAAAACAAAACCTCACATTTCACAACGATTAACACGTATGCCCTCGAAAATTAACAAAATAAAAACCTGGAGAACGAAAAACTTTCAGAACAAATTATAAGTTAAAAAAATCAACTGCAAACAAAAAAAAAAAAAAAAAAAAAACGCTAAAGTGAAAACCCTCAAGAGCTTAATAAACTTTGTTTTTCGTATACAAACACACCCTAACTCACTGCAGGTTGATGGTAGAAAGGGGTTTGTTGAACATGATGGCAGAGAGGGGCAGATTTATATTTAAAAGTGCAATTAGGTGTGTATGTGTGCGTTTAAGTATGTTTCAGTGTTTTGCTAATATAAGAGAGAATGTGTGCACAAAAGTGTTGATAATTAGCTTATAAAAAAAATATTTAAAAAAGTTTTTCTTCAAGCTATTAACACACATTTTGATCAATGCCCAAAGAAAACTAAAACAACAACAGCAATAAAGACTCGACAACATTCTAACATACATTAGCATTAATTTTAATACATTGAGAACAGCAGTAGCAGAAGTTGCAAAAAATACAACAACAAATTAAACACACCATAGAAAAGCAGTGTTGCCATTGTAGAAGCTTTTCATTTCAAATTCATATCAACAACGTTATCCTGGCAATTTGTGTAGTCAACAATTAAAAAACGTAAATCAAATATGCCCTCTACACCACCCAGCAGAGGATATATATCAGTTTGTCATTCCGTTTGTGATTCACCAAAAAATTTGCGCTGATACCAGAAAGTATGTATATTCCTAATCCTTATAACAACCCGAATCGATATTACGATGTCCGTCTGTGCGTCTGTCTATTAAAATCAAGCTCATTCACAAAATAAACCATTTGCCTGAGCAAGCTTGAAATAATAGTTTTCACATTATTTCGATATGACTTAAAATATGGAGACACATCTAAAAATTTTAAAAATTCAGTGTTTGTTGTAACAATTCAATATTAATGCCGGTTTTCTCAATGTTACTTAACCAGGACATAAATTTATTGGACCGATAAACTGCCGGTTAACAATTTTGGGTTCTCAATGTACCGACAAAAACATTATTTTCAGTTGGCAATGCTCCTAAAATACGTATGAAAGTTGGGAGAATTATTTTCAGTTGGCAATGCCTCTCAAAATTGATACGAAAGTTGGGAGAATAATTTATCTGTACAATAAATAAATAATTGGCAGATGAATGCCGTTTAGCTTTGCGACAAAATAGAAGCAAACCAGACATTGTGAAAACCAAATTTCTTTAATCGGCAGATTCTCGTTGCAATAAAAGATAATCGCCTATTGAGAAAACGGGCATAAGCTTATCAAATTGTCTACTTTTTCAAATATTTTGTACAATATAAATGTAATAGCTAGGGAGAGGGTATTTTTTATTCGGCATAGCCGAATGTTACCCTCTCACTAGTTTACTAAATAGTTTTGTTGTATTTTAAATGCAAGGTAGTGAAATTAGTTGCTATCTGCCATTTTTAACATACACGACGTGTGTTGTTATTTTAGATATCAAGAAAAAAAAATCTTAAACATGATGACTCTTACGGTCTGACTGATTTATCAGTTCATCGCTTATCTATGCAAATGTTAAAATAGTGTCAGTTTTTGGAGTTTTGAATAATTTCGTATAAAGTTTTTCAAGAAATTCTTTCAAAATTATTTACGATTTGCTTTGTATTTTGTTCTTAAGACAAAAACTTTACATTCTCGAGGACGACATTAATGACAATAAAACATAATAACGGGATTTATTAGCGTCTAATTAAACAAGAACTAAACCTCTCTGGAGTGTTACAGCTAGCTTATGTACCGTAGATTGTCTGAACTTATTACCCAAGGTAATACTTAAAGTCTTAAGGCAAAGTTGTTAAGATATTATCTGCTGAGGGCTACAGAAGCATAATTAATTACTTTTTAAGTTTCTTATTTTTTTCACAAGATGTGCCTAGAAACTATTAACAAACTTCCTTCTGGCGCTGTTAAGATTACAATGTGATACTTAAAATTGGAGATCGATAATAAAAACTTGCAGTTAGGTTAAGGAGGACATATTCATGGATCGATAATAAACAATAACTGCGAGAGACTGGTTGAATTTCAGGCTCTGAACCGGTTCTTCCATAAGGACATCCACAATTATACATTAGCTTGACCTACTGGTCACACGTTTAACCAAATTGATCATCATCTGATGAGAAAACTTTTTACGGGATCATTAATGAATGATAAGACCCGACGCAGAAAGAAAAGTGATCACCGTCTTCTCTGAATCTCATAACGTTCTTAGGTCCGATAAATATAACACCATGACACCTCTTGACTATATTATTGAATGCATTTATTATGACATCACCTCGCTAATCACCATCTTGGCCGACACCTCCACCGACGTCGGAATCAGAATGGGAGGTAAAAACGGCCAGGATAACTGGTAAGGAAATTCTCATAGGGTCCGATGCGAATTCTTACCATATAGCTGAGGGAAGTTCGAACTGCAACTAAAGTGGAACACGGCGACCTTTGTTAACAAATTAAGGGAGGAGGTTCTAGATATTTCAATTTGTTCAAAAAATTTATTGGATGATATCCAAGATTGGCATGTTTCTAGCGAACACTCCTTCTCGGATCATCGATACATTTTATTTAAACTAACACAACCAATACCTGAACCCTTTCAGTTCAGGAATAAGGCTAAGACTGATTGGCCTAAATTTAGAAGAAATCTACACGTCCATCTTACTACTCCTCCCACAGATCTATGATATGTAGAAAAGGTTGACGAGGAAGTGGACAAATTAACGAGGAGCCTAATTGAGTTATTCAAGGAATGTTGTCCACTCCAGGAAAAGAGATCTCCCCGAGATAAACCCTGGCTAACAGTGCAACTGATAAATATTGGGAAGGACGTCCGAAGACTGTACAATAGGGCTCGTCATAAAAAACATGGAATATACAGGGACGACTACCACGTCAAACTCAGGGATTACAAAAACAAGTAAGAAAATTATAGTCGGTCTAGACCGACTATGCGATACCCTATACCATGCGTTTGGATACCCTATCTCTCAGGCCCAACTAACTGGATATAGAAAATAGGCATAAACCAAATTTGAGTGGGATTTTTATTAATTTTTTCGGCTGCAGATATGAAAAAGTTCATATCAGATGCTATATCTATATGGGGACTAGGCCCAAAAATGGACCGATCCTGACCATGTTTGGTAAAGTCTCTTGTATTTTGCAAAAATATATACAAACAAAATTTGAGAAGAATCAGTGCAATATTATTGTTTTTTGATAGATTTAAGTGAAGATCGGGAAGCAGCTCTATATGGGGCCTATGACTAAGAGTTGTCCAATAGGGGTCACTGTTAGACTACTGATTAATGGATGTAATATATACATACAAATCCAGTTTGACTATGAATTGTATGATAATTTGGATCTTATGGCAATATATGTTGATTTCATAGGGGGCATTTGTATGGGGGCTAGGTCTGAACATGGGCCGATTCTCACCAATTTCAATAGCGTTCATCCCATGGCTGATTAAAGATTAAATACCAAATTTCATCAAAATGTACTCATATTTGCGACCTGCAGTTTGATTACAAGCTTTACATGGACACACAGACGGACGGACGGACGGACGGACATCGTCAAATCGAATCAGATAATGATTCTGATTCGATCGGTATAATTAAAGATGGGTGTAGGTCAAATATTTTTGTTTTTTACAAACAGCAGCACAAAGTCATTATACCCAAACCACATAGTGGTATAGGGTATAAAAAGGTTCAAGTAGCCAATCCCAACTCCTACAACTTCTTTTCTGAACAAGTTTATAGCGATAATGACGAAAACAAGAAATTTTTATCGAAATCCCATTTACAGCCTGAAATTCTAATCGGTAAGGACAGTATTCTGGCGGACTCAATGCAGCAATCCTTAACAGTAATGACGGAGGCACACTTTCTTATCGAAGAACATGGGCCGAATAGGAACCCAGAAATTGATACCAATATGCCTCGACAAGCTAGACTTAATGTGGAACAACGAACGGGATGCGATGGGGAACATAATATATAAATCTGAGTAGAAGGGAACTTAGTACGGTTATTCGCATCCTCACTGGGCTCTATTAACTGAAGCTTATCTTTACCATACAGTACGGGCGGAATCGGCCACATGCAGAGCTTGCGGAAAAGACGATGAAGCCTTAGAACAATACCTTGGTTACTGTCCTATATTTGTGGGAATAAGGGTCACACATCTATCCAAAAACATCGTAGCAGGCCTTAAGGGTCTTCGGGGGATACGCTGGAAAACACTAAGGAAATTTGCTGTCGAGACCGAATTCCTAAGTTAAATAAGGGGTAGATAACCGGATGAGCACGAGGATGTAGAGTGTACAACAAGCCGACTTTCTGGCTGAAGTGTATGTCCGGGTAAAACGGATATGAGCTATGTGTATACATGGCTCGTCTTTTTCAACCTAACCTAACCTAACATTAATAATCAGGGAAGTATAATATTATTACCATGAGATTCTATAATCTCATATCTACAGATAAACTAACTTGCTCAGATATAGAGGATTTGAAGAGAATGAAAAACAGTAAAGCATCTGCTCCGGACAATATTCCAGTGAAACATCTAAAAAATGGTGCCGACACTTTAGCTCAGCTTATTACACCACTTGGGCATTGAACCATATTTCAGATGTCTATAAGGAAGTTATAGTAATTACACTACAAAAGAAAGGTGATTTGGCCAAATATAAAAATTGACGAGGTATAAGCCTTCTCATCGACGTGAAGGAATCGCAGCCCTAATAATACAAAGGATTTTAGAATCTTCGTAAAAAATAAGCAGGTTTCAGACAAAACCGTGCTGATCATAGCAACAATTTGTTATTGCCCAATTTCCTGGATTTTATTCCCACATTTGTCTGCTTTTTGTTGATGCTGTCTGTGAATTTGATACAAATGAATTCTTTATAAAATGTTATATGTTCATTCCAATTACTGTTGTTAGACAAGGCTCCGAACTTGTCCTGTCATTGCTAGACAGTGTCGTGGAATAAACCAATCAATCAAACAATCTTTGGAATTCGCTGGAATTTGTCCAATTTCCTATATGACTATGCTGATGACGTATGTCTCATGGTCCATTGTATACAGAAGCAAAACTATCATGTCTATCCAAAGACGCTAAGAAATTTTCTTTAAAAAATAATATACATAAAACGAAACTGATGCGTATTGGTACAAATGTTACTACTGCATTAAATAATAGAATTCATTACGCTATTGAAGAGTTGGCTGGTTTTTGTTATTTTTGCAGCAATATAACCAATGTTGATGGTTCAAATGCTGATATATCAGATCGTATTAATGAAGAACGTATAACCTTCAATTCTTAAAATAAAATTTGGCGTAGAAAAAATATTTTTCTTAACGAAAAAGTATCCATTTTCAACTGCAGCGTAGTGTCGGTGTTACTTTCATACTGCACTACATGGCATGTGTAGGAAAAATCTTTAATATATACTGGCCAAATTGAGTTTCAAATAAAGGCCTGCTTAAAATGCCAAACTCCACAGTAATAAAATTTGAAAATTGTAGACCAAAATGGACGTGGATGGGTCATATACTTAAAAGACCCATCAGAAACCACAAAAACAGCTCCAGATTAGAACACTCAAGGAAAACGAAGACAGGCAGCTCCCGTAATACTTGGTTTCAATATTTTAAACAAGAATGCTTGCAAGCTCGAATTTCCTGGAATCAAATAGAGAAAATTCATTGAACTTTATTTATTTAGATATATATTGTATATAGAATTGTGTCTTAAATAATATAAGAGGAAATATATATATATATATATATATAGTAGATCCCCTCGAAAGACAAACAAGTTATCACATAAAGTTAAATACCGTAAATAAGAAAACTGCTTATCTTTTTTCAAAATATTTTTATAACATATATTACGGCATTTGCTAAGGAACATTAAAAAACAAAAAAATAAATTTTGCAAATTTAATATAAAGGAATTAAAAACAAATCAAACAAAAACGTGAGAACACTTACAAATATGCTCCTGTCGAAAGTCGGGAAATATCTAAAGCTCAATTTATATTGGTATAATTGATATCGATATTTTTAGTTGCTCTTTATTGGATCATAATCGATTTTGCATTATAGGCCCTAGCTCATCCCACAAATGCTCGACTATAATCAGATCAAGGCTTTGGACTGGCGTTTTTTATTACCTTAGTGTAATTGTACAATAGCCAGATTTTAGCTACAAGTGATGTGTGCTTAGGGTCATTGTCTATTGATAAAATTTAAAACTATCAGCAAAACCGAACTTGTTCGGACTTTAATGTAAGTAAGTCTTCAGAATATCCAGGTAAATATATTTATCCATTATGCCTCCAAAAATATGAATATTTTCCTAAAATATCTTAAATTTCACATTCCGTTTTACATCGAAATGGTTGACACTCGTAATAAAGATGTGTCGTTCTTCCAAAGTTGATTACTTAATTGAACGAAGCATTGTTAAAATAATGAAATATGTATATTGTCTTCCAGCGACAGCTCGAGGTCAATTAATAATATTTCAATTTAAATACAATTAGCGTTAGCTAAATTATAACGGTAACTCAAATCATATTCTTGTTACTTTTTCTTTGTCCAACTTGCGCTGTAAACATAATTTGTAAGAATTTTTGTAATATAGTGTTACATTTAAATTGTGCGACGTAATTGACAATTTTGTTGTTTTTTTTTTTTTTTTTTTTTTTTTTTGTTGAACACTTCAACATGACATCTATTAAAAATCGTTGATAAAGTTTTCTAATAACTTGCCCGATTCTCGATGTATATATGACCATCGAATTTAAAATCAGTTATGTAACTTTTCAGGAATCCACAACTTTTTTTTACATATGAAGGCGGACTTTTGAAAGTTCACACAGACAAGAACTAGAAAAAACCTGAAAAAAGAATTTTAAATAAAAAAAAAATAGAATATCACGTTTTGTAACGGAGTCACAATATCACAACAATTTCTCCCAGGACTAATTGTAACAAAAAAACGAGGGGCGCCTGCCATTCCTTCTTACTGCTATATATTACATGTGTAACAAATTTTCCATTTAATTCTTTTTGGTCCGTTTCAAAAAGTGTTAGATTAATTTTTGGATAAAATATATAAGCAGTGTCTTTTATTTATATATTAGTATGGGTACATATCTTTATCAACAAGCTTGAATGTATGTAGTTTGAATATAATTGTCACGAAGTTCCATATTTAGTATATCCACGAGTTGTAAATAAATAAGTTGAGATCCAGAATAACAAGAAAATAAACAACTCTTTTATTTACATATACGAGCAGAGCCCAGCCCTCGAAATTCGAGTATAAATTCTAGGAAACTTTGTGTTTTCATTCAATTTATATATTTCAGTGTTTTATGCCAGGGCGTGTGATATACAATTATTTTAATGAAATTTGATTTCGTTATTGTCGTTATAGGTTCATGTCCAAAATTGTTTTTAAATTCAACACAGGGCTTTTCATATACATTTTTTGCAAACACATTAACAAATTTAGTTAACACACACACACACACACATAATTTTTAATGCATTTCACTCCAAAAAAGATGTAGAAATATAGAAATCTCTAAATATAATGGACAGCTAAAAGGAAATACCGTTATAATGAGGTGTGTTTGGTCAAAGTCGGGGTAGAACTGACAAAGTTACATCGGCCACAAGAAATCGCCGTGCCTCTTAAAATAATAGATATATATCTATCTTTATATATAAATATAAAATTCTCGTGTCACCATGTTTGTGTTCATACTCTTCCGTAACGGCTTGGCCGATTTCCATGAAATTCATTCGGCTTGGCCGATTTCCATGAAATTCATTGTGTGTATTTGGTAGATATGAGAATAGTCATAAGGTATATTTCATATCGCTTCGTGATTAGGGCACCTGCGTGGCACCTGCTATACAAACTAGTTGTTTAATATCATGTATATCGAGTGCTATGACAGAGATAGAGAAAATATTAAATGTCATATATCTGGAGGGCTGTAACAGTGAGAACCTTGGGACATTGCGTGAGACCATAAGCTATTCATGTGATTAGTCGAACAAAAAATGGGCATGATCGGAGCAGTGGGTATGGCACGGCCCATACAAATGAAATATATAATATCATGTAACTTGGGCGCTATAAAATGA
Source organism: Cordilura impudica (assembly GCA_963682025.1). Classification (NCBI taxonomy): domain Eukaryota; kingdom Metazoa; phylum Arthropoda; class Insecta; order Diptera; family Scathophagidae; genus Cordilura; species Cordilura impudica. Next base: position 264,565,024 of record OY821517.1, on the reverse strand, counting down.
AAAGGCTTTTCATTTTGTACGAGTCCATCATATATTAATGTGAATACTCGGACAAAAAATTGGCGTGATATGATTAGTGGTCGCGGCACCACCTACACAAATAAAACAAGTAAGAAAATTATAGTCGGTCTAGACCGACTATATGATACCCTATACCATGCGTTTAGAAACCCTATCTCCTAAGCCCAACTAACTGGACATAGAAAATAAGCAAAAACCAAATTTGAGTGGGATTTTTATTAATTTTTTTGGCTGCAGATATGAAAAAGTTCATATCGGATGCTATATCCATATGGGGACTAGGTCCAAAAATGGACCGATCCTGATCATATTTGGTAAAGTCTCTTGTATTTTGCAAAAATATATACAAACAAAATTTGAGAAGAATCAGTGCAATATTTTTGTTTTTTAATAGATTTAAATGAAGATCGGGAAGCAGCTCTATATGGGGCCAAAGGGATCATTTTTGGACTACTCATGGATAGATGTAATGAACGCATACAAACCCAATTTGAGTAAGATCTATATGACAATTTGGATCTTATGGCAATTTATGTCGATTTCATAGGGGTAATTTGTATGGGGGCTAGGTCTGAACATGGACCGATTCTCACCAATTTCAATAGCATTCATCCCATGGCCGATAAAAGCTTATATACCAAATTTCATCAAAATATATTCATATTTGCGACCTGCAGTTTGATTACAAGGTTTACATGGACACACAGACGGACATTGTTAAATCAACTCATAAAGTGATTCTGATTCGATCGGTATAATTAAAGATGGGTCTAGGTCAAATATTTTTGGTTGTTACAAACAGCAGCACAAAGTCATTATACCCAAACCACATAGTGGTATAGTGTATAAATATAAATATATATGAAAGAACAGTCATGAATTTTTTGACAAGTTCATTAATTACCAATGTGATTAGTCGTGGGAAATATGGGCGGAATCGTCAAATATAACAAGTAAGAAAATTATAGTCGGTCTAGACCGACTATACGATACCCTATACCATGCGTTTAGAAACCCTATCTCTTAGGCCCAACTAACTGGACATTGAAAATAAGCAAAAACCAAATTTGAGTGGGATTTTTATTAATTTTTTTGGCTGCAGATATGAAAAAGCTTATATCGGATGCTATATCTATAAAGGGACTAGGTCCAAAAATGGACCGATCCTGATCATGTTTGGTAAAGTCTCTTGTATTTTGCAAAAATATGTACAAACAAAATTTGAGAAGAATCAGTGCAATATTTTTGTTTTTTAATAGATTTAAGTGAAGATCGGGAAGCAGCTCTATATGGGGCCAAAGGGATCATTTTTGGACTACTCATTAGTGGATGTAATGAACGCATACAAACCCAATTTGAGTAAGATCTATATGACAATTTGGATCTTATGGCAATTTATGTCGATTTCATATGGGTAATTTGTATGGGGGCTCGGTCTGAACATGGACCGATTCTCACCAATTTCAATAGCGTTCATTCCATGGCGGATAAAAGCTTATATACCAAATTTCATCAAAATATATTCATATTTGCGACCTGCAGTTTGATTACAAGCTTTACATGGACACACAGACGGACGGACGGACGGACGGACGGACGGACATTGTTAAATCAACTCAGAAAGTGATTCTGATTCAATCGGTATAATTAAAGATGGGTCTAGGTCAAATATTTTTGGTTGTTACAAACAGCAGCACAAAGTCATTATACCCAAACCACATAGTGGTATAGGGTATAAAAATCGGCAAATGTAAAAATCGCCAAAACCGAAAATCGCGAAACACAAAAATCGCCCAATGAATATTGATTTTCTTAGTTTAACTTACATACCTTACGATAAAAAATATATTACTTTTTTTACTTTATGTTTAGCTTTTGAGAGATCTAACAGTGAATATGTTCATTACGTTAAAGAAAGACATTGTATTGAGAAAGTCAATGATTGGTGTTTTTTGTTTTCATCGGCGATCCCACCCCCACACACTTCCAATACATTCGGTATTTTTTAACAAAGAACAAAATTATTCACTAGAAATAAGTTGTATGGCAAAACAACTTTTGCCACTTTAGCTAGTATATATATAAATATATATATCCTATATAGATGTTGACAACCCTACCTAGTTTGCTATTTTAGTTAGATACAGACTTACTAATACTGATACAAAACTCCTGCTTTATAAGAGACACAATAATATTAAACTTAATAGCTTTGGAAAATAAGGAAAAGTTTTCCTTGTTTTTAACACTGGAATTCCTAAATAACATCAAAATCAAACTCTGCACTAATAACACATTATTTTTCAGAGAAACAACAACAAAGTTGTTTTTGTTTTTAAACCCAAGTGGTCATATACATATAGTTTACCTACCTTACATATAGACAGACACACCTTAGAACATGCATAGTACCTACAGTAGAAAGAAAAACTGCTAACACTCATACCAGTAATTAATTGTTGATCAAAAACATACAACTAATTTGTTGCCAGCCGTACGTTTGTATTTTATTTTAGTTATTTGTTTATAATATATATATATATATATTAGGGCGGGTCGATTTGTAGGGAGTGAAAAAAATCACCAATTTCCCTATGATTTCCGTATTCTATGGGTTATTCCATGAAAATTTGACGAAGGAACCATACCTCTATCGTTAAAATCGAGTCCCCTACTTTTTGTTGGTAGATTTTTTTTTCCCAAATTGACGTTCGTATGAAATATCACCTACACGTTCACATCCATAGCTCAAAAACTATCGATCGGGTTTAATTTGGTTGTATGTGTTAATTTGTTTTAGCAATATCGCATGAATTAATCAACCGAATTCGATAAATTTGGGCTTAAACTCTTCGCTTTGAATTGTAAATTGAATTAAATAATGGATTGAGCCAAAAAAATTGCCATGAAAGTAATATTCTTGGACAAAATCATGAAAAAAATGGAAAAATGCTCCAAAATTTGGACAAAAATGCCCGTAACTTTTGAACCGTTGGACCAATGTTGGAGATTTTTTTTTTAAATTGATCAAAATGAGCTCACCTTTCCAACGCGCCTACCCGATAGTTTTTGAGTTATGGATGTGAACGAGTAGGTAATATTTCATACGAATGTCAATTTGGGAAAAAATCTACCAACAAAAAGTAGGGGACTCGATTTTAACGATAGAGGTATGGTTCCTTCGGCAAATTTTCATGGAATAACCCATAGAATACGGAAATCATAGGGAAATTGTCGAAAAATAAATCGACCCGCCCTAATATATATATATATATATATATATATATATATATTAGGGCTGGTCGATTTGTAGGGAGGCAAAAAAATTGCTCAAGTGACAAGGAGAATCATATTCTAGGAATCAAAACAAGAAACTTTGCCCAAGGAACCATACCTCTAATACGGATTCTGATGTCCCGACTTTTGACCTGTCTGCCTGTCTGCCATGGGGAAACACCATTCCCCCTCATGCAATTGATCTGAAACTTGGCCCATAGTCTTGTTGAGACTACAGATTAATTTTGGGGTAGTCACACAGAGTCACGCAGAGTCACGCATAGTCACGGAGTTATATAAAAGTTATTTACCCCCATCCGATAGATCTTTTTTAATAACATAACATAGTCAAGGCGTATGATTATTATTTATTAGCAGAGTAGAAGATACGTATACGTATGAGTGTTAATTTTAATATTAAATCAAAAGTAGTCAGCGCAATTGTAAACAAAAATGGTGATTTTTGAAATGTTTGTATGGGGAACCCCCCAGAGGGGTTCCAGGGGCTGTGCCCTCGGCCCTCCACAGTTAGTGGGGGTCGATCATACATTTGGGCTCGATTGGGCACTCTAAATGGGTCAAAGTGAGACAAACAGACAGACAGGTCAAAAGTCGGGTCATCAGAATTCGTTTTAGAGGTATGATTCTTCCGGCAAAGTTTCTTATTTTGATCCCTAGAATACGATTTTCCTTGTCACTTGGGCGATTTTTAAATCGACCCGCCCTAATATAATATGTATGTATCTCGATAAGTGTGATACTCAAACCTACATAAGAAAATATTCGCATAAAAACAAACTGTCATGTATTTACAGTCATTATTTAGTTAGTTTTTGGTTTTTATGAGAATTTTTTTGCATTTCGGTCCATAAGTATCTTCTATTGTAAAGGATAATTCTAAGATACTTTTTACTAAGATTAAAAAAAAAATCACACTTAAAAAGCTCTTAAATTTAAGGAGTTGCTAGTGTAATTGTTTATGAGAGAGGGTTTAAGGGACACTTTTCTCATCAAGTGGCTATCAAAATAACTAATGATTGCATACAGAAAAAAGATTAGTTGAAGTTCTGCTACATTTAGAAAAATTTAATCAGGCAATGATCAGTTTTATTGTAATTCATAAATACGAGTATATTAAAATGCAACAGTTTTTCTTCATTATCTACCATAAAAACCATATTCTTATAAAATGAATGCACCTGTAATAGAAAAATAAAAAGTAAGTAAAGCTGCAGATTAAATTGAATACATTAAATAAGTTTATGAAAATCACGATAAAACAACCGTGATGGTTGAATTGCATTTAGTGGAAATGGTGAGGGAGTCATTAAAGAAACCTTCAAAATTACCAGGAACATCTATATTTATTGACGGAGATCTGAGTGATGAACGTCAGCAGAATGATTGTGCTACGAAAGGACATATTGGCCGTTGATGACAGCATACGCTTAAATGTAAGATTCGATAAGCTAATGATTGATGAGAATGGTTTACCTGTGCCAAACAATAAGTAGTGTAAAACTAGATATACAGTGAAAAAAGCAACAAAAAATATAGTATAGAAAATTGTAAAATCTTAACAAACTGTAATAATTCAAGAAAACGGAGGAAACCCACTCAGAAAAAACTAATAAATATTAGTAATCTAGGAACACATTACGATTATTTCATGAATTTTTCAAGTATATTTGCACCCATTGTATTCTTATACTACTTGATACCCATATAGATGAGAACAAAATTGAAAATTATAAAAAGAATTTTGGAAATTTTAAAATAATCTTGAAGTCGGCTAATAGAACTAGTAATGATGGGAGGTCAAGTGGGGCTTGTATGTATGCTATTAATAATAGTTTGATGGATGAAGGATTTCGTTGTTTTATATTTCGTTCGTTCACTAGGAAATCATTTTGGTCCAGTACTTTTTACTTTATTTATCAACGATCTACTTTCTGTTATTCAACATTTAAAAATTTTCTGATGATTTCAAACTATTTTCCTCTCTTTAAAATTACATTAAACATTTTTTGCTACAATCCGATTTAAATAATTTTTATAGATGGCGAAATAAAAAGCGAATGTAGAACAGATGTAAAATTCTACGTACTAGTGATTTTATGAATGACAGTGAACTGGACTCGGTTGATACGTTCTAAGATTTTCGCATGCTATTAGATCATAGACGAAATTATCGTCCGTATATATCTTCAGCAATAAACAAAGCTTATGGCATTCTTGGATTTATTAAGCGATGTGGTGAGGAATTTGCTGATCCATATGTAACCAAACAGCTATATACATCAGTGGTGGCCATCGAGAGAATTGAGTTAGTAATAGTGTTTGTGAGCATGTGTTATTTGTACTGCACTGATCGAAATCCATGGACGTAACACAATGCCGATATTAAATGGGTTTGTGTAGATTTTGTATGAATGTTTGTATGAATGCATAAAACGGCAAATAGTTGAGTTCACGAAGAATATGGTAAAATTTTAAATATTTTTTGTTGTTTTAAAATTTTAAATCTTACATTCTGAAAATGAAAACAAAACGTGAAGAACATTTAATCTCTTTTATCCATAAGTTTGAAGGTTATTAAATCAAATAAGTAATAATAAGTAATTCATTTCTTTAAAAAAAAAAAAAAAAATACACAATAGCAAAATAGCAAAACTTAAAAAGATAAGAAAGTTCAAAGGTTAGTAAGTGGTATGTTACCAAAAACTAAAAAAATTACCAGTAACTGGATATTTTTTAAAATTAAAAAAAAATGCATAAAAGACAGCTATAATGTTGTCAAATGGAGGCGACGTATGCTATTTATAGAAAATGTTTAATTTATAGTTTATCAAGTCTTCGAAATTTTCTCAACATTTTTGGTTTCTTTTAAACAAATATTCTCTGTGTACCTATTAAAAAAAAAAAAATATGAATTTCAAAAGGCAATGCGACATAGACTTGCTTTGTTTAAAACCTTTCATAAGACTGAATGAAATTGTTGTTTACTTTTACTCTTTGGTGAGTATTTTTGTTTTCGTTCGGCTGTATACATATAAGAAGCCGAACACCAGTGTGTTTGGCACGGCCTTCACTGATATACATCCCTGCTTCGTCTTATCCTGGAATAAGGATCCATAATATACGATCCGTGTTACATTATTCTTACAAATTTCATCGAATCTGTCCATAAACAATTTAATTTTTTGTTTACGTGGACTTGGATGGAATTCCCGTACCTTTCCCTCTTATAAGTCCAGACTTGCTCTAATCAAGCTACCGACACTTAGAATTTGTAAAACTATGCTTGGCATTTCATTTCTGCTCATTTTATATCATGGTGAGATTGACTCCAATTACTTATTAAGTAGAATCCAAATTAAGATTCTATCTAGAGCTACAAATAACTTTATGTTCTTAAATATTCCTTACACTAGCCAACAAGGTTTTGGACTGGAGCAACCAAATATCTTTCTTAGGGTAATTTGAAGTGTTGAATTCGAATCTGTAATCGGGTTTTCTCTATCACGTCGGGTTTTCGAGACACAAAAAAAATGCTTTTATTCGTTTTTTACATAAAAAATCATGAATTTAAAAAAGTGAAGTTATGTTATTCATTTGAAAGTAAATACTAGCAAACCTCGGGAGCCAAAAAATTGCGACTCTATCTCAACTATACCACAGCGAACAGGGTCTTCGAAAATGGGCTTTCTCAGTATTTTGCTAAAATTAAAAATTCCTGTGTAAATTTTTATTTTAGAATGACTCTAACTTTTTTGATTTAATAGATTTTGAAGCGCAGTAAATTTTGTACAATTTTCCGGCTTCCATACTATTAGTGTTAAAAACGTAAAATCACTGAGTCATTCCGAAATTTAAAAAAAAAAAATTTTTAAAAAAGGTCCAAATTTTCCGAAATCTCCTACTTAATAGAGTCTCCAGTCAAAAGCAGTCAGAAAAATTCTTGCACTGTTCTATAGTCCGAACCCTCCCCAATACCACTATACCCAAGGTTAGATATTTTCTGCAAAATTTATGAATACAAAAGTTGTCCACTATGTGGTTAGGATATATTAAGTTTGAGGTGATGTTTGTAACTGCCAAAAATATTGGACCTTTATCCATCTTTTATTATACGGATCGACTCAAAAACACTTTCTGAGTCGATTAAACGATGTCCGTCCGTCCGTCTGAGTGCATGAATACAAAATTTGGTCATACCGGTGCACCGCGGTGTCGGTAGAGTTGTCAGGAGTTGTTATATACTTATAAAAAAGGATTGAGATATAATGCGCTTAATTGTTACAGCCACATTTATAGATATCTTTCAAAAACATTAATAGTCTGTTTTTTTCCGATCCGGAAACTGCAGCATCTATCACAATTGTAGATCATGAATTAATAAGACGACTCAAAATCATATTACAAGTTCTAGCATGCAGCAGAAAGATAAATGCAAAAAAATTTGGAGAGTACGCCAATAAAACAGCTATACTTTATAATGAAAAATACTCTTGGAGATATATGCCATCCACAGTTCATAAAATTTTGTACCATGGGGAACAAATAATTCAAAACAATATGCTACCAATAGGAGATCTATCTGAAGAAACGCAAGAAAAAAGGAACAAAGACTACAAATTCTTTCGCGAGCACAACACAAGGAAACTTTTCAGATGTTGTACTTATTACTATTTTGTTGTGCACTTCAGATCCATATATGTCCAACATTCGTCAAAAATGGAAAACTACCTATATTGAATTAGACGAAGAAACTAAACGACTTCTAGGAGATGAAAATCAAGGCTATTTAGAAGAAACTTTTATTAAAATTGGTTGATTTAAAGTACTTTTTCATTACACTAACAATAAGTTACACTTTTTTTATATAGTTAAAAAGGTTTCTTGATTTAAAAATTTATATATTTTGTAAATTTACAATAAAAGTTATTATATTTCATAAATTTAGCATAAAAATTGATATAGAAATATTTAAAAAGACAATAAAAAAAAATGTAACTAAAGCAAAAACATACGAGTTTTCATTGAAACTTCTCTTGAACCAATATAAGGTAACTTTTACGTTCGCTGCTTAATAAATTATATTTTAACTCGGGATCTTTCAAAAAAAAAAAAAAAAACAGCCTTTTTCCCTTGTGCACATTAGGACTAAAAATTTACGGGGGCCAAAGTTTGGCATTTTCTGTAAAAATTAACTTAAAAAATTGTTAAAAAGTATTAGTTGTAAAATTAACTGAAAAAATAAGACATTATGTTAAAAAAAACCTTTTTTTACCTTTTAACACTTCACTTTTGTATTAAAATTCAACTACAAATGAAAATGTATTTTAAACCCTCCGTAACTTTTTTTTTATTTTCGGTCGAGTATTACGTTTTATAGCAAAACTTAAAGGCCAAAGTCTCTCCTATAAAACAGAGAAAACCGCATATCAAAATTCCAATCCAATCAAAAGTTATAGATTTTTGACCGCCTTCTCGTCAAATGGTCCACTGTGCGTCGTTTGTATATTGTTGGTTCGGTTTTACATATCAGAGTCCAGCAATCGTTTTGTGGAAAAAAATCTAAATATGAATGAAGAAAATGCATTTTGAGTGACATTCCTTTAGAAACAACTTGTCTGTAGTTTTCACTATTATTGTTTCCAAGAAAACTGTCCACGATGCTCTTGAAAATCCAGGCTGCATATTCTTTCTTCAATAAGCATTATGAAAAATAGTCATCACTCAATAGCTTCCTGATCTAAGGTCCAACAAATATGCCTTCTTTGATTTTAGCATACGAACTTTTAGGAAAAACCCTTAACAAATATTTAAATGCTGCACCATCTTTGCCCAGAGCCTTGACAAAGTTCTTAAATAGGTCCAGTTGTATGTGCAGCGGCGGAAGAAGAACGTCATTTGGGCCACTTAGTGGTTTATTTTAAATGTCGTAAATGTTATTTACGATGGTCTGTACTATATATACAAAGAAATTTAAATGGCACACCGTAACGTCACCACAGATCTTCCAGTGTAGTGTCAAAACTTCAGTCATTGATTCGTAATTATACCCTATAACACTATGTGGGTATAATGGGTATAATGACTTCGTGCTGCTGTTTGTAACTACCAAAAATATTTGACCTAGACCCATCTTTTATTATACCGATCGAATCAGAATCACTATCAGAATCACTATCTGCTTCGATTTAACGATGTCCTTCCGTGTGTCTATCCGTCCATCCGTCTGTGTGTCTGTGTCCATGTAAACCTTGTAATCAAGCTGCAGGTCGCAAATATGATATATTTTGATGAAATTTGGTATATAAGCTTTTATCGGCCATGTTCAGACCTAGCCCCCATACCAATGACCCCTATGAAATCGACATAAATTGCCATAAGATCAAAATTATCATATAAATCTTAGTCAAATTGTATTTGTATGTGTTTATTACATTCATTAATTAGTAGTCCAAAAATGATTCCTATGGGACAACTCTTAGTCATAGGCCCCATATAGAGGTGCTTCCCGATCTTCACTTAAATCTATCAAAAAACACAAATATTGCACTGATTCTTTCAAATTTTGTTTGTATATATTTTTGCAAAATCAAGAGACTTTACCAAACATGATCAGGATCCGTCCAATTTTAGGCCTAGCGCCCATATAGATATAGCATCCGATATGAACTTTTTCATATCTGCAGCCAAAAAAATTAATAAAAATCCCACTCAAATTTGGTTTATCTAATTTTCATTGTCCAGTTAATTTGGCCTAAGAGATAGGGTCTCTAAACGCATGGTATAGGGTATCGTATAGTCGGTCTATACCGACTATAATTTTCTTACTTGTTTTATTTTGTATTAATGGCTTACTTAATCCCATTATGCAAAAAAAGTGTCTTTAAACTGTAGTTAGAGCCATCAATAAATAATTTCCATTCAGTTTTGTCATATGGCTGGATAATTTTTTTAAATAAACCGTCTACATCTGTACAGTATAGAAGAGAGTGCCTCCTTTCAAAATATGCAGCCAATTCAAAGCTTCTATCTCTATAGATTGTTACTTTTGTCCCAACTGCAAGATGTTTCCACTGCTGCATGCGTGAATCTGGTAATTCTGTGTCTTGCTTCGTTAAATGCAAATCGCGCATTAGCTCAGCTTGAGTCACTAAATGGCGTTCATCATTAACCTCCTACAAACTACCACTGCTGGTGAAGTATGTGTCGGACTGCTCGTATTAGTGGGAATGACTGGTAATGGATCATTTGGTGGACTTTGAACTGGTTCGGAAACCGATGGGACATTCGCGTAAGTAACATTTTTTCGATTTTTCATACTGAATCCAGCAACTTTTGTTAAACAGATATAACAATCGGTTTGGTGGTTACTCTCATTGGTGACTCTTTCCAAAGTACTGGAAATTGATCTTCTTGCGATTTTACCACTTGTGTAAAACAGTTCTCCTCCTATTGCTAAACATTGTCGGTGTCCACGGTTTGTCCAAGTTTCTGACAGCAAAACCAAAATATTGTAAAGATGCATATTTTAATGATTCTGATATTGCATATCCATTATTTCCAGCCAAATATTCACCACACACAAAGCAAAAACAGCTTGAAACAATAACACAGGATCTCCTTGGCATGCTTAAATGCTACTATTATGAAGATTTAGAATGAATGTAGGCTTCTGTCAAATTAATAATTGTGAAATTGTAGTGTCAGTATGAACTGTTTTACAATATTGCCAGCATGCGGTAAAAAATGAACAAGAGATAACCCAATTTTTATGACAGATTCGAATTCAGCGTGCCCAGATTAGTTAAAAAACAGGCTTCGTTTCTGCGGTCAATTTTTTTTTTTTTTTATTTGTAGACCAGTGTTGTTTTCGATCTAGCTATGCTAATAACACGACTCTACAAAAAAATTCTCGTTCTTTGTCCTAAAGTTTATTTTATTATTTTTCTGTTAATTATACACAAAAACGAAAAGAGAATATCTTTTTTGGTAAAAAGTTTGCTTTTGGGGTACCTCCCATTTTTGAATTTTTTTTATAGATGTCACACTAATGATAAACAGCGATCACGTGTTTTGTACAAGCCTAGAAAAACTTAAAATATCGTCGCGAAAGCATAAATATGATGCTGATATACATATGTGGTCAATTTATTAATGTTCAATACGTAAAATACGAACCAAGAACATCTCACGTTCTCTGTAAAGTCTACGAAGCATATTTTGACTGTTCTGTTCGGCATCAAGAAAAGCCATGGCCTCGACATGTTGCTTGTAGGTATTGTTGAAGATGTGTGGAAGGTAAGCAATGTCAGTTCGGCGGTGAATCAAATATAATAGACATATCACTTTTTATTTCTATATTTTAGTTTGGTATCGAGGTGAGAAGAGGTCCGAGAAATTTGTTATTCCAAGTATCTGGCGAGAACCAAAAGGTCACCTAATGATTGCTACTGAAAATGCAAAACCTCTTGAATATCTTGACCTGAATCTTCTTCTGTTCCAATTGCACACGACCTGATACGACCAGTAAAAATTATCGCAAAAAAGTAGTTCATCTCTTAGTTCTAATAAAAGTAATTCTTATAATGAGTTTTTACCTACACAAGAACAACAAAAACACCATATTATTACTACAGAAGATTTTAGTTGCTTGATAAGAAATTTAAGTTAGCAAAAAATATTAAATGGCAGAGCTTTTAGGCTCCGCTTAAAACAGTGGAATTTGCTTCATGATGTTAATATCATGGATCATCGGACTAGGCATGAAACATTCTCGTTTTTAAAAATAGAAGATGGAATTTGTTTTTGCAATGACATAAAAGGCTTTTATTGATTGAGAGCTCTACCTTGTTAAAATCTTGCTTGAATCTGTAAAGTATCGAAAGCTGATTTGAGATTTTAAAATGGTGAGATTTTTAATGGGACTACAGAGCGGATATACAAAGTATTCGTGTGATCTTTGCTTCTGGAATAGCAGAGCGGATGCTAAGCATTATATTCAACGAATATGGCCTGTAATAAAACAACTTTGTGCCGGAAAACAATCCGTTTTAAAAACTGGATGAATCTTCAGAAAGTTTTTTCCGAAGTTATCAGAAGCAAAAGTTAAAGCTGGAGTTTTTGTTGGTCCACAAATTTGACAGATTTTCTCTGATGAAAAATTTCCATCGTTGCTCAATCGTACTCAAAAAGCGTGGTGGAACAGTTCTAAAGCTATACTTTCTGTATTCTTAGGGAATTAACAAAGCTGAAAACTACGAAAACTTAGTTAGGAATATGCTAAAAAAAATTAAGGCCATGGGTTGCATGATGTCATTAAAAGTATATGCATTAACATTTAGGTAAATTTAAAAACAACCTGGGAGCGTACTCAGAAGAGCAAAGAGAACATTTTTACCAAGACATAATAAATTTTGAACAAAATTATTAAGGCCAATATAATGAACTCATGATGGGAGACTATAAATGGGGTTTATTGCGAGAAAGTACTTATGAACATAAAAAAAGTTCGAAGGATATAAAAAAAATATAGAAATTAAATATTTCTATCCACCAGTTCCTGTCAATATGGTTATCAAATTAAAGACGATAATCTGTAGAAATGAAAGCAAGTTTCTGTTTTAATTTTTCGTCGCGAAAAGTTGTAAACAATGTCCTTTGAAAATTTTATCCGTTCAAATCACTGATACTGCCGATATATTTTTCTCCAAAAAATATACGTTGAAACTTTACGTATAGCTTTATTAATAAGGCCTTAACAAAAAATCATATTATTAATCTAACTAGTATAGCCCAGCACTAGTAATTCGAGTGCAAATTCTAGGAAGTATAATTTTTTTATTCAATTTTTGCCTTCCAATGTTTTTTTATTCTATATATATATATACTAGTCGATTGTTTGGCGCCTAGGTGTCCATTTAAAAATTACGAATAAAATAAACACTTTAAATTTAAATACACGAAAAACTTATAATAAATTAAATTTCTTTTAATATAGTTTTATATATAAAATTATATTGTTACATATGTACATATGAAAAAAGTTTGTGTTTGTGGAAATTATATATATGAGTAACAAAACAGACAAAAATATTCCAATTAACGCTTTCTAGAAGCAGGATCGTCGTTCTCATTCATTACAACTGGAAAAAACCTAAGCCTAGAATAAAACAACTTCACAAATATGAATCCATTCACAAAAAAACTTATATGTGAATCAACCCACAGATTAAATTTTTCATTCATACAATTATAACTGAAAAAAATCTATGCCTTGAAAAAACAAATTAACAAATAAGAATATAATAGTTCGTAGTTACCACACATACAGTCAACTCACACACAAACTTATATACATATGTAAATCAACATTCAACTTTTCATTCATACAAATTTTTGTTAATACCTCAAGTGATAAAGATAATGCTGTATATCGGTGATATTGGCGAATTGGTTAAACAACAAAATATTGCATTTAATTTGAATTACGGATTGAAATTTTCTTATGTGATTTCTGATGCAAATGAACTGTTTAGTCTAAAAGACAAATTTCTTACATTGATTTTAAGGCATAAAATAAATATTACCTTACTTAGCGAATTTAATTAATCAAATCTGCAATCATGTCGTTGGTCACAAAAATAATATTCTCATTCAACAAATTAAATAAGGTATTACCCCAATTGGAATTGGAACGATATAGAACGTTCTCAGAAAAGCTCTGTAAATTTTTTATAAAAAAATTATTTATCGGTGAAAAATAGAAAAAAGACTATATCAAACCGTATAAAACATTATTATAAGGGCGGGGAAATAAAAGATTTATACAAATTGTTTTTTTTTCCTTTACACAAAAATAATTAAAAACATTTTGTGACTGCAATGGCTGAATGCCATAAATGTAGAGGTTTAATCCATGGAGAAACAGGTATAAGATGTGAAGGTGTCTGTGGCAAGGTGTATCATTGCACGAATAAATGTTCTGGGATTGACAACTACTCATCCAAATTTCTGGAAACCAATTCTTTGATCAGATTTATGTGTGAGGACTGCATTCTATATACTCACTAGACTTGGTATTAAAAGATATCCAAGATGGAGTCAACAAAAACAAAATTAACTTGGCTGAGTATAAAACGGAATTCGAAGTGTCACTTAAAAAAAATGAAATTGAAATTAAACAGTTATTGGAAGGCATCGAAAAAAAGATTTGAAGAAAGACTTAAAAAAGTAGACTTGGTACAAAGAACTTGTGAAAAGACGTTAGCGAAATTAAGAATCTTTGCCGCATAGTGAATGACTTTGAAAAAAAAATAAAAATTTTTGTAACACTATAGAGCAAAACAGTACAACGATGTGCAACGAAATAAAAAATGTAATAAAGGAAACAAGCGAAAAACAAAACAAACTATCATTTGCAGAGACAGTAAAAAAAATTACAGTGGTGGCAGAGTTGAAAAAACGGGTGCCATTAATAGTTAAGCCAAAGGAGAAACAGAAAATAGAAAAAACAAAAGAAGATTTAAATAATAAGGTGGATCCAGTTAATTTGAAAATTAAAAGTGTTGAAAAGAGAAAATATGGAACAATTGTTATTCAAACTGAAAATAATGAGGAAAAACAAAAAAAATAAAGATGCGATTGAAAATGAAATGAGTGAGACATATGATGTTAAAGTTCCCAATGAAGATGAAATGACAATAGTAGTTACGGATATGACATTTAAATTCAACGAAAGTGAAATAATTAAAAAAATAAAGAATCAAAATCAACAACTACAAAAATTTAAATGAAAATAGTTAAATAATATGAATTTAAAAAATATAATAAAGTAATTTACAACGTGAAAATAAAAACTGATAAAGAAACGTATAACAAGATCATGCAAGTGCAAAAATAAAACATAGGATGGGAAAAATGTAGAGTGTTTGACGGAACCGACATAATACAATGTTTTAAATGCCAAGGATACAATCACAAATCGGGTGAATGTAAAAATTAAGAAATTTGTTGCAAATGTCATGGAAACCACAAATCAAAAGAATGTAATAAAGAAATAATTAACAAATGTATTAATTGCATAAAAGCCAATATGAAACTAAATATGGGACTTGATGAAAATCATATAACATCAAATAAAGTATGCCCAGTTTACCAAAATAAACTAAATTATAAAAAGAAAAGGTTAGGACTATCCATGTAACAATTACAGCAGATAAGTGGTATATACACAAACGTATGTGGTTTAATGAATAATTTCGACCAACTGGAAATAATTGCTGATGAACAAGAACCAGATTTTATAATATTGACAAAGACACATGCAACGAAGGAAATAGATGAGAATGAAATTTGGCTACCGAAATATGATCACTATATTACATATTCAAACTCAAAAAGGACCGGCGGAGTAACTATATATTTTACAAAATTGTGGAATATTTCGAAAATATGCGAGAAGGTTTATGACAACAAATACTGGATGAGTGTATACTTGGCGAAATTGAGGAGAACACAAATTATGATAATGGCTGTATACACAGATCACCAATTAGTAGCGAAGCAGAATTTTGCGAAGTATTTAAGCAAGTACTCGAAGATTTATGTGAAACACAATACGACATAATTATAGCTGGAGACTTCAACATCGATTGGAGTAAGGAAGGAACTTACAAAAACAGATTGAAAAACATATTTAACGATAATGGACTTAAACAAATTGTAAATGAATATACAAGAGTAACACCAAACACAAAAACTATAATAGACTATAAAATAACTAATAATGAAAACATATCAGCAAAAAACAATAGTGCGAATAAAATAGGAGATCATGAAGCAATCGACATAAATTTTGAAATTCCATACGAGAATAAGGAGCCAATAAATAAAAAGGAAATTGAGTTTTTTAAATATAATAAACAATCATACAACAGAGAGATCAGTGCAATACTTAGATATAATGAAAATGATGACATAAATACTACAGTGGGTCATTTCAATGACTGTATTGAGAAAACAATAAAGAAATTTACAACCAAAAAAACAGTGATCGAAAAAAGTAAACTGAACAATTGGTTCAATGCGGAACTGAGGACATTAAAAAGAGAGAAAGTTTTTAAATATCAAAGAGCTATAGTAGAGAACAATGATATAGCCTGGAATAATAATAAAATTAGTAGAAATATATATAAAAATAAAACTGAAACCGAAAAAAACAAATTTGTTAATAATAGAATAAATAATGCCAAGGACCAGAAATGTGGAATGAAATTAAAGATTTAATTCTTAAGAAAAATAAAAATGTGATAAATACTGTGATGTTTAATGAAATCTATATATATAAAATTCATTTTCTGTTTGTTTGTTTGTTTGTTTGTTTGTTTGTTTGTTTGACCGCTATACAAATTTTTATTTTTCAACGGATTTTCCTGAAATTTTGTACACACGATCTCTATACCCCAGGAAAGGTCGCCATATACTTTTTACCGGCCACGCCTACTTTTACGCCCACTTTTTATGTAAAATTAATTTTCTGTTTTATTCATATTTGTTCACTATACAAATTTTTATTTGTTAACAGATTTCTCCGAAATTCGGTACACACGATCCCTGTACTCCAGCTAAGGTCGCCATATACTCTTTATCGACCACGCCTACTTTTACGCCCACTTTTTATATACAATTCATTTTCTGCTTTTTGGTATATTTGTTCGCTATACAAATTTTTATTTTTCAACGCATTTCTCTGAAATTTGGTACACACGATCTTTGTACCTCAGGCCAGGTCACCGGGTGATTCTTGCGGCCACACCTACTTTTACGCCCACTTTTTGTATACAATTCGTTTTCTGTTTTTTGGTATATTTGTTTGCTATACAAATTTTTGTTTTTCAACGGAATTCTCTGAAATTTGGTACACACACCTCTGCACTCCACCTAAGGTCGCCATTTGCTTCGTACCGGCCACGCCTACTTTAACGCCCACTTTTTGTATACAATTCATTTTGTTTTTTGGTATATTTGTTCACTATACAAATTTTTATTTTTCAACCGATTTCTCTGAACTTTGGGACACACGATCTCTCTCCTTCAGGGAAAGTCGACATATTCTTCGTACCGGTCACGCCTACTATTACGCCCACTTTTTGTATACAATTCATATTCTGTTTTTTGGTACATTTGTTCGCATTTGTACATTTTTACGGATTTCTCTGAAATTTGCTACACACGATCTCTGTACTCCAGAGAGGTAGCCATATGACTCTTGCCGGTCACGCCTACTTCTACGCCTGCTTTTTATACAAAATTAATTTTCTGTTTTTTGGTATATTTTTTCACTATAGAAATTTTTATTTTTCAAGGGATGTCTAAAATTTTGTCACACGATCTCTATACTACAGGGAAGGTCACCATATGCTTCTTACAGGCCACGCCTACTTTGCGCCAACTTCTATGTATATAAAACTTATTTTTTTCCTTTTATTTGTTTCTTTATTTGATTGCTATAAAAACTTTTATTTTTCACTGGCTTACTTCGAAATTTAGTACATATTCCAGGGAAGGTCGCTATATGATTTTTACCGACCGCGCCTATTTTTACGCCCAATTTTCTTATAAAATTCATATTTTGTTGTGTGGTATATTTCTTCCCTATACAAATTTTACTTTTCAATGGATTTCTCTGAAATTTGGGTTACACGGAAATAACTACACGGTGAACAAATTCCCCAAATTTAAAAAAAGGTACCCAAAAGAAATGAACAAATTCCCCATTTTTTTTAATCGAAATTAAAAATGTACTTACTCCCCAAATTCATTCTTAAATTTTTACATATTTTTATTTAATGAATTTTGTTAAACATTTATTTTAGTAAACATTTGTATACTGCTCTCAATATATGTCCAACAATAAATGCATTTAAAATGAGTATTCTTTTCAAAATAAGTTGGCAACAGCTGCGCGGCAGCACAGGTGTGGTTGCCAAACGCGCGGAAGCGGCGCGCGGCGTGCGACCGCGGACTCGGACGCGACGGGTGCGGACGCGACGCGCTCTCGGAACACAGCTCAGCTGAAATATCGTAATGCTCTAAAAAATATGTTTTAGGAATTAAAATAAGTTAACGAGAACTAAGCGGAGGCATGGGTAGTAGCTGCGAGGAAGCGGCGCGAGGCGCGAGGCGCACGGACGCGGACGCGACGGATGCGGACGCGACGCGCTCGCGGAACACAGCTTACCAAAAATATTGCAATGATCTGAAAAATATATTTTGGCGATTAAAATAAGTTGACAACAACTGCGCGGCAGCACGGGTCTGGCTGCCAAACGCGCGGAAGTGGACGCGACTCGCTCGCGGAACACAGCTTAGTGAAATGTCGTATGATAAATTTTATCTACGTATGTGAAATAATTACCTGTTGATCAAAATAGGCCACACATATACTAAAAGCAGTTGCTTAAAGAAACCTTGCGACACAATATTAAACGTCGCATTAGTCTTTCATTTCTGAAACTTGAATTTGACGTCTCTGCTCAATTATGATCACCTATTGAATGAATTAATTAAATTTTTAAAAGTTTTGATTCCTTTAATTTGCGGCCCATTCCGTTATTATATTTCATGTTTATAAATAAACTGAAAAAAAAAACTTAAAGCGGTTTCGCACCTTATTTTTGAAGCATTTTTTTTCTTATAAAAAACTTCTAAATTAAAAAACCAAAAACTTTTTAATTGAAATAAAAAATGAATTTACTGCCCATACAAATTTTTGGGGAGAAAGTTCATTTTATTGGGGAATTTGTTAATTGGGGACTAAGTACTCAGCGCCTGGTAAGCATAGTGAACCATTTTTCAAGTCAAAGGCTTTTTCATCCCGGGCAAGACCGGGTAAAAACAGCTAGTAGAATATAAGGATAACTATCAGATAGCCACACAATTTAACTATTATTTTGTCGATAGCATTAAGTCAATAAATGATAGAATAGAAAATGTGCAATACAAAAATGAAATTCCTGTGATAAATAATAGATTTAAATTCCGCGGAACAACAATAAAAACCTGAAGAACAAACCGGATTTTAATAAAGTCTCAAAGAAAATAATTATGGATAATTGGAATATTGTAGGTAAATATATGCTTAAGATTATTAAACAATCGCTTGAAAGCGGGATTTTTCCTGATAGTTGGAAGTATTCAATGGTAACACCAGTAGAAAAAATTGCGAAAACAAATAGATGCGATGAATTTCGTCCTATAAACACGCTGAAAATATGTGAAAAAATTATTGAGAAGTTTGCATAGGAACAACTCGGAAATAAATAAACTTTTTTCAAACTATCAGCCAGGATTTAGAAAAAAAATACTTGTGCGAGACCACAGTCAATTATGTTATAAATAGGTGGAAGTGTATAGACAAGAAATAGAAAATTATGGCTATATTCCTGGATTTTAAAAGAGCGTTCGAGACCATTGACAGAGAAATATTAATTCAAAAACTTTACATGTACGGTATCAGGGAAAACGAATTAAGGTCGTTTAAATCATATTTGACAAATAGAAAGTAAATAACAAAGATTAATGGCGTCAAATCAGATGAGATTTACGACGAGTATGGTGTACCCCAAGGTTCCATTCTAGGAGCACTACTATTTATAATATACATTAACGACTTACCAAACATCTTAAGCAATTGCGAAATTATCTTGTATGCAGATGACAGATTAATTTATGCGGAAGCTGACACGGAAGAACAATGCACGAATAAACTAATGCATGACATAAAGAAAATAAATAATTGGCTAAAAATGAACAGACTAAAACTAAATGAAAATAAAACAAAAATGCTAGAAATAAATATGAACAGCGAATCAGTCTTTAAAATAAATAATGAACCAATAGAAAAGGTAAATGAAATAAAATACCTCGGTTTTATAATCGATAAGAACTTAAAATTCAGACAACACGTTGAGTATATATGTAAGAAAATCGGGGAAAAAATCAGATTTTTTAAACGGGTTAGAAATAAAATGTCATTAATGACTGCAATAGACATATATAACGTAATGATAAAACCACATTTTGAATTTGGCTCTACAATTTTATATACATGCTGTACAACAAATCAAATAGATAGACTACAAAAATTGCAAAATAAAGCTATGCGTTCAATATTGAAATGTAATCGATACACTCCAATACAAACAATGCTCGACTCGTTAAAATGGCTTAATATTCAACAAAGGTTGGAAGTAAACACAATCAACTTTGTTCAGAAAATGAAAATTGGAAATGCACCAGAATACCTAATAGATCAGCTTAATTATGTAAGAGAAATACAACCATAAAACTTGAGAAATGCAGATGACTTCAGACTTCCCAGTGCTACAACAACAGCTATGCAACGATTACTTTTCTTCAAAGGACTAAAGTTATACAATATGCTACCGAATAGTGTAAAAAATTAGATAAATATTAATATATGCAGAAGAAATATAACACAATTTGTTAGAAATAGAGTTCTATAGCTAGAGTTCTATATATAAATGGTAAAATATACATACCATTATCAGATAAATTTAAAAGTATTGTAAATACTCCTAATAATAATAATAAATAAATAAAATAAATAAATAGAGAAAATTCCTTAGATCGGTGCTACCAATGAACTGGCTAAAGAACAAAAGATTTTATAAAATATGAATTTAAGATTTAAATTTCTTAAATTTATCTATTATTAACAAAAGCTTTTTAACTTCTATTTTGTCGATTCAAATAGAAATATTATACATAAATTAAAGGTGTATCTGGGCAACTTCAGAAAGTAATATATGCAAAAGACTTTTTCGACATACTGTGTACTTTCAGAGATTCGAGGTATGTCGTGGGGTATTGAATATCTAAAAATTATATTATGTTAGTCGAAAACGACATGTTTTTGATCGTTTCATAAATTTTAAATTCGTTAATTTTTTTAGCTATGTACTATCTCAATCTATTACAATATCTTTATTGTTAGAAATTTTACAACAGTTTTGCTGTGTCGCTTAATTGGTTTTTTAATGAATGTTTTTCTTTTAATTTTTGAGGTAATAACATATTTTTGTAACTTTGTCTTGAAACTACGATACGATTGGTTTTAGTTTTTCATAAAAATGTTCGATTATTGGTGAAAAATCTGGATGACCCTAAATTAAAGCCCTTTTTGCTCTGTTTAGCTTAGTTTCCCAGATCTATGAATTTGTTAATTTTTTATAAATTTTTCATATTAAAATTGGATTTTTGGTGCAAAGTGTGGATGAATCGAAATTATGGCGTTTTTACTGTATGTAGCTCAGTTTCCTAGACAAATGCATTTTTATTAAATATTTTTTTCATTATAAATACTTCAAAGACTTTAAATTCAATTTTTAGATATATATATTCTTTATTTTTATTTATTTATTGTTGAAAAGTCTAAATTCGCTGAACTCCTTATTTTTAGATATTGAAATTATTCGGTAGAAATTATATTAATTGAACAACAAATAAAAAAAAATATAAATGTTGTTTGATTTTTTAATATAAAAATTTGATTTCTGTTAAAAAAAAGTTAGGTTTTCCCATATTAAAGCCATTTTTGCTCTATCTTGCTTAGTTTCCGAGATTAATGAATTTTAAAATTTTTTGGAATACAAATTTTTCTTACAAAAATTAAATTGGGTAAAAAATATATATATTTGGTCTATCTAGTATAGTTTCCAAGATAAATGCATTTCTTAATGTACATATTCTTTTTTAATAATTCACATGCATTAACATCATTTAAATATGAAGGCAAAATTGAACACAAAACCTATACCTCTTATATTTTGTATTCTATTTTTTGTAATTCTATTAATGAAAATTATAAAAAAAAAACGGTCAACTGGTTTTCCTAACCTAAAATCGTATTTGAGACCGGGTTTTTCAAAAAATCCATTTTTCGAATAACCCGAAAGCCGGTTTATTACATATGTTGGTTGTTTGAATACTCTAATTATTATATAAATAATTCTCTTTCAGTACAACTGTCGCCGGTAAAATGAAAGTTCGAAGGTTCTCCTTATATTAAGTGCTAATTTTATTCGGAGATTATTTAAATTAGTAATAACTGAAAGAAAATATAAAATATCATTAAAAAATTGCACACCTCTTAGAGCTTTCGTACTTTGTTCAAATTATGCAAAAATTAATATTATGAGTGAAAAAAATTATTTTCCCACCTCTCTTCTGAAATTGCAATGAAATTTATTTATGCAAATTTAGAATAATTTAAATTTTAAACTTAAAAGTGCTCTATTTTTTCAAGTGGTTTTCAATACAGAGCTTTATGCTGGCTACAACCAGGCAACGGTTGGTTCAGTGTGTTGTAGCAACAATGATACACACGTATCAACGGTTGCCTCAACCAAGCAGAAATATCAAAAAGTTTTGATATTTTTCGTTGGTTGATGCAACCGTTGAAGCAACCGCTGCCTGGTGTGTAGCCAGCATTAAACAAAATCCTACGTTGGACAACAACAAAATCCAGATTGAAGATCTCTTTTTTTCTCAAATATTAACAAAAAAGCATACTCTTTGGTACCAGAGAACCTGAGCGAAAGTACTCCTAACACTGCAAAACATTTTCGAGATGAAAAACAAAACAGACAAATGGAAAAGTTCAGTTTGTTAAAAGAAGTATTTATGCAAATCGGATGATCTTAACCGAAGCATAGCTACTCGCTACAAAAAAAAAAATAGAAATACGTTTAAAATTTCATACATTACTTTTATTGCAGATTTTTTCATTGACCAACAAAGGGAATTTAAAGAAGAATTTAAATAGATATTACTTTTTTTGATGCATTTTTTTGCGTTCAAATTATTCCATATGTAACACGGAATCTGCAAATGTAGTGGCAGTCATTGTTATATTTTCTCATTTTCTGCTATTGTCGTTAGCAGTGCTACCAATTTTGACGATTTGTCGTAATTTCGAATACCTTTCAATTTGTTAAAATAATTTGTTAAATTTGTTAAAATTATGATTTAAGATTTTAACTCTCTGTCTAGCAACACTTCTGGTACCCATAAACGCATGATATTTTCTATGAAAAAGACATTTTTAAATTTTTGTTTTGTTATTTTTTTATTGTTTATTAATCAAAGTGTCGAAAAATAAATTAAAATATATTTTTTTTTTATACTAACATAATTAATTTTTATGAATTTTATTATGAAAATTTAGTTTTACAATGAATAAAACTTAAAAAAACTATTGTTGCGATGGTTGTTCCTCATTTTGAGTGCAGGTTAAGCACCGATGCATTAATCTTGAATGCTCTGCACAAACTGCATTGTTGCAGGAACAGCAATAGGCCCTTGTTTTGCGTTGACGACCGTACTCTGAACGGCATAGTCGACATGATGGCCTGTTCGTCCTTAGCGCAAACGACGGTGCAGCTGCTTCTGTTGGTCTTGGTACTATCTAAAATGAAAAAATATAAATAATCATTCTGCTTTTGCAGAATGCGAGTATTCAGGGCACGTTCTTTAATGTTGGGTAATGCCAATTGCTTAGTAAGCATGAGGAGGAATGAGCGCCGTCTGTCACTGGCTTCATCTCGTTGAATATTATGAATGCAGCTAATGCAGCGATGTCGAGCATATTGTAAAACATGGCAAGCGGCCAGCGCTTTGTTGAGCGATTGCATGTATACGTACCAAGCATCTGGTCCATAGTAACAACGCCGGATTTGTTGGCATTGTAATCAGTTTCCATGTTCACATCGCAAGTGTAATGTTGTGTAGATAGCAAAATTACTGATTTATTCTTCCTGGGCACATATGAGCATAGTGCTATATCGCCTTCGTTGAACCCAAACAATGTGCTGTTGATTGGCCGCGTACGATTTTTATGTAACTCCCGTGGCACAAATGTTTTGTTAGAGCGTACTGTTCCAACATATGCAGTTTTCTCTCTCATCAAAATACGCGCCAAGTTCAATGTACTGAAAAAATTGTCAGCATAAATTGTGCGGCCAGAATCCAAATATTTATCCGAAAGAGCAAGTACAACTTTCTGCCCTTGATTTATTTCACGCTCATGGTCAGGCAATTTACCAAAATAAATCATTCCTTTGACAAGATAGAATGATTTTGAGTCACACAACCACCATACCTTTATACCATACTTGGCTGGCTTCGACGGAATATATTGTGTGAAGCGGGTACGGCATCTGTATGGGAACAACTGCTCATCAACTGTCAGTGAATCAGGCGGAGTGTAAGCTGCTGCTAAGTTAGACTGCAACATTTGCCAAATATTATCAATTGCCGCAGTTTTGCTGTTGATTAGTCGCTGCTGTCGCGTATTTCCATTGTCGAATCTAAGGCATTGTTTTATAGACATGAAGCGATTATACGACAATGCTGCTTTGTATATTGGACAACGCGTTGGGGCCTATAACTGTGCAGAAGGCTCATTATTTGATTTATTGAGTCCAGAATACAAAAGTATAGCCAAGAAGGCATCAAACTCCTTTATTGTGATGGTTTTAAATTCCTTTTTGTTTGTTGGATTTGCCAAATTATATGCATCTGTTATTTCCCTACCTTTGCGATTAGATTCGCGTATTATTATGTACGCCATGTGTCAAAATGATTTGTTAAATTTGTTAAATTATGAATTAAGATTTTCAATTTTCAAGGATTAACAATTAATGGGTTGTTTATCTAAAATTGATAGTTTTTATTTAGTGTAAATGTAAATTACAAAATATGTACAGACATAATTCTGGGTCAAGTCGTTTCAAAATGGAAATACCTTGAATAGCGTCTCCATTTAAGATTTAAATTTTAATTACGGCGACACTTTAAACCAATATTATATGTTTCAGCTATAGAGACATATCAATAAACTTAAATTTTATTCGTCGAAATTTCATCACTAATACATTTATATATATATATAGAAATAACCAATGCTTTAATAATATTCGTGATATGAATGATATAAATTAATTTTATAGTTTCCTTTTGTAATATTTTTTCGAGTTTTATAAGCGGTAAAATTAATTTTTAAATAATTTGCTTGGCAATTTCTTGTTTTAAAAATGAGGATTTTGGCGATTTAGTTTCCAAAATTGTAGATTTTCAGAAGATTTTATTAGCATCACTGGTCGGTAACAAAGAAGAGAGAAAATTGTGTGTGGGTTTGTATAAAATGAGAAAGATTAAATTTTGTTTGTGTATTTCGCATAGCTTATGTGTGTGTATTATTTCAGCGTTACAGAATCAGTCAATCTGTCAGTCAGTCAGTCAATCAGTCAATGAGTCAGGGATCAGCGTAGATATATTTAAGATAGATGGTCACGATCTAAGCAAAAACACATGATTTACCATGGAGATCCATATGGAGTAAATATGTTTTATTTATTTTTTTTTTTTTTGGATTAACAGAGAAACCAACTGAACAACTGAAGAATTCTGGCATTCATTTGTAAGAGCATATTTTTTCATAGTGTAATTTGGTTCTGCCTGCTTAAAAAAGCTACAATATTTCTTAGAAGCTTTACCTTTAAATTATATTCTAAATTATATATAAGTTTTTTAATATGCTTCCATCACATCTGTTGAGCTAGAAAGAAGTTTAACAACGCACATAAATAAGCCAAGAAATAACAAAAAGATTTTTATTTAATTCAATACTCTTTAATTTACTACAATAACAATTTCAATTGAATAAGTCTTTATAAATCTTTAAACATAAGTTATATTTAAATTTTCTAGATTTTTAGAGCATGAAGAGGAAAATTTTCATAGTGCATTTTTTGAGTGCATAAAACAGTTTTCTTTTACATCATATTTTTGGCCTTCCTGATATCCTGTTTATATTGCAATTTTAAAAGTGACAAACAATATTATATTTGTTAATTATACCCTATACCACTATGTGGTTTGGGTATAATGACTTTGTGCTGCTGTTTCTAACAACCAAAAATATTTGACCTAGACCCATCTTTAATTATACCGATCGAATCAGAATCACTTTCTGAGTTGATTTAACAATGTCCGTCCGTCCGTCCGTCCGTCCGTCCGTCTGTGTGTCCATGTAAAGCTTGTAATCAAACTGCAGGTCGCAAATATGAATATATTTTGATGAAATTTAGTATATAAGCTTTTAGCTGCCATGGGATGAACGCTATTGAAACTGGTGAGAATCGGTCCATGTTCAGAGCTAGCCCCCATACAAATTACCCATATGAAATCGACATAAATTGCCATAAAATCCAAATTGTCATATAGATCTTACTCAAATTGGGTTTGTATGCGTTCATTACATCCACTAATGAATAGTACAAAAATGATCCCTCTGACCCCATATAGCGCTGCTTCCCGATCTTCACTTAAATCTATTAAAAAACAAAAATATTGCACTGATTCTTCTCAAATTTTGTTTGTACATATTTTTGCAAAATACAAGAGACTTTACCAAACATGATCAGGATCGGTCCATTTTTGGACCTAGCCCCTTTATAGATATAGCATCCGATATGAACTTTTTCATATCTGCAGCCAAAAAAATTAATAAAAATCCCACTCAAATTTGGTTTTTGCTTATTTTCAATGTCCAGTTAGTTGGGCCTAAGAGATAGGGTTTCTAAACGCATGGTATAGGGTATCGTATAGTCGGTCTAGACCGACTATAATTTTCTTACTTGTTTTTTTTTTTTTGCTTTAATTAAAATAAAACATTAACACCCGTATTCATAAAAATTAAAGTGTACTTCAAGTAAACTTTATTGTCTGTTTTTCATAAAAAAAATTTGTTGATGAAGTCTACTTGAAGTACACTTTAATTTTCATGAATACGGGTGTAAATGTTTTTTCTATTTTTCTACCAGAATAGAGGTCCTTAAATTTATATTACAAATGTGCTTACACAAAACATTTTTCTTAATCCTGAACAGTTCTAAAAATTACTCATTTTAAGTTCTTTGCACACACGAGAAGTAGTTTCTTAAGGAATGTGTGATTAAACCTTTAACGTCTAAATTTTTATTTGAAGAAAAAAATACTTTAATAATTATCAATATGAGTTTTACTCCGAAGACCTCATTTTTACATTTCAATCGCCGTTGTAGTTTAAAAATTCAAATACTAGCGTTTTAATGAGTTTTTTAATATTTTACTGTGAAGCTTTATCTAATTTTTAATGATTGCTGTCTCTAAATTAACCTAGCTTTAGTCTATTCGCAAGAATCTACGATTTCAACTATAATTTTCTGTCGTTTATTTTTTGCCTATTTCAAAAAAAACAACTTCTTACTCTTCGATGGTTTTTTCATCGTCAAGTTTTGTTAAAAAAAAATTGCATATTATTTCCACTTGGCCAATTAGATAGCTTACCTATGAAAAACTTTTCATGAGTTTTCTTTTTTTTTTTTTGTTTGAAACTTTAACAACATTCGACCTTAAAAACTACTATTTGTGCATTAAATAAGCAAAAAAAAAAAAAACAAAAAAGGAAAATAGTAGAAAGTTTTTCTAACCTTTTTGTTGTACAGCAAGTAGTTGAAAAAGACATTAATATGAAATTGTAGTTTAATTACGTTTTAATTACAAAGTCAATGCAATTCATTTCAAACTTCATTACGTTTCATTGGTTTTCTGGCAAATAGTAATTAATTGATGAAAACCTTTAACAACGAAACAAATATTTTTAATTTAATTAAAATCTGGCGTAACAGCAAACATTTGGTTAGTTTGGAAAATAAATATTACAAAAATATTTGTAGCAAAATTTAGTTTACGGTAATCGTTTTTGTTCCTCAGACCAAACACCAGCACCCAACGACATTATCAATTTTTCGCATTTGGCGAAAAAGAATTGATTTGGCAATCGCTAAAACCAATGGATTAAAGTCGACATTGCTTTATAATGAACCCTAGCGCCAGATTTAGCTTTTTTAACTTAAGAAAAAGAGGGCTCGAAGGTGAAAATGGATTAATGAATGCAGACCTGGAAACTACGACTGGTGACAATTATCGCTCAAAGGTTCTAACGCTATTGAATATCGCTGGGTAAAACGTGTTGAGCTTAAAGGGACTATGTTTTGTATATAAAGTCGGCTAGTTCTGGAACTACCATCATACCTCATGAATCAGGGCTGCAGAGCTGGAGTTTGAGCCACACTGCTGAACATTTTTGATAACCCAAAAATGGAGCAGGAAAAATTTTTAAAATTTGCTCCGACACTCTCAATTTACTTTACGAGGCACCATTTTTATATTTTTCTTAACTAAGATAATAGTGCAAATATACTCTTATACGACCAAAATAGAGAGGTGACATAAGATATCGATAAATGCATGCACCTGTCGAAATACAAATTAACTTTTTTTAATGTGACTTCCAGATAACTGTTCCAGATAACTGTTGGCAACTGGAATCAAGCTGGAGGGCTGGAGCAGTAAATAAGGTACTCGAGCCGGACAAGTAGGTCGAGTAGATCGAGAAGTAAAAACTAAAATTTTTCTTGATGATAGCATGCAAAAACATAAATATAAATCTTTAGCATATGAAATATATATTTTTTTGGAGTTGTACAAGTACCAAAAAGTGCATCGGAATGTCGTGCTGGTGTGCGCAAACTACTACTCCAAGAAGCTCTGTCATTTTCCATACAAATGTATGAAAATACGCAATTCATAGATGTTAGACATCATTTTACACAAAATTTCCTAAAAATAATATAAATAATTTAAAGTCAGTTATATGGATTGATTACTCTCCTGAAATATTGAAGCATTCCGAGTGGGCTTACTACTACTTGAAGAAGGTCAGCCCATTTCAACTGAAATGTATGCAAGCAGACAAAATAATAAAAACTGCATTCACTTTACGTGGTCTTGTGTATATAAAAAAGCAAGTCTCTGAAGATCCAATACAAATCGAATTTTTTGATGAACTACCACAGCTTTTTCGAGACTAAAATATCATCGTACATGAATTTTACTTTTACCATTTATATTAATGAACTTTTTATTAGTACCTTCTTAAATGTCAATATAAATAAATTTATCACAATTCTTTTCTTATATGTAATAAAACCAATAATTTTTACTGTTAATGCTGTCGTTGCCGTAAGGGTATTTATTTTCTTTTATCTAATATATGACCTCAATAGGTGTTAAGGACGTTACTGCTTTCATGGTTAAAATTCTTGGAAAACAGAGTAATGAACTTAAAATATGCCATATAAATGCTCAAAGTCTTTTTAGTAAAATTGATTAATTCAGACATATCTTTGAAAACTCTGACTTAAATATCATATGTGTATCAGAAACATGGTTTTGCGATTCGATAACAGATGCTGCGGTCCCTATGCAAGGCTATAAATTATATAGAAATGACGGAGAAGATGGTTACGGCGGCGTGGCGGTGTATGTCAAACGTGGACTGGCTTGTAAAGTTAGAACCAGAAGTGGTGAAAACTCCAACGATAAAGTTGAATACATTTTTCTTGAAGAATGTAGTGAAGGAAGAAAGTTATTGATTGGTAGTGTGTATCGGCCCAATAATAGAATTGATCTTACTAACTTTTACAAAATATTGGAAGATATAACTCCACTTTATAATGACGTAGTAATTGCAGGAGATTTTAATTCAAATCTACTAGCTGACACAAGTTTAATCATAAATATGAAATCTTTTGGTCTTAACCCAACGAATATAAATACTCCTACTCATTTCTCATCAACCACTAGTACACTAATTGATCTGTTTGTTGTGTCCAATGAATCAAACATTCTACTATATGATCAATAATCAGCATCGTGTTTTTCCAGACACGATCTTATTTTCTTGGCATACAACTTTCCACTCCAAATTCCTACAAACGAAATACAATTTCGTAATTTCAAACGCGCTAACCAACATAGTTTAGGGGAAGAATATAACAAAATAGACTGGAGCTGTATATATAATATGTTATCGGTTCATGATCAATTAGCGTTTTTGGAATATAACGTTTCAGATCTATACAACATAATTGTGTCAATACAAACAAAGACAGAAGTCTCTTGTGTTTTACGTGAGTACCTGTCTCGTTGACATAACCTCACGGTGCTCTGAACACTGGATCGGAATATGCGCCGTCCACCGCCCCCTTGTGCAGAAAAACTACACTCAGCTACCAACTTCGAGATTTGTGCATTTGGGTAACAAATCCCACTCCTTGGTGGGGAGTCGAGGCCTACCTAACACACCTCTGCTGCTCTAGGGTCACAGCAACCGGTTGAATGCAACTCCACATCGAGCTATGCTCTCCCCGCGATTTGGGTATAAACCACAGCCACCACGATACTCCCCAAGGGGCCGTACCCGCAAGTCAGACAAACAAAGACAGATGTGTTCAAGATTCACGTGAGTACCTGCCACGGTGGCCTGACCTCACGGTGCACTTAACACCGGGTGGAAACTATGCGTCCACCGGCGCCCTCGCAGTACGAGTACCAATTTGAGGCATGCCTTTGGGCATGACCTCCCCCTTGGATGAGGAGCGGAGTACAATCTAAAACTCCTACCGATCTATGGGTCACGGCACCCGGTCGCAATGCAACTCCACACCGAGCTTGCGCTCTACCCGCGATTTGGGTCTAAACCACAGCCACCACGATGCTCCCATACGGGGCCGCACCACTGCCAGGCTGGAATAAAATTCCAGGGGCTCCTAACACCCGTGGTACCAGAATAAAGCCTCCGGTCAGGCTTCGTAGCCGAAGCTACTACCAGTTGAAATCCAAACAGTTCGGGACTGGTGGCCCTGGACGACAAACATATAGACATAAAAAGACAAAGGACAAAACACTGAACAGCCGCACTCTGAGTTAGCATGTGCCCCCTCAGTAGCAGCACACAAAAGGACAACAATAACGTAGCAACACATAAAACAACAGAACAAACGCGCAGGAACAGCAGGTAGCAGCAACAACAGCAAACAGCAGGGAGAGAGCTGAAGACGGCGCACCGTTGTGGAGGGACAGATACCGATGTATCAGCCCCCGTCAACAGTCATACTCATATCTGAAATCCAGGCACGACGATGCGCACTACTGGAGCGACCACCCATTGGCAGTTAAGCACCAC
Source organism: Cordilura impudica (assembly GCA_963682025.1). Classification (NCBI taxonomy): domain Eukaryota; kingdom Metazoa; phylum Arthropoda; class Insecta; order Diptera; family Scathophagidae; genus Cordilura; species Cordilura impudica. The sequence goes on along the minus strand of OY821517.1, from coordinate 264,533,556 downwards.
CACGGATGCCTGCATCAGAGGCCACCTATACTAACGTCCAGTTCTCCTACGATTGAATACGCCCCTTGCGTATTCACCTAAATTCCTAACAGTCCGCCCGTCCTCTAATGCCCTACTCAAATCCCATCCTATCGCCATCCGTAAAATCCCCATCCTATCCAAACTCCTAATATCACTATAAAGTGAACACCCGGTCAAAACATGTACGACGTCTTCCGGCCCTTCCCCACACCTACAGTCCGGCGTATCGGACAGGCCCCTCTTATGCAGAAAAGCATTCAAGGAGTCATGCCCAGTCAGTAAAAAGCCCAGACTAAGGCCGAAGCCAAAATCCGGGCGGTCTCTAACGAAGGTCGCGTCCTTAATAAAATCGTACGTTGTTCGGCCCTTATCCGTCTCAGTCCAACGTGAACGCCATCTTGCAAGAAGGTGCTCGTCCAGCAGGAGTTTCACCTGCCTCAATTCTAAGTCAGCGATTTCAGTCAAAGTTATCCAATCATGCCCTGATAGTGGCAGTCCCTTCTTGACCTTGAAAATAATACCACGACGTACCACCTCCAAGTCAAGGGGAGGTGCACCTAACAAAACTTGAAGAGCATCTGTCGAAACTGTGTGACAAACTGGCATGCAAGCCAGCATTGCCACTCTCTGACAAGACAAGATTCGTTTCTTGCCCATAGCAGACAGAGCGGTGCCGTACCATACAGATGAGCCGAATGTTGCACAAGCAACAAACAGATCACTATATATGGTACGGACAGCTCTCCTGCTAAGACCCCAGTCATTCCTGAGGATGCGTCTGACTCCTCCCACAACTGTCGTCAACTTGTCCTTAAGTGTCGAAAGAATGAACTTTCTAGTTCATCTTTCGACACTTAAGGACAAGTTGATGAACTAGAAAGTTCATTCTTTCGCCCATGGTTATGCCCAAATACCTAACCTGAGTCACGTATCGAATGCTGGCATTGCCAATAAGCAGCAAACAAAACCCTTGGTTGCTACACAGATTAAACGTCTTATAGAAGATCGCGATTATGCATACTCTCGTTGGAAGCGCTACAAAACAGTTGACTTGAATAACAGCTATCGAGCAGCCAGAAAGACCGTAACTAAAGCCATTAGACAAGCTAAGTCAACATATTACGCCGATAAGTTTGCGAGTTCAGTCAATACACGTAAAACTTGGAGAACAATAAGAGAAATTGGAATAGTGAAACAAAAAACCAATGAAGAAACCTCAATTTCAGATCCAAATGCCATCAATGAAAATTTTATTAATAATCCGATACAACAGGCGAATCACTCTTACTACAGTAACTTGCAGGATGAACTCCTACCAGAAAATCAATTCAGTTTCGATTGTGTTAGTCAGTATGATGTACTCATGAGCTGCTCATCCATCAAATCTAATGCAACAGGTGTTGACGGTATTCATCCCACTTTTTTAAAAATGCTCATTCCATATATCTTACCGGTGATAACCCACATATTCAATAAAATAATCATGACGAGCACCTACCCCTATAGATGGAAACAGGCAAAAGTTCTTCCAATATCAAAATCGTCCTCCGAGTATCGACCATGGCAATTGGTCCGTACCTGTCAAAAGCTTTTGAAAAACTGATACATAAGCAAATAACTAATTATATCAATGATAATAATCTTCTTACTTGTAAACAATCCGGTTTTCGTGCCAAGCATAGTTGTATTACAGCTCTTACTGATGTAGCTGAAGATATTAGAAAAGAACTAGATGATGGCTGTATGGCAATGCTAGTCTTATTAGACCACTCAAAGGCTTTTGACACAGTTGATCACACTATTCTGATTCTAAAACTAGAAAAGATCATGCACTTTTCCCCAACGTCTTCCAAATTGATTTATTCATATCTTCATGGTCGAGTACAGTATGTAGAAATCAACTCATCAATAACTTCAAATTTCCTTCCCATCTCTAGGGGTGTACCGCAAGGTTCCATTCTTGGACCTCTTCTCTTTTCCATTTATGCAACTGATTTGCCAGACCAGCTGATGCACTGCAACATTAGAATGTATGCTGACGATGTTCAATTGTACATAAGCAGTAAAAAGGAGCAATTTGAAGAATGTACGCGAAAATTAAATGATGATTTAGAACGTGTTTCTTTTTGGGCATCTGTAAATGGCCTAAGTCTAAATCCAAAAAAAAAAACAAAAAGCATTTTACTACGTAAGCGTACCAACATTTATATTAATAACCAAAAAATAGAAATAGTCAATAAAGCCAAAAATCTAGGAGTAATTTTTAATAATACATTAACCTGGTCGGATCATGTTACAAACGCGTGTGGAAAAACCTTCTCGATGCTACGAACTCTATGGCCAACTCAACATTGCACCCCTTTTAAAATCAGATTGCTGCTCACGAAAACGTATTTAATACCTATTTTAATGTACGCCTGTGAAATTTTTTAAAGCTGTGATGCAAATAGCAAATCGAGACTAAACATAACGTATAATAATATTACAAGGTACGTTTTTGGCCTTAAGTTTTATGGTAACTATGAACATATTACCCCCTATGCAAAGAAAATTTATGGTGTCCAGCTTGATGACTTGATGAAGATTAGAACTCTAATTTTTTTACACAAAATTATAACCACTCGTGAGCCTCATCATCTGTATAATCGAATCACTTTCAGCCGACACAGTAGAAATAATACCATAATTCAAATAAGACATCATACGCTAATATCAAATTGGCAATTTTGGATTAACGCAATTCGTCTTTGGAATATTATCCCACCAATTATTAGGGCAACCAGCAACGCGTTACACTTTAAGAAAAGAATTTTTGAGTATTACTCTTAATATTTTTACTTCAAAATTAAATCACACATTAATAAATTTTTTATTTTTTGTTTTTATTAATTGTTATTTAATAACTTTCCAATGTTTAATAACTGTTACATTGTATGACTCTATCTATCATGATATTATAACATATGTTTAAAATTCTCTTATAACATTATTTTATTTTTATTTTTCTCTCTGTTTTTACTTTTATACTTCAAAATAATGTACATTTAACAATATCTGTACTTCTACCACTTTAAGACTCATGTTTTGCTGTAGATGTTGTCAAAATGAAATAAATAAATAAAAAATAAATAAATAAATAAATATTAGGGTGGCCGTTAATAAAAAAAATGTTCAAACTCTCGCTCCCAACCCCTAGAAATATGCGAATAGCAAAAAAACTGCGAAAGACAAAGGTTAGGGCCAATCGAAAAACATTAAGATGTCCCTCAATGCTACTGAAAATATCAAGTGTGTTTATATGGGGAAAATATTACTTTTTTCAGATTTTACGAAAATTTCGTTCTAAAGTTTAATTTTTCTGACAAGTTGTTATATAATTCGGATCACTATTAAATTGCCTTTTCAAAAAGCTATAAGACTTCAAAATCGAATAAAAACTCGCCAAAAAATAGCAAATGCCCCAGACCACTTTTGTGCCAAAAAAAAACTATGTCATGAATTTTGATGGCTTCTTTTTCAATTTTAGAAATTAATTAAAGCCATAATTTTTTTTCGGTCGCTATACTTATAAGTACTCAGATATGAAATATTGTTTTATTACCACGTTGTTAACCTATTGGGCAATGAGACCGAATATGGGAATTTTTTTTTAATAAAATTTTGAAAACTCCTTTTTCAAATTTTAAAAAATTTACTTAATTAAAATCTAAAAACTGGATCTGGTACCTCAGGGTTTCGTTAAATACATGTTAGAGATTATTTGTGTGAATTTTTAGGTAAATCCCTATTCCAGAATTTTTTGGACAGGTATTTTATTTTTGCGGATTTCGAGAAAAATGGGAAAATACGTAAACAAAGAAAAAAAAAATACAAAAATAATTTGTGCAATAAAATAAATAGAAACGTTTAACAAACAAAAAGTATATATTTACATATATTTATTCAAATAAAAATGGAAAATATGAAATTGTGAAACGTAAAGTGTAGAAGGATGTCTTCAAATATTTGCACAAAAAATCTAAACATCAAAATGAAACAAAAACAATCGTCTGAACACCAATTTTCGCAATCGTGATTCAGAGAGTGAATCAAATGGTTCATTTTGCATCTGAACATGCTATAAGAAATGTTCAGTGGGTTAATAGCAGCCTTAGTATCTGTATGAATTCAATTTTTATTGAAAATATGAAACTGTAAATTTAAATTGTTTTAAAGCAACAAGAAAATTAGCAAAATTCCAATTATTGAAAGGAAAAAAAATAAATCCATATACACCTTAGACTTTTTGTCATTTTATAAAATAGAAAAATTTGTAAATTTATCAGTCAATATTATTCATTTCATTGTATTTACATATTTAAAAAAATCTTTAATATGTTAAAAAAATTTAAAATTTTAGAAGGAAAAATTAACAATCAGACTAGAATTTTTAAATACGTTTCTAATTGTATATTAAATAATTGCGTTTTTTAATAATACTATTAAAAAAATTTTATAGACCTTTATTAAAAAATTTCCAATATTCAAGTTTTCGTGACAATTGCGTGTTAGTAAAACATTTTTTTAATTTAAATCACTTAATGCGTTTATTACAAATAAATTTTAAATCTGAAAAAATTTGTTCACAAAGATAGGTTGTTGGGAATGGCGATAACGCTTTTAGTGAAATTGTTATTAGTTCAGGATACATGGCGGAATCTAAATTTTTCCAAAAATCTTATTGAAGTAATAGGCAGAAGAATACTGAAGATGAGCAAGTCGTGTTGTTCGAAAGCATCTACTCCATCTAGCGTTGTCCTCAATTTTTTTCCATTTTCTCTTACATTGCAGAAAGTATTATCTTTTCTATTTTTAGAAAATATATACATGAATTTGAACCGAACAATAAAGAACTAATTATAGGAATTGATTTTATTTAAAAAATAATGTTATCTGTCATTTAAAAAATTGGCTCCGGATCTGCGGCAATCGACAATTACTCTGGTGTCGCAGCGTCGGCTAAAGTGTTCTAAAAGAATGTTTCAAGAAATTTTATAGAGATCACTCTAACCCAATATCTAGCTCATATGAACAGAGCATCTCATAGAGCGTTGGCCAAATTTTACCTTTAAAAATGAGGTTTCCCAGTAGAAATGTTCTAGTTCAATTGAGTGTGATCAATAGATCTTTCATTCAATAGCAGTTGTGTCAACTGAGCTGATTTGTATTAGTAATCACAATAAATACAGTTATTAAGATGTATAAAAGAGATGACAATATGTTTATGGAAAAAAAAAATTATATGCAACTAAAAATGTGCTAGAAAACAAGCACATATTTTTAATAATATGCAAAAAATAAATAATTCAGTGTTAATTATTGTGAAACAATTTAATATGTACATACATTGAGGTTAAACCATACAAACAAATTCAGAATTTTGATTATATGTAAAAAGTTTATGTTAATATAATCAAATATTTTAGTTGTTCACATCAAATGTTTCACTAATCATCATATTGACTTGTTATAAAAATATTTCTTTTATCTGTGTAAAATTTGGTAATCACCAATTTAATTTATTATAACTTCCAAACGCTGAAAGGAAAATAAGAATTAATTTTCATCTCAGCCGTAACAATTCTTTAGTTTTGATATAATTATTATTTCATGAGAATGTTCATGCAGAATCCTTAAATTTGCACAGTTCCGTGTTATACCAATTAAGGGTATTTAACTACAAGGATTATTGTTAATGAAACAAAATGCAATTCCATTAGCAGAAGTAGTTTTGAAAGGAACACACAAAATTTGTTGTCATTTCAAAAACTATATTAAGAAGCATTGGCGATTTTATTAAAATGCTCTGCAATCGTTAATGCGCTATTCACTTTTGTAAAAACTGATTATTAGAAAATCTATTTTGGTCATAAGACAGTCTATTTTTCTTATTAATATGAAATAATAAAGCTATTATCTGCACTTTCATATTATTGTATATAATTCAAATTTCTAAAATTCCCAGTGGGCTTTTAGTTTCATTATATCACACTTTTTTGTGGCTTCATATAGATTAAGTAACAGAATCATACATTAATAACGTAGATCCATAAAATTTTATAAAATTTCAGACTTGACGCTCGTATTCGGAATTTGAATTTATAGTTTCTTAATCGCTTCATTGTATTATACTATATCGGGAATGCAATTTATTACACAAAACTCGATCAGGTATCTGAAAGAAATACGTTTACCCTTCAATACATATCTTCAGATATCTTACATATCCTCATGCTAATCATCTGATAAAACTATTTTGTTTATCGAGTTTGAAAATTTTTTCATGCTCAAGGTCAAACGTTTTTAATTTAAAAAAATGTAAAAACATTGGCGAATTTGTATCAAAAATTGATCTATATTCTGCATGACATGTTATACAGCTGTTTCGGGAAGAGTCACCAACTCTCATCAGTAACCAAATGCAGTAGATAGTTTGTTTGGTAAAATGTTAATTCATATACCTTAGCTGTGAAACCAATTCAATGAGAATCCAAGCAAAGGGTTATACTATTAAAACATCCCCAATATAAAATTTTCATTTCAGGAGTGATTTGACTTGTGCTATCAGGGTATGGAGTTTTATAAATATTTTATATATGTGTTTCTTTTTAAGTTTGGAATGATAAAGTCACACTAATAGATCTAATACGTCAACATCATTTTCTTTGCCTAGTGATTCATCTGTTAATCGAAACAGTGAAATGGTTTTAACTAAACTACTAAAAACTATCCCAAAAAATCAATATATTGTTTTATCCCGATTTGCTGCTGATACTACTGTTGCGGACATTTCTATATAAAACCCAGTCTTAATATTGAAACCGATATTTTAATACATAAATTTTCATACTGTTTACGTGAGCGTTTGAGAGGCCCCACTGTATCTAACTGATGTCATCATGGAATGGACGTTGACATACAGAGTGCGCTATACTTATTTAAGTCTCTTTTTGTCTGACATTTTCCTGTCATTTTTGTTGTTCAATATACTTTTTTAACCGCGACATTATATTTGTTTTTTGTATCGTTGTGTAACTCTTTAACCATAAAGATCGTGTTTGTGTTAAATTGAAAATTTTTTTGTAATTAAATTGATATAAATTCACCGCCATCTTTGGAGAAAAAATAAAAGAAAGTAATCTTGATATAACTTTGAATTTTGTATAAAAACCCTAATTTTTGTGTGTTTTATTTTTCTATTTTTCGGTAGCCGTAGCTTTCTTTGTGGTTCCACAATTTTTGGAAAACCAACCCCCCATTTCTGCTTGTGAAATATTTACATACACTCAACCGAGAAGTATTACTTCGTTTAAAATTACAACATCTCTAGATTTATTTACAAAACTTGTTAAATCTGAATTTTGGCCTAAAAATTCTTCAGTGCGAGAATATATATTTAAACCTAATCCAGGATTAAGTAACAACATTGCTCGGCTGCCACATCAAGATACAATATCAAACAACTAAAAAGTCATCGTTTCGATCGCCTAAATATTATGTACCAGAATGTCCGCGGATTAAATACTAAGATGACAAAATTATTTATAAACAGTTATGATTTTAAACAACTTTTTATTATTTTTACCGAAACTTGGTTAAAAGATGATGTCTTTGATTCTGAGCTGCTTTGTAATAAATAGAAAATTTTTCGATGCAAAAGAAATGACCGTAATGGTGGCGCTGTTCTTATAGGCACCTCATGGCTTTTTAAATATGAAGTTAATTTGCATGATATTACTTTGTCGATTGAATTTATAAGTGTTGTAATTAAGCTCAAGCACAAAAGATCATTTTTAACATGCTCTTACATCCCACCTTGTTCTGATGTATCTCTTTATTTAAAACATGCGGAGGCCATACAAATCGTAATACTTCTTGCAGAACCCAAGGACTTAGTATTTGCTGTAGGTGACTTTAGTTTACCGTCAATTGTATGGAATTACTCATCCGATGCTCCTGATTTAATTCCGATTATTACTAAAAATCCTGATGATGAATTTTTAAATGTAATTTTTGACTTTTCCCTTTACCATATGACAGATATTTATAATTCGAATGGCAAATTGCTTGATCTTGTATTTGTTAATGACCACGATGGGTGCTTTGTAACTTGTTCAGATCCCATAATTCTACCTGAGGATCTTCATCACCCCACTATTGCAATAAGTTGTAATTTGATTTTGGATAGTGAGCCTGAACACCGCTCTAATGAACGTATGTTTTGCTTCAAAAGACTAATTATGATGCACTTAATAATCTTATTTCTAATATCAGTTGGAGCAATCTGTTATTTCCTTACGATAGCAGCTCAAGCTCAAGCGATAGAATACTCGAGAACTTTTATAAAAACATTCACACTTATTTGGATAAATGTGTACCAAAGGAAATTGTTTCTAAACATATTGGCCCTCCACGGAGTAACAACCAATTATCTAATCTTAAACATGTAAAGAACAACCGATATAAAAAAAGATATAAAAAATATGGGTTGCTTCTTAACAATTCTTTGTATTATAATTATTTAGAAAAAGTTATAAACAATTTTAAAAGGGATCCGAAATAATTTTATATCTTTGTAAATTCGAGAAGAAAATGCAGTGGTTATTCATCTGTTATGAAACTTCATGATCGGAATCTGGTGATGATGATGTTATTAGCAATACGTTTGCGAATTTTTTGCAAGTAGTTATTCAAACGATCAATACGACGCACAGTGGACCATATTTTGAGAAGGCGGCCAAAAATCATTTATTTTTTTGTTACCACTTTTAAAGTTATGTTATTCATTTGAAAGTAAATACTAGTAAACCTCGGGAGCCAAAAAATTGCGACTCTATCTCAACTATATCACAGCGAACAGGGTCTTCGATAATGGGCTTTCTCAGTATTTTGCTAAAATTAAAAATTTCTTTGTAAATTTTTATTTTTGAATGACTGTAACTTTTTTCATTTCTAAGATTTTGAAGTGAAATAAATTTTGTATAATTTTATGGCTTCCATGCTATTAATGTTAAAAATGTAAAATCACTGAGTCATTCTGAAATTTAAAAAAAAAAAAAAAATTTTTAAAAAAGGTCCAAATTTTCCGAAAATCTCCTACTTAATAGAGCATAACTCCTGCCAGTCAAAAGCAGTCAGAAAAAATCTTGCACACTTCTATAGTCCGAACCCTCCCCTATACTCCATTATACACCCGCCAGTTTCTGCCCGTGTGCACCAGAAAAGTTGTACACTATGTGGTTAGGATATATTAAGTTTGAGGTGATGTTTGTAACTGCCAAAAAATATTGGACCTTTATCCATCTTTTATTATACGGATCGACTCAAAAACACTTTCAGAGTCGATTAAACGATGTCCGTCCGTCCGTCTGAGTGTTATGAATACAAAAGTTGGTCGTACCGGTGCACCGCGGTGTATTTTTTTGCGTGTCGGTAGAGTTGTCAGGAGTTGTTATATACTTATAAAAAGGGTTGAGATATAATGCGCTTAATTGCTACAGGTATATTTACATTTGTATCTTTCAAAAACATTAATAGTCTAAATTAGAGTTATATAGTTTAACTACCTGACAAAATGGGAAACGATTTAAATAACAGGTAAATGGTAAAAAAAACTATGGCGACATAGCCCTTTAAGATATGAGCAGGTATGGGTTTTTTATGCTTCTAAAAGTGGTAATAAAAAATAAGAATTTTTATTTTACATAATTGCAAGAAAGAGTATTTATAATAATGCTTCCACAATTATTATTCATTACAATTTGTGCAATGGCGAAGTACTGTTACAGAGATCTGGCAGATATTTATTTTCAACGAAATGATGTAGACGATGTAATTTTGCACATAGTGAGCAACGACTTCTTTAAGAATTGTAACCTAGAAGACATTGAACTGCACAAAGGAAAAATTACTAATTTTGCATCGAATTTGAAAAGACGGTACATTGAATGCTCCCATAGCAAGGCAAAGAAGTACAAACATTACCAAGACTGGTTAATAAAGGAACTTATTTTTAAGAGTGCATCTACAACTGCCAACGGAAGTGGAAAAAAGGGTCGAGCAGCAAAACCAATTGACGGATGTAGTGAAAGATCTCGAAGGCGCAAGCTGAAGAATATCAATGAAGAAATTTCTCAAAGAATTATTAAGGATTCATTTTTGCACCAAATTCAACCAACCCAAAATAAAAAAAATAAAATTAAAATAATTGAAAAAATAGTAGAAGCGAGCCCAAGGCGCACAGATAGAATTTTGAAAAGCATTCCTACACCAATTGAAGATAAGAAATTTACGCCGGAAGAAACGTTCGCCCTATTTTTTGGATTTGAAATTGACCAAAAATCAATATAAGGAATTGCGGAAGCGAACCAATGAAAATAACTGTGGGATTTTTCCAGAGTATCGAGATTTAGTTTCTGCCAAAAAAGAATGCTTAACTTCACAATGTGTCATTAGTGTCACTTCAACATCAGCAGAAATAAAATTGCAAGATCTCCTTAAACATACTGCAGAACGATTGCTAAATACGCTTGATACTGATCATTTAAAAAAAAAATTGGTAATGGCAGCATTACCTTAATTTCTAAATGGGGATGTGATGGATCCTCTGGTCAGAAACAATACAAGCAATTTAATGTCGAAAATTCATCAGACGCTAATTTATTTATGGTATCTTTCGTTCCATTGCGCTTAACAAAAAGGTATAGCGTCTTAGAAATTGAACAGAAATTGATATACTGAAAAATTAAATTCCTTCTTCAACAAAGTATTGCAGACCAATAAAATTTGCATTTAAAAAGGAAACCAAAGATGTCATAACTGAAGAAGTTCAAAAAATAAAAGATCAAATTAAGGAACTTCACCAGTAATATTTAGATTTGATGACCAAGACATTGAAGTACATTTTAAAATGTGTCTCACAATGATTGATGGAAAAGTTGCACAAGCTTTAACTGGAACAAAGTCAACGTCAAGCTGCATTATATGTCAAAAGACATCAAGTCAATTAAGCCAACCCCCACCAGAAGACGATAGTTTTAAGGAAGCCTACGAATTTGGAATGTCCCCTCTTCATGCTAGAATACGTTTCATGGAGCATATTCTTTAATTGGGTTATGATTTGGAATTTGGTCCGTTAGGCGAAACAGTGAGAAAAAACAAAGAAAATGAATAAAAAAAAAGAAAGCAAAAAAAAAAAAAATTTAACAAAATTATCTACAGCTAGGCCTCGTAATCGACCAACCAAAACAAGGGGAAGGAAACACAAATGATTGAAATACTGCAAGATAGTTAAAAAATTTTCTTGATCTAAAAATTTATATATTTTGTAAATTTACAATAAAAATTGTTACATATCATAAATTTACCATAAAAATTGATATAGAAATATTTAAAAAGACAATAAAAAAAATTTAACTAAAGCAAAAATGAGTTTTTCATTGAAACTTCTCTATCTTGAACCAATATAAGGTACCTTTTACGTTCGCTGCTTAATAAATTATATTTTAACTCGCACAATAGGACTAAAAAGATTACGGGGGCCAAAGTTTGGCATTTTCTGTAAAAATTAACTTAAAAAATTGTTAAAAAGTATTAGTTGTAAAATTAACTGAAAAAATAAGACATTATATTAAAAAAAAACATTTTTTTTACCTTTCACTTTTGTACTAAAATTCAACTACAAATGAAAATGTATGTTTAACTCTCCGTAACTTTTTTTATTTTCAGTCGAGAATTACGTTTTATAGCAAAACTTAAAGGATAAAGTCTCACCTACCAAACAAAAAAAACCGCATATCAAAAGTTATAGATTTTTGACCGCCTTCTCGTCAAATGGTCCACTATGCGACGACTGCAAAGAATACCCATATGAAATCTTCACAAATTAACCTATCTGTTTTCCCTCCATAGATAATTTTGACATTCTCAAAAGTCTTCAAAAATTAAAGGTTTCATACAATTGTGGTCCTGATGGCGCACAGTGGGTTGGCGATTAATTCAGGGACGCCGTATTTGAAAAAAAAAAATTAATTTGTTAAAAATTTTTTAAACCTGTCAAACGCTTTTTGGTTTTTCGGAAAAAATTGCCTTGGTTCACAATTTTTGGCGTAACTTTAGATTCTAAAAAGATAGATAAATGAATCAAATTACAAACGATAGTACACTTAATGCTCTATTAAAAAAGAAATAAATATGTTTTATATTACACTAAATTTAATATCCAGCATTTGAATTTTTATTTATTCTTTTTATTAATTATGCTCCATATCAACAAAATTTTCATTCTTGTAATCACTATTACATAATATTTCACACTAATCATAATCACCATCACTTTCATAGTCATTATCTTCATATTCATCATCATTAACCTCTTCTTCACCTGTTGTGTTTGGCAAAATTATTAAATTTAGTGCCATCTGCGGTATATGACAAATAATTTTTTTCTTAAAGCTTTTACTTTTGGCGGTAAGTAATGGATCTGAACTAAGTAGAAACCTATTAAATATATCTTCATTTGACTTCTCCCGACTGCATTTACGCGCATAGTGTTCTCTATAATTTTTAAAATCTTTGTTTCGAGTTTTTTGAGCTTCCTCAGATAGTTGGCCAATTGTCAATAATGCATGTGATACTATTTCTGACTCATGAATAAAGACAGTGTTGCCATTGGTAGAGTTTCCAAAGCCTGGCCTCGGCTAGTCAACGATCAGTCCAGTTTTCTATCTAAACCCTTTCTAAATCCATTATTTTGTAACTGAAATAATTTTCGCATCATCGTCTGATCCAGCCCGCCATTTTTATACCCTCTACCACTATGTGGTTTGGGTATAATGACTTTGTGCTGCTGTTTGTAACAACCAAAAATATTCATCCTAGACCGATCTTTAATTATACCGATCGACTCAGAATCACTTTTTGAGTCAAAATAGCAATGTCCGTCCGTCCGTCCGTCCGTCCGTCTGTGTATCCATGTAAACCTTTTAATCAAACTACAGGTCGCAAATATGAACATATTTTGATGAAGTTTGGTATAAAAGCTTTCCTCGGCCATGGAATGAACGCTGTTGAAATTAGTGAGAATCGGTCCATGTTCAGACCTAGTCCCCATACAAATTACCCCTATGAAATCGACATAAATTGCCATAAGTTCCAAATTATCATATATATCTCAGTCAAATTGGGTTTGTATGTGTTTATTATATCCATTAATCAGTAGTCCAAAAATGATCCCTATAGGAAAATTCTTAGTCATAGGCCCCATATAGAGCTGCTTCCCGATCCTCACTTATATCTATCAAAAAGCAGAAATATTGCACTGATTTTTCTCAAATTTGTTTTGTATATATTTTTTCAAAATATAAGTGACTTTACCAAATATGGTCAGGATCGGTCCATTTTTCGACCTAGTCCCCATGTATATATAGTATCCGATATGAAATTTTTCATATCTGCAGCGAAAAAAATTAATAAAAATGCCACTCTAATTTGCTGTATGCTTATTTTCTATATCCAATTAGTTGGACCGAAGAGATAGGATCTCCAAACCATGGTATAGGGTATCGTATAGTCGGGCAAGACCAACTATAATTTTCTTACTTGTTTTTGTTGGAAGTTAGTATAATAAGTGAAAAAGACAATCAAAAAATTATATTCAGCCATCAAGGATAGATAAACCAAACTTTAAAGATTCAATATTTACTTTTTTACAAATCATTCTATCAATTGGATTAAAATCTTTACTTTTTGCACCACAAACGTAACAGTTTTGTGTTGATGTTGTCCATCAATCATCACCAATTTTTGTTGATCATAAAAGTAGTGATTTTTATTAAATTAATGCATTAGTATTTAAGCGATAAATTGTTCGTAAACCGGAAACTTCTATTGCAATTTAATAAGTTTTCTGCAATGATAAGACATCATTGTTAAAGAATTTTCTAAAATTTGTCTTATCATTGTACTTTTTCACTTTCGTCCAACTCCAATGTACATGATCATTAAAATAAGTTGTTGATGTACTAGGTTATATATTTATAACACCAATATTAACAAGTAAGAAAATTATAGTCGGTCTAGACCGACTATACGATACCCTATACCATGCGTTTAGAGACCCTATCTCTTAGGCCCAACTAACTGGACATAGAAAATAAGCAAAAACCAAATTTGAGTGGGATTTTTATTAATTTTTTTGGCTGCAGATATGAAAAAGTTCATATCGGATGCTATATCTATATAGGGACTTGGTCCAAAAATGGACCGATCCTGATCATGTTTGGTAAAGTCTCTTGTATTTTGCAAAAATATATACAAACAAAATTTGAGAAGAATCAGTGCAATATTTTTGTTTTTTAATAGATTTAAGTGAAGATCGGGAAGCAGCTCTATATGGGGTCAAAGGGATCATTTTTGGACTACTCATTAATGGATGTAATGAACGCATACAAACCCAATTTGAGTAAGATCTATATGACAATTTGGATCTTATGGCAATTTATGTCGATTTCATATGGGTAATTTGTATGGGGGCTAGGTCTGAACGTGGACCGATTGTCACCAATTTCAATAGCGTTCATCCCATGGCCGATAAAAGCTTATGTACCAAATTTCATCAAAATACATTCATATTTGCGACCTGCACTTTGATTACAAGCTTTACATGGACACACAGACGGACGGACGGACGGACGGACGGACGGACATTGTTAAATCAACTCAGAAAGTGATTCTGATTCGATCGGTATAATTAAAGATGGGTCTAGGTCAAATATTTTTGGTTGTTACAAACAGCAGCACAAAGTCATTATACCCAAACCACATAGTGGTATAGGGTATAATTAAATGTTTTGCGTATTGCCAATATACGCAAAACCTTTTTATACCCTATACCACAATGTGGTTTGGGTATAATGACTTTGTGCTGCTGTTTGTAACAACCAAAAATATTTGACCTAGACCCATCTTTAATTATACCGATCGAATCAGAATCACTTTCTGAGTTGATTTAACAATGTCCGTCCGTCCGTCTGTGTGTCCATGTAAAGCTTGTAATCAAACTGCAGGTCGCAAATATGAATATATTTTGATGAAATTTGGTATATAAGCTTTTATCGGCCATGGGATGAACGCTATTGAAATTGGTGAGAATCGGTCCATGTTCAGACCTAGCCCCCATACAAATTACCCATATGAAATCGACATAAATTGCCATAAGATCCAAATTGTCATATAGATATTACTCAAATTGGGTTTGTATGCGTTCATTACATCCACTAATGAGTAGTCCAAAAATGATCCCTTTGACCCCATATAGAGCTGCTTCACGATCTTCACTTAAATCTATTAAAAAACAAAAATATTGAACTGATTCTTCTCAAATTTTGTTTGTACATATTTTTGCAAAATACAAGAGACTTTACCAAACATGATCAGGATCGGTCCATTTTTGGACCTAGTCCCTTTATAGATATAGCATCCGATATGAATTTTTTCATATCTGCAGCCAAAAAAATTAATAAAAATCCCACTCAAATTTGGTTTTTGCTTATTTTCAATGTCCAGTTAGTTGGGCCTAAGAGATAGGGTTTCTAACCGCATGGTATAGGGTATCGTATAGTCGGTCTAGACCGACTATAATTTTCTTACTTGTTTTTTTTTGAAATGCACAAGCTGAAATCCCACAGTAATCTCATATGTATATTAAAAGAATTTATGAATGAACTTTGAAATCAAGATTTTTTTAAATATTTTTCTTCTCTCAAACCTCTGTAACTAGAGTTCTAATTAACGCAGGCTGTTGACATAGGTCTAAGAACACTCAGTGGATCAAGCTCCTTCTTTTGAGTTATTAACTGCTTAAATTCGTTGGGTTTGAGGAAAGTTATGCGTGGACAATCAACTTTACTTTTACTGTACGTTAACTTCTCTTGGTATATTTTTGCATTACTGTACGTTAACTTCTCTTGGCAAATTTTGGTATTATATTATAAAAATTAATATAATATAATATAATCTCACGCAATATCACTTTGAAAGTCTACATTTATTTCAAAAATACCTCCTTTTTGGGATAGTATTCAAAAAAAAATTTTTAAATATTTTTAAAACATTTTTCTAAAAAAAAATTTATACAAAAGACAGCCCAAAACCTAAGCTTGAAGATTCCATTTAAAAAAGTTTTGATTTTAGAACAAACAAACAAATAAATATACTTGAAATTCGTAGTTTTTACATTTTAACACTTTGCACTTAATTAGCGAAAAATGTTGAATTTTGAGAGAGTAAAACAATAAAAGTAAACAACGTGGGAAAATTTTTTTCGCAGCTATTGATGGAGAATTTTATATGATTTAACCCGGTGCCAAAACTTATTAAAATATATTATTTTCAACTTTTGAATTAATCCTGAATTTTGACACATTTCAACCCAATGTGCGGCGTACCTAGCTGTATCCTGAGAAATTGTGCATCATATTTTGCTAATCCTTTAGGTTAGGTTAGGTTAGGTTGATAAGAGGAGCTATGTATACACATAGCTCATATCCGTTATGTCTGGATATACACTTGAGCCAGTTAATCCTTTAGTCCTTACATCAATAAAATATGGATACTTTTCAAAGCTCTGGAGAGATTCTTTTGTTAGCCCGCTATACAAATCTGGAGATAAGTAAGAAATTTCAAACTAAGCTTTTTGAAAAATTTATTACTGATGTCCTATGTCACCAGCTGAACACTACATCAAACGTGCTTCATTTTACAACTTTAATTAATAATAGCTTTATGCTTGGAAATCAAACTGATGTTATTTACACATATTTTAGCAAGGCATTTGACAAGGTAAACCATCGACTGTTACTTCTAAAATTAGATTCAGAAATCAGTTTAAGTTGGATAAAGTCATATCTCACGGATAGAAAGCAAAGTATACGATTTAAAAATAAAAAGTCTAAAGACTTGACTTGTACTTCTGCCGTTCCTCAAATCAGCCATTTGGGACCAATTCTTTCTTTTTTTTATAAATGATCTCCCCAAAGTTATAAACTTTAGTAATATTCTAATTTACACTGATGGTGAGAAAATTTTATACCGCTACAATCAATATGCTGAACATGCCTTCCTTCAATCAGAATTGAACAAATTCTTTTTGTGGTGCAACCAGAACTTAATCGATCTTAATTTAAAAAAAAATGCAAATGTATGCGCTTTTCCAGAAACAACTTTTTCACTTTTACTTATTCATTGGGTGGATAACAACTAGAATTGGTCGATACATTTCCTTATCTTGGTATACTGCTTGATCCAAAACTTAGTTTTGTACCACACGTAACCTTGACTGTCAACAAGGCCAGAAGAGTTCTGGTCTACATCAAACATTGGGGTCTAGAATTTGTCGAGCCATATGGTTCCGTAATTTGGAATTCCTATTTTAAAATTCATCAAAAACATGTTGAATATGTCCAGAAGCAATTTTTACTTTTTAGTTTGCGTGGTCTGCCCTGGAATCCTGTTCTCCGTTTGCCATGGTACGTGGGTAGGCTTGCGTTAATAAAATTGCCGACATCAGAAAGTCGTACAATCATGCTGAAAGTTTCGTTTGTGATCAATCTAATTCAAGGGGAAGTCAGCTCTGAATTTCTACTAAATAGAATATGTTTTAATGTTCCTCAACGTTTTGTAAGACATTTCGAACCACTGAAAGTTAAATTTTTCTCGATCAAATTATGCTCTTGAGGATCCATTCAGGAGAATCTCTTGCGATTTAAACATCCTATATATACATGGATTTTTCACTGCTACGAAAAGTAATAAAACAAAATTTAATAATGTATTTAAACTCATAATTATTGCTTTTAGTTTAGTTCGTTAATTAATTTTTTGTAACAGGCTGTAAGGATGTATCCATTGACTAATTTAATTTTCAAGGCGCCTCGATGTTTAATAATTTTTTTTATTTATTTATTTTTTTTTTTTTTTTTGAGCCATCAAAAATAACCGATTTCAATGAAAGGTTATAGTCCAACCAATAATAATCACGCCAGAATTTAAGAAAATCCGCAAAATGGTATTGATGGCCAATAATGAAAAAGAAAACGAAAAATGGGGATTGGAGAGTTATTTTTGCGTGCTCCATAACATGTCGAAGTTACTTTATGATCTGCGGGTGCCCCACTATGATACTTTTCTTGTTAGTTCATTTGGAAAGTGATTACAAATCGATACACGGGAACCTATATTTTATTTCAATAATAGAGTTATATATCTTATATGGAACAAATAAAAAGATGATGTTCTATTCCAAAACATTCCAATATACTTCTCATTTTTATGCAAAATTTTATACATTGATTCAAAAAATTTTACGAGTTGTATAAACCATACCTAAAAAATACATTTACGTACAGCGGATTAACGAAATTATATTTAACAGATAAAACATCTATTTATCTTTAATTTTAAAGCTCAAACTTCAATTTTCTTTCTAAATGGTATTTGGGAAGGGCACGATAAATATTTGTTTATTTTATTTTATTTTCTTTTAGTCGCGGGAAATTAGATTCTTCATACAGCTCTTTCTGGTTGGCTTGATCAAGCTGATGCTTTGGAAAATTTTTTCCTTATACATGTATATATTAATACATATCCTCTGATCAATATAAAGTGAAGAAGACAGTACATAAAATATAATGCAAAAAATTACTGTATTATTGTCAATTATTTGTATATTAACCCTTAAAAGCGTATATAGTTTTTTACATTAAACATTCAACTTTAGTTACCACTAGCATGTCCGGTTATACTTCGCTATGACTTACCTAACTTTGTGGATATATTTGTTTTTAAAGGCCTTCAGTATTGTCGCACTAAATATATATGGTATTAAATACTTGCTTGGTATAAGGAGTGGCACACCAACTGGTCCGATCCCGCCCATTAGTTACGCAACTACTAACATTGATAACGTATATACTCATACAAAGTTTGAGCAATTTTGCTATTACAGTACTCCAGATATCTGATATTAATATTTACATTGTATGGGAAGTGCCCCGCCCACTTGATTTATAAAAAAAAAAAATTTAGCCTACGTTACTTTCTATTGTCCCTGAAAAAATTTAAAATATACAGATTTTCAATTTTATATACATAGAAGAATAAGAAAACACATAAACATTTAACTTTCTACAAGTTGAGTGTATAAATTTTGTATGATCCGTAATACACACAAGAGGACATAACAAAACTAGAAATGTTAAACATGTATGTTAATGTTAGTGTCTACAAGCGCTTTAGTGTTTATGTTCTGCCAGTTGTTGTTATACAATATTCGTATGAATAACAACAACTTGAGACACTCATTAATCAAAATTTCATATTAATTGATACCAGTGTTATATACAATGCAACAAAAACTCCACTTTTCGAGCTTTACTAAATAATAAAAGATCGACTTTTCAGCTAAACATACACATTGCTGATATCTACACCAGATATTATATCCCACAAGCTGAAAAAAAAATTAATTAATAAAAAACTTTTAAAAGTTCAAAAAATTTATGGTTACGCCTTAATATATAACAACTATTTTCACAATAGGACTGGCTCCTCAATCTTGACTAAATCGAGAATAAAATATGAAATTCTAAATGGTTTACAGGAAAAATATCTTTAGGTAACATGGATAAAGCTTAAGTCATCATCCGTCTATTTTACTCCTCGACTTAGAGTTAAATAAAACCACGATTATCCCGTTCCCTACAAGAAGGAATCTATGTATTCTCTCACTTCATATAAGGAACTCGGTGGCTCAACTCAAGGAGGAGATAAAAATCTGGGTATTGTACTTGATAGAACACTCACATGGAACGCTCACTTAGATTCCATAACAAATAAGGCTATAAAGTCAATATGGGCTAGTAAACAACTCCTGGACAGACCGTGGTGCCTAAACCATAAAATGTCATTGTGGATATACAACAAATAATCCTTCGGGTATTTCATATGGCTCAGTTTTATGGTGGCAGAAGACAAACCAGACTGGAACCCGTTTAAAATTAATCGTAATACAGAGATTTGCATGTTTGAACATCGCAGGAGCAATGAGAACCGCTTCTGCAGCAGCAATGGAGGTTTTCCTAAATCTCATTTCGCGGACCATACAAGTTTAAGGAAGGCGAGCATAGAGGACATCTGAAGATCCTTGATAAACCCAAAAATATCAAAGATATGACTATATGTAGTGATTAGATAGATCCTGCATTGGATCTCGAAAACAACTACATCGTTCATATCCCGAGCTGATTCAATTGGGAATCTAACCCCACATGGCTAAATGAAGACGCGCAGAAGTGGTACACCGACGGATCCAAAATAACAGAAGGAGTAGGAGCGGGGGTTTACGGAACATGATGCAAGCTCCACAACCCCCTATACAGGGTGTTCCAAAAACTTTCCGAAAAAATTAAATGCGCGATAGCTTGGATCAATATGAATATTTTTTGTTCTTGCACCACTGTTCTAACGGCTACCGTTTTCGAGCTATAGCGTCTGAAAAAATAATGCATTTCTAAATACATTTAATTCATTTTAAAACAACTTACTTTTTTTTAAACATTTTTATCTGAGTTATGTATCAAAAAAAGAATTGTGAAATTTTTTTCCATTTTTCTTTGTTTTCGTGTACCTTTAAATTCGATTCGCGATGAAATTTTCAAATTCTGAGTATGCGGATTTCGTTTTTTATTATGGCAAAGCTGATGGGAATTCATTGGCAGCACAGCGTACGTATGCTGAAGCTTTCCCCCAAAGAGATGTTCCCCACCACACCGTCTTCAACAGTACGTTTGATCGCCTTCGTGAGACAGGTTGCGTTAATAAATGCAGGGGTGACGGAACAAGGGGCTTTCAACAGAATGCAGAAGAAACTGTTTTGGCAGCTGGGTTGCAAGACCTAACAACAAGTGTAAGAAAAATAACTAAAACAAAGGAAATACCACAATCTCAGGTGTTTAGAATTTTAAAACATCACAAGCTCCATCCTTATCACTACACACCGCACAGTGGCGCCATTTGAGTTTTTTCGTTGCAAAAATCATATCTTCTGAACCGAATAACATAATTGAACAGTTTAAACAGCTTATGATTGATAACTGTTCAGCCTATGAAGGGAGCTACGCTTTGTAGGGGCCTACTTATGGGTTATCAAAGTTAAAATTTGTAGAAAAATCAATTTTATGGCAACTAAAAAAAATTATTTTTACATTTTTAGATTGTTTTTATTTTTTTTCTTTAGGGTTTTATGTTTTAAATTATTACCCAACAAATTAAAAAAAATTACTTCTTTTTTAAATTTATTTTTTCAATTTTCTGTAAAATATTCATCACAATTCGTAAGAGAAGGTATATCTAAAAGACTAATCATTTCTAAACTATAATTATTTTCTAACTCTATTCGTGACTTCACATGCCGCGGGGAAGAAATAAGTGGATCGGAAGATGCTGCCAACATGTTGAAGAGCTCCTCATTTTGCCTTACCCTTGATGCTTTGAATGTGTTCTACAATCTATATTTTTTTATAAAATTTGTTAAGAGACTCCTGTGCTTCTTCAGAAAGCTCTCCATTTGGCAAAGACTGGTACTCAATTATATCTTTGCCATGCGCCAATATTTTATGGACGGTCGGGGTCAACTTCTTCTGTGGATACATTTCTGCTAAAAGAGATGCAGTTTTCGATGCATATTCTCCATATTTTTTAGAACTGACATTTTCTTTGCAGTTTAAAAATTCAAGATCGTTCCCAATCTTTTCACGATTTGATTGTCAATTCCAGTGATTCTAGTTACTGCCTCATCATTTTCAAAAAATCTGCTAGAAATGTTTCCATCGTTTAAGTTACCGTATCCGTGCTTGGGACAGTCTACTTTTAGTCCCACTTGTTTAAAAAAAGCATCCTGTATTTGCTTCTTTCTGATTTTTCCTTATCCTTTATTGATGTATTTTCATCGAAGTTTTCCTCCTCTTGTGGTAGGGTATACGCCAGTTTTAGCAAGAACTCCATACACCTTATCCTTGCGTGCAATGGTGACATTCCATATTCGTAATTCTCCTCGTTTGTAGAATCGTTTAAATTACCAAAGTTCTTCTGACTCTTTTTGCAAATCGGGAATGACAATGTTGAGGTTGTTCCTGTCAGTTCGTTTACGACTTTTCCATCAACCATTGTCAGGTGGAATTCGTAATTGAATTCAATATATTTTCCTTCTCCAATTTGCAGCTTTGTAGGCTGAATCTTGCTTATTTGTTCTTCAATGTCCTTCACCGTGGTCCTTCATATTAGTTCTGCCGATTCCCTTGCAAACTGAAACATTATTGGTCGGCAATAATGAATTGATGACGGACGTGGATTTTTCCAGTGTAGGGAAACATCAGATTTTAGCCGCAAAGGAACAAAAGATGCCATAAACATATTTCCGTCCGATATTGTAGCGTCATTGGAAGATATCCTTTGCTTATAAACGCTTTGTCCGAATGATTCATCGCAGCCCCATTTGCTGATTAATTTCAGTTCAGGAAGAATTTTCACCTCATTTTCAGGAAGACTCTCCAACAACCGATTTGCTGTATGGCCCTGCAGATTGGCTTTCAGAGAGACTTCCGTAAACTCCGTATGCAGTGGTCGTGAATTTATTTTGGCTTGCGTAATATGGTTGTATCCTGGTAAAACGTCAGCCCCGTGTCGCATCATCTCATATTTTTCTTTGGAAAGTTGTAAGTCCATAAACAAGGCCAAGGCTTCTTCGCTGAATTATGCAATTTTGATATTATGCTCGTATCTAAATAAGATTTGTGCCTACCTTGAGGGACCATAAGTTATTATGCTTATTTTGTAATATATAGGCTTATGCTACCATGCCTAAAAATTTACCTGTTCCCTGTATACATATGGATTTAGGCTGAGTTATGCAATTTTAATATTATGCTCGTGTCTAAATAAGATTTGTGCCTACCATAAGTCAATATTGTTCTTGACCATTTGTACTCCAAAGTAATTTTTAAGTGAGGTGCGTACCTGCGAATTTTAATGAGTAGTTTTTTGTGCATCCTGTGTCTGTAACAGAATATTGGGAGAAGACTTTGGCAAAGGCTCACAGGTAGACAACCGACTTAAAATGCAATTTTCAAACTACAATTTCTGCACCCATGTCTTTTTAACCTTTTTTACCTCTAGAAGCCAAACGGGCACGTACGGGCAGATAAAACCTTTTGAATTATATAAAGAAATAATCAAAGAACATGTGTTGCAAATATGGCAAATATAGAAAAAAAACAGATTTTTTTTATTTTCCGTCAAAATTGAAAAATAATGAAAAAACGGATAGTTTTTAAATAGTGATTTACCAGGAGAAACACAAAGCAAACAGTTATTTTTTTTTATCATTATATGTACATTTAATAAATACATCAACCAATACAAATAAAAAATAAGGCGATTCGTTACCAATTTTTCGTGATATTACACCTGAAATCGCAACAAATTGATTAAAAATTGCGTGTTTTTTTGAAAACCGAAAGTCGGTCAACTTTGAACGGTTATATCTTCTAAACTAAAAATGTGATATTATTAAGGGTAGCATATTTGAAATCGTTGAAAAGTTTCCTATAACATGGGTTTATTCAAAACTTCGTCGGCGCACATGAAAATTTTGATTTTTGCAACCTCGTTTGCTCTACGGGCGCCACTGTGCACCGGTACAATCGTTGCACGAAGGTGATTGTGAAAAGCGAATTGAGTTTTATACGTTAACGTTGGCGAAGAGATACACAAAATGAAAATTTTTTTAAAAAAATTCTATGGACGGATGAATCCATATTCAACCGAGAAGGTATCACAAATTTTCATAATTTACATTTTTACGCGCAAGAAAATCCGCAGAAAAAACTGCAAACAAAGCACCAAAACCGTTTTAGTCTCAATGTTTGAGCAGGCCTCATCGGAAATTGCGTGGTAGGCCCCTTTTTCTAACCAGATCGGTTAAATGCAACATTGTACATGGATTTCCTCCAAAACGAACTTAGAGACGCTCTCGATAATTTGCCATTAGCAACATTAGCCGGAATTACCTTTCAACAAGACGGTTGTCCCGTACACTCTAGCATTGTAGTCAAGAACTTTTTAAACAGTAGTTTTGGTACAAATTGGATTGAACGCAATGTACCAATCAAATGGCCACCGAGGTCTCCGGATCTAACACCGTTAGATTTTTATGTTTGGGGTCGGGCAAAAGAATTCGTTTACAATGAAGAAATAATTTCATGCAATCAACTTAAACGCAAAATAAACGAGGCCTTTCAAACCACTCAGGAAGAAATAACACTGGACGTTACTGCCGCTGAAATTAAGCGATGCATGGCTCTCATTTTGAGCATTTGTAAAAAAAAAATAAAGAAAATTTTTTTTTAACAATTAATTCGAAGAAAATTTATTTAAAAATTGAAAGTTCTTTTTGAAATTTAAGAAATGCATTCACAAATGCATTTATCTTTGAGATTCAATAACTCGAAGATGGTAAGGGTTAGAACAGTGGTGCTAGAACAAAAAATATTCATATTGATCCAAGCTATCGCGCATTTAATTTTTCGGAAAGTTTTTGGAACACCCTGTATAATGAATACACAATATTTACAGCGGAACTATACGCGATCAATACAGCTACTGCTAAACTAATGGAAAGAAACCTGACAAGGACGAAGACAAATCTTGCGACAGATAGCCAGACTGCTCTAAAAGCACTTGACAAATCAATATATCTATAATATTAATAGGCTAGGCGATTTCTTGTGACTGATGTTTTGTTCTGCCGTTTTATCCCGATTTTACCCAAATGTATATTATTTGAAAGGTATTTCTTTTTCGCCGTTTTGCAGATTTACAGATTTTTAAATTTTTTCCTTCGTTTCGAGTAAATTGCATTTAATGTTGCTACTAACACATACATAAAATTTTACATATTCTATGTGTGTTTTGCTAAATTTGTTAATGTGTTTTTAATGAGTTTGTTATCTTCATTCACAATAATAATAAACCATAAAAGTGTTGGTTTGTGAATTGTCTAAGTTGAAAGAAAAGGCTGCCTAGAAATTGCACTCGAATTTCGAGCGCCGGAATCTGCTAGTTACCATAAATACGTAGCCGAAAGCCATAGGGCCCTAAATAAACTAGCGGAACATAATATGCTGACGCTTATATGGGTACCACGTCACAATAAGTCTGATGGAAATGAGAAAACCAATGAACAGGCAAGACGAGGAGCGAAAAGACCATTCATTAGATTCACCAGAAAAGACATAACCGGGAACATCGACAGATGGATTAAAGAAGAGTCAGTGGAGGGTTGGAATGGACAAGTACTACTTCAACACTAAAAAAAAATATCTTGCATCGAAGCGAAAAAAGGAGCAGGGATGTTCTTATATTGAACTGATCCAATCTAAGGCTTCTATGTGAGGCACCCGCAAGGCACTATGCATGCAATTACATTCTAAATAATATGCATTTTGCTGAAGATGAAACGTGCAGATACTGCCTGGAGGACGGTGAATCCATGGAACATATTCTGGCAAAATATCCAGCGTTTGTATATCTAAGGTACAAACCTTTTGGCGAATCTGAAATAATTGAGGAGGCATACAAAACTTTTGCGGTGAATGAAATCATCAAGTTCTTAAAAAAAAAAACAAAAAATAAATCAATTAGTTAGACTGAAAAAAATTTTTTTATTATAATTTTTTCTCTTCATGTAGGACCTTTAAATTGATGGCAAATTAATTGTCAATATGGTAATATCTACTGCACGCTTTTCAACTTTTAATAGTTTTAAAATAAAACAAGTAAGTCTAGTCAGTCTAGGCCGAATATACGCTACCCTATACCATAGTTTAGATAGCCTATTTTATTTATTCTATTTTTATTTATTTATTTATTTATTTATTTATTTATTTATTTATTTATTTATTTATTTCGAATTCCCTTACAACAAGACATAAAATCTTATAATTAAAGTACAGAATTAGTACTAGGTACATAGTAGTAAGGATATTTAACATTGTAATTAATAACAATTAAAAATATAATAACAAAATAAAATAATAATATTTAATATAAAACTTGGTTATTTAAAAGTGATTTAAAATAGAAAACCAATTTATTATAGAAATTAAAGAGGGCCATTTTAAATTGCATTGCGTTGCTTATGAACTGTATTAACTAATCATGTAATTAGTATTTAAGTTATATACCACTTATTTATTTCTGTTTGTACTGGTAGGGGAGCAATATAGGGTACTGTATTACTGTTTTGCTGTACTTCACTTTCAAAGATTATTTTTTTTTATGTAATTGTTTAAGTGAATTGTTTCTTTTTGTCAATTTTTATTAAAAGAGATTTTTTTTTTTTATATTAAATTGAAGTTTTTCATTAGAGTTACGTGTTTAATATTTAAAATAAAATAAATAATATCTCCACAGTTTTATTTAAAAATTCGTAATTTAATGAATTTCATTTGAAAATTCATATATTTGTATAAATTTTTTTATTTTTCTTATTTTCAGTTATCAAGGATTATTACCAACTTTTAAAGACTATTTTTATAAAATGGCAATGTAAAGTAAATTCTTAATGTGATTATGCCATAAAGACTCTAGAGAAACATATAACTGCAGGAGTTAAGCGCAATCGCAATAGAAATGCAAGCAGAATAAATCATTGTGATCCCTCGAATGAATTTATTTATACCGGTGTGCGTTAGATCCTATTCCCCATAATTTTGAATTATTTACTGTGAGAGAAATGAATTTAATTTATTAATATTGTCAGGCAAAATATTTTCAGTCTGAAATCACTCATCTTAGTAATCATTCAGTTTTTGCTGCCTTTGGGGCAAAGTAGTTTTGAACCCATTTATTCAAAACCCATCCTTCCAAAGTCTTTGTGAAGGAATTACTTTTACTGCGTATAGTACCGAGCGAATAACGTAACATCCACAGCTACAGTTTCTCGAAATAAAATAACAATGTGTCAATATGCATCGTATTACCTGGCTATTCGAAAAATTATTGTATGTTGCTGTCGAGCGCATTGGCCGTAAAATAATTTTGCCGACGCTGCAATGAGTATAGTCAAACATTTCGGGTGGCCTTCATTATTTATTATCATGTAAATGCTCAAGAGTATGGTCAAATTGAAATAGATGAGACACAGGAATTTTTAAATGGTCAATATATTTCCAATTGAAGCTATTTAGCATATATGTATTTGAATACGCGAGTAAATGTCAATACAGAGTAAATATTGACATGTCGGGTAAATTTTGTCGAGAAAATATTGCAAGTTGGCCTGGGTTACCGTGGTCCTAGGTACATGATTTTTTTTTTATATTTGTTTAAACATCATATGAAAATACTAAGAGAGTATGCGATAGTTAACAGAAAAACAAATAGAATTTTTTTGGACACCCCAGTGGTTCATTTAAACGTACGTTCAAAATTCCAATTTTTATGAGAATATTATGCTAACTAAACTTTATTAAGGTTAAGTGATAGAAATTTTTGTACTTTGTTATTCACACTTCCAAACGAGTAAAAATATTACAGTGGTCCTAATAATTTGTTTTGGATTGATCACTAGAACAAGAGAGTATTTATAATACGGATTTTATGTCGATCCAATAAGAACAGAGTTCAGAAAAAAACACACACTGAATAAATAACTCGTACATATGTGTAAACAAACATAGCTCAGACCAACAGACACATATTTTTATTTTGATATCAATTATGTGTGTTTCTAAATTTTGTACGGTGCCGAACACAATCATGACTGTGTTTCGTTATAATATTTCGTTATGTACACGAACATGTTTCTATCGCGTATTTTTTTTTTTTTTTTTTTTCGAACACACATAAACCACGCAGATTCGAGGGTAGCTTTATTTTAAGTTCGTGTTCTTGAACGTGTACTGCTAAAAAAAAAAAAAAGAACATGTTCTTGAACGCGTACATCTAAAAATTAAAACATTATCCACTCGCGATCGGAAAAACCTGATGCACCCCTATAAAAACGGCCACAATTTTTTCAACCAAATTTATTTAAAAAATCTAAAATAATTCATTAGCAGTTATAAAAAAAAAGTAAAAAAATAATAAAAAATCATTCGGTTCTACTTGCAAAGTTAGTATACAAAATAACAAGTTTTGTTGTAATGCAAAGAAAATAAAAAAATCGATGGTAGTTTGTGTAGATACATGTCAAAACTTTGAAACATTGTTTGGTTTAATCGATCATATTGTTGTTCATGACGATGAGTTTTATTTATTTGTGAAAATATTAGAATCATGGTACTTCGATAAACATTATTTAGCGTATAGAGTTAACAGCTCATCAAACACATTTAACATTGTAAAACCAAAAAATTTAAAAATTAAGTATGTATCACATATTTCCTTTTCACCCGTTGGTGAAGAATCTTATATATATTTACGCTGATCCCTGACTCACTGACTGACTGACTGATTCTGTAACGCTAAAATAATACACACATAACACTCCATACAAAGTTATGCGAAATACACAAACAAAATTTAATCTTTCTCATTTTATACAAACACATACACAATTTTCTCTCTTCTTTGTTACCGACCAGTGCTGCTAATAAAATCTTCTGAAAATCTACAATCTTGGAAACTAAATCGCCAAAATTGTCATTTTTAAAACAAGAAATTGTCAAGAAAATTTTACCGCTTATAAAACTCGAAAAAATAATACAAAAGGAAGCAATAAAATTTATTTATATCATTCATATTACGAATATTATTACAGCATTGGTTATTTCTATATATAAAAATGTAATAGTGATGAAATTTCAAACGAAAAAAATTTAACACAGCAATCAACTAAATAATTTTATTGATATGTATCTATAGCTGAAACATATAATATAGGTTTAAAGTATCGGCGTAATTAAAACTTAAATCTTAAATAGAGATGCTATTCAAGGTATTTCCGTTTTGAAACGACTTGACCCAGAATGAAATATGTACATATTTTGTAATTTCCATTTACACTGAACAAAAACTATCAATTTTCGATAAACAACCCATTAATTGGTAACCCTTGAAATCGTAATTTTTATACTACTGAAAATTTTAAATCTTCAATCATCATTTGAACAAATTTAACAAATCATTTTAACAAATTGAAAAATCATCGAAATTAAAATAAGTTGTCAAAATTAGCAGCACTGCTAACGACAATAGCACTACATATGCAGATTTCGTGTTACATATGGAATAAGATGAACGCAATAAATGCATCAAAAAACTAATATCTATTCAAATTCTTCTTTAAATTCCCTTTGTAGGTCAATGAAAAAATTCTGCAAAAAAAGTAATGAAGGAAATTTTAACCATTTTTATTTTTCTCATATAACGTCGTCCGATATGAATACATACTTCTTTTATCGAACTAAACTTTTCCGTTTGTCTGTTTTGTTTTTCATCTCAAAATTGTTTTGTATTGTTAGGAGTGCTTTCGCTCAGGTTCTCTGATGGCCAGTACTTACCAAAGAGTATGCTTTTTTTGATAAATATTTGAGAAAAAAGAGATCTTCAATGTGGATTTTGTTGTTGTTCAACGTGTGATTTCGTTTAAAGCTCTATATTGCAAAGCACTTGAAAGATAGTGCAATATTAAGTTTAAAATTTAAATTATTCTAACTTTGCATAATTAAATTACATTGTCATTTCAAAAGATAGGTGGGAAAATAATTTTTTTTCACTCATAATATTAATTTTTCATAGATTGCTTTCAAAAAATTTAGACAAACACAAATTACGTAAATAGGTATATTAAAGATTTTAATTTGGATAATTTATTGAAATTATCATGGAAGAATTAAAGGCGATTTGGAATAATAAGTTCTTTTTAAAGTAAAACTAATACGCCCTTATTTATTATTTTTTAGATTTATAGATAACTTTGCAAAAAATGTAGTTCTCTTTTTTCATACATGTATGGTGAAATATGAAATATTTTTTTCTCTTTTGTGTAGGTGTATTGGTGTTTGCACTTCCTTTAGGAGTGGTAGGTTACAAAACCTTTTTTGCATTTCTCTTTCTGAATGCACAACATGTCGAGCGTGTTGTGTCAAAATTTTAAGTAAATCAGAGCGAAACTTAAGAAGATACAGCGTTTCCAGCGACCGGCCTCATACGGTATATAGTATATAAATCATAGTATATAAATTCGAAGTCCGTCAACATCATAACTCAAAATCTACTTGACCGATTCTTTCGAAATTTTAGACACTATGTAAATATAAATCATCAGGTTACCACGAAGAGTTTTTTTTTTAATTCCATTTTCTTCCCCATTTTTTAAAAACAAATTACCGAAATTGTATAGCAAAAATCGTTTTTCACTTCAAAATGCTGCCAAAAAAATAAAGTTTGAAAAAACTATTCGTCACTGCCACAGGAAACATGTCACCTTTGAAACGCGTTCCGCTTTTTTTATTTCACATGATCCGGTAACGAGTTATGATGTTCACCGCAAAACAACAACGCCTCCGGAGATTCGCTTTCACGGACTTATTTATTAAAATTTTTAATTGAAATTTTTATATGAAATAACTAATCCAACGTTATTCATATCTTCAAAAAAGAATTATGAATATAACCTTACCCCCCTTAAGAAACTATTAAGAACCTTGCTCTAAAACGTTTTTTTTTTTCTATGCTATTCTATTTTTCTACAATAAAATGGAGTTAGTTCATAACGAACTCGGCGGGACCGGCCAAATTCCTTATAGACTAAGTTCGTTATAACCGTAGTATTTTTTGATTTGTCCGAAAGGTTTAAAAAGTTTTTTTTAGTTGAATAAGTTTATTTATTTTGATGCATTTTAAAAAGTTATAAAACATAAATTAAATTGCTAAAAAGATACATATTAATTATTTGTTTTAATGAGACTAAAATTACCGAGTTTCTATCAAAATAAAATATTTAAAATCATATAATATGAAAAACTCCTTATGTATAGAAGCAGAAAGTTCAAAGCAAAGGTTGGCTACTGGCAAACTTTTACGAATATATACATAAAAGGACCTTTTACAAAACTTCATTTGAAAATCGAAGTTTTGTATTGTATTAAAATTAAATGAAAATAAAATTAAATTAAATTGAAATTAATTTTTTTAAATATATGAAATATACGAAATTTCTCAAATGAAAACAAAATTTATTTGTTAAAGTCAAAAGTTTGATATAACCACTGTTCGCTATAAGAGAAGCAATTTGTATGAAAAATGTGATTAAAACTCTTGGGACCGAAGAAATTCTTCGCATAAACAAAAATTTATTACAACCAGGGTTCGTTATAAGCGAACTCCATTGTATTAAATTTTAATAATTTTGGGAATCTCCAATCTCCTCACTTTACCCGGCCTTCCCATGTTCAAGTCAAATTGATCACACATCCAATAGTCAAAAAATTGTTAAGTAACAGTCCCATTGAAAAGTTGAAAGAGAGAATTGAAACGTATGATTGTTTAGTAAAAAAGAGTAAAAAAGTGTGAGTGCATTACAACCTGAAAGCCAAAAATATAAAGTGTGAAGGCCCGGTAATATCTTAAATATATTTAAGCTGATCCCTGACTCACTGACTGAGAGACTGACTGATTCTGTATCGCTGACCAAAATGATACGGTTCTAATTCCTAGGATTGATCTCGCTCCAACCGATACCACATTACCTTTCATATTAAAACGCCGCCAGTTTCCAGTAATACCTGCATACTCAATTACCATAAACAAGGCTCAAGGCCAATCATTTTATTACGGTGGCATTAATTTGGAGACCGCGGTATTTTCACACGGCCGACTGTATTTGGCTTTGTCACGATCAAAAGTTGCAAGCCAAATTAAGATACGTATTCAATCGAACCCACAGAAAGGAAAACTATTAAATGACCAACGATATTTCACACGAAATATAGTTTTTCAAGAGATTCTAAATTGAAAAACTTTTTTGCAAATATTTCTTATCTGTTTTGATACTTATGTATCTTTTTTCATATGTACATATGTAACAATATAATTTTCAATTTACTACTATATTAAAAGGAATTTAATTTATTATAAATTTTTCGTGTATTTAAATTTAAACTGTTTTATTCATAATTTTTAAACGGGCGCCTAGGCGCCACACAATCAACTAGTATGTAATATGGGACTATTAATTGTAAAGATCATTTCACACAATGTTCGTTTTACATATGTACTGTCACTTTTTTTTATCCATATGTAATTACGATGTCTGTCAAAATTATTATTTTTCATACGATTCATAATTTTTGCTATCATAAGTGCATATGTATTTCCGTATGACATAACCTCTAAACAGCTAATTTAATTTGTAACTTTACAAAAATTTATTGTTAAAAATAGAGTTATATAATTTTTATATTTCTTAATCTATAATATTAATAGGCTAGGCGATTTTTTGTTACCAATGTAAGTTTCACAGTTTTACCCTGATTTTGACAAAAAATTGATCATTTGAAAGATACTTCTTTTTAGCTGTTACGCAGATTTACATATTTTCATCGTCTGGAATATTTTTTTTGAAGTTATGACCGTTTAAAGTTGCTACCAACACATACATATATTAATACAATGCTTTGTGTGTTTATTAAATTTGTTAATGTGTTTATGTTAATGTGTTGAGTGTGTTTTCGTAATTTAAATCGCGTTGAATTGTGAAGCATACATTTAGGGTCTTTATTAAATGAAAAAATAAAGTTTCCTAGAATTTGCGCTAGAATTTCGAGTGCTGGAATCTGTTAGTTGTTGATTGATATTAAATATTAAATATTATTATTTTTTTCAATGTTCAAGAAAAATCTAAAATAATTCATTAGCAGTTATAAAAAAAAATAAAAATAATACAGATAATAATAAAAATAATAAAAATAAAATAAAAATTAATAATATAATATCAGAAAATGAAATTAATTTTTATTTATTTTTTTTTATTTTTATTATCTTTTTATTTTTATTTTTTTGTAACTGCTAATGAATTATTTTAAATTTTTTTTAATAAATTTGTTTGAAATAATTGTTGTCGTTATTATAGGGGTGTATCAGATTTTTTCGATCGCGAGTGGATAATGTTTTAATTTTTAGATGTACGCGTACATGTTCTATTTTTTTTTTTAGCAGTACACGTGCAAGAACACGAATTTATAATAAGGCTACACTCGAATCTGTGTGGTTTTTGTGTGTTCGAAATAAAAAATATGTGATAGATACATATTCGTGTACTTAACGAAATATTAAAACGAAACACAGCCATTATTGTGTTCGGCACCGTACAAAATTTAGAAACACACATAATTGATATTAAAATAATAATATGTGTTGGCTGCTTTAGAATAGAACATTGTGTGCTTGATGGGTGTATTCTCTGAACGTTGAATAAGAAATTGTTTTATGGGGGTTTGGTCTCAACAGGCACCACTGAAGTGCCTCCTTGAACCGATCAAAGCCCTTATACGAATATTCATTAAAATATATTTTTCATATATAAATCATTTATGCTAAATATACTTACAAGTTTTAAATATTTTAACTTTTCTCTTATCTGTCAAAAACAATCTTCAGTCATTGACAACACCTTTTTTTTTATAAATTTGCTGAATGGCCTTCTGGACCTTTTGGTCGACCAGTAATTACTAAACAATAATCTTTCACGAACAAGAAAAACCCATAAATATCTCACGATTAAATAGAAGGAGTGAGTTGCAGTAAAACTCCTTCCTAGCCGCTTTATAATTTTTTAAAATTCTACTCAATTATAATGAAACCTAATGAATCATTTTATCTCTTCTTGTTTAATTAGTTAAGCTTAACAATAAAACAAAATAAAACAAAAAGTTATTTCTTTTTTTCTATTGTGGTTTAGAACTTTATGGTAGCAGACAAAAAATGTGATAGAAACTAACTCAAATTTCTTTTATTTTCGTTAAATTACTGCAAATTTAACTAGTGAGGTATAGCTTGACTATGGTTTGCATTGTTCTTATCTTCATCATGAGGTTAAGTTTATAAAAAATTTTCTTAAGAAAAGTTTTTTTGTTTTCTTTTTTTTTGTTTGTTTTGTATTGAAGGTAAACAGATAAACGGAAAAAGTTAACCTCTTATTGCTTTAGAAATGCTTCATTAGTTTATTAAAGTTTTTAATTTATGAAAGCGGGTCTTTATCAAGGTAAAAATCTATAACAAATGAGAAAAAGGATACATTGTAACAGCCTTAACGTTCAACTTTCAAGTGTCAAATCTTTAAAATTTAATTTGTCGCTGTCGCTATTGGTTCAATAAGCATTTCCAATTAAACTACATTTAAGAGATTATTCATTGTATCATTAATATGTTGATACATATATACTAAATCTACGCTTAGTTAATCTTAGGATTAGTTAATGCGGGCTTGTTGTTATTTTCTTGAAATTCGTATTTCCACATAGAAGTTTGAATGTTTAGATTCTAAAATGAATTTGTTAAAATATTTTTGGTTTCCACATTTAGGGTAATCAGTAAACCCTATATTATTTTTAAAGTTTTCTTCCAAAAAAATATAAATAATTCAATATATTTAATTTTAAAAATGTTAGTTTAAAATTTGAAGGATAATTTGATCAAAACTTTATAACAAATTAAACAAATTAAAAACTAAAATACAAATAAGTATTAATGGGTATTATTAGTTTTTTTCTTTGTTTATTTAAATTAGTTATCTATATATACAGCGCACCATCTTATATGCCGGTATGTGAATAATGAATAACTTTAAAGAAAAACAATCGATTTTCTTATGTGTGATTATTTTTATTTAACTTGGTAATTTTTTTTGCAGAAACTGCATTGTTCTATTTGCAGTGCGGCATGTTGCACGCTGTCTTGTTGAAACCAGTAAACTTCGTTTTTCAGGCAGACTAATTAGAAAACATCTACTGATATCGTCCCCATACCATTACATTTTCGGTGGTTTCTCCATTTCCCAAATGTGGTATTTCTTGGCCACGATATATTCGACGATATGCACGTTAAGATAACAAACTGGACGACTGCTTTTAATTTTCATCATTATTTCGACGCATTTTGACGTAAGGCGATAAATTGTAAAAATTTTCTGAATTTACGTTTGAAAAATGTCTGTTCTTCAGGATGGGGGGGGGGGGCGGAGGGGGGTAAGGTTTTAAAAGTTAAAAAAGTCGTATTTTCATAAATCATTTTTGAAGATATGAACAATGCATTATTGCATAACATTTGAAGAATCTTTGAAAAATTTTTCAATTCAAAATTTTAATAAATAAGTCCATGACAGCGAATCTCCGGAGGCGTTGTTCAGATCATGTGAAATAAAAAGATCGAAATGCGTTTAAAAGGTGACATGTTTCCCGAGTTAATCGCGAAATTTTTCTTATTTATTTTTTTTAGCAGCATTTTGAAGTGAAAAACACGATTTTTGCTATAAAATTTCGGCAATTTCTTGTTAAATGGGGAAGAAAATTGAAAATAAAAAAAACTCTTCTTGGTTACCTGATGACTTATGTGTAGATATGGTGTGTAAAATTACAAAAGAATCGGTGAAGTAGATTTTGAGTTCACGGACTTCGAATATTTATTTGCGAGAAAAGCGATTTAAAGTTTTTTAAAAACTGATTTATACACGATATACCGTATGCTCCGATTTACTTGAAAATTTGACACAACACTCTCGACATGTTGTGCATTCAGAAAGAAAAATGCAAAAAAAAAAGGATTTTTTTGCATTTTATTAATTTATTAATGTTTTCTAATTTTACAATATCTGCTGCAATTACTTTCAGTGTCCCACGTAAAATCCATGAAGTCAAAACCCCATGTTTACCGCAGCACATTAAACATTTGATTCAAATCAGAAATGTTTACAGAAGAAACTGGAAACGTTTCCGAGAAGTATCGAATCATATTCAAACTAGAGAATATAATTACCGCATATCAGACGAAATCAAAAAAATTAAAAATAACTACTGGAACAATAAGCTTTCAACTTTGGAAAAAGGCTCTTCTCCTTTTTGAAATATCACAAAAATTTTAAGAAAGAAATCAACAAACATTCAAACACTGAAACTTAACAAATACACCTTCCACACTAAGAAGAAAAAAGCGAAGTCCTAACGCAAGTATTCGCATCAAATCACTCAATTTCAGCTAATCTTAGCGATATAGCCATCAAAATAGATTTATATATATTATCACCAGCATACCTACCTCCCATAATGTCTTGTAGATTTCAACAGATAAAGTAGCCGATATCAAGCAGTTAAAGCCTACAAAATCCCCTGGTACTGATGGGATAAACGAAAAATGTTTAAAAGCTTTACCAAAAAAAGGAGTGAAATACATCTCTGCAGTTATAAACTGTTGCTTGCGGTTGCTTTACTTCCCAAAAATCTGGAAAAGTTCTAAAATCATACCAATAAAAAACCAAATAAGTCTTCTATCATCCTTAAGCAAGATTCTAGAAAAAGTGATTACGGAAGAGCTTACTGAGTTTATTGATGCAGAAAACATTTTACCATCACAATAATTTGGTTTCCGCAAGGAACAGAATACAGTTCAGCCACTTACTAGAATACGTATATTGGTAAATTCAAATTTTAGCAGTGGGAAATCAACTGGTATGATACTATTAGACATCAAATCTGCGTTTGATTCAGTCTGGCATGATGGCCTGACCTACAAGATGATAAGGTTTAATTTCCCAATCGAATTAATCAAAATAATTCAAAGTTTCCTTTCAGAACGTTCTTTTAAGGTATATATTGGCTCCAAAAACTCATCTCAGATTGAAGTACCAGCCGGGTGTCCTCAGGGATCGTGTCCCTCCCCAGTATTATACAATATTTTCACTGCAGATTTTCCAGTTCTAGATGATTGCTTTACTTCCGCTTTTGCTGATGATACCGCTATTCTTAGCTCTTAAATATTAGCGATTGATATATTATCCAGTTTACAGACTGCACTAACTGTAGTTCATTCATATTTTATGAAGTGGAAAATACTAATAAACACACAAAAGACACAAGCCATTTACTTTTCAAGAAGCAGGAAAAACTGTTTCTTACCTCAACAGTCCATTATTTTCAATAACAGCGAAATCCATTGGACAAAGTCAAATATCTGGGAGTGATATTAGATCCAAAATTTAAATTTAAAGATCATATCCCATATAGTGTAAACAAATTAAATAATGCCACCAGATTATTGTACCCTCTTATAAATATTAACTCCAAACTTAACACTGAAAACAAAAGATTAATATTTAAATCAATATTCCACGTCATAATGTATTATGCTGTACCAGTTTGGTCTACTGCTGCACGGTGCCATATCAAAAAATTGCAGATCGCCCAAAAGAAACTACTTAAATTTTTATATAATTTACCTTGGCGTTATTCTACTCAACGATTGCACTCCTTAGCCAACATTGAACTCATGAATGACAAAATAAATAGACTCACATTAAACTTCTACTCGAGATGTCTTAAAACGGAAATTCCTCACATCAATGAGATAATCTCATCATAATATATTTGTAAAAAGGTTTTTATATAAAATCAAAAATCAAAAAAAGAAAAAAATAATAATAAATAAAAAAAGAAAAAAAAAATATATAAAAAAAAATAAAAAAAAAAATTGTAACAAGGTTTTTTGAAAATTTCCCCAGTACTTATAAATATTATTTTGTTAAAAACTATGTAAATGATAAGGAAATTGTTATTTAAATTTTTAAGTAGAAAAGGAACAATCTAACCTAAACTCTTTAAGAAAATGGTTAATTTACTGCAATCAAAATGTTACTTAAATATATAAAATTGAATTGTATTAATTTTTTCTATACCGACAAAAAAGTTGGCCCTGTGTTGAGCAGGATTCGAAGAAAAAAAGAATTCGTGATATGGAAAAAAACATCGTATGTCAAAGCATATATAAGGCATTGTATCAAAGCACATATTGGGCATTACGGCCATCTTTTGGTATTTTATCGCCGTTGAAGGAACTTCCCCAAAGACAGCATTTTTTGTCTCTAGCAGTCGCATCATAATTTCAAACTTTCTTCCGTGTCGCTGAATGAAGACTGAGCTCAAACGATGTTGCTTATATTTGAATACATATTGCATACTCCTTTTCTGGACACGCATATTCTTCAAATGTTTTTTAAAAATTAATTGATGACTTATTTGTAATTACTTTTTACATAAAGACTGTTGATTGGTTTGAAAACAAAAGAAGTCTATAATAATACCTTATAGGCATATTTTGTAACATTTATCACAAAATACTAATATCCCTATATTTTTGCTGTCCAACTAAAGATTAAATTACCGGAACGTGTATGAAAGCAGATTTGGAAATAAACATAAGTTTCCATAGAAAGGTGTTACACATATTCCGCCATAAGCGAGCGTTCGCTACATTTGCAATGGTTAAAAGCCAAACTCGTACCCAACGATTATTAAACGAATAAATGCAAGAAACTAACTTTGCAGGAATCATTCCTCTTATTAAATTTCTAACTAAAAACATTAATTTTATTATTATTAGAGAAAAGAAAACTGTTTTAAGCCGAACAGGCATTCAAATTTATAAAAGCCAAAGTCGTACACTTACCGTTTCTTTGTAAAAATCCATGAAATCTTTTTTCCATTGCGGAAATTACTACAAGAAAGTAATAATGCACAGAAACAGTAGGGACTATATTCCACAGTGCCAATTTTTTTTTTTTTTTTTTTTGAAAAATGTATTGCTCACCGACAAGAGTACACTGACGGAAAAATCACGTTGCAAAATCGACAACTTTTGTGAACAATATTGCACCCCTACGTTGTCAATTTTTTTCACAACGCCTGGTATCAAGTTGTAAACGAACGCTTATGAATCGACAGCATTATGTTTTCAAAATAGACGCTATTGCCAATATTTTTAGTTTTTGATAACGCATGTTTACAACGTGCTAAAATTTACGTTACGTTGCACAGTGGACCATATTTTGAGAAGGCGGCCAAAAATCATTTTTTTTTTTTTTGTTACCGATTTTAAAGTTATGTTATTCATTTGAAAGTAAATACTAGTAAACCTCGGGAGCCAAAAAATTGCGACTCTATCTCAACTATATAACAGCGAACACGGTCTTCGAAAATGGGCTTTCTCAGTATTTTGCTAAAACTAAAAATTTCTTTGTAAATTTTTATTTTTGAATGACTGTAACTTTTTTGATTTAAAAGATTTTGAAGTGAAATAAATTTTTGTATAATTTTCCAAAAATCTCCTACTTAATAGAGCATAACTCCTGCCAGTCAAAAGCAGTCAGAAAAATCTTGCACTGTTCTATAGTCGGAACCCTCCCCTATACTCCTATACCCCATTATACATCCGCCAGTTTCCTCCCGTGTGCACCAGAACAATTTTTCTGCCCAAGGTTAGATATTTTCTGCAAAATTTATGAATACAAAAGTTGTCCACTATGTGTTTAGGATATATTAAGTTCGAGGTGATGTTTGTAACTGCCAAAAATATTGGACCTTTATCCATCTTTTATTATACGGATCGACTCAAAAACACTTTCTGAGTCGATTAAACGATGTCCGTCCGTCCGTCTGAGTGTATGAATACAAAATTTGGTCATACCGGTGCACCGCGGTGTATTTTTTTTGCGAGTCGGTAGAGTTGTCAGGAGTTGTTATATACTTGTAAAAAAGGGTTGAGATATAATGCGCTTAATTGTTACAGGTACATTTACATATGTATCTTTCAAAAACATTAAGAGTCTGAATTAGAGTTATATAGTTTAAATACCTGACAAAATGGGAAACAATTTAAATAACAGGTAAATGGTAAAAAAAAAACTATTGCGACATAGCCCTTTAAGATATGAGCAGGTATGCTTCACCTTTTAAAAGGGTTAAGGGTGTGGATTTTTTTATGCTTCTAAAAGTGGTAATAAAAGATAAAAATTTGTAAATAGTTAGAAAAAACTATTGCGACATAGCCCTTTAAGATATGAGCAGATATGCTTCACATTTTAAAAGGGGTTAGGGTGTGGGTTTTTTATGCTTTTAAAAGTGGTAATAAAAGACAAAAATTTTTAGAGTATTTATAATAATGTTTCCGCAATTATTATTCATTACAATTTGTGCAATGGCTAAGTACTGTTACAGAGATCTGAATTTTCAACAAAATGATGTAGACGATTTGCACATAGTGAGCAACGACTTCTTTAAGAACTGTAACCTAGAAGACATTGAAATGCACAAAGGAAAAATTACTAATTTTGCATCAAATTTGAAAAGACGTTCCATTGAATGCTCTCATAGCAAGGCAAAGATGTACAAACGTTACCAGGACTGGTTAATAAAGGGACTTATTTTTGAGAGTGCATCTACAACTGCCAACCAAAGTGGAAAATAGGGTCGACCAGCAAAACCAATTGACGGATATAGTGAAAGATCTCGAAGGCGCAATCTGGAGAATATCAATGAAGAAATTTCTCAAAGAATTATTAAAGATTAATTTTTGCACCAAATTCAACCAACCCGAAATAAAAAAAATAAAATTGAAATAATTGAAAAAATAGTAGAAGCGAGCCCAAGGCGCACAAAGACGATTTTGAAAAGCATTCCTAGACCAATTGAAGATAAAAAATTTACGCCGGAAGAAGCGTTCGCCCTATTTTTGGATTTGAAATTGACCAAAAATGAATATAAGGAATTGCGGAAGCGAACCAATAAAAAGAATTGTGGGATTATTCCAGAGTATCGAGATTTAGTTTCTGCCAAAAAAGAATGCTTACCTTCACAATCTGCTATTAGTGTCACTTCAACATCAGCAGAAATAAAATTGCAAGATCTCCTTGAACATACTGCAGAACGATTGCTAAATACGCTTGATACTGATCATTTAAAAAAAATTGGTAATGGCAGCATTACTTTAATTTCTAAATGGGTATGTGATGGATCCTCTGGTCAGAAACAATACAAGCAATTTAATGCCGAAAATGCATCAGATGCTAATTTATTTATGGTATCTTTCATTCCATTGCGCTTAACAAAAAGGTATAGCGTCTTAGAGCCGTCAACTAGTAGAGCAACAGAAATTGATATATGGAAAAATGAAATTCCTTCTTCAACAAAGTATTGCAGACCAATAAAATTTGCATTCAACAAGGAAACCAAAGATGTCATAACTGAAGAAGTTCAAAAAATAAAAGATCAAATTAAGGAACTTCAACCAGTAATATATAAATTTGATGACCAAGACATTGAAGTACATTTTAAAATGTGTCTCACAATGATTGATGGAAAAGTTGCACAAGCTTTAACTGGAACAAAGTCAACGTCAAGCTGCATTATATGCCAAAAGTCATCAAGTCAATTAAGCCAACCCCCACCAGAAGACGATAGTTTTAAGGAAGCGTACGAATTTGGAATGTCCCCTCTTCATGCTAGAATAGGTTTCATGGAGCATATTCTTAAATTGGGTTATGATTTAAAATTTGGTCCGTTAGGCGAAACAGTGAGAAAAAACAAAGAAAATGAAGAAAAAAGAAAGCAAAAAATAAACAAATTCAACAAAAATCGTAATCGACCAACCAAAACAAGGGGAAGGAAACTCAAATGATGGAAATACTGCAAGGAGATTTTTTTCCGGTCCGGAAACTGCAGCATCTATCACAGGTGTAGATCATGAATTAATAAGACGATTCAAAATCATATTACAAGCTCTAGCATGCAGCAGAAAGATAAATGCAAAAAAATTTGGAGAGTACGCCAATAAAACAGCTACACTTTATAATGAAAAATACTCTTGGAGATATATGCCATCCACAGTTCATAAAATTTCGTACCATGGGGAACAAATAATTCAAAACAATATGCTACCAATAGGCGATCTATCTGAAAAAGAGCAAGAAAAAAGGAACAAAGACTAAAGATTCTTTCGCGAGCACAACACAAGGAAAATTTCCAGATGTTGTACTAATGAAGACCTTATCACTATTTTGTTGTGCACTTCAGATCCATATATGTCCAACTTTCGTCAAAAATGGAAAACTACCCCTATTGAATTAGACGAAGAAGCTAAACAACTTCTAGAAGATGAAAATCAAGGCTATTTAGAAGAAATTTTTACTAAAATTGGTTGATTTAAAGTACTTTTTCATTACACTAACAATTATTTACACTTTTTATACCCTATACCACTATGTGGTTTGGGTATAATGACTTTGTGCTGCTGTTTGTAACAACCAAAAATATTTGACCTAGACCCATCTTTAATTGTACCGACCGAATCAGAATCACTTTCTGAGTTGATTTAACAATGTCCGTCCGTCCGTCCGTCCGTCTGTGTGTCCATGTAAACCTTGTAATCAAACTGCAGGTCGCAAATATGAATATATTTTGATGAAATTTGGTACGTAAGCTTTCATCGGCCATGGGATGAAGGCTATTGAAATTGGTGAGAATCGGTCCATGTTCAGACCTAGCCCCCATACAAATTACCCCTATGAAATCGACATAAATTGCCATAAGATCCAAATTGTCATATAGATCTTACTCAAATTGGGTTTGTATGCGTTCATTACATCCATTAATGAGTAGTCCAAAAATGATCCCTTTGGCCCCATATAGAGCTGCTTCCCGATCTTCAGTTAAATCTATTAAAAACAAAAATATTGCACTGATTCTTCTCAAATTGTGTTTGTATACATTTTTGCAAAATAAAAGAGACTTTACCAAACATGATCAGGATCGGTCCATTTTTGGACCTAGTCCCCATATAGATATATCATCCGATATGAACTTTTTCATATCTGCAGCCAAAAAAAATTAATACAATCCCACTCGAATTTGGTTTTTGCTTATTTTTTATGTCCAGTTAGTTAGGCCTAAGAGATAGAGTTTCTAAACGCATGGTATAGGGTATCGTATAGTCGGTCTAGACCGACTATAATTTTCTTACTTGTTTTATATAGTTAAAAAATTTTCTTGATTTAAAAGTTTATATATTTTGTAAATTTACAATAAAAATTGTTATATTCCATAAATTTACCATAAAAATTGATATAGAAATATTTTAAAATACAATAAAAAAAAAATTTAACTAAAGCAAAAACATACGAGTTTTTCATTGAAACTTGAACCAATATAAGGTAACTTTTACGTTCGCTGCTTAATAAATTATATTTTAACTCGGGATCTTTAAAAAAAAAACAACCTTTGGCCTTTGTGCACATTAGGACTGAAAAGTTTACGGGGGACAAAGTTGGGCATTTTCTGAAAAAATTAACTTAAAAAATTGTTAAAAAGTATTAGTTGTAAAATTAACTGAAAAAATACGACATTATATTAAAAAAAACCTTTCTTACCTTTTAACACTTCACTTTTGTACTAAAATTCAACTACAAACCCTCCGTAACTTTTTTTATTTTCGGTCAAGAATTTCGTTTTATAGCAAAACTTAAAGGCTAAAGTCTCACCTACCAAACAAAAAAAACCGCATATCAAAATTCTAACCAATCAAAAGTTATAGATTTTTGACCGCCTTCTCGTCAAATGGTCCACTGTGCGTTGTCGAATTCTCTGCTAACGCCGAAATATTTAGTTTTTGATAACATATGTTTACAACTTGACAACGAACGTATTCAAATTGAAAACGAAACGTTGTCAAATTCTTTAGTGTCAAAAAGACAAAAATTTAAGAGTGTTGCCTAAATTGTCCGATTCAAGAGCATCGGAATTAGTGAGTACTAGAAATTTTTATATTTGTTTGTGCTAATTACTATTTCTTTTAGATCAATACTGATTTTGGTATATTGTACCCATTAAAATGACATCTATTATTATCTTAATGGGATAAAGAGACCATGCAAAACTATTATGCAAAAAATATCGGTAATGAATATTTTAAACAACTCTTTACATATTTTCAGTCAGCGACCAGTATAGGTAGTTATTCAATTATTTAATTAATAGTTCAAATGTAGTTTATCTTATTATTTTATACTTATATTTCTAAGATTCAGAGGAGTATATATACACCATAGTGCTTAATGCGGTTTTACCATCACCAGCTATACTTAAATGCGGAGGTGCTAAACGTACAAAAAAGGTAACAATAACCGATTCACAGGAAAGCTTCGTCTTAGGTTTGGTGACCATAAATGATTACAAATGCCAAATTAATGCAATCATAGAAAAATATTACTGTGCTGGTTTAACTATTCAGCCCTTTCTTTTATTTATTTATTTATTTTATTTATTTATTTATTCAGTCTATGGAATCATCCTTACAGACTACTTAAAGTATACATTTATATTATGATTTACATATATAATTAAACATTTAACAATATTGATATATAACATTTATTTAATTCGGTTAATTTAATGCATTTAAGTGTAATATAATATCTCTTCTCACAATATCCAAACTTTTATTAAAATCAATAAACTGATACAGCATATCAAACTCATCACAAATTCTACGAAGTGGATCAAAAG
This sequence comes from Cordilura impudica, assembly GCA_963682025.1. Lineage (NCBI taxonomy): Eukaryota > Metazoa > Arthropoda > Insecta > Diptera > Scathophagidae > Cordilura > Cordilura impudica. The sequence continues at coordinate 264,488,836 of OY821517.1, read as the reverse complement.
TAGCATAGTTCGTGCAATAATATTTGATAGTTAGAAAGTTATAATTTCTTGATGATCGAAAAGGAATATTTGTATATATTTTGTTGAAAAAAAATTCAGATTCGAGACTACCATGTAACAGTTTTAACAGGAAAGTAACATTTAGCATATGTCTGCGACTTTTCAATGTAGGAAGCTTAATTAGAGCCAGACGATTTTCATAAGATGGCAACCTCATATTAGGACGCCAGCATAAACCACGAAGACAAAATAACAAAAATTGTTTTTGAACTGATTCAATTTTGTTCGAATGTATATGATATTGCGGATCCCAGACTACAGACCCATATTCGAGTATTGGTCTTACCAAGGTAGTAAACAATTGTTTTTTCCTATACGGATCCGAAAACTCTTTAGCCCACCTTTTAATGAATCCAAGTACACCAGCAGCTTTATTTATTGTTAGCAAAATATGACTTCTAAAGTCAAATTTTTTATCCAGAAGTACGCCAAGGTCGTTGAATGAATCTACTAAATCAAGTACAGCATTATTCATGATATACCGACCATTAATTGAAATTGATCTTGTAAAAATCATATATATGAATTTTTTGACATTTAGGTCCATTAGATTAATATTACACCAAGTAGTTAAACGATCAATATCATTCTGTAAAAGTGATTGTTGATCAAGATTGTTGAGGGTAAAAATTAATTTTACATCGTCTGCATACATTAATGTAGTTGAGTGTTTAATTACAGAAGGAAGATCATTTATAAATAGCGTAAATAAAAGAGGTCCCAAGTGACTACCTTGAGGTACACCAGATAATACGTTTATGTTGTTGGAATACGAGTTACGAAACTTAATACATTGTATTCTGTCTTTTAAATATGATCCAATCCATTTTATCACCAATATACCAAAGCCCATAGGGTCAAGCTTAAACAACAATAGATCATGATTTACTTTATCGAATGCCTTGCTAAAATCATAAATAACATATGTTTGTTTCATATTAGTAAAACCATCATTTACCAAAGTTGTAAGCTCCAAAAGATTTGTTATTGTATAGCGTGATTTGCAGAATCCATGTTGCGTTGGAGATATGATAGAGGGCACATGATGTGACAGCGTGTCATATATAAGTTTTTCAAATAGTTTTGGAATAGCACTTAGTTTAGCAACACCTCTATAATTCGAAATACCAGCTTTAGATCCAGACTTAAAGAAGGGAAAAATAAATGATTCTTTCCAATTGGGAGGAAAGTAACCCAATTTAAGGGATATGTTAAATATATATGTCAAAGAAATATACAATAAATGTGCGCAGCGCTTTAAAATGCAACTAGGAACACCGTCAGGACCAGCAGCATACGACAATTTCAATTTTGTCAGGGCATTCAGAACTGTATGTTGACTGATGGATGGTATATTAATATATTAAACACCGTCCAACAAATTAAGACTTTTTGAATGGAACAGGATAGCGACCCCTGAAAGGGTATGTTGAGTAGATCATTTTTGTAGAACAAACTTATGGTCCAGCACGTCTGAGTATTTTTTTACAGTGGGTCAAAGTTTTAATTTTTTGGTCGAAGGGAGCATTATACTTTATGAAAAAAATGCTGTAAGTTAATGTCTGAGAGAATTCTTATGGTCAGAGTTGTATCGTGGAATTGTATGAGGATTATTTTTGTGGAAGATCTTAACCCTCTAACTGGTCTCTTTATGGGTCAATTTGACCCTTTTTCGAGAAAATCAAAAAATATCCTTTAAAAAAGGAAATCTAAGGATTAAAATATTCTACGAAAATGTTTGCCGAAAAATTTCAGTGGGGGTCACCAAAGACACCATTGTTGTAAATAAAGCTCTTTACGATTAGTTGGCAAAATTACACTTCAACTTCTATAAAAAAATTATAATTTTGTTTTAATACTGGTTTATTATAGTATGTACATATTTATTTTTTTGCTTCAAATTTTCGAGTAAAAGGGAATTGGGAAATAGCAGTAGTATGACAATGGATTAAAGATTAAACTTAATACGCTTTCCTGTATTTAGCTTGACGTGAATGTTCCGATGGGTCAAGGTTTCTGTACAAGCCCCATACGTATTCAGCAAGCATTACACTTTGGGATTTCCCTTCGAATCTTTCTTCCAATACCTTTATATCCTGATGAAACCTTTCACCGTGTTCATCTGAAACCGCTCCAAGGTTTTCTTTAAAAAATTGAGATGAGAGTGCAGAAAATGCAGCTTTAGTGACATCTTAACGCCAATATTGTTAAAACCGACTAGCATGCTTTCAATATTTTCTGCATAGTTTTGTGCTTTTGAGTTTCCAAGGAATTCTGATATAACCAGCTGCATAAAGTCAAATGCTGTCTTTTGCATATCCGGCAGATGACCATAAAATTCTTCATCTTGTAATAATTTCTTATATCGGGTCCAACGAGCATTCCTAGAAAAGATAATTTACATTGAATGAAATAAATTATTTCTTAAAACCGTATGTTACCTTCTTTTAATTTTGCTGCAGATAATCTGGGGAAAATTGTTTGCATGTGTTTGAAAGCATTTCCTTGTGTATTTAAGCTTTTAATAAAATTTTTCACCACGCCCAACTTAATATGCAGCGGTGGAAGTATGACCTTATCTTTTGGGACAAGGGATTCATGGATTACATTTAAGTCACCAATAATATTTTCTTTACGTTCTTCGAAATATTTAATATGATAATGGCTGCTGGTAGCACGTGAATCCCATTTACAAAGAAAGCACATATATTTTATGTATCCTGTTTGCATTCCAGTCAATATTGCAATCATTTTGAAGTCTGCGCATACTTCCCATTTATATTTATAGTATTCAATTTTATTTAAGAAATTTGAAATATTTGCGTATGTTTCCTCCTTTTTTGTGGAATACGCAACCGGTATTGATGGATGCTGATTTCCATTGTGCAGTAAAACTGCTTTTAAGCTGTGTTTTGTAAGATTTTAAGTCACAGCTGACTAGACGCGAGAACTCAGTGTTTGGCCCGGCCGAACTTGACGCCGTTTTTACCTGTTTTGTATATGTTGGTGTATAATATTACTAATTAAGCATAAAGAGCTTTATTTACAACAATGGTGTCTTTGTTGACCCCCACTCAAATTTTTCGGCAAACATTTTCGTAGAATATTTTAATCCTTAAATGTCCTTTTTTAAAGGACATTTTTTGATTTTCTCGAAAAAAGGGTCAAATTGGCCCATAAATAGACCAGTTAGAGGGTTAAGATCTTCCACAAAAATAATCCTCATACAATTCCACAATACAACTCTAACCATAAGAATTCTCTCAGACATTAACTTACAGCATTTTTTTCATAAAGTACAATGCTCCCTTCGACCAAAAAATGAAAACTTTGACCCACTGTAAAAAAATACTCAGACGTGCTGGACCATCAGCTTGTTCTACAAAAATGATCTACTCAATATACCCTTTCAGAATTATTGGGTCGCTATTCTGTTCCAAAAATGCTGTTGGACAGTGTAATTGAAGATTCCGATATTATGTATGGGTACAGATTATTGCTATTAAATACTCTCGAAGAATAAGTTGATGCAAAAAAGTCTGCAAACATATTACTTATGGAATTATCGTCTGAAGATTCTAAATCACCGTACTTCATAACCGAAGGAATGTCCGCAGTACGTCTTTTAGAATTAATAAATTTATAAAATGATTTTGGATTATTTTTTACATTATTCCTTACTTTAATTAAATAGTTATTATAGGCCAATTGATTAGCAATAATAAATTCCGATCTTGATAACGAGTATTTCATATAATCTATCAATGTTCCATATTTTCTATAATTTTTGTACATTTTGTTTTTCTTATTTTTAAGTTGAGATAGATGTTTTGTATTCCAAGGAGGACCATTCGATTTAGGAGGTAACATTTTAGGTACAGATGCAGCCGACATTTGTATCATTGTCATGAAACCTTTTTATATTAAAATATAGACTATGGGACGTATGACAAAAAATTAAGGTGTACTTCAAGTAGACTTTATCAATAAATTTTGTATGAAAAACATACAATAAAGTCTACGTGAAGTACACTTTAATTTTTTTGCATACGGCCTTATGTATTTGCACTCTTTTAAATAAAGGAAATTATTATGTTATTAATAATAATAATTAAAGGTGGGTCCAAATAAATTTATAGTTAAAAACATCGACACAAACTCAGTAATAATTATTTAAATAGCAGCAGAACCATTATTTGATCCGTACATTAGTTATAAGTAACATAATTTAACGCAAAGCACAGCACAACCATTTAACATTCCAATTTAATGTGGATATCCTTTAGCAATAAACACAAAATCGTTATCTGCTCCTTAATAACTTACTAAACAAATATATTAAGCTTCGATTTATGTCTGCTAAAAATTATGCCTACAAATTTGACTTTGAGCTAAATCTGTGGGACCTTTTAAAAATTTAACTTGTAGCCTCTGAGACATGTTCACTAAAAACTATATTATCCGGAATTAATGCAGCTGATAAACTGGTGTAAAAATAATACGAAATGCACTTTTAGCTCTGTAAGTTCATAAGATTGTGATTTATATACCAAAGAGAGCTTAATTCCATACACACATACATACGTACACATTAACCGTCATACGCGTTAACCAAATCTTGGGTGAATCAATGATTATATGAACACGTACGCATACACCGGTGGGTGAATATATGAACATATATGTTTGCAAAGGTGTGAAATATATTGTTCTCTTGTCTGCCTAAATATGCGTGGCCTGAATTGTTTATCAAATTGCGAAATCTTGTATAGAGTTGACCAAATAACCATAAGGGTGTCGCTATTAAGATTAGACATTTTATACTGCAAGCAAAAACAACTTCCAGGCAGTGATACATATAAATAGTCTACATTCAGACACAGTTATGTACATGACCGTTACTAAATTAATATTATATACATACATCCTGTATATTTTTTGCCAATAAATATTAGGTTAACAACAATCGGAAATACTTTCCACAATTTGGCAGGCCAACTTTAGTTAATAGAAAATATGACATTTATTTTGTTAGGCCAGCAACCTTGCGTGTTCATTTATTACAACGGTGGCAGACAACAGAAACCAATTTAATTAAACGAATCTTTTATCTCAACATGTTGAATTTCTAAGATTAAATTATAAATTTTAAATTTAACCAACCAGATTTAGAATTTGTGGTAAAATATATATGACCCTAATATGTATAAATAAAAAAAAAAAAAAAAAAAATAAAACTTTTGTGCTTAAAGAATTTTAATAGACAAACAAATAAAAAAATATTCTATATAAAGAAAGGTATCTTTTGCTTATTATATTTGTATACAAACAGAGTGCGTGCTTGGAAAATTAATGAAAATACAATAAAAAGAGAACAATCACAACCAAAAAAATTTTAAAATATATCAAAAAGTTATAAATTGTTAGAAAAATAGAAAATGTATTTAAGATATCTGAGAATAAATCAATTTCTACAAGATTCTTTAAAACAAACTTATTGAATTTGTTTGCCAAAAAAATAAATATATAAAACTTTTAATTTAATTACAACCAAACATTAGTTAGGCTTTATGCTAATAACGAATTTCTTAAGTAACCAACTTTTTGATTTGAAATTGGAGATAATTGATTTATATTGTTACTGGATAGTATATACAGTCCCTAACAAAAGGATATCTTCACTTAAAAAAGTATCAAATATATTTATCTAGTGGGTGTATTTCGATAATTTCGATAATGGGGTGGGATGCCATCCCGGTTCTTCTAAATAATTGTAAACTCATCCCACCACTTCTAGGGGCAGAAAAATGAGCACTGGAACATATTTTTGTTGTATAAATATCTATACTCGCAGGGGGTAAATTTCTATTTCACAATACAATCACAGCGTAACATGTGAGCCGTAAGACAAAATCGGTGTTTCTTATGATTATATTGGTGAAAAAAAATTATCAAAATACATTGCTGTTATTTCTGGTGTTCCGCAAGGCAGCCATCTTGGACCAATTTTATTTTCCCTCTTTATTAATGATCTTCCAAAAGTTATACACTTCTGCTATATATTGATGTACGCAGATGACATCAAAATATTTTATAGTTTTAAACAATATGCTGACCATATCTATCTGCAATGTGATCTTGATAATTTTTTTAAGTGGTGCAATCATAATTTAATGGAGCTGAATCTGAAAAAGTGCAAATGTATGCGTTTTTCGAGATGTAATTTTATTGCAGTTAACTATGCTCTGGGTGGATACCAGTTGGAGCTACTCGATAATTTTTTGGATCTAGGTATATTACTTGATGCTAAACTGAGTTTTGTTCCTCACATAACCATGGTAATGTTGATCCCTACATTACCAAACAACTGTTAATATCCTTAGTAAGACCAATTTTGGAATATGGCTCTATCATTTGGGATCCTCACTATAACATCCATAGCCGACATATTGAATCTGTTCAAAAACAATTCCTTTTATTCTGTTTAAGTGGCATGCAGTGGAGTCCTGCCTATAATCTTCCTTCATACCCTAATAGGCTTTCTTTAATTAAATTACCAAATTTAAAAAGTCGTCGAACCATGCTGAATGTAACCTTTATGATAAACCTCATCAATGGAGAAATTTGCTCTGAGTTTCTTGTTAACAACATCGTATACAATGTTCCTCAACGTTTTTCCCGCCATTTCAACCTGCTTTATGTTCCATTTTGCCGATCAAATTTTTCCATTGATGATCCTTTTCGGAGATTATGCAATAATTATAATAATCTTTCTCAATTTTTTGACTTTTCCTTGAATACATATGTAATTAAACGTAACATAATTATTTTTCTGAATTCATGATTTATCTGTTTCTTACACAATATTTTGTAAATAGCTTAAGTTAAACACAATTAAATAGTCTGTAAGGATTTAATCCATTGACTTAATAAATAAATAAAAAATAAAATAAATAAATAAAAATAAACTTGTTTCATAATCAAACAAGTAGCCCCTGCAGTTGTTTGTTATAAGTGATACATAGATGGCACTTGCTGTTGAATTTTACAAATTTGCTGTTGGAATAGTTTGTTTTTCCATTAATTTTGTGAAACATATTTGTGTTGAAGTGCAAATTATAAATATTGAAACTTCAATTTTGAGAGCTGGTTGTTTGGTTGAAAATGGAAAATGAAAAATGAAAAATAAAAAAAAAAAAATAAAAAATTTTAAATTAAAAATAAAAAATGAAAAATGAAAAATAAAAAATGAAAGATAAAAAATGAAAAATAAACAATAAAAAATTAAAAATTAAAAACAAAAACGAAAAATTAAAAATAAAAAATGAAAACAGAAAAATAAAAAATCAAAAATAAAAAAAAAGAAAAAAGAATGAAAAAAAAAATTAAAAATAAAAAATAAAAAAAAAGAAATATGAAAAATATAAAAATTAAAAAGAAAAATGTTAAATGAAAAATGAAAAATTTAAAATGAAAAATGAAATTGAAAAATAAAAAATAAAAACGAAATATGAAAAACTAAAAATAAAAAATGAAAAATAAAAAATTTAAAATGAAAAACGAATAATTTAAAATGAAAAATGGAAAATAAAAAATTAAAAATGAAAAAAAAAAATTAAATATATAAAATATAAAACGAAAAATGAAAAATAAATAATCAGATATGAAAAGTAAAAAATTAAAAATAAAAATGAAAAACGAGAAATAACAAGTAAGAAAATTATAGTCGGTCTAGACCGACTATACGATACCCTATACCATGCGCTTAGAGACCCTATCTCTCAGGCCCAACTAACTGCATATAAAAAATAAGCAAGCATAAACCAAATTTGAGTGCGATTTTTATTAATTTTTTTGGCTGCAGATATGAAAAAGTTCATATCCGATGCTATATCTATATGGGGACTAGGCCCAAAAGTGGACCGATCCTGACCATGTTTGGTAAGGTTTCTTGTAATTTGCAAAAATATATACAAACAAAATTTGAGAAGAATGAGTGCAATATTTTTGTTTTTTGATAGATTTAAGTGAAGATCGGGAAGCAGCTCTATATGGGGCCTATGACTAAGAGTTGTCCCATAGGGATCATTTTTGGACTACTAATTAATGGATGTAATAAACACATACAAACCCAATTTGACTAAGATTTATGTGATAATTTGGATCTTATGGCAATTTATGTTGATTTCATAGGGGTCATTTGTATGGGGGCTAGGTCTTAACAACGACCGATTCTCACCAATTTCAATAGCGTTCATCCTATGGCAAAACATAGCTTATGAACCAAATTTCATCAAAATATATTGATAGTTGCGACCTGCACTTTGATTACAAGCTTTACATGGATACACAGACGGACGGACGGACGGACATCGTTAAATCGAATCATATAGTGATTCTGATTCGATCGGTATAATAAAAGATGGATCTAGGTCAAATATATTTGGTAGCTACAAACAGCAGCACAAAGTCATTATACCCAAACCACATAGTGGTATAGGGTATAAAAAATGAACAAGAAAAATAAAAAATAAAAAATGAAAAATGAAAAATAAACAAGTAAGAAAATTATAGTCGGTCTAGACCGACTATACGATACCCTATACCATGTCCTATCTCTTAGGCCCAACTAACTGGACATAGAAAATAAGCAAAAACCAAATTTGAGTCTGATTTTTATTAATTTTTTTGCTGCAGATATGAAAAAATTTATATCGGATGCTATATCTATATGGGGACTAGGTCCGAAAATGGACCGATCCTGATCATGTTTGGTAAAGTCTCTTGTATTTTGCAAAAATATATACAAACAAAATCTGAGAAGAATCAATGCAATATTTTTGTTTTTTAATAGATTTAAGTGAAGATCGGGAAGCAGCTCTATATGGGGCCAAAGGGACAATTTTTGGACTACTCATTAATGGACGTAATGAACGCATACAAACCCCAATTTGAGTAAGATCTATATGACAATTTGGATCTTATGGCAATTTATGTCGATTTCATAGGGGTAATTTGTATTGGGGCTAGGTCTGAACATGGACCGATTCTCACCAATTTCAATAGCGTTCATCCCATGGCCGGTAAAGGCTTATATTCCAAATTTCGTCAAAACATATTCATATTTGCGACCTGCAGTTTGATTACAAAGTTTACATGGACACACAGACGGACGGACGGACGGACGGACATTGTTAAATCAACTCAGAAAGTGATTCTGATTCGATCGGTATAATTAAAGTTGGGTCTAGGTCAAATATTTTTGGTTGTTACAAACAGCAGCACAAAGTCATTATACCCAAACCACATAGTGGTATAGGGTATAAAAATTAAAATTAGAAATTAAAAATGAAATATGAAAAACGAAAAACTAAAAATTATAAATGAAAAAAGAAAACAATGAAAAATAAGAAACGAAAAATGAAAACTGAAAAATTAATCGGTTGATATAATAAATAATAACAAATATATTTATATTTTCAGAGCCTTCACAGTTGATTGCTATAAGTGATACATATGTCAATGACGGTTTGTTTGATTTTAAAAAAGTGATATTAAAAAATTGTTAATTACCAGATGTTTACACATCTCCCCTGTGATCGGACTAACATGATTTTTTTTCTTTTAATTTAAAACAATTTTTTTATGAATTTTAAAAATTTATTTTTTTTACATAATTTATAATACGAAAAAATAAAAATAATTTAAAATGAGAGTTTTAAATTTCAAATAGTTACATGTGCAATAAATTGCAAAGGAAATTTTCTTTGTAACAATTTCCGCAGTTATTCTTAAATTAAAAATTTTAGTCGAATAATTTTTAAATATATATTCAAATCGCGTTAACTTCTAAGTTATGTTAAATTTTGTTAGAAAAAAAAATTCTAAAAAAATTTATAAATTTTTGATAAAAAAAAACTTTCTTGAAGAAGAATATGTTGAAAAAAAGGGGCGGGAAGAGGAGGCTTGTAATGTGCATAGCACAGCAAGCCACGACAGAACATTACATAAAAATTACTTTAAAGATCCTAGATTACTTGACAGTAGCACAATGGCGTGCAAAGTTAGAAACATATAAATCGCAAACCGTTAAAGAAAGTGGACTAGGATGTTCTATTTGCAGTTCCCTAAGTGATTTGGAAACAACAAAGACTCAGGGATTGAAGCTATAACGTTAGAGACTATGGTGACACAAAAAAAAAAAAAAACAACAGTCAATCGTAAAAAACTTTCATCGCATAAGCTGTCAACTGCACACATAGAAGCCAGTAAAATAGTTACTCTGATTTCGCTCTTCATATTACTGATGAAATGAAAGCTAAACTAGTTAATTATATACTAGAAAATGATTTAAAAAAAAGGGTTTTCTGATCGATGAGTCTACAACAATTAGTAAGAAATCAACTTCATCCATCTGCTTGCGTGTAAAAATTCCAGAAACTACTGCTACTACTTAGTAGAATTAGAAAATACAGCAGCTTCTACCATTACTGAGGTGTTTTTGCAATTTCTACATCGTCATGGATTTGATGATAATTTTTGATCCGCAATTTGATTTCCGTTGCAGATGATGGTGCTTCAAATATGCTCGGAAGAAAATCTGGTGTAGCTAGACTACTAGTTAACAAGTTTCCCAATCTAATAGTTTACCACTGCAGTAATCAGCGTTTTTAGTTAGCAGTTAATTTGATTGTAAATCAAATTCCTTCATATCAAATATCTGTTATATCAAAAAATGTTTCGACAAGCTATACGCTATTTATAAGGCTTTTCCTAAAAATCGAAGAGAATTAAAACAAGTAAGAAAATTATAGTCGGTCTAGACCGACTATACGATACCCTATACCATGCGTTTAGAGACCCTATCTCTCAGGCCCAAATAACTGCATATAAAAAATAAGCACAAACCAAATTTGAGTGCGATTTTTATTAATTTTTTTGGCTGCAGATATGAAAAAGTTCATATCGGATGCTATATCTATATGGGGACTAGGCCCAAAAATGGACCGATCCTGACTAAGGTTTCTTGTAATTTGCAAAAATATATACAAACAAAATTTGAGAAGAATGAGTGCAATATTTTTGTTTTTTGATAGATTTAAGTGAAGATCGGGAAGCAGCTCTATATGGGGCCTATGACTAAGAGTTGTCCAATAGGGATCATTTTTGGACTACTAATTAATGGATGTAATAAATACATACAAACCCAATTTGACTAAGATTTATGTGATAATTTGGATCTTATGGCAATTTAAGTCGATTTCATAGAGGTCATTTGTATGGAGGCTAGGTCTGTACATGGACCGATTCTCACCAATTTCCACAGCGTTTATCCCATGGCCGGTGGAAGCTTATATACCAAATTTCATCAAAATATATTCATATTTGCGACCTTCAGTTTGATTACAAACTTTACATGGACAGACGGACGGACGGACGGACGGACATCGTTAAATCGAATCAGATAGTGATTCTGATTCGATCGGTATAATAAAAGATGGGTTTAGGTCAAATATTTTTGGTAGTTACAAACAGCAGCACAAAGTCATTATACCCAAACCACATAGTGGTATAGGTTATAAAAATGCTCAAGTATTATGTGTAAAACTGAATTCTATTAGACGCATTTGGGTTTCATCAGTAATGGCTGTTTGGAATAATTATGAAGAATTGTACAAGCATTTTGACAACGCATGAAACGATTTAAATCGAAGTGAAAGAGATCGAGTAATATATAATGAACTGAAAATAAAATTACGTGAGTCAAATTTTATACATAATATGGGATTAATGTTGGATGCATTGTTGGAACTCGAACATCTTTCAAAAAAATTGCAATCAAGATATATGACATTGCCAGAAGCTCAGTGTATAATAATTTCGATATACCACAAGAAATTTTTTGAAAAATTAAGTAAAAATATTTCATCTAGTATGCTTGCAATAAGTGCAAGAAGTGAAAGTTTTTTTATGAGTGAAAGCGACAAGAATAATAAAACTTTACTTTGAACCAATAATAATATTCGCTGCAGAATGTGAAAGATCATTTAGCAGTATGAACATAATCATCTCAGACATTCGAAACAATTTGCAAATATGAGCAACATCAAGTTTAATGTTTGCCAAAATGGTAGGCCCGTCAACTGGAATATTTAACCCAATGGAGTACATACGAAATTGGTTGGAAAATGGTCGGCGGGACGCAGATTTTAGAAATTGTGCTAAAAGGTCGACAACAAAAAATTAACAGGAACAGATATGGAAAATATTTCAATATTTTGTAGAATCTGCACTATAAAACAACTATGATTAATTTAGATTTTTTTATTTTCAGATGTCTTAATTAAGCATTGCAGGTGGCTACATAAAATACCTTATTGTTTTTATTTTATTTTTGTAGTTTATTTTTCCAAATAAATGAATTTTTGTTTTTTATACTTTATTTATATGTTGTTAAATTACATACGCCATACGTCAGTCCGTTCGTCTGTCTGCCCGTCCGTTCGTCCATCAGTCTGTGTGTCCATGTAAAACTTGCAATCAAACTACAGGTCGCAAATATGAATATATTTTGATAAAATTTAGTATACAAGCTTCTATCGGCTATGTTCAGAACTAGTCACAAAAAAATGACCCCTATTATGTTGCCATAATATCCAAATTATCATATTTTCCATTCAATTTTATTTATTTAACATTTCAATTGCAATAATTTAACAATTTTCTTAAAGAGTTTAGGATAGCTTGTTCCTTTTCTACTTAAAAGTTTAAATAACAATTTCCTTATCATGTACATAGTTTCCAACAAAATAATATTTACAAGTAAGGGGGAAATTTTCAAAAAATCTTGTTACAATTTTTTATTTTTATATATATTTTTTCTTTTTTATTATTTATTTATTAATTTATTATTTTTTTATTTTTTTTTTTGGATTTTAGATTTTATATAAAAACGTTCTTACATATATATTATGGAGATTATCTCATTTATGTGAGGAATTTCCGAGTTAAGACATCTCGAGTAGAAGTTTATTGTGAGTCTATTTATGTTGTTAGTTGAGTGGAATAATGAAAAGGAAAATTATATATGAATTTAAGTGGTTTGTTTTGGGCGATCTGCAATTTTTTGATATGGCACTGTGCAGCAGTAGACCAAACTGGTACAGCATAATACATTAAGGCATGGAATATTGATTTAAATATTAATCTTTTGTTTTCAATGTTAAGTTTGGAGTTTATATTTATAAGAGGGTTGCATTACTTAATTTGTTTATAATATACTAGCTGTTTTTATCCGGTGTTGCCCGGGATTTAAAGGCCTTTGACTTGAAAAATGGTTCACTATGCTTACAAGGCGCTGAGTACTTAGTCCCCAATGAGCAAATTCTGCAAAAAAAAAATGAACTTTCTACCCAACAATTTGTATGGGATTGGGGAATTTGTTCATGATGAAAACATTCTCCAATGTTTACGTTTTTTGGGAAGCAAATTCATTTTTTTTTTCAAATGCTTCAAACATAAGCTGCCAAACCGCTTTAAGTTTTTTATTATTTTTTTTTGTGCCTATTAAATATAACGGAATAGCTTGCAAATTAAATGAATTAGAACTTTTAAAAATTAAATTACTGAATTGAATATGTGATCATCATTGAGCAAAGACGGCAAATTTTTATAAGTTTAAGAAATAGAAAATGAATACGACGTTCAAAATTGTGCCGCAAGGTTTCTTTAAGCAATTGCTTATAGTATATGTATAGTAATTATTGCACATACGTAGATAAAATTTAACATAAGACTTTTCACTGAGCTGTGTTCCGCGAGTGAGTCGCGTCAGCATCCGTGCGTTTGGCAGCTACAACGTGCTGCCACGCAGTTGTAATGAACATATTTTAATCGCCAAAATATATTTTTCAGATTATTCCTATATTTAAGCTGAGCTGTGTCTAGAGAGCGCGTCGCGTCCGTGCGCCGCTTCCGCGTGTTTGGCAGCTAAACCCGTGCTGTAGCGCAGTTGTCGTCAACTTATTTTAATCGCCAAAATATATTTTTCACATCATTGCGATATTTTAATTGAGCTGTGTTCGCAAGCATTTGACAGCCACACCAGTGCTGCCCCGCAGTTGTTGTCAACTTATTATACCCTATACCACTATGTGGTTTGGGTATAATGACTTTGTGCTGCTGTTTGAAACTACCAAAAATATTTGACCTAGGCCCATCTTTAATTACACCGATCGACTCAGAATCACTATCTGATTCGATTTAACGATATCCGTCGTCCGTCTGTGTGTCCATGTAAAGTTTGTAATCAAACTGCAGGTCGCAAATATGAATATATTTTGATGAAATTTGGCATATAAGCTTTCATCGGCTATGGCATGAACGCTATTGAAATTGGTGAGAATCGGTCTATGTTCAGACCTATTCCCCATACAAATGACCCCTATGAAATCAACATAAATTTCCATAAGATCCAAATTATCATATAAATCTTAGTCAAATTGGGTTTGTAAGTGTTTATTACATCCATTAATCAGTAATCCAAAATAGAACCGCTTCCGGATCTTCATCTAAATCTATCAAAAAAAAAAAACAAAAATATTGCACTGATTCTTCTCAAATTTTGTTGATATATAAAAGTTACGAATTTTAATTATTCTAGAGCTTTGTGATATACAACATTCCTGGTTTTTCCTCCTGGTGCATATACCAAAAGATTGTGCTCGCTCCCAACTCTGGAGCAGGCGACATATAATTGTCTATGAGAAAAACAGGGAAATTCTAAGTTGATACATGCTACTGTAATAGATTGTCCTCTTATGTACGATATGTTAGGAAAAACCTTTTGTACCATCTCTTGAAATTAAGGAACCAACTTAAAAAAGTTTTCTGGTACGTATATTACAGTCGTTTTAGGAGTTTCACATTCGCTGGGGTCAGCTTGTCTCATCCGTTGGGCCTCAAGACGTTGTTGTTTCGTTTCAGGAGTTGGATATTCCCTGGAGTCAGCTTGTCTTATTCGTTGGGCCTCAAGACGTTGAGTCATTTCGGGAATTTCAGATTCCCTGGACTCAGCTTGTCTTAGCCGCTGGATTTCTAGATGCACATGAGTAGATACAGGCATTTCCGCTACTCTTAATAAAGCTTGTCTTGATCTTTGGGCTTCAAGACGTTATTAGGTTTACTCAGGTGTTTCAGCATTTCTCGACTCAGATTGTGTAACTAGCTGAGACTGTATACGAATTTGGATCCGATCTGGTTCCACAGAGTTCTGTTTAGTCTAGTACGGCCTAAATGCTATGCTTTCATGTGCAAGTCACAATTGAAAATAGTTCTTTTTACACCTTTAAAACTCATATATATAGTGAAAAAGATGAAATGCAAATTTTGTGATAGGTTGCTGTCCAATATAGCCTCAAGGCGATATGGAAATGAATGTAATATTTTGTTTTCCAATGATGGAAATATTTGTATGAATTAACCTAATCGGAGTAATCCTACAGTAGTAGTCAACCTGAATCTGTTCACTCATGAAATAAATCTGCACTAATTTTAGGGTGTTACAACTCATATAACAAAAAAGGCAAGACGGGAATATTTGTAATATGTTGATTTACAATACTTATTTCATAATGGTGTAAACTCAAGAGGAGTAAGTAAAGAGATTTATCAGCAAAGTTTTAGGGAAGTCTATCGAAAAATTAAAATATGATAACAAACACTAAAAGCGTAAAAAAAAGTGGGCGTGGCCGACAAAAAATCTATGACGACCTTGCCTGGGATATGAGAATAATGTGCAGTAAATTCGAGCGAAACCCGTAAAAAAATTTAAAAAAAAGTGGACGTACAAATAGTCGTGGCCGGGAAGAAGCATACGGCGACTTTCTCTGGAGTATAGAGATCGTGTCTACCAAGTTTCAGAGGAATCCGTTGAAAAGTTAAAATTTGTGTAGCGAACAAATACAAAAAAAAAAAACAGAAAATGAATTGTATATAAAAAGTGGGAGTAAAAGTAGGCGTGGTCGATAAAAAGCATGTGGTATCCTTACCTGGATTACAGAGATCGTGTGTACCAAATTTCAGAGAAATCGGTTAACAAATAAAATTTCGTATAGTGAACAAATATACCAAAAACCAGTAAATGAATTGTACATAAAAAAGGGCGTAAAAGTAGGCGTGGCCGGTAACAATCATACGGCGACCTTTCCTGGGTACAGAGATTGTGTGTACCAATTTTCAGAGAAATCTGCTGAAAAATGTAAAGTTGTATAGCGGTCAAACAAATAAACAAACAACCAAACAGAAAATGAATTCTATGTATATGGATGGGATATAATGTTTAAATTTAAATTTTGGATCTAATATCACTCCCTGATATTTGACTTTGTCTGTCCAATTGATTTCGCTGTTATTGAAAGTAATGGACTGCTGAGGTAAGAAACAGTTTTTCCTTCTTCTTGAAAAATAAATGGCTTGTGTCTTCTGTGGGTTTATTAGTATTTTCCACTTCATAAAATATGGCCAATAATTTAGAGCTAATAATAGCGGTATCATCAGCAAAAACGGAAGTAAAACAATCATAAGAAATGGAATATCTGCAGTGAAAATATTGTATAATATTGGGGAGGGACACGATCCTTGAAGACACCTGGCTGGTACTTTAATCTGAGACGAGCTTTTGGAGCTAATATACACCTTAAAAGAGCGTTCTGAAAGGTAACTTTGGATTATTTTTAATAATTCCACTGGGAAATTAAACCTTATCATCATGCCAGATCGAATCAAATACAGATTTGATTCTAAGGGTATCATACCACTTGATTTCCCACTATTAAAATTTGAGTTTACTAATTTTCGTATTCTAGCAAGTGGGTGAACTGTATTGTGTGCTTTGCGGAAATCAAATTGTTGTGTTGGTAAAACATTTTCTGTTTCAATAAATTCAGTAGACTTTTCCTTAATCACTTTTTCCAGAATCTTGCTTAAGGATGATAGAAGACTTAGCGGTCTGTAAGAAAGGGGACAATTATCAGATTTATTTGGTTTTTTTTTATTGGTATGATTTTAGAATTTTTCCAGATTTTTGGGAAGTAAAGTAAATTTTCTTAGCTTGAACTTCTTAATAATATCGGCAGCTTAATCTGTTAAAATTTACAAGACACTATGGGAGGTAGGTATGCTGGTGATAGGATTACTAGCAGCATTATATACATCTATTTTGGTGGCTGTATTAATAAGATTAGCTGAAATTGAATGATTTGATCCGAATACTTGCGCTAGGACTTTGATTTATTCTTCTTCGGTGTGTAAGGTGTTGTTGTTGAGTTTCAGTGTTGGAATGTTTGTAGACTTCTTTCTTACAATTTTTGTGATATTCCAAAAAGGGTTATTTCCAGTAGTTATTTTTAATTTTTTTGATTTCGACTGATATGCGATAATTATATTCTCTAGTTTTAATAGGATCCGATACTTCTAGGAAATGTTTCCAGTTTCTTCAGTAAACATTTCTGATTTGAAACAAATGTTTAAATTGCTGCGGTAAAGTTGGGGTTTTGACTTCATGGATTTTACGTGGGACACTGTAAGTAATTGCAGCAGATATTGTATCATTAAAATATAAGATCATGTTCTCAATTTCTTCGCTGTTATTGACGGTATTTTCATATGGCACAACTAAATTTCTTTTAATGTGTGAAGCAAAGCGGGCCAGTTTGCATTTTTAAAATTAAAAACAATATCTGAATAGGACTTAAATTGTCATAAGATTCTATTATCATAGAGATCTCGGTCAAATTGTGTTTGTTGATGTTCACATCTATTTATCAGTAGTCAAAAAATAAACCCTACAAGGCAATTCTTATTCATATCCCCGATATGTAATTGATTCCCGATCTTCACTTAAATCTATCAAAAAACAAAAATATAGTACAGATTTTCCTCAAATTTGGTTTGTAAATGTTTTTGCAAAAAAGTTACTTTACTTGTCAAAATTTTGATTTCGCCCCATATAGATATAGCAACCGATATGAAATTTTTCATATCCGAAGGCAAAAAAGTAATAAAATTACCACTAAGTTTTGTTGTTATGTTTATTTTCTGCAACTAATTAGTTGGACCTAATGGATGGGATCTCTAAACGTATCGTATTGGTATCGTATAGTCGGTCTAGACTGCCTATAATTTTCTTACTTGTTTTTAAATATTTTTTTGTGTTTCTGAATCTTAGTTGTCTACAATGAAAATGCCGACTGCTTATAGTGCGATACCAGGTGGTTTTCCTTTGTTAAAAAATGAATAAATTAAATTTTTTTAAATCTATTTTATTGTTAATATAGTTTTTAGTACGTCCATTATAGTGAAAAATTTTAATAGGTATGTTTGAAAGATACCTATATAGACTTTACATTTTATTTATTGTTATTTGCTCATAAACCCTTCTCTGTTTTCAAATTGTTCTCCTTCTGCATAAATTGTAAGCGACAAACATCCACACATATTTCCAATTATGTTTATAAATACAAAATACATTCCAAGTTGTTGTCTCCAAACTACTGTTTTGCACTTTAAGCTGTATGGATAGGCTAGTTGTTTCTTTGAAAAATCCACAATTGTCCATTAAACATTTCTCAAAAATTAATATTCTGTATTTTCAAAAGGCCAACAACGCTGACATTAACAATTAACATGCTTTTCAAGAATTTGTAAACTGAAATTAAATGGCAGCCCTAACCATTACAGCACCAACAGCACTATGACGATGGCACACTCAGATATTGTCAAATCATAGAAGTAATATTGAAAGCCATCAGGCCTGTCCAAGCTGCATATTTCTTCTTCTGAAAATATTAACCTATACCAAGTTAACTGAGATCGGCAGTACTCCAATCTAACAACTTTATGATGCGCAAGTAAATGTGGCTTTTTTCTTCCGTTGAAGATGTGGACATGCCTTAACCACTCTTTGCACTGTCCGAGAACTGGCACAAGTTAAAAATTTTTTTTTTCTATATTTCAAGCGGATGCACTAGAATTCGATACTTCGCTTAAACTTGCCTTGTTTTCTCGTTCTGTTGTTGCGCCCACCTTTTTTTATTTTTTGTAACATTTTTGGGTTTTTCCATTATTTTCGGGATCAGACAGATAATTATTGTTTATTTTATGATCTAGCACTTCACTCTCTGATAGTAAACCATTTCACGCGCACAAAATTATTTTTATAAATTTTAAACTACAAAACTGCTAAAATTTAATATTCTGACCCCTGAAAAATAATATATGAATAAAAAAATCTACATGCTCCCATTCATGTATGGGTGGTGGTAGCGCGCAACCACAAACAATTTCTAAAAAGAAAGGAGCGACTTTTACGTATGGTTCAAACAAATGCAATTTTTTATTGTTTATTAATAGCATGATGGTGTAAGATAAATAATTAATGAAATTTAAGATTAAGAAAAAAAAATCGCAAATGATTAATTTCTTGGCGCGACCACCACGCGTATGAGTGTTAAAATAAATGGATAGAGATATCCCGGTGTCGCATTGTAAAGAGAGGAAAATTTAAAAATATAATTTATCGTTTTACATTGTTTCAATTTCATTTTATTGCCTCCAAATACGATTCAGAAACACAAAAGAGTATTAAAGAAAACAAATTTTCGAATTACACCCACTACATACAAAAATGTGACAATTTTTAATTGGAGATATTCTATTGTTAGGGTCTCTATATATACAAAATAAATATTTATATCCAAGGAAAGAAAAACTCCTTTTTGAAATTGATATTTATACCCTACACCACTATGTGGTTTGGGTATAATGACTTTGTACTGCTTTTTGTATCTACCAAAAATATTTGAACTAGACCCATCTTTTATTATACCGATCGACTCAGATTAACTTTCTGAGTCGATTTAGCGATGTCCGTCCGTCCGTCTGTATATCCATGTAAACCTTGTTATACAACTACAGGTCCCAAATATGAATATGTTTTGATGAAATTTGGTATATAAGCTTTTATCGGCCATAGGATGAACGCTATTGAAATCAGTGAAATTCGGTCCATGTTCAGAGCTAGTCCCCATACAAATGTGCCCTATGAAATCGACATAAATTGCCATAATTTGGTTTGTATGTGTTTATTATATCCATTAATTAGTGGTCCGAAAATGATCCCTATAGGACAATTCTTAGTCATAGGCCCCATATAGAGCTGCTTCCCGACCTTCACTTAAATCTATCAAAAAAACAAAAATATTGCACAGATTTTTTCAAATCTGGTTTGTATATATTTTTTCAAAACATAAGTGATCTTACCAAATATGGTCGGGATCGGTCTATTTTTCGACCTAGTCCCCATATAATTCAAGCAACCGTTATGAACTTTTTCATACCTGCAGCCAAAAATATTAATTACAATGCCACTCAAATTTGGGTTATGCTTAGCTAGACCATGGTATAGGGTATCGTATAGTCGGTCTAGACCGACTCTAATTTTCTTACTTGTTTCATTACACATTTTCGAAGCTGATGATTGCTTCTGTGAGTAAAACTAACTATGTACTTATCTCATTTCCAAGTTACATACACAATTTCATGTAAAATATATCAATGGACAAAACAAAGAAATCTTTGCAATATCATATCTGTTTTAAAAATAATATATCTTATCCATTAGAAGTGCTTCACAGAACGAAATGGATTTTGATATGGATAACCACAATAGTATGAAGTATTGTTTTCTGATTCTAAGCATTTGGCTAGTTAATCTGTTGTCTTACGAAGTATACAATTTTTTTTTTTTTCATTGAATAAAGATGTTAAATCTTTGTGCTGAATCTTTGATACTCTACATTTGCATATAAAGCTCAATGTTATAACCAATGTTGCTTACCGTTACCAGGAAAAAAAAAATCAATACTTTTCCTGAAGATAAGTAAAAAAAAAATATAACAGGTCTTAAAAGAAGTTTGGCCTAAGAACGCCAACCTATTCGGAGCTTTTACTATACTGACAAAGTACTTTCACCTCGGCATGGAATTTTCACCCCCCAAATTGTCAGCTGCACTGTATTTTCAAAATCAAATATTCAAAAATATTTTATGTCAATTTCATGAGGCTTATGTATTGTTAGTTAGTTCTTTATAGAACGGGTTGAGATCATGTATATATTTTCTAATAACAGAAAAGATAATGATTTTTATACCCTATACCACTATGTGGTTTGGGTACTTTGTGCTGCTGTTTGGACGTCCATCCGTCCGTCCGTCCGTCCGTCTGTGTGTCCATGTAAATCTTGTAACCAAACTGCAGGTCGCAAATATGAACATATTTTAATGAAATTTGGTATATAAGCTTTCAACGGCCAGAGGATGAACGCTGTTGAAATTGGTGAGAATAGGTCCATGTTCAGACCTAGCCCCCATACAAATTACCCATATGAAATCGACATAAATTGCCATAAGATCCAAATTGTCATATAGATCTTACTCAAATTGGGTTTGTATGCGCTTATTACATCCATTAATGATCCAAAAAATGATCCCTATGGGACAACTCTTAGTCATAGACCACATATAGATCTTCACTTAAATCTATCAATAACAAAAATATTGCACTGATTCTTCTCAAATTTTGTTTGTATATATTTTTACAAAATACAAGAGACTTTACCAGACATGGTCAGGATCGGTCAATTTTGGGGCCTAGTCCCCATATAGATATAGCATCCGATATGAATTTTTTCATATATGCAGCCAAAAAAATTAATAAAAATTCCACTCAAATTTGGTTTATGCTTATTTTCTACGTCCAGTTAGTTGGGCCTATGAGATAGGGTCTCTAAACGTATGGTATAGTGTATCATATAGTCGGTCTTGACCGACTATAATTTTCTTACTTGTTTGATGTAAGGGAAGTAGGGAAAAAAACATAGGCAGCGCTAAATGGAGTAGCAAATTTCGAAAAACACGACTTGTTCATCTTCAGCATCCTTCTGCCTATTACTTCAACTCATGCTAAGTCAACTATTTAACTCAAACATTTTAAAGGAACGAATACGAGCATTGTATAAGGAACTTGTGGTGAAAAATATTTGACCGAGACCCATCTTTTATCATACGGAGCGACTCAGAATCAGTTTCTGAGTCGATTTAGCGATGCCGTCCCTCCGTCTGTCTGTGTGCCTCTGTAAACATAGTAATCAAACTAACTAATGGGTCGCAAATATGAATATATTTTGAAGGAATTTAGTATATAAGCTTCCCTCGGCCACAAGAGGAACGTCATTCAAATTGGTGAAAATCGGCTCAAGTTTAGACTTAGTCCCTATAGGAATGTCCCCTATGAGATCGACTAAAATTACCATAAGGCCCAAATTATCTTATAGAGTGCGGGTGTTTATTACACCCATTAATCATTAGTCAAAAAAAAACTCTGTTGGAGAGTTTTTACTCTTAGTCCCATCATAAAGCAGCTTCCTGATCTTCATATAAATATAGCAAAAAAAATATATATTGCACAGATATTTCTCAAATTTGATTTGTTTATGTTCTTGCAAAAATTAAGTGTCTGCCAAATATAGTCAGGATGGGTGCATTATTCGACCTAGTCGCAATGTAAATATAGCAATGGATATTAACTCTTTCATATCTGCGGGCAAAAACAATACCAACCTGTCAAATTTGGTTTATTCTTATTTTCTATATCCAACTATTTGGAACTAAGACCCATTCTGTATTTTCTTTATTTTATCATGTAAAAGTGCTCACACTAATAACACACAATAAAACACATTCGCATATAAGAATTCTGAAAGCTGATATTAGATGACTAGCTACCAGTGTAACTATGTTTTTGTTTCTCTATTTACTTGGCGTTTAAAATAGTTTTAGTTTTTTATTAGTTGCAAGCAATTTCTTAACAAATTGTGTTTACGATTTCTTTTTTTAATAAATTTTAAACGCTTTCTTACATTTCGCCTGATAGAAGGAGTCCATAACTATGATATTGAACCTAATTTTTGTATTATGCTGCGTTATGCAACTCCTACAGTTTGCCAACCGGTTTTCCAGACATATCGTAAGCAACGTTCATAATATCTGTGGTCACAAGCATTAACCGCCTAAGTCGAAAATCATGCTTTTGAGAAAAATAACTTTTTATATAAATGTAATGGGGCTTCATTACGACTTAGCTCATTATGTTTTCATTAATAACTTTTTATTAAAAAGTGTTAGAGAAATGGGGATTTCACGTAAATATAAAGTTTTTTTAGAAGAATAGGATAGCATACATAACACAAATCATTCTTAAGTCGACTTAAGGCCGAGGCAACGCAATGAGCGGCAAAGCGGCAAGTGGCAGAGCGATTATTACTGAGCATCATTTCTGAGCGGTTAGTTGTCAAAATGCCATTGTAAATGTTATTAAATATTATATAATATAAAGTTTTTACAATAAAAGCAAAATATTTTCACTATTTTATGTATGACTACATTTCAACGTTTTTAACTTTTTATCGATTGAAAAACAAGACAAAAATGGTTGTCGTTAAGATAACAACAACACCTGACTTTAACAATAGCGAATATCGTTTAAAAATTTTACTGAATACCAAAATCGATAATTTTTTTGTTTTCTTTTTTTAACGATTCAATTATCGTTAAGAGAAGTTACTGAATCGCGCTACAGATTGACAAAACAAAGAAAAGCCATTATTTTTGCCATTTTTATTCTTTGCCGCTCAGAAAACAACTAAAAATTAGAACAAGTTCCATTTCTGAGCGGCACCGCTTAGACGCTCAGAAATGCCACTCACATGCCGCTCATTGTGTGGCCACTTCAGTAGTATTTCATATGTTTTAATTTTTTTCCGCTCATCGCTCTGCCGCTCATTGCGTGGCCTCGGCCTTAGGCGGTTATCGCTTGTGACCACAGATATTTGCGTTGAGAAACTTTTGTGCGCAACATGTGACTTTTGTTGTGTTTAATAATTTTTGGTGTTAACTTTTGCAAGCGGTGAATAAAAGTGGTATGGCATCAGTATTTTCCTACTCGCATTTGGTGGCTAAAAATAAATTTGTATGTAAGTAGCTATTAATTTAAAATTTCTTAAAGAAAAAAAATTAATAAAATATACAGTTACTGCCATTAATATTCGCCTTTATTTAATTCTTTTAATCAGCAAATTTGCAGAAATATAATGATGAATGCATCCAGTTTTTTTTTTTTACTGAAACATAGATATTTACTGCTCTTTGTTCTATTTTTATTTTCCTCCGAAGAAGAGCAAAAATTTAAAAAAAATGTTTAACTGATACTCTAACTAAATGCACGCTTTATTATTATTATTATTATTTATGTATTATTATTTATTCAGTAAAAGGGGGCGTAAGGCAAAAAACACATCGTTATAAAAGAGAAAACTTGTAATTTTTATACCCTATACCACTATGTGGTTTGGGTATAATGACACTGTGCTGCTGTTTGTAACTACCAAAAATACTTGACCTAGACCCTATCTTTTATTATACCGATCGACTCAGAATCACTTCTCACTTTCTCAGAATCACTTTCTGAGTCGATTTAGCGATGTCCGTCCATCTGTCCGTCCGTCCGTCTGTGTGTCCATGTAAACTTTGTAATTAAACTACAGGTCGCAAATATGAACATATTTTGATGAAATTTGGTATATGAGCTTTTGTCGGTCATAGGATGAACGCTAGTGAAATTCGATCCACGTTCAGACCTAGTACTCATACCAATGACCCCTATGAAATCGACATAAATTGCCATAAGATCCAAGTTTTCATATAATTCTTAGTCAATTTAGGTTTGTATGTGTTTATTATATCCATTAATCAGTAGTCCAAATAAAATCCCTATGGGACAATTCTTAGTCATAGGCCTCATATAGAGCTGCTTCCCGATCTTCACTTAAATCTATCAAAAAACGAAAATATTGCACAGATTTTTCTCAAATTTGGTTTGTATATATTTTTTGAAAATATAAGTGACCTTACCAAATATAGTCAGGACCGGTCAATTGTTCGACCTAGTCCCCATATGAATATAGTATCCGATATGAACTTTTTCATATCTACAGCCAAAAACATTTATAACAATGTAACTCAAATTTGGTTTATGCTTATTTTCTACACCGAATTAGTTGGACTGAAGGGATTGGGTCTCTAATCCATGGTATAAGATATCGTATAGTCGGTCCAGACCGGCTATAATTTTCTTACTTTTTCGTTATGAAAAAGGAAAAGCATATATTGATGAAATATTAAATATGTAGCCTGATACTATTGGTGGTCAAAGATATAAAATCGTGAAAGGAATGGAATTTAGGAAGCAGACTGGCCAGCCAAAAAAGTGAACCGAGATAGAAGAACCCCTTATTGTTAGAAATATAAATATTAATCCTCGGATAAAATTTGCTAAGGAACATACTACAAAAGATGTAAAACTATAGTAAGGCGGAAAACAAATGAGGATTTAAACCTACACAGTGAAGCGGGCATTTAAAAATGTGATGGTATGCGGCTATATGCGTTGAAAATTTGATTTCTATCGATGGGATATTGAACAAGGAGAAATACTTAGATGTTCTGAGGAAAATTTAAAGCAATCTGCTGAAAAATGGAAATTTCATGAAGTCATAATAAAATAATAAATCATGTTTAATTAAATTTACTAGCAGATTTCAGCCCTCGAAATTCGAATGCAAATTCTAGGAAATTTTATTTTTTCATTAAATAAAGACCCTAAAGCAGTGGTAGTCAAAAATAAAAATGTTATTGTGTTGGTGAGAAAGTGAGAATTGCACTGTAAGAAATGTTCAATGGGTTAATAGCAGTGTTAATCTCTGTATAAATTTATTTTTTATGGAAAATATGAAATTGTTAATGGAAAAACTTTTGTAAAGAAATAAAAATTATACAAAAATTTAATTTTTGAAAGGAAAAAAATAAATACATATATATGTACATTAGGATGGCTTTTTTCATTTTATAAAAAAAAGTTGTAAATTTTTTCAGTCAGTATTAATGATTTCATTGTACTTACGTACTAAAATAATATCCTCAATATGTTATCCTGTTAAAAAAAAAAAATTAAAAATACACTTTTTGGAAGGAAAAAGAATACATCCAATGAATGAATGAATGAACGATCAGACCCAAATTTTTAAAATTTTTTCAATTCTTATAATAAATAAATTCGTTTTTTTAATAATTCTATTAAAGACTTTTATAGTTGCTGTATTATAAATTTTTAAATATTTATTCTTTCGCGGCAATTGCGTATTAGTAAAACATTTTTTAAATTTACAGAACTTAA
Source organism: Cordilura impudica (assembly GCA_963682025.1). Lineage (NCBI taxonomy): Eukaryota > Metazoa > Arthropoda > Insecta > Diptera > Scathophagidae > Cordilura > Cordilura impudica. The sequence goes on along the minus strand of OY821517.1, from coordinate 264,462,430 downwards.
TGCGTTACGTTGTCTAGGACTATTAAATTCTAAATCTGAAAAAAAATTTTCACAATTTTTACTTGTCGATCTTGGTTTCCAATTTGATCAATGATTCTTTTAATTTTTTAACAAAAATTTGTTTTTTAACCCAATCTCTCTGTCTGTTGTGGGGCACCCAAATTCCCCCTTATCCAATTGATCTGAAACTTGGCCCATAGTCTTGTTGTGATTACAGATTAATTTTGAGGTAGTCATGCATTGTCACGCACAGTCACGGAGTGATCTAAATTTCGTTTCTCCTCATCCGATCGATCTGAAAACTTGTCGACAGACTTGCTGTGAAAAAAATATTATCTTTGACATAGTCACGCATGGCCACGCACAGTCACGGAAAAATTCAAAACTCCTATGCATAGGGAAAGAAAGAGTTTTAATAAAAACTTTGTTTTTATGGAGTTAGATTATTTATTCAAACAGCTTTTCTTTCTCATTTAAATTATTTTCCTTACATGTTTTATAACAATTTATACTCATAAAATATTTTTCGTATATTACTATTAATTTTTTTCAATGCATTAAAAAAAAATCAGCATTCATCCACACATGTCTTCATTCGTCGCTATTTCAGTGACGACTAAATGCAAGAGCGTAAGAATACATGTGAGTTGAGCAGAGACAATTGTCGTATGAAATGAACAGCACTGCCCTAAAGGTATGCTAATCAATTATAACCAATTCACAAACCAACACAAAAAAACAAACGCATTTTTATTACAAGCACAGTAACAAATTTAATAAACACACACGTAGCTATATATGTACATTTTTATGTATGTGTTAGTAGCAACTTTAAATGCAAATTACTCAAAATAAAGGAAAAAATTTAAAAATCTGTAAATCTGCAAATCGGCTAAAAAGAAATAACTTTCAAATTATGTACGCTTGGTCAAAATCGGGATAAAACGGTAGAACAGAACATCAGTCACAAGAAATCGCCTAGCCCATTAATAGTTATTATGGATAAGTTCATGTACTATAAAACCGAATATTTATGAACTTTTTGCGTTTTAAGTTTATGCACATTATGCTGATTCTCTTTAGTTTTTAAAAATTCAGCATTCGTAAATGACCTTATTTCGATCTCAAAATGTATAATAAAATATAATTTCAATAACTACTATAAAAATTTTAATTTAAAAAAAAAATAAAAAAAAAAACCGAATAATAATGCCAGCCACAGCAAATTTTTTTCTGTGATGGTTAGCAAAAACATGTTTCCAAGTTTCTCCAAAAGTTCTGCTCTAGCTGACTTGTTTTCGCCCCAGGACTTAGCTGGTTTCTACGCAATATGTTTATTATTATTTTTTTTTTTTGTGTAAACAAATACAACCAATACATATGCAAGCAACAATTTTCAGCCATAATAGAATATAACGAAGTTGTTATTGAGTGTGTGGTCCATATAGTATTGTCTATCTTATACTCTGATGATATTAACAAAGCCTGGAAATATTTTGATTTTCGAAATATTGAATATTGAGTATTGAATATTTTTCAAAAATATGATTGATTTTGAAATTGTTTATATGTTTACTTACTAAAATATGAAGAAGATGCAAATTAAATTATGACAGATTTGACACTATGACCATTGCTTTATATCCAGCCATGATTTGTTTAAATAGAGTTAATTCTCTCTTATTACAAGCCAAATAACTACATCTACATCAGTAGTTGTAGTAATCTTTCTACATTTTGGCAAGCACATTTTTTACTGCTTCAGTTATTGAAATAAAATAAATTATAACTCACACGAAATATCAAACCAACTTGAAATCATTGACTGTATGAATTTATATTTGGTTAATCACATACATACATCCATTTTATAAAATCTTTTACGTTTATAACATGCTTTAATATTGTATGTACCACCTTTCGCTAATTGCTAGAAATCAATTAAGAAAACCATATAGGAGCGGTAAAAAAAAAAGTGCAAAGATTTTTTAACTTGTGCATTTACTTTTTCTCTTTATTAATTTGAGCTGTATTTTTGCCGTCGTTAGATGTGTATGTATTGTTTGAATTTTTTGAACCACATGCCATTAACGTGCACAGGTTTTGCTGATTTGCTGGCTTTAGTGTTTTCTTTTTTTGCCAAGCCAAACGAATATTTATGTGCCATTAAGTATACAGGATTTTCCGTTTGAGTGAACTTTACAAAATGCGTCCGCCGCTCATTATTAAAATATCATCGAGTATAAAGATTAAATTCAAATATAAAAAATTTAATTTAAAATTTTTAAGCAAGAAATATGAATTATGTATATCATGCTTGAGCTATAATGATAGATAACAAATATCGAATAAAAACACAGTCAATTCATATATGTAAAATGCCGTTGCCTTAAAAACTATATCAAGCAACAATGGGATTTCCAATGTACTACTTAGTTTAAATGAAATAAATGGTGACCTTTTTTCTAACCTGAAAATCTTTATTTATTATTCAAAATCACTTGCATCCCCTTCAAAATAACCCGCAATTAAGGTAAAGTTTTTTTATATTCTCCACACTAGGGTATGTATGAGTTTAACATTCCGTTTTAATTTTAAAAAAATGTTGACCCCATAATATATATATACTTACATATATATATATTTAATCCTTATAACGAGCGGAGTTGATATATCGATGTTCGTCTGTAAGTCTGCCCGTTTGTGGAAATTACCTGTAGTTGTAGTATTTCTTCAAGAATGTATATGTTTGGTTATACTCCACGTATCTGGAGATCCAAGTCGTGCAGCATGAAGCCGGCTTGGCACTACCGCCGGCTATATATTCTGAGCTGCTGAGCCGTTCAATATTTACTTGCTGAATTAACCATCTTAGTCAATTTTAATTTTTAAATGTTATAATAAATGGTTAGTATAAATAAATGGTTAGAATGTAAGATAAAATGTATTTTAACTAAATTATTGAAATTAAAAATAATGCTAATAAAAATAAATAAATTAATGAAATTGTATATCTTTCCGAAGTTTTTATATCTCACCCAACCAAATTGCTACCGACGAATATCTGCTTTTTAATGGTAGTAGGATTTAGCCGATTGATTTTCTCATTTAAACATAACTCAGCAAGAAAAGCCTGCTGCAAAGAGGCAGATGTTTTTGGTATGTCAGAACAAACGACAATATTTACTTTTAAGCCGAACTTTTTTATGTTTTTTGAAAATTTATAGCAAAATTTCAATAATTGTTTAGACCAAACTATAAATAAATCCAACCTCATTTCGAGGCAGTGCATGACTTCTAAGAAAATCTGCACATGTGCCAGCAATAATTATTTAAATTAATTTTTAGTGGTCAAAATTTATGTAAAATATAGGCTGTGGGACGTTATATTAAGCGTCTTCAATTTTTAAGGGTGGATTGATATAAGTTCGAGGGTCAGTTACTCTTACCACTTTTCTTTTGCTTTCCATGTATCCGTATGGCTCACGGGTGATGTTGAGTCACGATAGTTTATACCAGTACTACACACTTCAGCGGTAGTTTCAGGAATCCATGAATTTTGTTAAAAACACATGATCTATTTTTAATCATAATCTTGGTACTCTTGGTACAGAACTTCAATATGATAAATTAAAATACAAGAACTCAATGTTTAGCTGAATCAATATATAATTCCGTAACGTTTCTACTAATGTAATATTTACATATCTTCTAAATTAATTGAGATATCACGAAACGGCTTTGTATGAAAATGTATAACTACAAACTGATACAATAAAAACAAGTAAAACAACTAAGGAAATTGTGTTCAATCTAGACTGACTATAAAATACCCTCTACCATGCGTTTCGACAGAAGGTCGGCGCACAGTGGACCATATTTTGAAAAGGCGGCTAAAAATCATTTTTTTTTTTGTTAACGTTTTTAAAGTTATGTTCTTCATTTGAAAGTAAATATTAGTAAACCTCGGGAGCCAAAAAATTGCGACTCTATCTCAACTATATCACAGCGAACAGGGTCTTCGAAAATGGGCTTTCTCAGTATTTTGCTAAAATTAAAAATTTCTTTGTAAATTTTTATTTTTGAATGACTGTAACTTTTTCGATTTAAAAGATTTTGAAGTAAAATAAATTTTGTATAATTTTGTGGCTTCCATGCTATTAATGTTAAAAATGTAAAATCACTGAGTCATTCCGAAATTTAAGAAGAAAAATTTTTTAAAAAAGATCCAAATTTTCCGAAAATCTCCTACCTAATAGAGCATAACTCCTGCCAGTCAAAAGCAGTCAGAAAAAATCTTGCACTCTTCTATAGCCCGAACCCTCCCCTATACCCCATAATACACCCGCCAGTTTCCGCCCGTGTGCACCAGAACCATTTTTCTGACCCAAGGTTAGATATTTTCTGCAAAATTTATGAATACAAAAGTTTGAGGTGATGTTTGTAACTGCCAAAAATATTGGACCTTTATCCATCTTTTATTATACAGATCGACTCAAAAACACTTTCTGAGTCGATTAAACGATGTCCGTCCGTCCGTCTGAGTGTTATGAATACAAAAGTTGGTCGTACCGGTGCACCGCGGTATATTTTTTGCGTGTCGGTAGAGTTGTCAGGAGTTGTTATATACTTATAAAAAAGGTTTGAGATATAATGCGCTTAATTGTTACAGGTACATTTACATAGGTATCTTTCAAAACCATTAATAATCTGAATTAGAGTTATATAGTTTAAATACCAGACAAAATAGGAAACAATTTAAATAAGAGATAAATGGTAAAAAAAACTATTGCGACATTGCCCTTTAAGATATGAGCAGGTATGATTCACCTTTTAAAAGGGGTTAGGGTGTGGGTTTTTTATGCTTCTAAAAGTGGTAATAATTGGAAGAAAGAGTATTTATAATAATGTTTCCACAATTAGCAACGACTTCTTTAATAATTGTAACCTAGAAGACATTGAAATGCACAAAGGAAAAATTACTAATTTTGCATCGAATTTGAAAAGACGGTACATTGAATGCTCTCATAGCAAGGCAAAGATGTACAAACGTTACCAAGACTGGTTAATAAAGAAACTTATTTTTGAGAGTGCATCTACAACTGCCAACGAAAGTGGAAAAAAGGGTCAACCAGCAAAACCAATTGACGGATGTAGTGAAATATCTCGAAGGCTCAAGCTGGAGAATATCAATGAAAAAATTTCTGAAGAATTATTAAGGATTGATTTTTGCACCAAATTCAACCAACCCAAAATAAAAAAAAAATAAAATTGATATAATTGAAAAAATAGTAGAAGCGAGCCCAAGGCGCACAAACAGGATTTTGAAAAGCATTCCCACACCAATTGAAGATAAGAAATTTACGCCGGAAGAAGCGTTCGCCCTATTTTTGGATTTGAAATTGACAAAAATCACTATAAGGAATTGCGGAGGCGAACCAATGAAAAGAATTGTGGGATTTTTCCAGAGTATCGAGATTTAGTTTCTGCCAAAAAAGAATGCTTACCTTCACAATCTGCTATTATCACTTCAACATCAGCAGAAAAAAAATTGCAAGATCTCCTTGATACTGATCATTTAAAAAAAAATTGGTAATGGCAGCATTACTTTAATTTCTAAATGGGGATGTGATGGATCCTCTAGTCAGAAACAATACAAGCAATTTAATGGCGAAAATTGATCAGATGCTAATTTATTTATGGTATCTTTCGTTCCATTGCGCTTAACAAAAAGGTATAGCGTCTTAGAAGAAATTTTTACTAAAATTGGTTGATTTAAAGTACTTTTTCATTACACTAACAATAAGTTACACTAAAAAATTTTCTTGATTTAAAAATTTATATATTTTGTAAATTTACAATAAAAGTTGTTATATTTCATAAATTTACCATAAAAATTCATATAGAAATATTTAAAAAGACAATAAAAAAAAATTTAACTAAAGCAAAAACATACGAGTTTTTCATTGAAACTTCACTATTTTGAACCAATATAAGGTAACTTTTACGTTCGCTGCTTAATAAATTATATTTTAACTCGGGATCTTTCAAAAGAAAAACAACATTTGGCCCTTGTGCACATTAGAACTAAAAAGTTTACGGGGGCCAACGTTTGGCATTTTCTGAAAAAATTAAGTTAAAAAATTGTTAAAAAGTATTAGTTGTTAATTAACTGAAAAAATAAGACATTATATTAAAAAAAAAACCTTTTTTTACCTTTTAACACTTCACTTTTGTACCAAAATTCAACTACAAATGAAAATGTATTTTAAACCCTCCGTAACTTTTTTTGTTTTCGGTCGAGAATTACGTTTTATAGCAAAACTTAAAGGTTAAAGTCTCACCTACCAAAAAAAAAACCGCATATCAAAATTCCAATCCAATCAAAAGTTATAGATTTTTGACCGCCTTCTCGTCAAATGGTCCACTGTGCGGCGGCCCAACTTTGCTGACACATTAATTGGATATAGAAAATAAGCATAAACTAAATTTTAAATATGATATGAACAAGTTCTTATCTGATGTAATTTTTGTATAGGGACTAGGTCAAAAACGCTCCTAACATGACTATTCAGTAGAGTCACTTATTTGTCTTAAAAACATATATAAACCAATTTTTAAAAAAATCGGTGTAATGGTTTTCTTTTTTGATAGATTTAAATGAAGATCGGGGACTATAACTAAAAATGGTCCTACAGCGTTTATTTTTGGAATACTGCTTAGTGGGTATAATAGACACATATAAACAACACATATTATTATATATATAATAATCTGGATCTTGCGACCCTTTTTATCGGTCTGATAGAGGTAATTTTCTAGTGGCGCATATTTGACCATGCACCGATTTTCATCAATTTCAATAACGTTAATTCTATGTCCGATAAAAGCTTATATACTACATTTCAGAAAAATGTATTCATATTTGCGAGTTGTAGTTTGATCACTTAGTTTACATGTACAAAAAGACAAGCAGACAGGCAGACAAATGGTTGAACAGATACAGCTAAATTAACTCAGAAAATGATTATAAGTCGATCGGTATAATAAAATGTATATCTTGGTCGGATTTTTTTGGTAGTTAAAAACATCAGCTGAAACTTAAACTATGAACATAATATGAAGGTCGAAGGACGACATGTTTTTCACATTCAATTAGTTGTTCTTGCTCCAATTACTACATGTTGCGAAAAAAAAATATGGCTTTGAGAAGTCCTGCATTAACCAAGACAACATATTCTGGTAGTTCCTTGTAACATTTTCCCTATAGAAAATATAACAAAAATATCCACAATTCCTTTATTATTTTCAGTCTAGTGTTTATGTCAAATAGTTGATTAAGTTGAAGTAATAGGCAAAAGAATGCTGACGGTGAAAAAATCGTGTTTTTCGAAAGTAGTATTCCATATGCCTTTTGTATTATTAGAGGATATATTGTACATGATCTCCAACCGAACAAAACTAGACAATTTTTAGTATATCTATACAAATCTATACTAATATAAAAAGAGGTAATGTGTGTTTGTTTGTTTGTAGGAGGTAATCTCCGTAACTACTCATCTGATTTTAAAAATGTTTGTTCCAATATTTGCAAAGCATGGACAAAGGCTATAATTTTTTTTTATATTTTTAGTGAGCGTGGTAATCCAATATAAAGAAAATTTTTTTATCATATATATTGAGTACTATGACAAGAGATCTTTGCAAATATGTGTAATGTCACCTGTTATTTATGTTAGTAGCCATGCCGAAAATGGGCGGGATCTGATAAGTGGGCGTGAAACCTCCCATCCAAAGTGATAATTCAATATTATGTATCTCTAATGTGAGCTGTCGGACAAAAAATTGGCTGTATCGGACCAATGGGTGTGGCATATCCCATACAAAGTATATGTAAAATGTCATAAGCCTGGAGAAAATGGGCGTGATTGGAGCAGTGAGCGTGGCACCGCACATACAAAGTAAATATATAATCTATACCAATATAATAAAGAGGTAATGTGTGTTTGTTTGTTTGTTTGTAGGAAGTAATCTTCGTAACTACCCATCATATTTTAAAAATGTAGGTTCTAATATTTAGAAAGGATGAACATAGGCTATACATTTTTTTGATATTTATAGTATTCGTACCACCTCCCATATAAAGTGGACATTTAATATCATATATTATGAGTAATATGACAGAGAGAAGTTTGCAAATTTTTCTGAGGTTCTCTATTATTAACGTGAGTAGTGGGACAAAAGATTGGGTGTGATCTGATCAATGGGCATGGCACCGGCCACACAAAGTAAATATGTAATAACATATAACTGGTGTACTATAAAAAGGGAAAGCCTCGACACTTCGCACGATTCCATCAGATAATAATGTGAGTAGTCCGATAAAAATTGGGTGGGATGGGATTGGTGGGCGTGGCACCTCCTATACAAAAAAATATGAAGTACTACGAAAGCGACAGTCTTGAAACTTTTGACAAGTACATTCATTATCAATGTGAGTAGTTGTGGAAAATATGGGCAGCATCGCCAAATTCAAAAATCGAAAAAACTAAAAAACGCAAAAACCGAAAATCACGAAAATCTAAAACTGCAAAAATAAAATTCGATAAAAACAAAAATCTTCATAATCAAAAATCGCTAAAAACAAAAATCGCTAAAATCGAAAACTGTGAAATGATATTTTAAATTCAAGGCCAATAGTTAAGTGTTGCCAGATTTAATTTGAAAGATTCGTGCTCTTCTCATGGGCGGCTATATATACCTTGCTCAAGGGTAAGAATGCCGAAATATATGAAAATTGTTGCACAGAATGAAAAAACAAAAAATATTGTATTTCAGCAAGCATTGAAATAGAAAAATAAAATAAAATATTTTAATTGCACAATACAAACTTCGTAGGAAGAATTGATTACATATGAAATAAAACATGTCGCTAAGACTTGGTAAATCGCGGCAAAGTGCGACAGGGCATGCTAGTGTGAAATAAAATTGAAATTATTTAATCAAAAATTATAAAATAAAATCTGCATTTAAAATAACTACTGAGTTTCATTTGCTTATTATTAAAGAAAAATTCCTCCGGTAATTATATGTATACATATAAAAACTGATCTGGGGATAAACTAATTATTTTAGGCATATCAATATTTGCCGGGTCAACTAGTTTTTAATATAATTAAAACAAAAACATATTAACATTAAGCATATTATTTATTATTTTATAATAATTGTTTCCCACAATACCCCAATTTCGACAGGGTAACCAAGTGTCAAAAATATACTAACTTATTTAAAAACGGCTATCTATCACTTATTTACTTTCGACATAACGGTAGATGAAAAAGATGAAGTCTCCCAGTACGGATGTAGTAAAAAGTTGAATCAACTCCAGTGAATTTATCATGGGCTGCAGAATGAAGGAATTTATCTTTTATGAATGCTGTGAAATGTATATTAACAAGTGCTTAAGATGTCATAGTAAATTACTTCTTCTGAATAAGTATTTTAGGAATTTTTTTTTTCCTATTTTAATATCTATTATTCTTTACGCCGTAGCAATTTTTTACTTACTCACTAGCTGACCCGCCAAATGTTGTTCTACGCAAAATAAGTACTTTATCCCCAGATTTGCGAATTTAAAAAGTCAGTTCGATAATTCACTCCATCATCTTCTTCTATAATAACAGATATAACAGATGACGTCACACAAATAAGCAAAGCTCTCTCTATCATAGTATTCGCGATGTGTTATATTTACCAGTTACTTTGTATGGGTGCCATGTCTGCTAATCCGATAACGTCAGTTTAGCACAGCTAATCTGATGAATATTCTGTGAAATCACGATACTCTCCCTTTTATAATACTCAAGAGATAGGGTATTGAAAATTCACTTTGTATGGGAGCTGACAAGCCTATTCGGGGCTGAGACGAATCCAACAAATCATTACAATCGGTCCAGCCGTTCTTGAGTTATAAATGATGTAAATAACCCGATTTTGATTTATTTACATATTAAAGACCTGCAATTGTTGAAGTATACAACATGCGACATGTGTCACATCATGCAAGTGTTAATTCATGCTATGCCGCTCATACATGTTTGACTATAACATATATGTATAGACACTGTCGAATAAATTCAAATCAAATCTATGCATAGTTTTTACAGTGATTTTACACACATGAACATGGAAAATTAACATGTCAACACATGCGACACATGCGACATTTCTTTACTGTCCGTCTGTGTGTCCATGTAAATCTTATAATCAAACTACAGGTCGCAAATATGAATATATTTAAGTGAAATTTGGTATATAAGCCTTTGTCGGCCATAGGATGAAAGCTATTGAAACTGGTGAAATTCGGTCTATGTTCAGATGTAGTCCCCATACAAATGACCCCTATGAAATCGACTTAACCCTAACCATACTGACAACATTTACACACGTAGACTCCTGACATACCCGGGTACCCGTGTGTGTTTATTTGTCCGTTATTATTTATGGTATCCATTTTAAAACGGGGAATACCCTGTTTGTATTTTATATACAATTGTACTGTGTGTCTGCATCGTTTCGATTATATTTTTGCATTTTCCGTTTTTGTGTTGATGCGTACGGTTGTGTTTCTTTGCTTTTTTTGTTTTATAAATTTTTTCGATGTCGCGTAAACGTAATGCACTTGTTATGGAAATGAATGTGTCTGAACCAATATCTTCTGATGCGGGACCATCATCTAAAGTCACACCAAGTGCTGCTGGGCAAGCCCCCAAAATAAGGGCAAATATATCATCATCGAAGTCTTTAGATCGTTTACCATGGCGAAATGGATATCTTAGCATCTCCGCGTAAGTTTTCTTTATATTTTTTTTATTTTTAACTACATTCATTTATTTTACGCATTTGTATTAGACTAACTGCAGATGATATTGATATCTTATGTGAAACGGAAGTAGAGGACGACAACATGACGATTCCCACCGAACATGAATGGTTTCCTGATGCAGATGAAGCCTCGGATATAGAAATGGATGGTGTGGTTGAAACTCCAGAGGAAGAAGACTACGAGGAATTAGAATTGCGTGGCGAAGTTCCAGATACTGCTTCAAAATATATAGCAAGTGATCAGACTGAATTGTATTCCCAAGAGATCCCAAATGCTAAAACTCCATCCCAAAATTTTATGCGCAAAAAGGTTGGTTTTATTCTATAAACACCATATGTTATAATATATTTTATTGTTTATGTACATAGGTGGACCACATCGCAAATTTAGTAAAGTGATGACTGCAAAAGAAATATTTGATGAATTTTTGTCAGAAAATATAAAAAATGAGGTCCTGAGACACAGCAACAAAAAAGGCAATGAAATAGCACTGGATTTCAATCAGAAAAATGCAGCGGATATTGCAGTTTTAAAATTGAAACCTCGCCAGTTTCGGTTGATTTCAATGGAAGAACTTGATGCTTTTATTGGAATTTTACTGGTCTTGGGTGTAAATGGTGACAACGATGATCCTCCTTCAATTCTATAGGGGAATTACAGTCATCCTTTATACAAAGCATCGTTAAGTCGCGAAAGATTTCAGCAAATACTACGCGTAATACGTTTTGACAATGCTTTCACAAGAGCGACACGCAAACAAACAGGCAAAGCTGCTCCTATCTCCGATATCTGGAATATGTTGATGCAGAATCTACGTTTAAATTATTTTCCAGATGAAAGTGTGATAATAGACGAACAGTTATTTCCATTTAGAGGTAGAACCAGTTTCACTCAATATATTCCCTCAAATCCAGCTAAATACGGAATAAAAATTTTTTGGTTGTGTAACACAGCCAATAGCTATTCTTTGAATGGAATCATTTACACAGGCAAGCCACCTGGTGGTCAACGAAAGGTAAATGTAGGAGAAAACATCGTTCTAGATCTGGTGGATTTCTGGAATAAATGTAACAACCGACAATTTTTTCACTTCACTTCCTTTGGCCAATCGGCTACAAGTTAGAGGAATAAGTCTCGTCGGTACCCTTCGACAAAACAAAGCCTATATTCCAAAAGAGCTACGTCCAAACCCAACGGACGATATAGGTACACCCCGATGTAGTTTCAACAAAAACGGAACACTTTTGTCTGTTGTGACCAAGAAGAAGAAGTGTGTTTTCCTTCTGTCAACAATGCATTATACTCGAGGGGAGCCAGCTATTAATGGAAAAGAGGAGATTAATGACTTCTATAACAAAACAAAAGGCGGAGTAGATGTTATGGACCAGATGGTGTCTAAATATACCACCAAACGCAAAACCAATAGATGGCCATTGGCAGTGTTTTCCAACATGATTGACGTGGCTGCATTGGGTGCATTTTGTGTATACTCCAGCCTCGATCCAAGCGCAAAAATAAAACGAAGCTCTCGTCGAGGATTTTTAACATTACTTGGCGTGGAGTTGGCAACAAAAAATATGAACGAAAGAGCTAACGATAATCATATAACACGACACAATAACATCCGGGCAGCTCTAGAGCTTATGACAAATAAAACCATCCCTAAAGAAGTTTTCCAGGATGCTGCGGTCCCATCAGATACAACCCAATGAGATAAAACTGGACGGTTGCCAATAAAGGGTCGCTGCTACCTTTGCGTGACTACTGATCCAAAATCTGATCGAAAAACACGCAAAATATGCGATGGCTGTAAACGACCAATGTGCAATACGCATAGCAAAACTATTGCTCCACGCTGCACTAGATGCTAATTTTTTTTAATTTTTTTTTTATGCAACAATATTAGTAAACAGTTTTATTTATTTTTTATACATGTACAAAGTTTGATGTAAAATATTTTTTGAATTAAATAACCAATAAACAAAAAAATACTATAAATACCACTACACAGGTAACACAACTTTTTGAATGTACAACACTAAAGAACCAACTTAGAAAAGTTGAATACAATTTTCACAAAAAAATTCTAAACCTCGAAATATCACAGACCAACACTAATATTACACTTATTAGGCGAAGAATTTAAAAACTGGAATTGAAAAAATGCTAATAGAAGAAGACTTCACAGCTTTTATGAACAGACAAACAAACCGTACAAAACATATAACTAAAAACATGAGTGAGAAACAAAACAGAAAATTAGATACACTCAAAGAAAAGCAGTTTGAAATATTTGGTCTTAACTTTAATAACAATTGGTTTGTAAATGAAACCGAAGTAGACATTCCGATGGAAGTTAAGTGGATTCTATCATTAGGTAAAAAATTCGCACTACCGGTAGATAAACATAATTTTTCACCGTTACACATAATCGCCGACGTAGAACAGGGTATCAAAGCAATGGAAGAAAACGAGGATAAAGCAAAGGAAATTGCAAGGACGAAATTGGCAAATAGTGTCACTAGATTTAAAAGGAAGCTAAATAATACACCTAAGGAAAAATTAATACTTAACATTTGCAAAAGGGTAAAAGAATTTATGAGGAAAAATGAGGACATTGTAGTTATTCAGGCAGATAAGGGAAATAAAACGGTGGCAATATATAAAAACGTATATAGAAACAAAATGGAAGAATTGTTGGAGGATAAAAATACTTACCGCATACTGAGCACGAACCCTACCATAAAACTTCAGAAGGAAAACAACAACATAGTTTTGGAATTACACAAAAACAATTACATTGGCACATGGCAAAAGAAACAGCTCCTTTGCCCAGCAGCTACTGCCCCACGTATATTCCAATTAGGCCCATAGTTTCATTGGTACAAGTCCCATGCTATAGATTGTCCAAACATATTATAGTTTTGAAGAATATTACTTCTGACGATTACAACATAAAAAACACAATAAACCTGAAAAAACAATTAAAAGATATAAAGCTAGATAAAACGGAGATATTTATTTCACTTGATGTCATATCTCTTTTTACGAACATCCCTATTCATGCGGCCATAAGAATTATAATGGGAAAATGGAACGTCATAAAAGATCACACGAAAATACCCAAATCTACGTTTCTTAAAATACTTCGGTTTTGCCTAAGTGATAATAATTATTTTGCTTATAATGAGAAAATTTACAACCAAATCTTTGGAATGCCAATGGGCAACCCACTTTCTCCAACTATAGCGGATATAGTATTAGATAATCTACTGGACGAAGCTCTTAAAGAATTAGAAACTAAAAATATACGCCTTAAATACATAACCAAGTATGTAGATGACATATTGGCTATTGTGAATACTGACGACAAGGATGAAATACTGAGGACTTTTAACAAACATCACCCGAAAATACAATTCACGATGGAAATTGAAAACGAAAAGGCAATCCCATTCCTGGACACATAATTATATAGACAACATTACCGAATAATATTTGATTGGTACACGAAAGGCACTGCATCTGGTAGAATTATGAATTTTAATTCAACACAACCTATAAGCCAAATAATAAATACAGCAAAAAACTTTATATGCAGAGTTTTAAGCATCAGCGATCAACAATTTCCCAATACAAACATCTACAATGTCACAAAAACATTAACGGAAATCAGTTTTCTAAACAACTTATTTATTCATTGATAAATGAAACCCAAAACAAAATAAAAGACAATAATATTGAAAATAAAAACTCTAACGACACACAAGATAAACATTTTTACAGTGTACGTTATGTTCTTGGCTTGACAGACTCAAAGAATATAAGAAACACAATAGAAAACAAAAACATCAACTACGCATACAAACCAAACACAACACTTAGTACAATTTCCTCAAACACTAAAGCACCCATCGACAAACAACAACAAAATAATATAGTGTACGAAATCAAATGTAAAGGGGATACCGACCTCAGCTGTAATTTAATTTATATTGGTACAACCAAACGCACACTAGAGACGAGAACGGGAGAACACAAAAACGACATTGCCAAACAAAAACTCGCAACAACTTTGGAGACAGGTCATACAGCTGACTTTGAAAAAGTAAAAATATTAGATAGAGAACCCATTGAAAAGAAAAGGTACACCATAGAAAGTTTACGAATCCAACAGAAAAAGGAATATACGATGAATTTAAAAGAGGATAATGACAAAATTAATGCTAGTTACAGGGTTGCAATGCAATAACTTTACTGTGATATTATTTTAAGCTGAGTACTTGTTATTAATATATGTTCAATGTAATTTTTGTTGTTTATGTTGGATGTAAATTAAATTAATTTTTAAATGTGATAAATAATACTCATGTTACTGTAAGTTATTGTTATATATAGTGTATTTTAGAATTGTTTTAACGTGATGTTTTTTATAATTAAATAGAATTTCCTTGAGAAAGTCAACAAAGAATTGACGAAACGTCGGAAAGAAATGTAATTTAAATTCAGTTTTATTTACATTAAAAACCTTAGGCAGTATTAGCTTATTTTGAAATAAAACAAACAAAAGGATATTAGCCAAATAACACAGTAATACTATAATTTTTACTTTTTTCATACAAAATGTAAAAAGTTATGTAAGGGTACCCGGGTACCCATATCAGGAGGGAAAGGTCTATTCGACTTTGGGTGGCTCCAGAGTCAATCCAAAAGAATCAAGAGTGCTTTAGATGGGAAAAAACTTTAGAAAATGGTTATTTGAAGGAACTTGTGGAGCCTCAAATTTGTATTTTATTTAGTTTAAGAAGAATTTGACTTCAAAGTACGTTCGGGTACCGGGGTACCCGTTTTAGTATGGTTAGGGTTAAATTGCCATAAGATCCAAATTTATTGGAAAAAATTAAAAACTGAATAATATTTTTTATACCCTATACCACTATGCGGTTTGGGTAATACGACTTTGTGCTGCTGTTTGTAACTACCAAAAATATTTGACCTAGACCCATCTTTAATTTTACCGATCGAATCAGAATCACTATCTGATTCGATTTAACGATGACTGTCCATCCGTCCGTCCGTCTGTGTGTCCATGTAAAGCTTGTAATCAAACTGCAGGTCGCAAATATGAATATATTTTGATGAAATTTGGTATGTAAGCTTCTATCTGCCATAGAATGGACGCTATTGAAATTGGTGAGAATGGGTCCATGTTCAGACCTAGCCCCCATACAAATGACCCCTATGAAATCGACTTAAATTGCCATAAGATCCAAATTATCATATAAATCTTAGTCAAATTGGGTTTGTATGTGTTTATTACATCCATTAATCAGTAGTCCAAAAATTATCCCTATGGGACAACTCTTAGTCATAGGCCCCATATAGAGTTGCTTCCCGATCTTCACTTAAATCTATCAAAAAACAAAACAAGTAAGAAAATAAGCAAAAACCAAATTTGAGTGGGATTTTTATTAATTTTTTTGGCTGCAGATATGAAAAAGTTCATATCGGATGCTATATCTATAAAGGGACTAGGTCCAAAAATGGACCGATCCTGATCATGTTTGGTAAAGTCTCTTGTATTTTGCAAAAATATGTACAAACAAAATTTGAGAAGAATCAGTGGAATATTTTTGTTTTTTAATAGATTTAATTGAAGATCAGGAAGCAGCTCTATATGGGGTCAAAGGAATAATTTTTGGACTACTCATTAGTGGATGTAATGAACGCATACAAACCCAATTTGAGTAAGATCTATATGACAATTTGGATCTTATGGCAATTTATGTCGATTTCATATGGGTAATTTGTATGGGGGCTAGGTCTGAACATGGACCGATTCTCACCAATTTCAATAGCGTCCATCCTATGGCAGATAGAAGCTTACATACCAAATTTCATCAAAATATATTCATATTTGCGACTTGCAGTTTGATTACAAGCTTTACATGGACACACAGACGGACGGACGGACGGACGGACGGACGGACGGACATTGTTAAATCAACTCAGAAAGTGATTCTGATTCGATCGGTATAATTAAAGATGGGTCTAGGTCAAATATTTTTGGTTGTTACAAACAGCAGCACAAAGTCATTATACCCAAACCACATAGTGGTATAGGGTATAAATATTGCACTGATTCTTCTCAAATTTTGTTTGTATATATTTTTGCAAAATACAAGAGACCTTACCAAACATGGTCAGGATCGGTCCATTTTTGGGCCTAGTCCCCATATAGATATAGCATCCGATATGAACTTTTTCATATCTGCAGCCAAAAAAAAGAATAAAAATCCCACTCAAATTTGGGTTATGCTTTTTATACCCTATACCACTATGTGGTTTGGGTATAATGACTTTGTGCTGCAGTTTGTAACAACCAAAAATATTTGACCTAGACCCATCTTTAATTATACCGATCGAATCAGAATCACTTTCTGAGTTGATTTAACAATGTCCGTCCGTCCGTCCGTCTGTGTGTCCATGTAAAGCTTGTAATCAAACTGCAGGTCGCAAATATGAATATATTTTGATGAAATTTGGTATATAAGCTTTTATCGGCCATGGGATGAACGCTATTGAAATCGGTGAGAATCGGTCCATGTTCAGACCTAGCCCCCATACAAATTACCCATATGAAATCGACATAAATTGCCATAAGATCCAAATTGTCATATAGATCTTACTCAAATTGGGTTTGTATGCATTCATTACATCCACTAATGAGTAGTCCAAAAATGATCCCTTTGACCCCATATACAGCTGATTCCCGATATTCACTTAAATCTATTAAAAAACAAAAATATTGCACTGATTCTTCTCAAATATTGTTTGTACATATTTTTGCAAAACACAAGAGACTTTACCAAACATGATCAGGATCGGTCCATTTTTGGACCTAGTCCCTTTATAGATATAGCATCCGATATGAACTTTTTCATATCTGCAGCCAAAAAAATTAATAAAAATCCCACTCAAATTTGGTTTTTGCTTATTTTCATTTTTCCAGTTAGTTGGGCCTAAGAGATAGGGTTTCTAAACGCATGGTATAGTGTATCGTATAGTCGGTCTAGACCGACTATAATTTTCTTACTTGTTTTTTATACCCTATACCACTATGTGGTTTGGGTATAACGATTTTGTGCTGCTGTTTGTAACAACCAAAAATATTTGACCTAGACCCATCTTTAATTATACCGATCGATTCAGAATCACTTTCTGAGTTGATTTAACAATGTCCGTCCGTCCGTCCGTCCGTCCGTCCGTCTGTGTGTCCATGTAAAGCTTGTAATCAAACTGCAGGTCGCAAATATGAATATATATTGATGAAATTTGGTATATAAGCTTCTATCGGCCATGGCATGAACGCTGTTGAAATTGGTGAGAATCGGTCGATGTTCAGACCTAGCCCCCATACAAATTACCCATATGAAATCGACATAAATTGCCATAAGATCCAAATTGTCATATAGATCTTACTCAAATTGGGTTTGTATGCGTTCATTACATCCACTAATGAATAGTCCAAAAATGATCCCTTTGACCCCATATAGAGCTGCTTCCCGATCTTCACTTAAATCTATTAAAAAACAAAAATATTGCACTGATTCTTCTCAAATTTTGTTTGTACATATTTTTGCAAAATACAAGAGACTTTACCAAACATGATCAGGATCGGTCCATTTTTGGACCTAGTCCCTTTATAGGTATAGCATCCGATATGAACTTTTTCATATCTGCAGCCAAAAAAATTAATAAAAATCCCACTCAAATTTGGTTTTTGCTTACTTTCAATGTCCAGTTAGTTGGGCCTAAGAGATAGGGTTTCTAAACGCATGGTATAGGGTATCGTATAGTCGGTCTAGACCGACTATAATTTTCTTACTTGTTTTTATATGCAGTTAGTAGGGCCTGAGAGATAGGGTCTCTAAACGCATGGTATAGGCTATCGTATAGTCGGTCTAGACCGACTATAATTTTCTTACTTGTTTTTATTTGTCATTAGTTGGATTATAAATATAAAGTTTAATTTCGAAATAAAATTCTTTTTCAATTTGAAAATTTTTTAATCAATTATTTATTTGATTTGATTTAGATCTTTATTTAAAAAATCAATAATAATCAATATTTTCATACGAGGCTGTGAAAAACATGCTGCAGAAAAAACATTAAAAGACATGGTATTGGCCACAACAACGTACAACAGCTTAGCTAAGTTGCAATAGCATGCTAAGACAGTATGTTTGAGTTGGCAGGACATGGCATAACACCTTGTTTGTGTTGACATGACATAGCAATGCATGAAATTTTTTGATAATGACATTTTTGCAGAAAATGTGGAATTGTGCAGTAGTTTATTACATATATAGATTACTTAATTATAATTTTATAAAAATCTTTATCCTTATAACTAGCTGAGTTTATATAGCGATGTGCATCTCTCCATCTGTCCGTCTGTTTAAATCACGCCCATGCCCTCAATATGTCAGCTAGGTTGTAAATTTTTTGTGAAAATGATCAAAACTAGTTTTATTGGTCGTGAGATTTCGATGAAAATATAAAAAACTCTTGCTGTTATTCTAAATTTTGTTTTTTTTATGTGATAACTTTTGCTTCACTAGGGTGTAAATTTGGTTATACTCCACGTGTCCAGAAACCCACATCGTGTGTATCAAAGCCGGCTTTGGGCCTTCGCCGTTTAATCGCGACCCACCAATGGAAAGCCTATTCTAATAACAGAAAATAATGCAATTTTTAATATATAATATATAAGATATAATATATAAGAAATTGTAATAAATACTGGTCAAAAAAGAAATACAATTACCTACAAATTTAAAAGGCATAAGAATACCCAACAGAGATTGGACACAGCCAATTGTAACACTCTTGCTTTTTTTTTCATTTTATATACAGTTTTAATATGCTTGAATTCTCGATATAAATTTTTAATTTTATAAATTTGGTAACTCTCAAATTCTATTTGTAATTGTGAACATTTGAAAGAGTACCCTGCGGAAAGCCTGGGGTCATGTGTCCCCAAGTTACCACTTTTGTCTACTATTTTGTTGACACTGTCAACTAAGCGTCTACGCTATTTACTTTACTTAATCTGTCAAAAAATTTTCCATAGTGAATTTGGGAGTTTTGTCTCTTCTTTATTTCTAGAGTTTTGTTTGAAAAACACGTGGTTGGACGAAAAACTAAAGCTTTAAAACAAGATATAGAAAAACTGAATGTAAAAGGTAAATAAAAAGATAGTTTATAATAAATCAAATAAAAAAACATAATAAGTAAACGAAGTTATATAAGAAAAGTGAAAGAGCAATCAAATTTGTACCAGAATATCTGGTTCCAGTGTCTACATATGGTCCCATGAGAACTACCTAGTCACTACCTAATCAATAGTAGCAATGTCACTAGTGATTTGCAATGACACGTACATGTTAAATGTCTATAGAAAATTACATTGTCTGGGGTATAGTTGGTTAGTAGTGCTGGTGACAAATTCAATAGTGAATCAGTACAGTTTCACTATTGACATTTCCTGCAGGGTACATTGCAAGTCAATATTCAATACTTTGAAGGTTGTTTGAAGCAACATCCACACAAGTTGTTACATTGGTACCAATGAACATATTAATTCTATTTTATTAATAATTATTTTTTTTTTTTGCTTGGTGTATTAAGCAAACACTTGACAGTTGTGCTATAGTATACATGAAATTAACAGGGCCACTTTAGGGTGAACGACAACACCGTTCCATCACAGAAGCGGGGTAATCTAATACATATTCGAGACTCTAAAATATTCATACATATATATTCTGATTAAGATTCATTAGGTTATGGTAACACGGTAGTTAATTGTTTTGAAACTATTTTTTTTATATTTGTAAGTTAAACTAGAAAAAAATGATAAACAAACTTATTTTGGCGCTATGAATTCATTCTGCCTCAAAAAATATTTTTGTAATAATAAATAATTTTATACTACTCACAGTCTTATCAATAACTAGAAATTGTAAAGCTCAATATGCAATTTAAATGAATTGTCATCATTATTTACTATACTCTTGAAACTTATGAAATAAATGCTCTTATATAGTTGACTACGTACATACGTATATAAAATTAATTTATTTTTCTTTTTTATTTCAACAAATGTTATTACAGGTTTGATATTCAAACTAAACGGTCGAACTACAAGTGTTTACAAACAATATGAGTGCTTTTAACGATGACGAATTGGTGGCTCCATCATGGATTAATAAAAATTTTTTGGAAAAAGTTCTTACTCAATACGAAAAAAAAGACCAAATAGAGGTATAGTTTTAAATCAAACAATTAATAATGTGTATTGTTTTCTGATAAAATCTTTTTTACTTGAGATCATGAAATTCGATTTGAGCCCTGCCAGTATGAGAGGTGATCATTATGCCAGTATTATGTTTAGATGTAAAGTAGAATATAGATTTGCCTGTCTTACCAGTCAAACAAAATCAATAATTATTAAAACTTTACCCATGGAGGAGGGTACGAAACGTGATATGCTAACGCAATCAACATTATTTGAAACAGAAATTCAAATGTATAGTCAAACGTTGCCAAAAATTGAAAAAATTTTAGCTGACTGTGGAGAACCTATAAAATTGTCAGCAGAGTAAGTTCGAGAAAAGTAATATATAGAACATACACACAGAAAAAAATTTGCCTACTGAATTGTTTTAAAGTTTCACAATTGAATTTTCAATTGTATTAACAGAAATTTTATACCAACTAACCATTTTCTATTGTTATAAAACACTTACTGTTAAGACTATCGATTCGTAATTAGAATTAACTCAAAATTCGGTTATTTACTTCATCGCAATTCGATTGGCAAAAAAATTGGTAGCCACAATGAATCTTGTTTCTGTGTGTACATTTATAATTGGACCAACTAGCTAAAAAAAAAAAGTTGTAATTTGCGACCACCATTTTTCTAAAAAGCTACATCGATGTGTGTTCGAAGTACAGTGAGTTTGCGCTGGGGCCAAATCACCGCATTCGTTATCGAAATTTTTCTTTCGAAATAATTTTTTTATTTTCCAAAATAAAATACTAAGAATAATTTTTTACTCTGTCACAATTAAACGATTATGGTCTCTAGTTAAGAGTAAAAGTGAAACAAGGTCTGACGTTTATCCGTCTTCTTTAAATAATAAACCGAAATATGCAATTACGATTGATTTTACTCGATATCGAATGCGGTTATTTGGCCCCTGATATTTGAAAACCAATCGACACAGAATCACTTTCTCATTCCATAACGTCCTTAAGATAATCAAAGCTCATATATCACATTTCATCCGAATAACAAAATATTTGCCATCTTTAGTTTAATTAAAAAATTTACAAACGACAAACAGACAGCTAGATAGACGAACGCAAATTGTTAAATTAATCATTATAATTAAAGGTGGACTTAGTATTTTGAATAATTACAAAGATCCATGTAATCTCATAATGTCCTGATCGTAGAGTGATCTTAGAAAATATCTTCGAATACTTCATAGTTTTTCTTTTACTTCATACTGTTTAGAATCATTTATCACGCCTTAGAACCTCACAAGGTTATTATCTTAGAAGATCTCTGCGAAACTGGCTATAGCACGTTACGTGGTCGCTATTTAAATGAGGATGAAATAAAAAAAATTCTCAAAAGAATTTCCAAACTACATGCTGTCAGTTATATGTTGGGCCAAAGTGAGGATCATGAAATCGTGACTAAATACCAGGAAGGTTTATTCAATATACCTGCGATAATGGCTTTTGACATGATGACAAGTGGTATAGAAAATTTTATGAAAATGTTATCCTCTTATGACGAATTCGCTGTGTATTTGGAAAAGGTCAAAGCCATGCATCCGGTTATAAAAGAAAATTGTAGGGCTCTGTACAATGCATATAAACTGAATCATGGAAAGGGAGATATTTTTGTTTTGAATCATGGTGATTTTCACATGAAAAATATGATGTTTAAATTTAATAACGGAAATCAAGTGGAAGATCTTATAATGGTGGATTACCAAATTTGTAACTATGGTCCATCGAATATTGATATTTTGTATTACCAATTTATGTTGTTAAGTCCGGAACTACGCCTAAAGAAGAACGAACTGCGGCAATATTATTTTAGTGAATTTACTGAAACGTTAACGAAAATTAAGTATCAAGGAGAAATGCCAAGATATTCGGATTTTCAAATTGCTGGTATTAAATATAGACACTTTGGTAAGTTGAATATATAAATTTTAAAATATTTTTATAATAGCTTTGAATTGAAATAGAAGAAATTTAATTAAAATATAAAATTCTGATATTTGTGATCATATTCTATAACTTAAATAAGACGTTCATGGATGCGATATGAATAGACATAATTTCAAAAACTGATTGTTTTTATACTCTGCACACCACTGTGCAGAAGGCATAGATCAGTTTGTCAATCCATTTGTAACTTATCAAAAAAAATTCCGGAGACCCCATAAACTGTATATATTCCTGATCGTTATAAAAGGAGAAGTCGATCTGGCGATATTCGTCTGTCTGTGTAATTCTCTCTCCTGTCCGCAATGGGTTGAGATTGTCGCACTGCTTAGGCTTAATATGTACCGCATAATCTGCATAGTGAAAAATTTTTATATCTAAAAGAAGTGCATATAGATAAGTATCAGCGACAGATACATGTGAAAAAACATCAATGAAATTGTATGTGTGTTATGCTTATTGCAATTAAAAAAAATACCCAATTTTTTTGTTAATGTGAATATAGAATTTTTTTCTCTCTCTAGTGACAACCTTGGTTATAATATTATGTTTCGAATAAGGGCAGAAGGTATCAAAGATTCGGCACAGCCGAATTTAATACTCTTGTTATATAAACTGAATGTTAAAGTTATAGAATGTGGTAATTAAATTTAGTCTTAAACTAAAAAAGAGCATTTATAAACAATGGAATTAATATATAATTTTATTCTTTTAAGCTGTATTCTTACTATCCACCTTTTTGCCGATGGTTCGCGATTTAATAGTTACATCAGTCGATGATCTGAAAGACATTGATATGGATAAAATGATTGAGAGTCCCGATTCCATGGTTTCGGTGTACTATAATCCTGACTTTTTAAATGATTTGCGCAACTTTCTACCAATTTTATTAAGGGAGGGTTATCTAGATTAGATGTTGTTGTTTATTTATAATGTGAAAGAAATAAAAGCTATCATTATTTACTTTATTGAAGTTTTTATTGTATAATATATAAACCCGGTAGTTAATAAATAGTAATTGCAATGTTATCTCTGTAATTATTCATTGAAAACTTGCATTATTTTCCTCATATATTAAAAGCTAAAATTAAATAAAAAATAGCAATTGCTTATTTAACACAATAGTTTCCCTATACATATGAACAGATAACAAATATTATACTCGCGCAAAGTAAATCCCCTGCGATAGTTGTGTAGTCTTTACAACTATACAGTACAGACTATACAACTATTAATCAATTAATAAAAAATAAAATAAAATTATATTACATTAGTAATTTTAATGCACTTAGAGCTTCGTGGAGTTTTTTGATTTATCGAGTTCATACGCCATTTACATATATACCAACGGATATAAACAATCAAGGTCTCGTGTAGAGACTCAGTGAAATATATTGCAATAAAATGGTGACTGAAAAAAATTCTTAGCATACAATGACGGATATGCAATAGAATCGCTAAGTGGAAATTTGCTTAAAGTAGTCTTTAGTTTAAAATGAAAATTTCTTTTATTTTGCTTGTTTTTCGGGGGTATCTTATTGAATAAACTGGCTTAGCATTAAAAACAAATTTTTGTGACCGCCACACTAACTTAATAGCTTATCTCTGAGAACGACCTGATCCTTTCAAAAATGTTATTGTTTTTGTTTCAACGTCAAATAGTGGCGTCATTTGAGTTTTTTCGTTGCAAAAAAAATAAGTTTTTTTCGAATTTATTTTTTCAAATTGCTTCAAAATAATTATCACAATTCATAACAGAAGGTACTAATATCTAATAGACTAGTCATTTCTGAACTATAATTATTGGATTCCAACCCTTTTCGTGACTTCACATGCCGTACAGATGAAATAACCCAATAAACCATTTCATAAGTGAAATGTAACTGAATTGGAGAATATGCTTACTATAACAATACTAGATGACTGTGTGGCGCCTAGGCGCCCGTTTAAAAATTATGAATAAAACAGTTTAAAATTAAATACACGAAAAATTTATAATAAATTATATTTCTTTTAATATAGTAGTAAATTGAAAATTATATTGTTACATATGTACAAGTGAAAAAAATTGTGTCTGTAGAAATTATATATGTACATAAGTATCAAAACAGATAAGAAATATTTGGCAAAAAAGTTTTTCAATTTAGAATCTCTTGAAAAACTATATTTTGTGTGAAATATCGTTGGTCATTTAATAGTTTTCCTTGTTGTGGGTTCGATTGAATACGTATCTTAACTTGGCTTGCAACTTTTGATCGTGACAAAGCCACATACAGTTGACCGTGTGAAAATACCGCGGTCTCCAAATTTATGCCAACGTAATCAAATGGCTGGCCTTGAGCCCTGTTTATGGTAATTGCGTATGCAGGAATTACTGGAAACTGGCGGCGTTTTAATATGAAAGGTAATGTGGTGTCGGTTGGGGCGAGGTCAATCCTAGGAATTATAACCGTATCGCTTTAGTCAGCGTTACAGAATCATTCAATCTCTCAATCAGTCAGAGAGTCAGGGATCAGCGTAAATATATTTAAGATATTACCTGCCCTTCACACGTTAAATTTTTGGTTGTCAGGTTGTAATGCACTCATACTTTTTTATTCTTTTTTACTAAACAATCATACGTTTCAATTCTCTCTTTCAATTTTTCAATGGGACAGTTGCTTAACAATTTTTTGACTATTGTATGTGTGATCAATTTGACTTGAACGTGGGAAGGCCGTGTAAAGTGAGGAGATTGGAGATTCACAAAATTATTAAAATTTAATACAATGGAGCGCGCTTATAGCTAACCCTGGTTGTAATCAATTTTTGTTTATAGCGAAGAATTACTTCGGTCCTAAGAGTTTTAATCACATTTTTCATACAAATTGTTTCTCTTATAGCGAAAAGTGGTTATATCAAACTTTTGACTTGAACAAACAATTTTTTTTTCAATTTCAGAATTTTCCTATATTATCAGGCATGTCACAGAATTGAGTTCCTATTTGGCTTCTTTAGAAAATCAAAATGGATCATTTTTTGTGGAATAAAACCACTTTCAATTTCCTAAGTGGAATTGAAATTTTCAGTATCTTTTGCACCAAAATACTAATAAACACAACTTATTACAAATAAGATAAAGAATTTAGTTTTATTTAACATTTTTGCAAAATAAATACATTGATAACTTTAAAACTTATTTTATTACCAAATTAAGAGAAAGTCATGATCAAATGACAAAATCGAAAACGATTTAACGATTTCGATTTAACGTTGTATTGCCACCTTTTTTTAATCGTACAAAATAATTGTTTTTCTTACAAAAATCAACTCTGACAGAAAAAACCAAAACAAACCAAAAAAAAAAAAATTAAGAATAAATTAGAAAACATGTAAGTATTTATTTTTATTTTAACATTTATTTTAACTTATTTTTTGTTAAAGGGGAAAACATCGGAATGCAGACCAAGAAAGAATATTTATTGAGTTCATGGAATGCCATCAACATATAGCCAGGGGGTTTGTTAAGGGAGACCGGGTTGTTGTGGACTCTTACTGGGCATACTCTATATCACAAATGTATTTGATATAACAAATGTCGTCGACGCAGTTTTTCAACATAATTATGATTTTGCTCTGATTCAATTACCGCACCTATTGATATGCTGGGCATTTTAATTTTTTTAAATAAAATTACAAAATATTTTCACAATTTTTATTATTTTTTTGTTTGTTTACAACAATCATCTGTTTTATGTTTACGTTGCGTTGCCATATTTATCGCCCAAAAACGAATTTTCAACTTAAATCGATTTTAATCAAAACGAACGAAAACTGAAGAAGCAACAACAATATTGATCGAAATAGTAACTTCGAAATCAAATGGATTTCCATCGAAATTTGTGACATGCCTGTATATATATTTTTAAGAAATTAATTTTAATTTAATTTAATTTTAATACAAAACAAAAACTTCGATTTTCAAATGAAGTTTTGTAAAAGGTCCTTTTATGTATATTTTCGCAAAAGTTTGCCAGTAGTCAACCTTTGTTTGTACTTTCTGCTTCTATACATAAGGAGTTTTTAATATTATATGATTTATATTTTATTTTGATAGAAACTCGGTAATTTTTGTCTTATTAAGCCAAACTCTTAATATGTATCTTTTTAATAATTTAATTTATGTTTTATAACTTTTTAAAATGCATCAATATAAATAACCTTATTCAACTAAAAAAAAGTTTTTAAACCTTTCGGACAAAGCAAAAAATACTACGGTTATAACGAACTTAGTCTAACTAATTTGTCCGGTCCCGCCGAGTTCGTTATAACCGAACTCCATTGTACTGTAAAAAAAAAAATAGAATAGCATAGAAAAAAAAACACGTTTTAGAGCAAGGTTCCTAAAAGTTTCTAAAGGGAGGGGGGGGGGGGAGGGGTAAGGTTTTAAAAGTTAAAAAAGTGGTATTTTCATAATTATTTTTATTTATTTTATATGTCCGTTATAGCATAACATTTGAACAATCTTTGAAAAAATTTTCAATTAAAAATTTTAATAAATAAGTCCGTGACAGGGAATCTCCGGAGGCGTTGTTTTTTTGCGGTGAACATCATAACTCGTTACCGGATCATGTGAAATAAAAAATCGAAATGCGTTTCAAAGGTGACATGTTTCCTGTGGTAGTGACGAAGAGTTTTTTAAATTTTTTTTTTTTGCAGCATTTTGAAGTGAAAAACGATTTTTGTTATACAATTTCGGAATTTATTGTTAAAAAATGAGGAGGAAAATGGAATTAAAAAAACTCTTCATGGTTACCTAAGGATTTATGTGTAGATATAGTGTCTAAAATTTCAAAAGAATCGGTCAAGTAGATTTTGAGTTATGATGTTCACGGACTTCGAACATTTATTTGCGAGAAAATCGGTTTAAAGTTTTCTAAAAACTGATTTATATACGTATCGTTTTATGTTTTGCTCTGATTTACTTCAAATTTTGACACAACACGCTCGACATGTTGTGCATTCAGAAAGAGAAATGGAAAAAATGGTTCTATAACCTACCACCCTTTAAGGAAGTGCAAACACCAAAAGAGAAAAAAATATTTCATAGTTCATCATACATGTAAACTGAAAAAGAGAACTAAGTTTTTTGAAAAGTTATCTATAAATCCAAAAAATAAAAAATCAGAGCGTATTAGTTTTATTTAAAAAAAAAAAAACTTATTATTCCAAATCGCCTTTAATTCTTTCAATAAATTCTTCAAATTAAAATCTTAAATATACCTATTTACGTAATTTATTGTTGTCAACATTTTTTGAAAGCAAATTATGCAAAAATTAATATTATGAATGAAAAAAAATTATTTTCCCACCTCTCTTCTGAAATTACAATGTAATTTAATTATGCAAAGTTAGAATAATTTAAAATTTAAACTTAATATTGCACTATTTTTTTAAGTGCTTTTCAATACAGAGCTTTATATGAAATCATACGGTAGACAACAACAAAATCCACATTGAATATCTCTTTTTTTTCAAATATTTATCACTTTGGTTATCAGGTTATCTTTGCTGGCCATCAGAGAACCTGAGCGAAAGCACTCCTAACAATACAAAACAATTTTGATAAAAATGTTTAAAATTTCCTTCATTCCTTTTTTTTTGTAGAATTTTTTCATTTGCCAACAAAGGGAATTTAAAGAAGAATTTGAATAGATATTAGTTTTTGATGCATTTTTTGCGTTCATCTTATTCCATATGTAACACGAAATCTGCATGTGTAGTGCTATTGTCGTTAGCAGTGCTGCTAAATTTGACGACTTATTTTAATTTCGACGATTTTTCAATTTGTTAAAATGATTTTTTAAATTTGTAAGAATGATGATTGAAGATTTTAAATTTTCAGTAGTATAAAAATTAGGATTTCAAGGGCTAATAATTAATGGGTTGTTAATCGAAAATTGATAGTTTTAGTTCAGTGTTAATGTAAATTACAAAATATGTATAGATTTAATTCTGGGTCAAGTCGTTTCAAAACGGAAACACCTTGAATAGCATCTCCATTTAAGATTTAAGTTTTAATTACGGCTATACTTTAAACCTATATTATATGTTTTAGCTATAGATACATATCAATAAAATTATTTAGTTGATTGCTGTGTTAAATTTTTTTCGTTAAAGTTTCACCACTAATACATTTTTATATATAGAAATAACCAATGCTGTAAAAATATTCGTAATATTAATGATATAAATAAATTTTATTGTTTCGAGTTTTATAAGCGGTAAATTTTTCTTGACAATTTCTTGTTTTAAAAATGACAATTTTGGCGATTTAGTTTCCAAAATTGTAGATTTTCAGAAGATTTTATTAGCAGCACTGGTCAGTAACAAAAAGAGAGAAAATTGTGTGTGTGTTTGTATAAAATGAGAAAGATTAAATTTTGTTTGTGTATTTCACATAGCTTTGTAGGGAGTGCTATGTGTGTGTATTATTTCAGCGTTACAGAATCAGTCAGTCAGTCAGTGAGTCAGGGATCAGCGTAAATATATATAAGATTATTCAAAGTCACTTGCATCCCCTTCAAAATAACCCGCAATTAAGGTAAAGTTTTTTTATATTCTCCACACTAGGGTATGTATGAGTTTAACATTCCGTTTTAATTTTAAAAAAATGTTGACCCCATAATATATATATACTTACATATATATATATTTAATCCTTATAACGAGCGGAGTTGATATAAGTCTGCCCGTTTGAGGAAATTACCATCATGACCTGAATACCTTAGTTGGATTGCTGATTTTAGAGAAAATGATTCGTTGACATCCTGAGCAAGTTGCTGTTTATAAACATAAACAGCGGTTTAATAGGTCTGGAATATTTAATAGAAAATTTAAAAAGACTTTTTAAAAAATATAATTTTTCTATATTGTTTTGTTGTTATTCTAAGTAATATGTATGTGATAGGTGTAATTGTTGTTATTGTTGTGGTGGATGTAGTTGTAGTATTTCTTCATGAATGTATATGTTTGGTTATACTCCACGTATCTGGAGGTCCAAGCCGTGCAGCATGAAGCCGGCTTGGCACTATCGCCGGCTATTTATATTGAGCTGCTGAGCTCGTTCAATATTTACTTGCCGAATTAACCATCTTAGTCAAAATTTTTAATGTTATAATAAATGATTAGAATAAATAATTGGTTAGAATGTTAGATAAAATGTATTTTAATTAAATTATTGAAATTAAAAATACTGCTAATAAAAATAAATAAATAAATGAAATTGTATGTCTTTCCGAAGTTTTTATATCTCACCCAAACAAATTGCTACCGATGAATATCTGCTTTTTAATTGTAGTAGGATTTAGCCGATTGCTTTTCAAATTTAAACATAATTCAGCAAGAAAATCTTGCTCCAAAGAGGCGGATGTATTTGGTATGTCAGAACAAACGACAATATTTACTTTTAAGCCGAACTTTTTTATGTTTTTTGAAAATTTATAGCAAAATTTCAATAATTGTTTAGACCAAACTATAAATAAATCCAACCTCATTTCGAGGCAGTGCATGACTTCTAAGAAAATCTGCACATGTGCCAGCAATAATTATTTAAATTAATTTTTAGTGGTCAAAATTTATGTAAAATATAGGCTGTGGGACGTTATATTAAGCGTCTTCAATTTTTAAGGGTGGATTGATATAAGTTCGAGGGTCAGGTACTCTTTCCACTTTTCTTTTAATTTCCATGTATCCGTATGGCTCACGGGTGATGTTGAGTCACGATAGTTTATACCAGTACTACACACTTCAGCGGTAGTTTCAGGAATCCATGTTTTTTTTGAAAACACATGATCTATTTTTAATCTTAATCTTGGTACTCTTGGTACAGATATTCAATATGATAAATTAAAATACAAGAACTCAATGTTTAACTGAATCAATATATAATTCCGTAACGTTTCTACTAATGTAATATTTACATATCTTCTAAATTAATTGAGATATCACGAAACGGCTTTGTATGAAAATGTATAACTACAAACTGATACAATAAAAACAAGTAAAACAACTAAGGAAATTGTGTTCGATCTAAACTGACTATAAAATACCCTCTACCATGCGTTTCGACAGAAGGTCGGCGGCTCAACTTTGCTGACAAATTAATTCGATATAGAAAATAAGCATAAACTAAATTTTAAATATGATATGAACAAGTTCTTATCTGATGTAATTTTTGTATAGGGACTAGGTCAAAAACGCTCCTAACATGACTATTCAGTAGAGTCACTTATTTGTCTTAAAAACATATATAAACCAATTTTTAAAAAAATCGGTGTAATGGTTTTCTTTTTTGATAGATTTAAATGAAGATCGGGGACTATAACTAAAAATGGTCCTACAGCGTTTATTTTTGGAATACTGCTTAGTGGGTATAATAGACACATATAAACAACACATATTATTATATATATAATAATCTGGATCTTGCGACCCTTTTTATCGGTCTGATAGAGGTAATTTTCTAGTGGCGCATATTTGACCATGCACCGATTTTCATCAATTTCAATAACGTTAATTCTATGTCCGATAAAAGCTTATATACTACATTTCAGAAAAATTTATTCATATTTGCGAGTTGTAGTTTGATCACTTAGTTTACATGTACAAAAAGACAAGCAGACAGGCAGACAAATGGTTGAACAGATACAGCTAAATTAACTCAGAAAATGATTATAAGTCGATCGGTATAATAAAATGTATATCTTGGTCGGATTTTTTTGGTAGTTAAAAACATCAGCTGAAACTTAAACTATGAACATAATATGAAGGTCGAAGGACGACATGTTTTTCACATTCAATTAGTTGTTCTTGCTCCAATTACTACATGTTGCGAAAAAAAAAATATGGCTTTGAGAAGTCCTGCATTAACCAAGACAACATATTCTGGTAGTTCCTTGTAACATTTTCCCTATAGAAAATATAACAAAAATATCCACAGTTCCTTTACTATTTTCAGTCTAGTGTTTATGTCAAATAGTTGATTAAGTTGAAGTAATAGGCAAAAGAATGCTGACTGTGACTGTGTTTTTCGAAAGTAGTATTCCATATGCCTTTTGTATTATTAGAAGATATATTGTACACGATCTCCAACCGAACAAAACTAGACAATTTTTAGTATATCTATACAAATCTATACTAATATAAAAAGAGGTAATGTGTGTTTGTTTGTTTGTAGGAGGTAATCTCCGTAACTACTCATCTGATTTTAAAAATGTTTGTTCCAATATTTGCAAAGCATGGACAAAGGCTATAATTTTTTTTATATTTTTAGTGAGCGTGGTAATCCAATATAAAGAAAATTTTTGTATCATATATATTGAGTACTATGACACAGAGATTTTTACAAATTTGTGTGATGTCACCTGTTATTTATATCAGTAGCCATGCCGAAAATGGGCGTGATGTGATAATTGGGCGTGGAACCTCCCATCCAAAGTGATAATTCAATATTATGTATCTCTAATGTGAGCTGTCGGACAAAAAATTGGCTGTATCGGACCAATGGGTGTGGCATATCGCATACAAAGCAACGGGTGATTTTTTAAGAGCTTGATAACTTTTTTTTTAAAAAAAAACGCATAAAATTTGCAAAATCTCATCGGTTCTTTATTTGAAACGTTAGATTGGTCCATGACATTTACTTTTTGAAGATAATTTCATTTAAATGTTGACCGCGGCTGCGTCTTAGGTGGTCCATTCGGAAAGTCCAATTTTGGGCAACTTTTTCGAGCATTTCGGCCGGAATAGCCCGAATTTCTTCGGAAATGTTGTCTTCCAAAGCTGGAATAGTTGTTGGCTTATTTCTGTAGACTTTAGACTTGACGTAGCCCCACAAAAAATAGTCTAAAGGCGTCAAATCGCATGATCTTGGTGGCCAACTTACCGGTCCATTTCTTGAGATGAATTGTTCTCCGAAGTTTTCCCTCAAAATGGCCATAGAATCGCGAGCTGTGTGGCATGTAGCGCCATCTTGTTGAAACCACATGTCAACCAAGTTCAGTTCTTCCATTTTTGGCAACAAAAAGTTTGTTAGCATCGAACGATAGCGATCGCCATTCACCGTAACGTTGCGTCCAACAGCATCTTTGAAAAAATACGGTCCAATGATTCCACCAGCGTACAAACCACACCAAACAGTGCATTTTTCGGGATGCATGGGCAGTTCTTGAACGGCTTCTGGTTGCTCTTCACTCCAAATACGGCAATTTTGCTTATTTACGAAGCCATTCAACCAGAAATGAGCCTCATCGCTGAACAAAATTTGTCGATAAAAAAGCGGATTTTCTGCCAACTTTTCTAGGGCCCATTCACTGAAAATTAGACGTTGTGGCAGATCGTTCGGCTTCAGTTCTTGCACGAGCTGTATTTTATACGGTTTTACACCAAGATCTTTGCGTAAAATCTTCCATGTGGTCGAATAACACAAACCCAATTGCTGCGAACGGCGACGAATCGACATTTCACGGTCTTCAGTAACACTCTCAGAAACAGACGCAATATTCTCTTCTGTACGCACTGTACGCATTCGTGTGGTTGGTTTAATGTCCAATAAAGTAAACTGAGTGCGAAACTTGGTCACAATCGCATTAATTGTTTGCTCACTTGGTCGATTATGTAGACCATAAATCGGACGTAAAGCGCGAAACACATTTCGAACCGAACACTGATTTTGGTAATAAAATTCAATGATTTGCAAGCGTTGCTCGTTAGTAAGTCTATTCATGATGAAATGTCAAAGCATACTGAGCATCTTTCTCTTTGACACCATGTCTGAAATCCCACGTGATCTGTCAAATACTAATGCATGAAAATCCTAACCTCAAAAAAATCACCCGTTATATGTAAAATGTCGTAAACCTGGAGAAAATGGGCGTGATTGGAGCAGTGATTGGAGTGTGTGTTTGTTTGTTTGTTTGAAGGAAGTAATCTTCGTAACTACCCATCTGATTTTAAAAATGTAGGTTCTAATATTTGGAAAGGATGAACATAGGTTATACATAATATGACAGAGAGAAGTTTGCCAATTTTTCTGAGGTTTTCTATTATTAACGTGAGTAGTCGGACAAAAAATTGGGTGTGATCGGACCAATGGGCATGGCTCCGCCCACACAAAGTAAATATATAATAACATATAACTGGTGTACTATTAAAGGGGAAAGCCTCGACACTTCGCACGAGTCCATTAGATAATAATGTGAGTAGTCCGATAAAAATTGGGTGGGATGGGATTGGTGGGCGTGGCACCTCCTATACAAAAAAATATGAAGTACTACGAAAGCGACAGTCTTGAAACTTTTGACAAGTACATTCATTATCAATGTGAGTAGTTGTGGAAAATATGGGCAGCATCGCCAAATTCAAAAATCGAAAAAACTAAAAAACGCAAAAACCGAAAATCACGAAAATCTAAAACTGCAAAAATAAAATTCGATAAAAACAAAAATCTTCATAATCAAAAATCGCTAAAAACAAAAATCGCTAAAATAGAAAACTGTGAAATGATATTTTAAATTCAAGGCCAATAGTTAAGTGTTGCCAGATTTAGTTTGAAAGATTCATGCTCTTCTCATGGGCGGCTATATATACCTTGCTCCAGGGTAAGAATGCCAAAATATATGAAAATTGTTGCACAGAATGAAAAAACAAAAAATATTGTATTTCAGCAAGCATTGAAATAGAAAAATATAAACTAAATAAAATAAAATATTTTAATTGCACAATACAAACTTCGTAGGAAGAATTGATTACATATGAAATAAAAGATGTAGCTAAGACTTGGTAAATCGCGGCAAAGTGCGACAGGGCATGCTAGTGTGAAATAAAATTGAAATTATTTAATCAAAAATTATAAAATAAAATCTGCATTTAAAATAACTACTGAGTTTCATTTGCTTATTATTAAAGAAAAATTCCTCCGGTAATTATATGTATACATATAAAAACTGATCTGGGGATAAACTAATTATTTTAGGCATATCAATATTTGCCGGGTCAACTAGTTTTTAATATAATTAAAACAAAAACATATTAACATTAAGCATATTATTTATTATTTTATAATAATTGTTTCCCACAATACCCCAATTTCGACAGGGTAACCAAGTGTCAAAAATATACTAACTTATTTAAAAACGGCTATCTATCACTTATTTACTTTCGACATAACGGTAGATGAAAAAGATGAAGTCTCCCAGTACGGATGTAGTAAAAAGTTGAATCAACTCCAGTGAATTTATCATGGGCTGCAGAATGAAGGAATTTATCTTTTATGAATGCTGTGAAATGTATATTAACAAGTGCTTAAGATGTCATAGTAAATTACTTCTTCTGAATAAGTATTTTAGGAATTTTTTTTTTTCCTATTTTAATATCTATTATTCTTTACGCCGTAGCAATTTTTTACTTACTCACTAGCTGACCCGCCAAATGTTGTTCTACGCAAAATAAGTACTTTATCCCCAGATTTGCGAATTTAAAAAGTCAGTTCGATAATTCACTCCATCATCTTCTTCTATAATAACAGATATAACAGATGACGTCACACAAATAAGCAAAGCTCTCTCTATCATAGTATTCGCGATGTGTTATATTTACCAGTTACTTTGTATGGGTGCCATGTCTGCTAATCCGATAACGTCAGTTTAGCACAGCTAATCTGATGAATATTCTGTGAAATCACGATACTCTCCCTTTTATAATACTCAAGAGATAGGGTATTGAAAATTCACTTTGTATGGGAGCTGACAAGCCTATTCGGGGCTGAGACGAATCCAACAAATCATTACAATCGGTCCAGCCGTTCTTGAGTTATAAATGATGTAAATAACCCGATTTTGATTTATTTACATATTAAAGACCTGCAATTGTTGAAGTATACAACATGCGACATGTGTCACATCATGCAAGTGTTAATTCATGCTATGCCGCTCATACATGTTTGACTATAACATATATGTATAGACACTGTCGAATAAATTCAAATCAAATCTATGCATAGTTTTTACAGTGATTTTACACACATGAACATGGAAAATTAACATGTCAACACATGCGACACATGCGACATTTCTTTACTGTCCGTCTGTGTGTCCATGTAAATCTTATAATCAAACTACAGGTCGCAAATATGAATATATTTAAGTGAAATTTGGTATATAAGCCTTTGTCGGCCATAGGATGAAAGCTATTGAAACTGGTGAAATTCGGTCTATGTTCAGATGTAGTCCCCATACAAATGACCCCTATGAAATCGACTTAACCCTAACCATACTGACAACATTTACACACGTAGACTCCTGACATACCCGGGTACCCGTGTGTGTTTATTTGTCCGTTATTATTTATGGTATCCATTTTAAAACGGGGAATACCCTGTTTGTATTTTATATACAATTGTACTGTGTGTCTGCATCGTTTCGATTATATTTTTGCATTTTCCGTTTTTGTGTTGATGCGTACGGTTGTGTTTCTTTGCTTTTTTTGTTTTATAAATTTTTTCGATGTCGCGTAAACGTAATGCACTTGTTATGGAAATGAATGTGTCTGAACCAATATCTTCTGATGCGGGACCATCATCTAAAGTCACACCAAGTGCTGCTGGGCAAGCCCCCAAAATAAGGGCAAATATATCATCATCGAAGTCTTTAGATCGTTTACCATGGCGAAATGGATATCTTAGCATCTCCGCGTAAGTTTTCTTTATATTTTTTTTATTTTTAACTACATTCATTTATTTTACGCATTTGTATTAGACTAACTGCAGATGATATTGATATCTTATGTGAAACGGAAGTAGAGGACGACAACATGACGATTCCCACCGAACATGAATGGTTTCCTGATGCAGATGAAGCCTCGGATATAGAAATGGATGGTGTGGTTGAAACTCCAGAGGAAGAAGACTACGAGGAATTAGAATTGCGTGGCGAAGTTTCAGATACTGCTTCAAAATATATAGCAAGTGATCAGACTGAATTGTATTCCCAAGAGATCCCAAATGCTAAAACTCCATCCCAAAATTTTATGCGCAAAAAGGTTGGTTTTATTCTATAAACACCATATGTTATAATATATTTTATTGTTTATGTACATAGGTGGACCACATCGCAAATTTAGTAAAGTGATGACTGCAAAAGAAATATTTGATGAATTTTTGTCAGAAAATATAAAAAATGAGGTCCTGAGACACAGCAACAAAAAAGGCAATGAAATAGCACTGGATTTCAATCAGAAAAATGCAGCGGATATTGCAGTTTTAAAATTGAAACCTCGCCAGTTTCGGTTGATTTCAATGGAAGAACTTGATGCTTTTATTGGAATTTTACTGGTCTTGGGTGTAAATGGTGACAACGATGATCCTCCTTCAATTCTATAGGGGAATTACAGTCATCCTTTATACAAAGCATCGTTAAGTCGCGAAAGATTTCAGCAAATACTACGCGTAATACGTTTTGACAATGCTTTCACAAGAGCGACACGCAAACAAACAGGCAAAGCTGCTCCTATCTCCGATATCTGGAATATGTTGATGCAGAATCTACGTTTAAATTATTTTCCAGATGAAAGTGTGATAATAGACGAACAGTTATTTCCATTTAGAGGTAGAACCAGTTTCACTCAATATATTCCCTCAAATCCAGCTAAATACGGAATAAAAATTTTTTGGTTGTGTAACACAGCCAATAGCTATTCTTTGAATGGAATCATTTACACAGGCAAGCCACCTGGTGGTCAACGAAAGGTAAATGTAGGAGAAAACATCGTTCTAGATCTGGTGGATTTCTGGAATAAATGTAACAACCGACAATTTTTTCACTTCACTTCCTTTGGCCAATCGGCTACAAGTTAGAGGAATAAGTCTCGTCGGTACCCTTCGACAAAACAAAGCCTATATTCCAAAAGAGCTACGTCCAAACCCAACGGACGATATAGGTACACCCCGATGTAGTTTCAACAAAAACGGAACACTTTTGTCTGTTGTGACCAAGAAGAAGAAGTGTGTTTTCCTTCTGTCAACAATGCATTATACTCGAGGGGAGCCAGCTATTAATGGAAAAGAGGAGATTAATGACTTCTATAACAAAACAAAAGGCGGAGTAGATGTTATGGACCAGATGGTGTCTAAATATACCCAAACGCAAAACCAATAGATGGCCATTGGCAGTGTTTTCCAACATGATTGACGTGGCTGCATTGGGTGCATTTTGTGTATACTCCAGCCTCGATCCAAGCGCAAAAATAAAACGAAGCTCTCGTCGAGGATTTTTAACATTACTTGGCGTGGAGTTGGCAACAAAAAATATGAACGAAAGAGCTAACGATAATCATATAACACGACACAATAACATCCGGGCAGCTCTAGAGCTTATGACAAATAAAACCATCCCTAAAGAAGTTTTCCAGGATGCTGCGGTCCCATCAGATACAACCCAATGAGATAAAACTGGACGGTTGCCAATAAAGGGTCGCTGCTACCTTTGCGTGACTACTGATCCAAAATCTGATCGAAAAACACGCAAAATATGCGATGGCTGCAAACGACCAATGTGCAATACGCATAGCAAAACTATTGCTCCACGCTGCACTAGATGCTAATTTTTTTTAATTTTTTTTTTATGCAACAATATTAGTAAACAGTTTTATTTATTTTTTATACATGTACAAAGTTTGATGTAAAATATTTTTTGAATTAAATAACCAATAAACAAAAAAATACTATAAATACCACTACACAGGTAACACAACTTTTTGAATGTACAACACTAAAGAACCAACTTAGAAAAGTTGAATACAATTTTCACAAAAAAATTCTAAACCTCGAAATATCACAGACCAACACTAATATTACACTTATTAGGCGAAGAATTTAAAAACTGGAATTGAAAAAATGCTAATAGAAGAAGACTTCACAGCTTTTATGAACAGACAAACAAACCGTACAAAACATATAACTAAAAACATGAGTGAGAAACAAAACAGAAAATTAGATACACTCAAAGAAAAGCAGTTTGAAATATTTGGTCTTAACTTTAATAACAATTGGTTTGTAAATGAAACCGAAGTAGACATTCCGATGGAAGTTAAGTGGATTCTATCATTAGGTAAAAAATTCGCACTACCGGTAGATAAACATAATTTTTCACCGTTACACATAATCGCCGACGTAGAACAGGGTATCCAAGCAATGGAAGAAAACGAGGATAAAGCAAAGGAAATTGCAAGGACGAAATTGGCAAATAGTGTCACTAGATTTAAAAGGAAGCTAAATAATACACCTAAGGAAAAATTAATACTTAACATTTGCAAAAGGGTAAAAGAATTTATGAGGAAAAATGAGGACATTGTAGTTATTCAGGCAGATAAGGGAAATAAAACGGTGGCAATATATAAAAACGTATATAGAAACAAAATGGAAGAATTGTTGGAGGATAAAAATACTTACCGCATACTGAGCACGAACCCTACCATAAAACTTCAGAAGGAAAACAACAACATAGTTTTGGAATTACACAAAAACAATTACATTGACACATGGCAAAAGAAACAGCTCCTTTGCCCAGCAGCTACTGCCCCACGTATATTCCAATTAGGCCCATAGTTTCATTGGTACAAGTCCCATGCTATAGATTGTCCAAACATATTATAGTTTTGAAGAATATTACTTCTGACGATTACAACATAAAAAACACAATAAACCTGAAAAAACAATTAAAAGATATAAAGCTAGATAAAACGGAGATATTTATTTCACTTGATGTCATATCTCTTTTTACGAACATCCCTATTCATGCGGCCATAAGAATTATAATGGGAAAATGGAACGTCATAAAAGATCACACGAAAATACCCAAATCTACGTTTCTTAAAATACTTCGGTTTTGCCTAAGTGATAATAATTATTTTGCTTATAATGAGAAAATTTACAACCAAATCTTTGGAATGCCAATGGGCAACCCACTTTCTCCAACTATAGCGGATATAGTATTAGATAATCTACTGGACGAAGCTCTTAAAGAATTAGAAACTAAAAATATACGCCTTAAATACATAACCAAGTATGTAGATGACATATTGGCTATTGTGAATACTGACGACAAGGATGAAATACTGAGGACTTTTAACAAACATCACCCGAAAATACAATTCACGATGGAAATTGAAAACGAAAAGGCAATCCCATTCCTGGACACATAATTATATAGACAACATTACCGAATAATATTTGATTGGTACACGAAAGGCACTGCATCTGGTAGAATTATGAATTTTAATTCAACACAACCTATAAGCCAAATAATAAATACAGCAAAAAACTTTATATGCAGAGTTTTAAGCATCAGCGATCAACAATTTCCCAATACAAACATCTACAATGTCACAAAAACATTAACGGAAATCAGTTTTCTAAACAACTTATTTATTCATTGATAAATGAAACCCAAAACAAAATAAAAGACAATAATATTGAAAATAAAAACTCTAACGACACACAAGATAAACATTTTTACAGTGTACGTTATGTTCTTGGCTTGACAGACTCAAAGAATATAAGAAACACAATAGAAAACAAAAACATCAACTACGCATACAAACCAAACACAACACTTAGTACAATTTCCTCAAACACTAAAGCACCCATCGACAAACAACAACAAAATAATATAGTGTACGAAATCAGATGTAAAGGGGATACCGACCACAGCTGTAATTTAATTTATATTGGTACAACCAAACGCACACTAGAGACGAGAATGGGAGAACACAAAAACGACATTGCCAAACAAAAACTCGCAACAGCTTTGGCGCAACACGTATTGGAGACAGGTCATACAGCTGACTTTGAAAAAGTAAAAATATTAGATAGAGAACCCATTGAAAAGAAAAGGTACACCATAGAAAGTTTACCAATCCAACAGAAAAAGGAATATACGATTAATTTAAAAGAGGATACTGACAAAATTAATGCTAGTTACAGGGTTGCAATACAATAACTTTACTGTGATATTATTTTAAGCTGAGTACTTGTTATTAATATATGTTCAATGTAATTTTTGTTGTTTATGTTGGATGTAAATTAAATTCATTTTTAAATGTGATAAATAATACTGATGTTACTGTAAGTTATTGTTATATATAGTGTATTTTAGAATTGTTTTAACGTGATGTTTTTTATAATTAAATAGAATTCCCTTGAGAAAGTCAAAAAAGAATTGACGAAACGTCGGAAAGAAATGTAATTTAAATGCAGTTTTATTTACATTAAAAATCTTAGGCCGTATTAGCTTATTTTGAAATAAAACAAACAAAAGGATACTAGCCAAATAACACAGTAATACTATAATTTTTACTTTTTTCATACAAAATGTAAAAAGTTATGTAAGGGTACCCGGGTACCCATATCAGGAGGGAAAGGTCTATTCGACTTTGGGTGGCTCCAGAGTCAATCTAAAAGAATCAAGAGTGCTTTAGATGGGAAAAAACTTTAGAAAATGGTTATTTGAAGGAACTTGTGGAGCCTCAAATTTGTATTTTATTTAGTTTAAGAAGAATTTGACTTCAAAGTACGTTCGGGTACCGGGGTACCCGTTTTAGTATGGTTAGGGTTAAATTGCCATAAGATCCAAATTTATTGGAAAAAATTAAAAACTGAATAATATTTTTTATACCCTATACCACTATGCGGTTTGGGTAATACGACTTTGTGCTGCTGTTTGTAACTACCAAAAATATTTGACCTAGACCCATCTTTAATTTTACCGATCGAATCAGAATCACTATCTGATTCGATTTAACGATGTCCGTCCGTCCGTCCGTCAGTCTGTGTGTCCATGTAAAGCTTGTAATCAAACTGCAGGTCGCAAATATGAATATATTTTGATGAAATTTGGTATGTAAGCTTCTATCTGCCATAGAATGAACGCTATTGAAATTGGTGAGAATGGGTCCATGTTCAGACCTAGCCCCCATACAAATGACCCCTATGAAATCGACTTAAATTGCCATAAGATCCAAATTATCATATAAATCTTAGTCAAATTGGGTTTGTATGTGTTTATTACATCCATTAATCAGTAGTCCAAAAATTATCGCTATGGGACAACTCTTAGTCATAGGCCCCATATAGAGTTGCTTCCCGATCTTCACTTAAATCTATCAAAAAACAAAAATATTGCACTGATTCTTCTCAAATTTTGTTTGTATATATTTTTGCAAAATACAAGAGACATTACCAAACATGGTCAGGATCGGTCCATTTTTGGGCCTAGTCCCCATACAGATATAGCATCCGATATGAACTTTTTCATATCTGCAGCCAAAAAAATTAATAAAAATCCCACTCAAATTTGGTTTTTGCTTATTTTCATTTTTCCAGTTAGTTGGGCCTAAGAGATAGGGTTTCTAAACGCATGGTATAGTGTATCGTATAGTCGGTTCAGACCGACTATAATTTTCTTACTTGTTTTTTATACCCTATACCACTATGTGGTTTGGGTATAACGATTTTGTGCTGCTGTTTGTAACAACCAAAAATATTTGACCTAGACCCATCTTTAATTATACCGATCGAATCAGAATCACTTTCTGAGTTGATTTAACAATGTCCGTCCGTCCGTCCGTCCGTCTGTGTGTCCATGTAAAGCTTGTAATCAAACTGCAGGTCGCAAATATGAATATATATTGATGAAATTTGGTATATAAGCTTCTATCGGCGATGGCATGAACGCTGTTGAAATTGGTGAGAATCGGTCCATGTTCAGACCTAGCCCCCATACAAATTACCAATATGAAATCGACATAAATTGCCATAAGATCCAAATTGTCATATAGATCTTACTCAAATTGGGTTTGTATGCGTTCATTACATCCACTAATGAATAGTCCAAAAATGATCCCTTTGACCCCATATAGAGCTGCTTCCCGATCTTCACTTAAATCTATTAAAAAACAAAAATATTGCACTGATTCTTCTCAAATTTTGTTTGTACATATTTTTGCAAAATACAAGAGACTTTACCAAACATGATCAGGATCGGTCCATTTTTGGACCTAGTCCCTTTATAGGTATAGCATCCGATATGAACTTTTTCATATCTGCAGCCAAAAAAATTAATAAAAATCCCACTCAAATTTGGTTTTTGCTTATTTTCAATGTCCAGTTAGTTGGGCCTAAGAGATAGG
Organism: Cordilura impudica; assembly: GCA_963682025.1. Classification (NCBI taxonomy): domain Eukaryota; kingdom Metazoa; phylum Arthropoda; class Insecta; order Diptera; family Scathophagidae; genus Cordilura; species Cordilura impudica. The sequence goes on along the minus strand of OY821517.1, from coordinate 264,419,007 downwards.
GTTTCTAAACGCATGGTATAGGGTATCGTATAGTCGGTCTAGACCGACTATAATTTTCTTACTTGTTTTTATTTGTCATTAGTTGGATTATAAATATAAAGTTTAATTTCGAAATAAAATTCTTTTTCAATTTGAAAATTTTTTAATCAATTATTTATTTGATTTGATTTAGATCTTTATTTAAAAAATCAATAATAATCAATATTTTCATACGAGGCTGTGAAAAACATGCTGCAGAAAAAACCTTAAAAGACATGGTATTGGCCACAACAACGTACAACAGCTTAGCTAAGTTGCAATAACATGCTAAGACAGTATGTTTGAGTTGGCAGGACATGGCATAACACCTTGTTTGTGTTGACATGACATAGCAATGCATGAAATTTTTTGATAATGACATTTTTGCAGAAAATGTGGAATTGTGCAGTAGTTTATTACATATATAGATTACTTAATTATAATTTTATAAAAATCTTTATCCTTATAACTAGCTGAGTTTATATAGCGATGTGCATCTCTCCATCTGTCCGTCTGTTTAAATCACGCTCATGCCCTCAATATGTCAGCTAGGTTGTAAATTTTTTGTGAAAATTATCAAAACTAGTTTTATTGGTCGTGAGATTTCGATGAAAATATAAAAAACTCTTGCTGTTATTCTAGATTTTGTTTTTTTTATGTGATAAGCTTTTGCTTCACTAGGGTGTAAATTTGGTTATACTCCACGTGTCCAGAAACCCACATCGTGTGTATCAAAGCCGGCTTTGGGCCTTCGCCGTTTAATCGCGACCCACCAATGGAAAGCCTATTCTAATAACAGAAAATAATGCAATTTTTAATATATAATATATAAGATATAATATATAAGAAATTGTAATAAATACTGGTCAAAAAAGAAATACAATTACCTACAAATTTAAAAGGCATAAGAATACCCAACAGAGATTGGACACAGCCAATTGTAACACTCTTGTTTTTTTTTTCATTTTATATACAGTTTTAATATGCTTGAATTCTCGATATAAATTTTTAATTTTATAAATTTGGAAACTCTCAAATTCTATTTGTAATTGTGAACATTTGAAAGAGTAGCCTGCAGAAAGCCTGGGGTCATGTGTCCCCAAGTCACCACTTTGGTCTACTATTTTGTTGACACTGTCAACTAAGCGTCTACACTATTTACTTTACTTAATCTGTCAAAAAAATTTCCATAGTGAATTTGGAGTTTTGTCTCTTCTGGTTGGACGAAAAACTAAAGCTTTAAAACAAGATATAGAAAAACTGAATGTAAAAGGTAAATAAAAATATATTTTATAATAAATCAAATAAAAAAAAACATAATAAGTAAACGAAGTTATATAAGAAAAGTGAAAGAGCAATCAAATTTGTACAAGAATCTCTGGTTCCAATGTCTACATATGGTCCCATGAGAACTACCTAGTCACTACCTAATCAATAGTAGCAATGTCACTAGTGATTTGCAATGACACGTACATGTTAAATGTCTATAGAAAATTACATTGTCTGGGGTATAGTTGGTTAGTAGTACTGGTGACAAATTCAATAGTGAATCAGTACAGTTTCACTATTGACATTTCCTGCAGGGTACATTGCAAGTCAATATTCAATACTTTGAAGGTTGTTTGAAGCAACATCCACACAAGTTGTTACATTGGTACCAATGAACAATTAATTCTATTTTATTAATAATTATTTTTTTTTTTTTGCTTGGTGTATTAAGCAAACACTTGACAGTTGTGCTAAGCATATATACTAGTATACATGAAATTAACAGGGCCACTTTAGGGTGAACGAGAACACCGTTCCATCACAGAAGCGGGGTAATCTAATACATATTCGAGACTCTAAAATATTCATACATATATATTGTGATTAAGATTCATTAGGTTATGGTAACACGGTAGTTAATTGTTTTGAAACTATTTTGTTTATATTTGTAAGTTAAACTAGAAAAAAAAGATAAACAAACTTATTTTGGCGCTATGAATTCATTCTGCCTCAAAAAATATTTTTGTAATAATAAATAATTTTATACTACTCACAGTCTTATCAATAACTAGAAATTGTAAAGCTCAATATGCAATTTAAATGAATTGTCATCATTATTTACTATACTCTTGAAACTTATGAAATAAATGCTCTTATATAGTTGACTACGTACATACGTATATCAAATTAATTTATTTTTCTTTTTTATTTCAACAAATGTTATTACAGGTTTTATATTCAAACTAAACGGTCGAACTACAAGTGTTTACAAACAATATGAGTGCTTTTAACGATGATGAATTGGTGGCTCCCTCATGGATTAATAAAGAATTTTTGGAAAAAGTTCTTACCCAATACGAAAAAAAAGATCAAATAGAGGTATGGTTTTAAATCAAACAATTAATAATGTGTTTTGTTTTCTGATAAAATCTTTTTTACTTGAGATCATGAAATTCGATTTGAGCCCTGCCAGTATGAGAGGTGATCATTATGCCAGTATTATGTTTAGATGTAAAGTGGAATATAGATTTGCCTGTCTTGCCAGTCAAACAAAATCAATAATTATTAAAACTTTACCCATGGAGGAGGGTACGAAACGTGATATGCTAACGCAATCAACATTATTTGAGACAGAAATTCAAATGTATAGTCAAACGTTGCCAAAAATTGAAAAAATTTTAGCTGACTGCGGAGAACCTATAAAATTGTCAGCAGAGTAAGTTCGAGAGAATTAATACATAGAGCATACACACAGAAAAAAAATTTGCCAACTGAATTGTTCTAAAGTTCCAGAATTGAATTTTCAATTGTATTAATAGTAATTTTATACCAACTAACCATTTTCTATTGTTATAAAACACTTACTGTTAAGACTATCGATTCGGTTATTTACTTTATCGCAATTCGATTGGCAAAAAAATTGGTAGCCACAACGAATCTTATTTCTGTGTGTACATTTATAATTGGACCAACTAGCTAAAAAAAAAAAGTTGTAATTTGCGACCACCATTTTTCTAAAAAGCTACATTGATGTGTGTTCGAAGTACAGCGAGGTTTGCGCTGGGGCCAAATCACCGCATTCGTTATCGAAATTTTTCTTTCGAAATAATTTTTGTATTTTCCAAATTAACCGATTATCGTCCCTAGTTGAGTGTAAAAGCGAAACAAGGTCTGAAGTTTAGCCGTGTTCTTTAAATAATAAACAAAAATATGGACCAATTGACTGATTTTACTCGATATCGAATGAGGTGATTTGATATTTGAAAACCAATCGACACAGAATCACTTTCTCATTCCATAACGTCCTTAAGATAATCAAAGCTCATATATCACATTTCATCCGAATAGCAAAATATTTGCCATCTTTAGTTTAATTAAAAAATTTACAAACGACAAACAGACAGCGAGATAGACGAACGCAAATTGTTAAATTAATCATTATAATTAAAGGTGGACTTAGTATTTTGAATAATTACAAAGATCCATGTAATCTCATAATGTCCTGATCGTAGAGTGATCTTAGAAAATATCTTCGAATATTTGATCATTTTTCTTTTACTTCATACTGTTTAGAATCATTTATCACGCCTTAGAACCTCACAAGGTTATTATCTTAGAAGATCTCTGCGAAACTGGCTATAGCACGTTACGTGGTCGGTATTTAAATGAGGATGAAATAAAAAAAATTCTCAAAAGAATTTCCAAACTACATGCTGTCAGTTATATGTTGGGCCAAAGTGAGGATCATGAGATCGTGACTAAATACCAGGAAGGTTTATTCAATATACCTGCGATAATGGCTTTTGACATGATGACAAGTGGTATAGAAAATTTTATGAAAATGTTATCCTCTTATGACGAATTCGCTGTGTATTTGGAAAAGGTCAAAGCCATGCATCCGGTTATAAAAGAAAATTGCGGGGCTCTCTACAATGCATATAAACTGAATCATGGAAAGGGAGATATTTTTGTTTTGAATCATGGTGATTTTCACATGAAAAATATGATGTTTAAATTTAATAACGCAAATCAAGTGGAAGATCTTATAATGGTGGATTACCAAATTTGTAACTATGGTCCATCGAATATTGATATTTTGTATTACCAATTTATGTTGTTAAGTCCGGAACTACGCCTAAAGAAGAACGAATTGCGGCAATATTATTTTAGTGAATTTACTGAAACGTTAACGAAAATTAAGTATCAAGGAGAAATGCCAAGATATTCGGATTTTCAAATTGCTGGTATTAAATATAGACATTTTGGTAAGTTGAATATATAAATTTTAAAATATTTTTATAATAGCTTTGAACTGAAATAGAAGAAATTTAATTAAAATATAAAATTCTGATATTTATGATCATATTCTATAACTTAAATAAGACGTTCGTGGATGCGATATGAATAGACATAATTTCAAAAACTGATTGTTTTTATACTCTGCACACCACTGTGCAGAAGGCATAGATCAGTTTGTCAATCCATTTGTAACTTATCAAAAAAAATTCCGGAGACCCCATAAACTGTATATATTCCTGATCGTTATAAAAGGAGAAGTCGATCTGGCGATATTCGTCTGTCTGTGTAATTCTCTCTCCTGTCCGCAATGGGTTGAGATTGTCGCACTGCTTAGGCTTAATATGTACCGCATAATCTGCATAGTGAAAAATTTTTATATCTAAAAGAAGTGCATATAGATAAGTATCAGCGACAGATACATGTGAAAAAACATCAATGAAATTGTATGTGTGTTATGCTTATTGCAATTAAAAAAAATACCCAATTTTTTTGTTAATGTGAATATAGAATTTTTTTCTCTCTCTAGTGACAACCTTGGTTATAATATTATGTTTCGAATAAGGGCAGAAGGTATCAAAGATTCGGCACAGCCGAATTTAATACTCTTGTTATATAAACTGAATGTTAAAGTTATAGAATGTGGTAATTAAATTTAGTCTTAAACTAAAAAAGAGCATTTATAAACAATGGAATTAATATATATATTTTATTCTTTTAAGCTGTATTCTTACTATCCACCCTTTTGCCGATGGTTCGCGATTTAATAGTTACATCAGTCGATGATCTGAAAGACATTGATATGGATAAAATGATTGAGAGTCCCGATTCCATGGTTTCGGTGTACTATAATCCTGACTTTTTAAATGATTTGCGCAACTTTCTACCAATTTTATTAAGGGAGGGTTATCTAGATTAGATGTTGTTGTTTATTTATAATGTGAAAGAAATAAAAGCTATCATTATTTACTTTATTGAAGTTTTTATTGTATAATATATAAACCCGGTAGTTAATAAATAGTAATTGCAATGTTATCTCTGTAATTATTCATTGAAAACTTGCATTATTTTCCTCATATATTAAAAGCTAAAATTAAATAAAAAATAGCAATTGCTTATTTAACACAATAGTTTCCCTATACATATGAACAGATAACAAATATTATACTCGCGCAAAGTAAATCCCCTGCGATAGTTGTGTAGTCTTTGCAACTATACAGTACAGACTATACAACTATTAATCAATTAATACAAAATAAAATAAAATTATATTACATTAGTAATTTTATGCACTTAGAGCTTCGTGGAGTTTTTTGATTTATCGAGTTCATACGCCATTTACATATATACCAACGGATATAAACAATCAAGGACTCGTGTATAGCGTTAAAGACTCAGTGAAATATATTGAAATAAAACGGCGACAGCAAAACTTCTTAGCATACAGTGACGGATATGCAATAGAATCGCTAAGTGGAAATTTGCTTAGAGTAGTAAAAACGCAATTCTTTAGTGTAATATGAAAATTTCTTGTATTTTCCTTGTTTTTCGGGGGTTTCCTATTGAATAAACTGGCTTAGCATTGAATAAACTGGCTTAGCATTATCTCTGAGAACGGCCTGATTCTTTGAAGAATTTTATTGTGTTTGTTTCAACGTCAAATAGTGGCGTCATTTGAGTTTTTTTCGTTGCAAAACAAAATAATTTTTTTCGAATTTATTTTTTCAAATTGTTTCAAAATAATTATCACAATTCATAACAGAAGGTACTTATATCTAATAGACTAGTCATTTCTGAACTATAATTATTGGATTCCAACCCTTTTCGTGACTTCACATGCCGCACAGATGAAATAACCCAATAAACCATTCCATAAGTGAAATGTAACTGAATTAGAGAATAAGTTTACTATAACAATATTTCTATAACTTTTCATAAGCATTGTTGTGATAGGTTTATTTAATTGCAAAATATGAACTCTTTTTAAATGATGTTTTAAAAACGCTTTATTACATAGAAATAGCATTTACTTGATATACACTTAGTCTGTATAACAGTTTGCCAAATATGATTGTAAACGACTTAGGCCGAGGCCACGCAATGGGCGGCAAAGCGGAAAGCGGCAGAGCGGCGAGTTTGAGCGGCAAGTGGCTTATACTGAACGTCATTTCTGAGCGGTTAGTTGTCAAAATGCTATTGTCAATGTTATTATTTATTTATATAAAAAGTTTTTATAATAAAAGCAAAATATTTTCACTATTTTATGATTTTTATTTATTTCAACGTTTTTAACTTTTTATCGCTGACTTTAACAATAGCGAACATCGTTTAAAAATCGAATACCAAAATCGATAATGTAGTTGTTTTCTTTTTTTAACGATTCAATTATCGTTAAAAGAAGTTACTGAATCGCGCTACAGATTGACAAAACAAAGAAAAGCCATTTTTTGCCATTTTTATTCTTTGCCGCTCTGAAAGCAACTAAAAATTAGAACAAGTTCTATTCCTGAACGGCGCCGCACAGTGGACCATTTGACGAGAAGGCGGTCAAAAATCTATAACTTTTGATTGGATTGGAATTTTGTAATTATTAAGTAATCTATATATGTAATAAACTACTGCACAATTCCGCATTTTCTGCAAAAATGTCATTATCAAAAAATTTCATGCATTGCTATGTCATGTCAACACAAACAAGGTGTTATGCCATGTCCTGCCAACTCAAACATACTGTCTTAGCATGTTATTGCAACTTAGCTAAGCTGTTGTACGTTGTTGTGGTCAATACCATGTCTTTTAATGTTTTTTCAGCAGCATGTTTTTCACAGCCTCGTATGAAGATATTGATTATTCTTTAAATTTTTTTTAAATAAAGATCCTAAATCAAATCAAATAAATAATTGATTAAAAAATTTTCAAATTGAAAAAGAATTTTATTTCGAAATTAAACTTTATTTTTATAATCCAACTAATGACAAATAAAAAAAAAATATTATTCAGTTTTTAATTTTTTCCAATAAAAGGTTTACGTTTATTTTTCTGCTTTATTCATCATTGGAATTTATAAAGTCACATATATTTGGAAAAAATATATACAAACCAAATTAGAGAAAAAGACTGTGCAACATTTTTTATATTGATAGATTTAAGATAGATATAATTTTCCATGTTCATGTGTGCAAAATCATTGTAAAAACTATGCATAGATTTGATTTCAATTTATTCGACAGTGTCTATACATATATGTTATTGTCAAACATGTATGAGCGGCATAGCATGAATTAACACATGCATGATGTGACAGATGTCGCATGTTGTATACTTCAACAATTATTGCAGGTCTTTAATATGTAAATAAATCAAAATCGGGTTATTTACATCATTTATAACTCAAGAAAGGCTAGACCGATTGTAATGATTTGTTGGATTCGTCTCAGCCCCGAATAGACTTGTCAACTCCCATACAAAGTGAATTTTCAATACCCTATCTCTTGAGTATTATAAAAGGGAGAGTATCGTGATTTCGCGATTATTCATCTGATTAGCTGTGCTAAACTGACGTTATCGGCTTAGCAGACATGGCACCCATACAAAGTAACTGGTAAATATAACATATCGCGAATACTATGATAGAGAGAGCTTTGCAAATTTGTGTGACGTCATCTGTTATATCTGTTATTATAGAAGAAGATGATGGAGTGAATTATCGAACTGACTTTTTAAATTCACAAATCTGGTGATAAAGTAATTATTTTGCGCTGAACAACATTTGGCGGGTCAGCTAGTGAGTAAGTAAAAAATTGCTACGGTGTAAAGAATAATAGATATTAAAATAGGAAAAAAAAAATTCTTCAAATACTTATTCAGAAGAAGTAATTTACTATGACATCTTAAGCACTTGTTAATATTCATTTCACAGCATCAATAAAAGATAAATTCCTTCATTCTGCAGCCCATGATAAATTCACTGGAGTTGATTCAACTTTTTACTACATCCATATCCCAAGCACTATGTTTTTTATTGCTCTTCTTTTTAGTGGGAGACTTCATCTTTTTCATCTACCGTTATGTCGAAAGTAAATAATTGATAGATAGCCGTTTTTAAATAAGTAAGTATGTTTTTGACACTTGGTTACCCTGTCGACTTAAAATGCTCATCCCTTTTAACAAAAATATACCTCTAGTCTCTGAGGATTCTAAACAAAATCATGCCAAATAACCAAAACAATAATTCATAACCAAAGTTTAGTTCTACCGTGCTTTACGTGCAACATATTAAATACGTTGCAAAGTCAATTAAAAATAATAATTAAAATAACTTGTCCTTTAATATACCCAAACAAGTTTAATTTATTTCTTGTGCGTTAAATTCTAAGTGAGAACTCGGAATCAACAACTTCGTTTCGATCCCCATTGAAAAAAATAAATTTTTGTGTTCTCAATTATAAAGCATTGCCTAAATAACATTTAAACTGTAAGCAAAATAAAAAGCGAAATTGGGGTATTGTGGGAAACAATTATTATAAAATAATAAATAATATGCTTAATGTTAACATGTTTTTGTTTTAATTATATTAAAAACTAGTTGATTGTGTGGCGCCTAGGCGCCCGTTCATTTTGACTTAAAAAAAAAAATTTTTTTTCCATTTCAGAATTTTCCTATATTATATATATTTAAAAAAAAATTAAATTTAATTTAATTTATTTTTATTTTAATTTAATTTTAATACAAAAACAAAAACTTCGATTTTCAAATGAAGTTTTGTAAAAGGTCCTTTTATGTTTATTTTCGTAAAAGTTTGCTAGTAGGCAACCTTTGCTTTGTACTTTCTGCTTCTATAAATAAGGAGTTTTTAATATTATATGATTTTAAAAAAAATATTTTATTTTGATAGAAGCTCGGTAATTTTAGTCTTCTTAAGACAAACTATTAAAATGCATCTTTTTAATAATTTAATTTATGTTTTATAACTTTTTAAAATGCATCAATATAAATAAACTTATTCAACTAAAAAAAGTTTTTAAACCTTTCGGACAAAGCAAAAAAATATTACGGTTATAACGAACTAATTTGATCGGTCCCGCCGACTTCGTTATAACCGAACTCCATTGTACTGTAAAAAAAAAAAAATAGAATAGCATAGAAAAAAAAAACACTTTTTAGAGCAAGGTTCCTAAAAGTTTCTAAAGGGGGGGTAAGGTTTTAAAAGTTAAAAAAGTGGTATTTTCATAGTTATTTTATTTATTTCATATGTACGTTATAGCATAACATTTGTACAATCTTTGAAAAAATTTTCAATTAAAAATTTTAATAAATAAGTCCGTGACAGGGAGTCTCCGGAGGCGTTGTTTTTTTGTGGTGAACATCATAACTCGTTACCGGATCATGTGAAATAAAAAATCGAAATGCATTTCAAAGGTGACATGTTTCCTGAGGTAGTGACGAAGAGTTTTTTACAATTTTTTTTTTGCAGCATTTTGAAGTGAAAAACGATTTTTGTTATATAATTTCGGAATTTATTGTTAAAAAATGAGGAGGAAAATGGAATTAAAAAACTCTTCGTGGTTACCTAATGATTTATGTGTAGATATAGTGTCTAAAATTTCAAAAGAATCGGTTAAGTAGATTTTGAGTTATGATGTTCACGGACTTCGAACATATATTTGCGAGAAAATCGGTTTAAAGTTTTCTAAAAACTGATTTATATACTATATCTTCTTAAGTTTTGCTCTGATTTACTTAAAATTTTGACACAACACGCTCGACATGTTGTGCATTCAGAAAGAGAAATTGCAAAAAAAAAGTTTTATAACCTACCACCCCTTAAGGAAGTGCAAACTCTAATACACCTACACATAAGAGAAAAAATATTTCATATTTCATCATACATGTAAACTGAAAAGAGAGAATTACATTTTTTGCAGTTATCTATAAATCAAATAAAATAAGAAATAAGGGCGTATTAATTTTACTTAAAAAAAAAACTTATTATTCCAAATCGCCTTTAATTCTTCCATGATAATTTCAATAAATTATTCAAATTAAAATCTTTAATATACCTTATTACGTAATTTATGTTTGTCTAAATTTTTTGATAGCAAATTATGCAAAAATTAATATTATGAGTGAAAAAAAATTATTTTCCCACCTCTGTTCTGAAATTACAATGTAATTTAATTATGCAAAGTTAGAATAATTTAAATTTTAAACTTAATATTGCACTATTTTTTCAAGAGCTTTTCAATACAGAGCTTTAAATGAAATCATACGTTGAACAACAACAAAATCCACATTGAAGATCTCTTTTTCCTCAAATATTTATCAAAAAAACCATACTCTTTGGTAAGTGCTGGCCATCAGAGAGCCTGAGCGAAAGCTCTCCTAACAATACAAAACAATTTTGAGATGAAAACCAAAACAGACAAACGGAAAAGTTTAGTTTGATAAAAGAAGAATGTATGCATATCGGACGACGTTAAATGAGAAAAATAAAAATGTTTAAAATTTCATTCATTACTTTTTTGCAGAATTTTTTCATTGACCAACAAAGGGAATTTAAAGAATAATTTGAATAGATATTATTTTTTTTTTGATGCATTTCTTTCGTTCAACTTATTCCATATGTAACACGAAATCTGCATATATAGTGCTATTGTCGTTAGCAGTGCTGCCAGTTATGACAACTTATTGTAATTTCGACGATTTTTCAAGTTAAAATGATTTGTTAAGTGGCAGATGCACGACATCAAACTGCCGTCAAACTATTTGATTTCGTGCGTGTTTTGGTTACACGTATACGTTGTGTCTGAGCTTGACGAAAATCAAAATCGTTTTGGTTTTCGTCAAAATTTGATCGTCAATATTAATTTTCTGTTTCATGGCGTGGCGTGAACATCGCACGAAAAACTTGAGAAGCAGAATTATATTTTAGAACTGCTGGAAGTGTATCGTTCTTTACCGGCGTTGTGGGATACAAAATATATGGAATATGCTAACAAATATGTGAAAAATGAGCAATAAGAATTTTTTTTTTATTATTCATTATTTTTTCTCTATCTTCCGCGTGTTGACACTTCGAAGACCGATTAAAAATGAATATTGATGAGCGAGTTTGACAGCGTCTATCACCTCCATCAAACCAAAACACGCACACAACCAAATAGTTTAACGGCAGTTTGATGTCGTGTATCAGGCACTTTAAATTTGTTAAAATGATGATTGAAGATTTTCAGTAGTATAAAAATTACGATTTCAAAGGTTAACAGTTAATGGGTTGTTTATCGAAAATTGGTAGTTTTTGTTCAGTGTAAATGTAAATTAAAATATGTATAGATTTAATTCTGGGTCAAGTCGTTTCAAAGCGGAAATACCTTGAAGAGCATCTCCATTTAAGATTTAAGTTTTAATAACGGCGACACTTTAAATCTATATTATATGTTTCAGCTATATAAATTAATTTTTTTAATTAATTAATATTAAAAACCGATTAATTTTCATTTGTAAATAATTAGTTTTTTATTTTAAATAGTTCAATTATTTTTATTCTGAATAGTTATTCTTTTTATTGAAGCCAATTACAAGATTTTATTATTTTTGTTTCTAAAACCAATTACAAGATTTTATTATTTTTGTATTTAATGCCAATTACAAGATTTTATTATTTTGTATTTAATGTACCTACTATGTAGGCTTGAGTTCTCCACGAAGACTGACTCTATTTTACTTAATAGTAATCAATATAAAGAAAAAGTCAAATCCTCAGCAGCAGAGAAACACCACCGAAAAAATGCTAAAGCAAGCCGAACCTGAAAATCATAAAAAACGCAACTCAATCAAAACATATGGTTGACATAAATTCAAGTCAAGTGCCTTGGTTTCACAATCATAAATCGCGGAAGTTTCAAGTGCACTGACTGTTTACGTTGCAGAATTAGGGGACAAGGCAATTAAATAAAATGCAGCGGTTTGAGGAAATGTTTTGTGAAACTGACACCCAAAACAAATAAAAGTGTGAATGGCCGTAATTGGTGCCAGAAAAATAAATAAAAATGCCTGGGAATGCAATATGATATTGCGACATGAAAATAAATGTAAAACAATGCAATGTGATATTGCAACATACTCGTGCCCGTTTAGAGTAATTTGATGAGGGCAAAAACATTTATAAAAATAAATGAAAAACTAAGGTGTTTGTCAAGTTGGGTGGCAAAATATTTATTTACCAAAAAATTAATGACGTCACATTGTGTGACTGTGAATATGAGGATAATTGGTAAACTAATTCGTTCACCATATTGGGCGGCATGAATGACGGACTGACATGATTGGCGGACTGATTTGGTCGCCATGTTTGCAGACAAATTTATTCACCATATTGGCGGACTGTTCTGATTGGCGAACTGACTTGTTCGCCATATTTGCGGACTGATTTGTCACCATATTGGCGGACAGATTCGTTCGCCATATTAGCGGACTGATAAGATGGCATGGAAGTGTGTCATGCCTTAACTTATATACATGTCAATAAAATTATTTAGTTGGTTGCTGTGCTAAATTTTTTTCGTTGAAATTTCATCACTAATACATAATATTACAGTATTCCTAATATGAATGATATAAATAAATTTTATTGTTTCCTTTTGTAATATTTTTTCGAGTTTTATAAGCTGTAAAATTTTCTTGACAATTTCTTGTTTTAAAATGACGATTTTGGTGATTTAGTTTCCAAAAATTGTCGATTTTCAAAAGATTTTATTAGCAGCACTAATCGGTAACAAAGAAGAGAGAAAATTGTGTGTCGGTTTGTATAAAATGAGAAAGATTAAATTTTGTTTGTGTACTTCGCATAGCTTTGTACGGAGTGCTATGTGTGTGTATTATTTCAGAGTTACAGAATCAGTCAGTCTATCAGTCAGTCAGTCATTGAGTAAGGGATCAGCGTAAATATTATTAAAAAAATTAATAAGGAAAAAAACATAAAAGGTCATTGAAAAAACTTTTGCCTCATCAAAGCCTTTGGTGGTATAAATGCACTGGCATAAGACTTTCAACCTGACTTGGAAATTCTCACTCCCCGGAATAACTGGTGTACTGTGTTACTGATGAGCCAAAAACTGCTGTATAACTTGTCTTGCAGGATATAAATCGGTTTTTGAAACAAATGCTTTACTAGAAATAAAAACATTTGATTTTAAGCCCGGTTAACTGCTGACGCAATCATTAAATGAAAGAGATAAAAAAACGTTTTTTTTATATACATATGCAAAAATAGAAAAATTGAATTGACATATAAATAATAAATTTTTTTGTTATCAGCCCAAAAATGCACACATCAGCCTAAAGTAATCTGCTTAACACATCTTAGTACCCAAGAAGAACTATTTCATATCTAATTTGTCTTCTGTTTTTTCATAAGTAAACAATATGGAGTAGGACATTTTATCGTCGGTCTTAATAATTTATAAATTATTGATATCAATATAATTTTATTGACAACTTTTATTCAATCATTCTGTACCAAATATCATTTGTGAATATCCCCCAATGCAATTATTCCCATAAATATGAAAGTTTTCAAATTTGATTTGCTTATCTTTTCAATGACAATACGCACTTGTCATATCGTCATCATAAAATTACTATAAAATCGAGAACATTAACAAAAATACATATGCATAGCTACTTAAATTGGTTATGTTTTAAAAGAAAAAAAAACAAAATATTGATTTATACGAGTATGTATGAGAAAACTCTGCTTATAATGTATATTTGTGTTAAATCTACTACCATAGTTGGAGTTCTCATAAATTTAAAAATTTGTTGTTTTTGGAGTTGCGACAAATCTCCATGGTTTTGATGTCAACACAGAAATGCTATCGTTAGCTTTTTACTGATTTTGGATTGTCTGTTTTTGTGATACATTCACATGAAAATTCTGTGGAAGAACCGAACTCAATTCTCACCGAATTGGGTCAGTGGCTGCAAACGGCTGAACTCTGTGGAAGCAATCGAAATATTGATGTTGAAATTAATTCATTTCTTTCATAGTTTAATCTGTCTTTTCACAAAAGTCCAATATTACTTATTTTTGTTATTGATTTTTAATTTATTGACTAGTAGTGTCTATCTATTCGACACATCTATCTATATAGATAAAAGCGAAAATGTGTATGTTTATTTGTTTTCCTCTTTTTTAACTATTGACCAACACTCAGGGGATGCCCGGTACAGATGCAGTGCATTGTATTGATCTCAAGAAAATATGTTATGGGAAGGAGGAAAGAGACAGTAGTGTTTTTTGGATATTTGACTTAAATTTTATTGATTGTAACGCCTAATTCAACTAATAATCGAATTTTCTCTGTAATATGTTGTTCGGTCTACTGGACAATAGATTACGAAAGGATGTGATCTACTAGCGAAGCGAGTGGAGTGCACTGAAACTCGAGCACTTGGAATGAGTCCGCTAGTCTCAAAAGAACATTTCCCTCCTCGCCTATGTTCTAGCAGCTCCAAAATAGACTTAGGAGCTCATTCCCATTTATGGGAGTTGTATTTCATTTGGATTCCATTGAATTTGCATGCCCACAACATCCGACTCCTCAATACCTCTACCACCCATATATACAGATGACATTGTTAAATCCAAGGCTCTATGGGTCACCAAACAATATTGATTCTTCTGTGGATTAACATCAACCATATTCGCTTTAACAGGTTTCGATTGAGTATGTCATTCATTTTTTGACCTTTGCCCCCAACCTCCAAAAGGCTTGGCCGACAGCCAAAGAGCATATCTGCGAAAGAGTGTATAGAATTGAATTTTTTTTTTGTTTGAAGCTTATTAGGAGGCTAAACCGTCGGACTGATCTTCACAAAAAATTTTATGGAGTATTACTGTGTCTGTGTAAGGAACTATGGGCTATACATTTTTGATATATTTAGTGGGCGTGACACCTCACACACAAAGTGAAATTTTTAATATCATATATATTGAGTACAATGACAGGGAGAGATTTGAAAATTTGTGTGAGTCATCTATTATCAATGTTAGTAGTCATGGGTGTGATCGGAGCGGCGGGCGTGGCACCCCGTACAAAGTAATTATTTAGTATAATATATCCCAATTACTATGATATGGACAGCCCAGCAAATTTGACTGAGGTAGTCTATTATTAATGTGAGTAGTGGGACAAAAAATTGGTAGGATAGGACCACTCAGTGTGGCACCCCCACGTAATTATTCTGTAAAAAAATGGGCAAGATCAGAGCAGAAAAAAAGCGACAATTTTAAATTTGGAATTCAGAACCACCGAATCAAATCAGAAATCGCTAAAATAAAAAATTGCCTAACGATATTCTAAATTCAAGGCCAAAAGTTAAGTGTTAAAGGATTTAATTTTAAGAACGAACGCTGAAAAATTTAATAATATTGCACCGAATTAAAAACAAACAGTATTGTATATCAGCAGGCACTGAAATAAAAAAATATAAAATAAATAAACTACAATTTTTTAATTGTACAACACAAACGTTGTAGGAAAAATTTATTATGAAAACATATCGAAACATGTCATTTCTCGGTAAGATGTAGTAAAGCTCGACAAAGCATCTAGTAATTTATAAATACATATGTATGTACAAGTATTAATTTGAAAGTAAAGTTGTATACATAAATTTAACCATTAAAAAATACAAATTTAGGGTACGTTCGTAAATGCAATAGTTATGCATCACTGCAGCATAATAAAAGTAAAACGTTCAAAAAAGCATTACTTGGCAGCACTGATTTACGTCAAAAGTTTTTTTATGCAAACAATTGACAGTGCTGCCGCCAATTTTTGCAACTATGGCATCATTTTAATTACTGATGCAATAGAGCGCGAAGCTTAAAAAATTAAACATTGATGCAGAATGGAAGAATCAATTCAATTTCAATTATATATTCTTCCTTTATTTACATATTTTAAAAAATTTGATATTTACATATGACATCTTATCTTTACGTATAGATATTGCAACAAATAATATATAGAATCCAAAGAAATTAAATAGTTTTTATATTATTTTTTAATGAGTTTTAAAGGAAGATGAGAGGAAAAACCTTTATATGATTTAATATATTCAAATACTATCTGAAAATATTTATATGCTTATAGGTGGTTTATTAGAAATAATAGACCTCTATGAGCATATAATTTTCAATTTGGTGATTTCTTTTTTAATTTTACGTTATTTCTCTACATTTTCTTATCAGCGGGTAAGAGGAATTTTCAATTTTGGCAAAGTAATTGTTATTAATCCTTGATATGAAATCGATAATTTTTTCATAACCGGTTTCTTCATGAAGAAGATTTGTGGGATACCTCCAGGGTTTTTATATATCATTTTAAGACATTTGTTTTGTATCATTTGTAAGCGTTTTAGGCGAAAGTTGTCAGCGTCACTCCAAATAGGACACGCGTATGTTAATGTTGGCCTTATAACACTTTTGAAGAGCAGAATTTTGTTTTGGTGGTTTAGAAATGACCTTCTATATAGTAGTGGCCATAATGCTTTAACTGATTTTATAGCTTTTTGGCACGTAGCCATAATATGTTGTTTAAATGTAAGCTATTTGTTCAAGACAACTCCGAGATATTTGACATCATTAAGTACATTTATGGTATTATTTCCAATAAGAAGATGACGTCTTCGCAGTCTTTTGGGAGATTTGTTGAATGGAAAAATTATTGCTTGGGTCTTGTTTGGATTAATTTTGATTTTCCATTTGTGGAAATATTTACTGCAATTTACAAGACCCTGAGTAAAGGAGTGCACTTGTAAGTTTGTTTGAAGAAATTAACGCAGTATCATCTGCGTAATAAGCAATTTCCATATATTTTGGGACTTTAAAATCTGATGTATATATCGAGTAAAGCAATGGCGATAAGACTGATCCTTGAGGTAACCCTGAGGTAATGGTTTTTGGAGTTGATGTTTCATTATTAATCGCAACTTTAAAGCTTCTGTCGTGAATGAAATCTGAAATAAGTTTACATAGATATTTTGGTATATTTGCATCAAGAAGTTTAAATAAGAGGCCATTATGCCAAACGGTGTCAAACGCTTTTTCAATATCTAACAATATTAGACCCGTTGAACGTTTATTGTTTTTATTGGTGTTATTTGATTTTTAATCGTGTGTATTTGGTTAGTAGTGCTATGCTCCTTTTTAAATCCAAATTGTGCTTTAGCAGCAATAGAATTGGTCACTACAAATTCAATAAGACGAGAATGTAGTATTTTTTCAAATATTTTACCTAAGTGACTTAATAGACTAATACATAGGTCTATAGCTATTTGGGTTATTTTTTGGCTTATTAGGTTTGTTGACAGCTATAACCTTAGCATTTTTGAAATGGTTGAGTTTGATGCAGCTGTTAACTATTATAACCAGAAATTTTAGAGCTTTGAGTGGTAGTTCTTTAGGAGCTGGTTGGGAACATTGTCAAAACCAGGGGATTTTGAGGGTTTTATTGATGAGACAATATTCATTACTTCTTCAAGAGATGCATATATTTCAGATTCAGAACTGGGATTTTCCTTCTTAAAATTATGTTGTATTTATTAGTGAATCTGCCGAGTGGTTGCAGTTCGAAGTGAGGTTATTTGCTTGGACAAATGTATTTGCCAGGACTTCAACCTTGTCCTTATCAGATGTTATTTTTTTATTTCCAAATTTAAAGTGAGAGATTTGATTTTTTTCCTTTTCCTCGCAAGTTCCTGCTTATTTTCCAAAATACTTATCACCTGATTTTAAATTGGATAATAACAGACACCATTTCTTATTGCGCTCCTAATTAATACTTTTATCGATCATGTTACTTAGAAATTTAGTACATTGATTATAAAAAGTTTGCTCGGCTATATTTGAAGATGGTTGTCTTTTTCTTTTAAAGCTTCTTCTTAGTTTTATATATTTCACAGTACTTTCTGGTAATGTGTAATTATTTTGTTGAGTTATTTTAGGTGTAGACACATCCCTTGCTTCGAAAACTACATTTATAAATTTTTGGATTTCCTGATAAATTACTACTTTGGTATTGTATATGTATATCCGAATATAACGTGATTTTATAGTCTAAAAAATTCATAAAAATGTTCCAGTTGGTTACACTATAATCATAATAATTCAGGTCAACCTGCAAGGCCATTGATCTTTTAAGTGTACATATAATGGGGCGATGGTCTGATGGTATTTCGTAATCCATTGTTTTTACGTCTATATTTAAAGCGGAATTGCTTAAAATAATATCGACTGTGGATGCTTCGAGATTGAGCTGATGGGGGAATAGGGTTGTAGGAAGTAGATATCTAATATCATATAACTGGTGTATTATAAAAGGCAAAGACTCGACATTTTGCATGAGTCCATCAGATATTAATGTGAGTAGTCAAATAAAAATTTAGCGGGATGGGATTAGTGGGCGTGGCACCTTCTATGTAAAAAGTATGATGCACTACGAAAGCGACAGTCTCTTGACAAGTTCATTGGTTATCAATGTGATTTGTCGTGGAAAATATATCGCCAAAATCAAAAATCGCCAAACCCAAAAATCGCGAAAAGTAAAAATCGCCCAAAAAACAAAAATCTTCAAAATAAAAAATGGGCAAAATCAAAAATCGCTAAAAAGAAAAATTTCCAAATGATATTCTAAGTTCAAGGCCAATAGTTAAGTGTTGCCAGATCTAATATGGATAAACCATCTTCTTCTCATGGGCAGCTACATGTTCCTTGCTCCAGGGTAGGAACGCCGAAAAATCTGATAATTGTTGTACCGAATGAAAAAACAAAAAACATTGTATACCAGCATAAGCAAGCATTGAAAAAAAAATCTATACTAATAATCTATACTAACATAATAAAGAGGTAATATGTGTTTGTTTGTTTGTTTGTAGGAGGTAATCTCCGTAACTACTCATCTGATCTTCCTGAAATTTTCACTTAGTCTTACTGCGGATAAGGGAGTGCTACAGGCCTTATTTTTTTAAATATTTTTTGTGGGCGTGACACCTCCCATACCAAGTAAATATATATATTAAGTACTATGATAGATAGAGCTTTGCAAATTTGTCTCAGGTCATATATTATTAACGTGAGTAGTCAGAAAAAAAATGGGCGGGATTTGAAAAATGCGCGTGGTACCCCCACACAAACTTAATATTAAATGTGATATATCTGAATTATTGTATTAGTGTAGCGAAGCACACCGGGTTACATCTAGTATTTTATATAATATCAATTGAGCTTTGCAAATTACGGTACTAAGGATTATATAACTCAATTTTTACAACAGATTCGATTGGCAACAAATTCGGTTGTAACAAGGAATCCGTTCTCTGTGGGTGTATATATTTTTTAACCTTTTTTTGTTTGTTTATTTAAAAATAAATAATATTTGAATTTGATTTATATTTTAATTTATTAACAAAATTTAAAGTTTATTTTTATTGATTGTATTTATTCATAATTATCTATATTAATCGGCTAGCCGATTTTTTGTTGCCGATGTTTTGTTCTACCGTTTTATCCCGATTTTGGCCACGCGCACATTATTTGAAAGCTATTTATTTTTTGCTGTTCACCAGAGTTACAGATTTTTAAATCTGTTCCTTTGTTTGCATTTAAAGTTGCTACTAACACATAAATAAGATTATACATATGCTATGTGTGTGTTTATTAAATTTGTTAATGTGTTTGTTAATCAGTTTATTGTCTTCATTCACAATAATAATAAACCAAAAAAGTGTTGGTTTGTGAATTTCCTAAGTTGCAAAATAAAGTTCCCATAGAAATTGCACTCGAATTTCGAGCGCTGGCATCTGCTAGTATTCATAAATATCTACACAACTATTAGTCAAACTATTAAATATGTATATTGTGTAAAATCTGTTATATTAAAGAGTCAGAGTCGCTAATAGAAAAAATTATGTGTCGAAGCCTGGGTCCGAGTCGGTACCTTTGATCATCGAGTCTGCAGCCCTGGTACATTATCTTAAATTTTGCTTTAAAATGTTTATGTATTTAATTTGTATATAGGCTCAATATTGCCTTCCATACAACCCCAAGACATAATACCAACTCCACCGTGCTTAATAGTTGGCAAAAGTTCCCCTTTTCCGCCAAATTAGCTTTGTACCATTTATGCCGAAAATGCAAAACTATCTTTCATCAGAAAATAAAATACGTCCCCATAACAATTTACAGAGTACATAAGTTTTGCTCTATTGACATCGGAAATGAATGGCTTTTTATATGTTACACGGCCGTGATAGTTAGTTTTTTAAAATTTTGCGAAATGTATCCTTATGGATGTGTTTACCGAAGAATTGTTTTAATTAAGAACTAATTTGGGAAACGCTAAATCGGAAATTTTGTCTTATCAACGCCAAAATAATTCGCTTCGCGTGCTCAGTTAGTTTAGAGGGACGACCAGATCCAGATTTTGACAAAATTTAATTTTTAGATTGAAAGTTTTGAATGACGTACTGCACTAAGGAGTGAGTTATTCCTATGATCCGATCTATTTCACGAAAAGATTTATACACAGTACTAAGCTCTAGGATAATTTATCTCCTGTCAGCACTGACTTCTTTGATTTTGGGACTCATTTAAAATATAGTTTTCAAAAGTAATATAGTTACGTCAAATCAACTTTACACAAACAAGTTTGACTTCTACTATATTATAATCGATGTAGAAAAATCTATAGGTCGTTGCAAAATTCGTGGGCTTCCCCTAGTTTATAGTTGCCATTCTGCGTCGTTTGCATAGTAAACAAAAAAAATTAATACAAACATTCCGTAAGTTTTTTGAAAAATAAGTTAAATTCCCAACAAGTCAATGGTAAAAAGTTCGTAATTTTTCATTTTCAGGTATACGGGTACTTTATGGAGCAAGTGCAGTTCAGTGATTGCAACAAAAAAAAATTAAATAACCGATTTTTTTAAAGCTGTTTGGGCATTATTTATCTGTACATTTTAAGTAAAATTACTTCAAAAATATTTTTATTTTACTTTGATTTTTTTTTTTAATATATGTACATATTTTCATTTGTTTTAATCCATGAACTCTGCTTTTATCAATTAATGCGAAAGAAGTACAGGGATCATTTTCGTTAGCAGGATAGATGGGGTTAAATATGTTCTATGGAATCTATGTTCCATTTTCGAATCTATGTTCCATTTAAATATAATCAGCGAAAAAAGTAGAAAACATTTTCATATAGAAACAATCTATTCAATTAAAACATAACAATTATCACAATGTTCAATAAATCGCTGGTGAAGGCTGAAATGCCAGAAACCGGTCCGATTAAGAATACAGTGCAGTTATGAATTTTTGAAATATATGCTTTCTTCTTCTTTACCACGCACCATTTAAACAAAATTAAAATTGCATATTAATCACAGTAGTAATTGCAATATGTCTGAAAAATGACGATAAATCTAACAAAACAATTTTTAGTTTTATAAAATTTAAAATTTTGGCAATTTCGGAAAACACCCTGTTATGAAATTTGACATGTATTTTTACTTCTGTTTTGACCAATTTCTTTTAGAGACGAACTTAAAGTTGAAAAAATTAAAGTTCCACAAAACATCATTCAATCCTCAAATGTGCATTTACCCAGCAAAAAACTTAAGCATACATCGGCGATAACCTAAATTCTGAGCTGCAAGTAATTCCAGTAGTTTTCGTAGGAACTAAACACTCTCGGCTCCAAGGAAAAGAAATTAATTTAAAATTTTGTGACTTGGTGTATAATGATTTAATTTTTGTATTTATTTTGAAGTATTTTCTTCTTATGGTATTTGCTGGGTTTAAAAACAAAAACGTTAAAAATTCAGAAAATCCATTCATATAATAAGTATTTTTGGTATCCGTTGCGGTATTGTTAACGGCAAATAAAATACATCCTTGAGTAAACAAAGGGTTTTATATTTACTTATGAATTTCCATATAAATTACAATTTGAAACTGGAAAAAATCTGTCAAATTTAGGTAAGTACATGTGTTGATTTTTTATATTTATTTGTTTAGCCGAATCTTAGCTATTTTATTATTTATTTTTTTTATTAATAATAAATCTATTTCAAAAATTAGCATAAAAATATATTCTATTTTTTACGATCAGGCCAATTTTTTTTGTTTTTTTTATGTCTCTGTTTGCATTGGGATATAAACCTTTCCCAAAGGTATGTTTTCTACAGCAAATAGTATGCCTGTATGGAATTTCTTTAATATTGAAACTTTTTACGACAAAACATTGTTTTATTAAGAAAATTTAGCCTAAGCAATTCCTGTTCCTGTGTAACAAGATCATAAAATTTATAACAAGAATATATATATACATATATATAAAGCCATATGCTAAACAACGAAGAATTTGCCTGGTTTATGTTATATATTGTACAACACCATTTCCCTTCATTATCGTTGTATCTTATATATAAGAATGGAGTCTTGTGTGTTTATTTGTGGTGGAAAAATAGGCCATATTAAGTTAATTTTTAACATCAAATTCTATCATATAATATCTGGAGAACTACGACAGCAAGTGTTCTGAAACTATGTATATGTACATATCAAACAAATTTGAAGAGTTGCGGAAAAATGGGCAGGATCAGATTAGTGGACGTGGCACCCTCCATACAAAGTAAATACTGAATGTCATATAACTGGAGTACTATAATAGAAAATGTCTTGGGACTTTGTTTGCGTTCGTAAGCTGTTAATGTGAGCAGTTGCCGAAAAAATGGGTGAGATCAGACCAATAGGCGTGGCACCTCCTAGACAAAAATTATTAAGTACTATGAAAATGACAGTTTTGAAACTTTTGACCACCACATTAATTACCAAAACTGAAAATCGCGCATAACAAAAATCGCCAAAATCAAAAATCGCAAAAAAAATAAAAATCACAAAAAAAACCAAAATCGTCAAAGTTAAAAATCGCCAAAACCGAAAATCGCGAATACCAAAAATTCCAAAATTCAAAAATTACAAAAAAAAAATCGTCAAAGTCAAAAATCGGTAAAACCGAAAATCGCGAATAACAAAAATATTTAAAACAAAAACCGCCAACGACAAAAATTGGCAAACCCGAATATTTCTAATAACAAAAATCACCAAAAATAATCGACAAAACCGAAAATGCTTGTAACAAAAATTGCGAAAATCAGAAAACGTCGAAAATCAAAACGCGCAAAAAATCGCCATAATCAAAAATCACAAAAAATTTTGAATCGCAAATTTGTTTTTGCCAAAAATAAATAAAATAGTTTTCAACAAAATGGATTCCCAGTCTTTTATATCGTTACGATGGTTGGGGCGAAGCGCATCCTGTTACATCTAGTGTATATATAAAATCCTTGGCGCATCATAGGCAAATTATTCTACCGATTCACTTCGTATTCACTTTATATATTAGTTAGTTTACAGTTAATATTTTATATTACTACCACATCAACGGTACAGTAGCTGCCAAGATAGGCCATTTTTTTTTTTTTTTTTAATAACTCAAGATTTATTCATCTTTATCCGGCTGCATTCACGAAAAACGGGATGGTTATACCTTTTTTGATTGGTCATTCCTCACCTATTTGGACTAGAGGCTCCAAATTAATTACCAGGCTATAACGTTCTAAATTATAAATTCTAAGTTATAGACTCTAAGTCTAAGTGGTACGACTCGCTCGACCACGCAGACAGGCTGAAGTCGTCCGAGACTTCTGCTTTTGTAGGGATCAAGAATATTGTGATCTTCGGAATTTAATTCGACAAGTTACAAACGGATTGACAAACTTATGTATTTCCGCATATGTTGATATTTAAATAAAATTTGGGCTTTGCCGATTCAAGGACGATCGTTAACAAAATTATTGCAAACTGAAAAATTTGAAAAATGAAACTTCTTAATATCTTGTAGGCGATATCTCGTTGGAAATCGTATGGGAATTACTATGATATTTATATACATATTTGTCCTTTGAAAAAGAATCAAATATTTTCAACTGCTCGTGTATTGAAAATTAAAATATGCATAAAGAAAAATATTTTAATTTGAACACCAGTTTTGTTTCAAGACTACTAATATCCGGTCCCTTTTTTTGTGTTTAATTTAAGTCGCCTATTACAGTCTTTGTCGAGTATAGTGAAATACTCATATACCAGGACGTATTGAATTCAAACATACTTATGTATATTTGCTTGCTAATTCTTAGAAAATTATATCCAGCACAATTTTTTTAACTAAATGAGTTTTTTGTTACTACACCAGTCGTTTTATGCAAAAATCCACAAAACGCACCAGGGTAGAGTTGTACGAAATGCTAGAGTGAGAAGCAAACACATGCGAGAGTGAGAAGCAACAACGAAAACAGTTCTTAAATAAATAATACATGATCGATGGTGTTTATTCAAAGAGCGAACAAATGCAACAGATATCCGCTTCCACTGTAGCATAAGTGCGAACTAATTATTGTTTAGAAGAAATAATGAAATTACCGAAAAATATGTTTAACTTTTAAAAGTCACCTAATCTATATATATAAAATTCATTTTCTGTTTGTTTGTTTGTTTGTTTGTTTGTTTGTTTGTTTGACCGCTATACAAATTTTTATTTTTCAACAAATTTTCCTGAAATTTTGTACACACGATCTCTATACCCCAAGAAAGGTCGCCATATACTTTTTACCGGCCACGCCTACTTTTACGCCCACTTTTTATGTAAAATTCATTTTCTGTTTTATTCATATTTGTTCACTATACAAATTTTTATTTGTTAACAGATTTCTCTGAAATTCGGTACACACGATTCCTGCACTCCAGCTAGGGTCATCATATACTTTTCATCGACCACGCCTACTTTTACGCCCACTTTTTATATGCAATTCGTTTTCTGCTTTTTGGTATATTTGTTCGCTATACAAATTTTTATTTTTGAACGGATTTCTCTGAAATTCGGTACACACGATCCCTGTACTCCAGCTAAGGTCGCCATATGATTCTTACCGGCCACGCCTACTTCTGCGCCCACTTTTTGTATACAATTCATTTTCTGTTTTTTGGTATATTTGTGTGCATACAAATTTTTATTTTTCAGCGGAATTCTTTGAAATTTGGTACACACGATCTATGTACTCCAGGAAAGGTCGCCATATGCTTCGTACCGGCCACGCCTACTTTAACGCCCACTTATTGTATACAATTCATTTTGTTTTTGGTATATTTGTTCGCTATACAAATTTTTATTTTTCAACCGATTTCTCTGAAATTTGGTACACACGATCTCTCTGCTCCGTAGAAGGTCGCCATATTCCTCGCACCGGTTACGCCTACCATTACGCCCACTTTTTGTATACAATTCCTTTTCTGTTTTTTGGCATATCTGTTTGCTATACAAATTTTTGTTCGTTAGCAGATTTCTCTGAAATTCGGTACACACGATCCCTGCACTCCAGCTAAGGTCATCATATACTTTTTTATCGACCACACCTACTTTTACGCCCACTTTTTGTATGCAATTCATTTTCTGCTTTTTGGTATATTTGTTCGCTATACAAATTTTTATTTATCAACGGATTTCTCTGAAATTCGGTACACATGATCCCTGTACTCCAGCTAAGGTCACCATATGATCCTTACCGGCCACGCCTACTTCTGCGCCCACTTTTTGTACACAATTCATTTTCTGTTTTTTGGTATATTTGTTCGCTATACAAATTTTTATTTTTCAACGCATTTCTCTGAAATTTGGTACACATGATCTTTGCACCCCAGGCCAGGTCATCGTGTGATTCTTGCGGCCACACCTACTTTTACGCCAACTTTTTGTATACAATTCTTTTTCTGTTTTTTGGTATATTTGTTTGCTATACAAATTTTTATTTTTCAACGGAATTCTCTGAAATTTGGTACACACGATCTATGTACTCCAGGAAAGGTCGCCATATACTTTTTACCGGCCACGCCTACTTTAACGCCCACTTTTTGTATACAATTCATATTCTGTTTTTTGGTACATTTGTTCGCTACACAATTTTTTTTTAACGGATTACTCTGAAATTTGTTACACACGATCTCTGTACTCCAGAGAGGTCGCCATATGATTCTTGCAGGCCACGCCTACTTCTACGTCCACTTTTTATACAAAATTAATTTTCTGTTTTTTGTTCACTATAGAAATTTTTATTTTTCAAGGGATATCTAAAATATGGTCACATGATCTCTATACTACAGGGAAAGTCACAATATGCTTCTTAGAGGCCACGCCTACTTTGCGCCCCTTCTATGTATATAAAACTTATTTTTTCCTTTTATTTGTTTCTTTATTTGATTGCTATACAAACATTTATTTTTCAATGGCTTTCTCCGAAGTTTTGTACATATTTCAGGGAAGGTCGCCATATGATTTTTACACAAATTTGTACTTTTCAACGGATTTCTCTGAAATTTGGTTTACCCGGGAATAACTACATGGTGAACAAATTCCCCAAACTTAAAAAAAGATACCCAAAAGAAATGAACAAATTCCCCATTTTTTTGAATCGAAATAAAAAATTAACTTACTCCCCAAATTCATTCTTAAATTTTTAAATATTTTTATTTAATGAATTCTGTTAAATATTTATTTTAGTAAACATTTGCATACTGCTCTCAATATATGTCCTACAATAAATGCATTTAAAATGAGTATTCTTTTCAATAGCATCATTTCGTTGCGCGGAATCAATGCGCACGGGGAATACAGCTTAGCTAGAATATCGGAATGATCTGAAAAATATATTTTGACAATTAAAATAAGTTGGCAACAGCTCCGCGGCAGCACAGGTGTGGCTGAAAAACGCGCGGAACCGGCGCGCGGCGCGCCAACGCGACGGATGCGGACGCGACGCGCTCTCGGAACACAGCTCAGCTCAAATATCGCAATGCACTAAAAAATATGTTTTTGGAATTAAAATAAGTTAACGAGAACTAAGCGGCAGCACGGGTAGTAGCTGCGAGGAAGCGGCGCGAGGCGCGCGGACGCGACGGATGTGGACGCGACGCGCTCGCGGAACGCAGCTCAGCTAAAATATCGCAATGCTCTAAAAAATATGTTTTAGGAATTAAAATAAGTTAACGAGAACTAAGCGGCAGCACGGGTAGTAGCTGCGAGGAAGCGGCGCGAGGCGCACGGACGCGAACGCTCGGATGCGGACACGACGCTCTCGCGGAACACGACTCAGCTAAAATATCGCAATGATCTGAAAAATATATTTTGGCGATTAAAATAAGTTGCAACAACTGCGCAGCAGCACGGGTGTGGCTGCCAAACGCGCGGAAGCGAACGCGACTCGCTCGCGGAACACAGCTTAGTGAAATGTCGTATGATAAATTTTATCTACGTATGTGAAATAATTACCTGTTGATCAAAATAGGCCACACATATACTATAAGCAGTTGTTTAAAGAAACCTTGGGACACAATATTAAACGTCGCATTAATATTTCATTTCTGAAACTTGAATTTGACGTCTCTGCTCAATGATGATCACTTATTGAATGAAGTAATTCAGCATCTTATAAAAAACTTCTAAATTAAAAAATCAAAAAAAATTTAATTGAAATAAAAAATGAATTTACTGCCCATACAAATTTTTGGGGAGAAAGTTCACTTTATTGGGGAATTTGTTAATTGGGGACTAAGTACTCAGTGCCTGGTAAGCATAGTGAACCATTTTTCAAGTCAAAGGCCTTTTTATCCCGGGCACGACCGGGTAAAAACAGCTAGTGATAATATAATGAGTTTGTGCTGATGTTTCTAACTATCAAAAATATTTGACCTTTTGTTATAACGATGGCCTCAGAATCACTTTATCAGCCGACTTAGTTATGTATGTCAGTCTGTCTGTCTGTTTATATAAACATCATAATCAAAATACAGGTCTCAGTCATAGTGAAATTGGTGAAAATCAGTGACTGTACAGACATAGCCAACACACAAATAACCCCTATAATATCGACTTAAATTGTCGTAAGATATCTGCGAAATTTGGTCTATGTATGTTTATTACACCCTTAATTTAGTAGTCCTGAAGGATTATTTTTATTCAGTGTTCCTATATATAGCTGGTTCCCGATATTCACTTAAATCTATCACAAAACAAAGTTATTACAAAGATTTGGATTACAGATATATGTTTTTGAGAAAAATAGGTGACTTTACGGTCATGATCGGTATAGTTTCTACCTATTCCCCAGGTCACAAATCAATAGTTATTACCTTAGTAAAGTTGGCTCAAAAAACACTTTCTCGAAACTCAAGCTATAGGGCATGACGTTCGGATTTAGAGTGCTACAGTGTTTTTTTTTCCACCGAATAACAGCTTATGTCGAGAGCTTAAGTGCTATCTAATGAAATAGTCAATGAAATAATGAATAAATGACTGAAGTGAACCAGTCATTTAAGAAACACTTCATGTCCATTTTTGGTCAAAATTGAGTTACCCATATTAAATTTCTGGGGAAGGCTAGACAAGGCTTTTGAGAAACACCTCATCTCCTAGAAATTTGTTGTTTCTCAAACTTGGCTGGTAGCAGCACTGTTTCTTGTTATTCCGTTTTAATCCAAACAGGTAGCTGTTGTGCTGTAGTTTTTATTATTGTTGTTTATAGGTTAAATTGAGTTCTAATGAAAGTGAAAGTAATAAAAACATAAAAACATAAAAAAACAAAGTTTTTATTAAAACTCTTTCTTAACTTATACATATTAGAGCGACTCACAGAAAAAAGTGAAAAAAGTGCCCCCTAGAAATCTACCCAGGTTTGTTTTATAACGATTTCCGAAATATTTCTGGTCTAGCGTTAACCCCTTCCGAGCTGGAGCTTTTTTAAAAACTCTATTTTTTAGTTGATT
The DNA here is from genome assembly GCA_963682025.1 of Cordilura impudica. Lineage (NCBI taxonomy): Eukaryota > Metazoa > Arthropoda > Insecta > Diptera > Scathophagidae > Cordilura > Cordilura impudica. The sequence goes on along the minus strand of OY821517.1, from coordinate 264,389,761 downwards.
GAAGATATTTTAATTTTTTCCTGGCCAACATACCCAATGTGGGTATCAAATGATAGGTTTTTTCAAGACGCGTTCAAAGGTATAATACATGTCCGAGCATGTCCTAACTGTTGTGATATTCAATAAAATATGTAATTTTTTATGGGTTTTGTATTAATATGAGTTAATTAGAAAATCGAATGAACATATTTTTAAACATTACTCGGTTGAAAATAACATAAATTTATTTATTTTTCCTTAATATGTCCTAATTCGCGTCTTAACTAATATCGAATGGCATGGAAACAATGTGGTTAAACATAGGCAATATGGGTATCAAAAATTTTCTCTTCTCAACTACATTTTTCTCAACTTTTCTCAACTACAGTTCTGTGTAAAAAATGGAATTTTGCTAATATAATATATTATCACGGTGCTCCGGATTAAATTTAAACAGGAAAGTGGAGTATTAAATTTAGAAGTAAATTTAAGAAGTAAAATTCAGACCACTGGCAAAAAAAACACGAGACGTTTTCCTTAATGCCATGCTTTTTTTCGCGTTAAAAAAATTATTCCAACTACATTAAAATTATTCCACATACATAATTGTAATTTTATTAATATTCTATTTTTTTCAAACCTTAAATTTTGCTTAAAACTGGAATTTGGGCTTTATTCCACATTTCCAACTTTTTATTTTGTGCTCTCATAAAACGTTTATATCCAATTTTTGAGCAGAAAACTTCTTTTGTATCCATTTTTTGAAATAAAATTTGTTTTTAAAATAATTAATTTATATTATTTAAATTTTTGTTAAACTCAAATGCCCCAAAATTGCATGCTGCATAAATCCGTTTTTAAAACTTTGGATGACATAAAGTTTATACAAGTAGAAAATAAATAAATTTATATTATTTTCAATATTGATATGATTTTCTAATTAAATCAATTTAATACAAAACCCATTAAAAATTACATATTTTAATGAATACCACCGAACGCGTCTTGAAAAACCAACCATGTCATACCCATACTGGGTATGTTAACCTAGAAGAAATGCCAATATTTTCAAAAAACTAAAAAATATACCTTTTTTTGAAAACGGTCCAGCTCGGAATGGGTTAACACTAGGCCAGAAATATTTCTGGAATCGTTATAAAACAAACCTAGGTAGATTTCTAGGGGGGCCTTTTTTTCACTTTTTTCTCTCCATACAGAGTGAGTCGCTCTAATACATATGAGTTTTGAATCCCTCCGTGACTGCGCATGACTTCGCTTGATTATTTTAAAATTAATCTCTGGTCACAACATGTCTATGGACAAAATTTCAGATGGATCGGGTTAGGGGAAATGGAGTTTGAATCACTCCGTGACTATGCGTGACTGTGTGCGACTATCTTAAAATTAATCGTAGGCCACAACAAGTCTATGGACAAAGTTTCAAATCGATCGGATGAGGGGAAGTGAGGTTTTTATCTCTCCGTGGCTATGCGTGACTATGTGTGATTGTGTGTGACTAAGTCAAAGTTAATCTTTTTTCACAGCAAGTGTATGGACCAAGTTTCAGATCGATCGGATGAGGGGATATGACATTTAGATCACTCCGTGACTGTGTGTGACTATGCGTGACTACCTAAAAATTAATCTGTAGTTACAACAAGACTGTGGGCCAAGTTTCAGATCAATTGGATGAGGGGGGAATGGGGTTGACCCACGACAGATAGACTGACAGACAGAGAGTATGAGTTAAAAGAAAAAGTTTAAAAATGGAATCAAGTTGAGCATAAGTGTGAAAGAATAAAGAAGTCCCGTATTAAGAATGAAGAATATACAAACTGGAAAGGAAATGTAGATTCGCTTGAAGGAAACTTAACCTAGAATATATTCCATAGGCCTAGAATATCTTACAACCTATAACCTAAAACACTAACCTAGGAAAATTTATATGTATAGCCTAAGATTGTAATATTTTGCAAGTTTTGAGTTATTCTGTACTAATCCTAATGGCGCTTGGTTATTTTATATACATATGGAAATATATACCGGAGAAGGTTAGAGAGGACCAAGAAAATGAAACTTACACAAAGTTTATTGATTTTAATATAATAAATGAACAGGATGCATACCATTGATTGAGTGTAAGTCAATTGCAAGAAAACGCCGAAAATCGGATGATGAAGAAATAACTAGTAAACCAAAGTCTCCCTCCTTTATGTATTCTATATCTATCTATTTAGGTCCATGGAATATCCACTAAAAGTTTCAAAATACTGTGTAGACTACTCTCTCAAGGCAAGTCACCAAAGGACTTAAGAGCGAAAAATGCTCAAGGGAACGCTAAACCAAGTCATATCATAAAGGCTATTGACGACCACATAGCCTTTTACCCCAGAAAGAAGCCCAATACACCAGGTCTTACAAATACTTGAATGCTAACCTTAATGTAAGAATTATGTGGCAACTTTTCAAAGAAAAACATCCAGACATCATGAGCATTTTTACCTAACTTTTGGGAGGCCTCAGATTGAGCCTTGTTGTAAATGTGAGGAACTGACTGTCAAAATAAAAAGTCTAACCTTAAATGATGTAGCTAAAAGTAGCTAAAGGAGATCAAAAAAGTTATTCAAAGCAATTGAAAATATTAGACAAAAGTGTTTAACGGATGAAAAAGTAGGTGGGATCTGCAAAACCTTCAAGTTCCTCAAATACCACTTCAAGAAATATTTCACTTTCGGCAGTTGACAGTGAATGATTTTAATATTCATGAAGTTGCAACCAATAAAGCCAGCTTTTATACATATCATGAGGGCTTAACTAGGAAGGGACCAAATGAAATTTGTTCATTTCTAGTTGATTATATCAATGAAGTTCTTGATGCTGGTGTTAGGCATCCTCATGTTTTTTCCGATGGTGCACCTAGACGCAACAAAAACACCGTGGTTGCACGTTTTTTCTTGCCCTAATAAAAGCTTCCGAAAGTCAGTGCCTACCCACAAAAATATGTACCTATCAATATCACTAAAATCAATGACCTCAAGAAAGTCGAAGCCTACATACCTGCAGACATTGTTAGTGAATTTTATTCAAAAATTTATGATTGGTTTGCTATCGATATGGATGACATCGAAGTGTTTTAAGAAACAATGTTTGAAAAATGTGTATATGTTATTTGAAAAATAAAATACTGATTTTTATTAATAATTTGTATTGTTTTACCTTTTATTTCATACTTGATAAGATTTCATTTAGTCAGAGTTTATAATTTTTTTTAGCATCAAAATAAAAATAATAAAATTTGATTTTGGTAGAATTAGCTTACCAAACCCCTGTAGAAACATATAAAAAAAAAATTCATTAAAAAAAAATTATGGTGAAAAGAAGGGCCAGCTGGGGTTTTTGATTTCCCAAAAGTTTACTTTTTTAGATATAAGGTGTTTCTCAAATGACGGATTCAAGTGGTAAAGTATAATTTTTTTAGCTAAAACTTCACAACTATTAACCAATATGTCTAATCTTGGTCTTATTATAAAGAAATTTAGGCATCCTTTACAATAACATATTGCATACGAAAGTTCTATTTTCGCAACATCTTAAAAATAAGTATTCCAGTAAATTGAAATTATATGGTAAATGGTGTAGTAATAATATAATATATCAACCATCGCCAACTTTAACATGTTTTGACCATTTGTCAATCCTGCAGTACAATTCATCCGTTGCTTATTTATGAAAAAAAAAAATTTATGTGATTTGTCTTATTTGCCTTTAAATCATAGCAACTCCTCTTTTCCCATTATATTTTGATATTCGTTGACTTTTATTATTGACAATTTGTGCAAATTTTGTTTATGCTTTATTAATATTCAAATTGTAATTTAAAGATGATGACAATTTTTCTTTTTATTACAAATTATTATTATTTCTCCTTATTTTTAGTATTTCATTTTTTGCATTTTAACAATTTCTTTTTATTTTGCCTTTGAATTCGATTCTGACTCTGATTTTTATTTTACTTGTTATTTGATTTTGAACATTTGCTTGTAGTTTATGACCTTTTCTAAAACATATAAAAATCCTTGCCAAATTATTTGGTTTTTTTTAATTTTTTCTTTTTTTGGCTACTTTTCTAATATACATATACATAGTACATTCATATAAAATCAGCATCATCAATTTAGCTTAAAGGGAATTTTATGGATATAAATTTCTTTTCTTTTTTTTATTCGCTGAAAATTTGCCAAATTATTTTAAAAATCTTGAGGATAAAATTAAATCTCTTGTAAAATATAAAATGCAAGTAGTTGCAGTCTTTATTTAAATGCTGTTTTTGCCCATGGGATGTAGTGAGCAACTTCTTTAAAAATAAAGACAAATTCACTAATTCGAGCGGTTTTAATTATACCCTATACCACTATGTGGTTTGGGTATAATGACTTTGTGCTGCTGTTTGTAACAACTAAAAATATTTGACCTAGACCCATCTTTAATTATACCGATCGAATCAGAATCACTTTCTGAGTTGATTTAACAATGTCCGTCCGTCCGTCCGTCCGTCCGTCCGTCCGTCCGTCCGTCTGTGTGTCCATGTAAAGCTTGTAATCAAACTGCAGGTCGCAAATATGAATGTATTTTGATGAAATTTGGTACATAAGCTTTTATCGGCCATGGGATGAACGCTATTGAAATCGGTGAGAATCGGTCCATGTTCAGACCTAGCCCCCATACAAATTACCCATATGAAATCGACATAAATTGCCATAAGATCCAAATTGTCATATAGATCTTACTCAAATTGGGTTTGTATGAGTTCATTACATCCATTAATGAGTAATCCAAAAATGATCCCTTTGACCCCATATAGAGCTGCTTCCCGATCTTCACTTAAATCTATTAAAAAACAAAAATATTGCACTGATTCTTCTCAAATTTTGTTTGTACATATTTTTGCAAAATACAAGAGACTTTACCAAACATGATCAGGATCGGTCCATTTTTGGACCTAGCCCCTTTATAGATATAGCATCCGATATGAACTTTTTTATATCTGCAGCCAAAAAAATTAATAAAAATCCCACTCAAATTTGGTTTTTGCTTATTTTCTATGTCCAGTTAGTTGGGCCTAATAGATAGGGTTTCTAAACGCATGGTATAGGGCATCGTATAGTCGGTCTAGACCGACTATAATTTTCTTACTTGTTTTTCGTATTAATATAGATTCATAAAAAATTTATTTAAAACCTTCAGCTTAGCTGACTATTAAATGTATATATAAACGAAGGATGAGTGCTAGGTAGGTGAGGTAGAACTATAGAACAGAGAATATAAATGATTTTACTGCTTCCAATTTACGAAGCGGTACAATTATGACGTTTCCTAACCTATGAAAATATTTCACGATTTCTGTTTTTCATGACTTTTTTTTATATTCCACTTTCAAAGTGACAGGTGTATACTAAACTTAATTTCAAACTGAAAAGTGTATAATAAAATTAATTAATTTTAAAATTTGAAAATTTAGAATGGAAAAAACGAAAATAGAAAAATAAAAAATTTGAGATAAAGAACTTTTGGAACTATTAAAAGCAAAATACCAGAAACATAAAAACCTGTATAATGTTAGAAAGCTTGCTTATTTAGATCTGATAAAAATTGAATTTCTCTGTTTGATATTTGCAAAAACCTGAAAGAAAAAAAATTAAAATGCTTCTGTTGAAGTAGAAGTAAACAAAGTTCATTCCCTAATAAAGCAACATATAAAAGAATTGCAAAAGAAATGATTTCGTGTTTGATTTCGAGTTTTTTATGGCGGACAGTGAGTTGAATGATAGTCACAATTAGAACTAATCCAGAGAAGTCGTATTTAAAAAAAAAAAATTTTACAAATTATTATTAATATTTTAAAAAGTTTTTTTAAACCTGTTATGAGGTTTTTGCTTTTCGGAAAAAATTAGCTTCGTTCACAATTTTTGTTATAACTTTGGATTGTAAAAAGATAAATTAGCGAGTCAGATTACAAACTAAAGTGTACTTAATGCTTTATTAAAAAAACAATAAATAAATAAAAAAGTATGTTCTTATATTATAATAAATTTTATAGAAAAAAAAATTTTTTTTTTTATTAATTATGCTCCGTATCAACAAAATTTTCATTACTGTAATCACCATTATATCATATTTCGCACTCGTCATAATCATCAACATAGTCATCAACTTCATATTCATCATTAACCCCTTCTTCACCTGTTGTGGTTGGCAAAATTATTAACTCTAGTGCCATCTCATGACTTTTACTTTTGGCGGTAAGTAATGGATCTGAACTAAGTAGAAACCTGTTAAATATGTCTTCATTCGACTTCTCCCGATTGCATTTACCCACATAATGTTCTCTATAATTTTTAAATAGTTGGCCAATCGGCATTAATGCATGTGATAATATTTCTGGCCCGTGAATAAAAAATTTATGTAATGTGGGAGTCATATACAACCACGGGTCTGGCCGTGTTGTGAGTATAGTTTCTTAAGTTTTCAACTTGAATCTCATGTCCACAGGATACAACAATAAACATCACATGAATTCAATTTTTTGGCCACTTTTGTAATTTGTGTAGAAACAACGGCATTCTGAAAAAAACCGCAGGCTGTTTTGCCATCGTTAAAGTTTCCAAAGCTTGGCTTCGGTTGGTCAACGATCAGTAGTAGGACATCACTGAGTAGGAACTTTGACAGTATTGCTTATTATTTCTATTTGGGATTTTACGTTAGAGTGGACTAAAAATCAAAATATTAAAACGTACCAAGGTTAAGACATTTTAAGTTTGTTGTACTAAAAAAATTTTATTCCACAATTTGTAATATTGAGATTTTCTGTTTTCTTCAATTTGTAGAATAAAGTAAAAGTAGTAATTTTTATTATATATAATTGGGCAATTTACAACGGTTATTGTGTCGTTGTATCTGTTGTATGTGTATTACTTTACAATAGTGTAAAATTGTTGTTGGTAATTTTCACTGAAAAATCTGATACAATGATGCAACTTCATTTGCTATGGTTAGTAAATGTTTTATATTGTATCATAACATGTCAGTCCCAAGTGAAGGCTTGTTTTTATAAAATAGAAAAAAATATGTAATAATTAATTAAAAAATAAAAATGGCAAATAATCCAAAGAACGCAAATACATCTCGGTAAGTTTATTTATATTAAAATTAATGTTTATATTTGTAGTATGAATTTTTTCTTTCAGTATCACACAAAACGTTTTACAATTTTTTTATTCTAAATTAAAATGGAAGAGGTACGTAGCTAAAACTCCAGGGTATATCATGGAACCAAAAAGCAAACACCGCCACGTGTTTTTACTTATCCGAAAGAACAGAAGCGACGAAGCGACCTTTGCTCGTTGGATCAAAAATTACACAAAGTTTATTGATTTTAACACAATAAATGAACAGGATGCATACCATTGATTGAGTGTAAGTCAATTGCAAGAAAACGCCGAAAATTGGATGATGAAGAAATAACTAGTAAACCAAAGTCTCACTCCTTTATGTATTCTGTATCTATCTATTTAGGTCCATGGAATATCCACTAAACGTTTCAAAAGACTGTGTAGACTACTCTCTCAAGGCAAGTCAACTAAGGACTTAAGAGGGAAAAATGCTCCAGGGAACGCTAAACCAGGTCATATCATAAAGGCTATTGACGACCACATAGCCTTTTTCCCCAGAGAGAAGCCCAATGCACCAGCAGGGCTTACAAATACTTGAATGCTAACCTTAATGTAAGAATTATGTGGCAACTTTTCAAAGAAAAACATCCAGACTTGAGTGTTGATTATAAGTTTTATTTGTAAATATTTCATGAGCATTTTTACCTAACTTTTGGGAGGCCTCAGATTGAGCCTTGTTGTAAATGTGAGGAACTGACTATCAAAATAAAAAGTCTATCATTAAATGATGTAGCTAAAAGTAGCTAAAGGAGATCAAAAAAGTTTTTCAAAGCCATTGAAAATATTAGACAAATGTGTTTAACGGATGAAAAGGTAGGTGGGATCTGCAAAACCTTCAAGTTCCTCAAATACCAGTTCAAGAGATATTTTACTTTCGGCAGTTGACAGTGAATGATTTTAATATTCATGATGTTGCAACCAATCAAGCCAAGTTTTATATATATCATGAGGGCTCAACTAGGAAGGTACCAAATGAAATTTGTTCATTTCTAGTTGGTTATATCAATGAATTTCTCGTTGGATCAAAAATTACTAAAGAAAACGTTTTACAACATGAAAATACAACTGAGTTATCACAACAAATGATTGTATTGTGTATTTTAATACTATTTACAAACGACATATAACACCTGTTGTGAATTGCCCAAATGTATTTTATTTTGACGATTTAATGAGGTTTCTACAATATGTCTTATCATTGTACTTTTTCAATTATCGTCACACTATAATATACTATGTTACATATTTAAAACAACAACAACAAAAATCACAGTAACGAAAATAAAGAAAAAACAAAGACCAAAACTATGAACAAGTGTTGCTATTGCGTTCGAAGGATATTTTGATTTGCAACTAGGGATTGTTAAAGCAAAATTAAATATTTTGCTTGACTGCAAATATACGCAAAATGCTTTTTGGAATCCACAAACTGAAATCCCATAGTTATTTACTATGGAAAGAGTTTTACCCGATCTCACCCAATAACACTTTGAAACTCAATATTTATTTCAAAAATATCTTTATACAAAAAAATTCTTCAGCTATATAATCCAGTTTAGATTTTACAACAAATAACCAAAAAAATATACTTGAAATTCGCAGTTTTTACTTTTTACCGCTTTACACTTAAATAGCAAAAATTGTGCAACTTTGAGAGAGTGTAACTAGAAAAGTAAACAACGTGGGTCATTTTTTTTTTTTTGACACCTATTGATGCTGAATTTTATCTGCTTTATCCCGGTAACAAAACTTATTGATCCTCACCCAATATGTGGCGATATGAGTTTTTGGAAACTCCAATTGTGAAAAACACCAATGTCTGGGCTCATAGACACCATTCATACCAACACAATGATGGTGTTTATGAGCCCAGACTGTGCTATGAGCCCAACCAATGGTGTTTTTCACAATTGGAATTTCTAAAGTCTGATTGCGCCATAAGCAGCTCGAAATCTAACACTCCTGAGGTAAGTATGTATATACCGCCGGAGCTCTGCCAAAATTGCCTTTATTTCTTTCAATTAAATTTGGATCAGTCGAAAAAGAACTATTACACCCAAATTGCAAGACATACCTTAAAATCTTGATACCAACTTGTTGCCAGCATCATTTTGCGGAATAGCAGTACTTTTGAGATGATAATTTTTTTTAGATAGCAAATTAATAGAGCACCTACAGTTTAATAATTGTATTCACAAAGAGTTCTGGTAAATTTTCGTAAATTCATGCCTGTGTGTATATTTAGAGATAGATGTCGTTGATTCTGCTATTGTGGTAAAGGACTTCGGTCCATCCGTCACAAAATAAATCATTTACCTGGGTAAACTTAGAATAATATTGTTTATCATTATTTCGAGTGGGTTGATATTTAAAACGGGGTAAACCAGGCATCATATGTTGTAAAATAGGGAGACATCACTAAAAAATGTTAAAAATTTTGTGAGTTTATTATAACTCGAAATTCGAGTGCAATTTCCAGGCAACTTTATTCTTCAACTTAGCCAATTCGCAAACCAACACTTTTTAGGCTTATTGAATGAAGATAAAAAACTCATAAACAAACACATTAACAAATGTAATAAACACACACATAGCATTATGTATTATTTTATGCTTAAAATGCAATTTACTTAAAATAAAGGAAAGAATTTAAAAATCTGTAAATCTGGTGAACAGCAAATAAGAAATGCCTTTCAAATAGTATATGTTTGGTCAAAATCGGGATAAAAGATTAGAACAAAACATCGGTAACAAAAAACCGCATGGCCTATTAATATTATAGATAATTTGGTGTTAATTACTTATATCAAATTGTTAACTTTTTCAAATATTTTGTTTACATTTTATTTTTTTTTTTTTTATTAATTTTTATTAATGAAAATCCTAATGTAACAAGATTTAAAATCTTATAAAACAACATTAGTCATAACCAGAGTTCAGAAAAAAACTCACACTGAATAAAAAACTCGTACATATATGTAAACAAACATAACTTAGACCAACACACACATATTTTTATTTTCATACCAATTATGTTTGTTTTTAAATTTTCTTCGGTGCCCAACACAACCATGACTGTATTCGTTTTAATATTTCGTTATTTCGTTATTTCGTTATTCACACGAACATTTTTGTATCACATACTTTTTGTTTCAATCACACATAAAGCACACATTTTTGAGTGTTGCTTTATTTGAAGTTCATGTTCTGGTACGTGTAGTGAAAAAAAAACACAGAACATGTACAATAAACAGGTTCGAGTTCAGTTATATTTTAAGTCATGTTGTGGCTCGTGTAGTGAGAAAAAACAGAACATGTACAATAAACAGGTTCGAGTTCAGTTATATTTTAAGTCGTGTTTAAAATATAACTGAACTCGAACATGTTGTGTTTTTTCTTACTACACGAGCCACAACACGACTACAGACAGTTATTACAGTTAGATCGTGTAAATACTAATCGCTCGAAAAGGTAAACGGGTTCTTTAGTGAAAATAATTTTATGAACCATAAGTAAAGTTCTAAATTTAAGATAGTCTTCAAATGAAATGCCATAAATTTTATTTATAAAAGCGGAGATACTATCCTATTTGCATAAACCATAAACATATCTAACTACACTTTTAAAGACGCGCGTAAGTTTACCCATGTCTGCACTATCACAACCTGACAACAATTCACAACCATATAAAAGCGTAGGTAAGATAAACGATTTTGCAAAAACAAATCTAATTTTCTGCGGTGTGAAGTACTGAGAAGACCAAACTACGGAGAATACTATAAACTTTTCCAGTAGTTTTGTTAATTTGATCATTCCACGTTAGGGTTTTATTAAAAATCATTCCAAGGTTTTTAGCATTCGCAACGTAGGCGATATCCACTCCATTAATACTAACTTTCGGAAGACAAGTGGTATCATATATCTTTTTAAAAATAACAAGGCACTGAGATTTTTCCGGATTTAAGGTAAGACAATTCAACCTAGCCCATTCAAATACGTGGTTCAGTTCAGTATTCAGGTTCTGTACACAATTTTCCACATCTCGTACGTTACATGATGTGTACAACTGAACGTCGTCAGCGTACATGAGCATTTGGCATGAATTAATTATACGTGGTAGATCATTTATGTCAATAGAACACAAAAGAGGGCCAAGTATAGACCCCTGCGGAACACCCCTACTTAAAGACGCAGAGGTAGACGACTTGTCTTTAGAGACAACTACTTGCTCTCTATTCCGAAGGTAAGAGCTAATCAAATTAGAGGAGGTTTCAGAATAACAAAAAATATGTTTAAGCTTTTTAACAAGAATATCATGGTCCACTGAGTCAAAAGCTTTAGAGTGGTCCAATAAAGTCAAAAAAGCAATATTACCACTGTCAACGATATAACGAAGATCTTCCGATACATCAATTAAAGTAGCGATACACCCTCTTTTCCTACGAAAACCAGATTGCTTAGATGATAAAAGATTATTATTGGATATATGTTCATTCATTTGTTTGCTCATAATTTTATCGAAAACTTTCGAAAGAAAAGGAAGTACGGAAATTGGCCTGTATTCTTTATTAGATTTCGGCAAATGAATTACTTTTGCCCATTTCCACAAATCAGGGAAAATAGATTTTGTAAAAATAGTGTTAAAAATATGAGTGATATAGGGTAAAACCTGTGGTAAAATAGCTTTAATAAATATTGGATTCATACCGTCTAGACCAATAGATGTTGACTTTATGGAAAGAAAAGCTTCCAGAACATCCTCCTGGTTAACGCAGGAAAAACTAAATAAAGAATCCAGATTGCAATCTGGTAGATTTGCATAAGAGTCAGAACGAAGAAGAGTTGAGTCATTTGAAGTAAATTGTCTATTCAATTCATTTAGTTCAAAAGTGGAAAGATTTACCGATTCACTTTCATCTTTATAACCAATTTTCTTTATCTCTTTCCACATATTTTTAGTATCCAGAGCCTCTGAAAATGCACGACTATAATAGCGTTGCTTAGCTAACTTTACTTCCCTAGTAACAGATCTACGTAGTGATTTAAAAATTTCATTTGACTGTGTAGTTTTATATCTTTTCCACTTATCGTAAGCAGAATTTCTTTTAACTATTATATCACAAATATTTTGATTAAATCAAGGCTTAGTAGAAGATTTAACAGTTTTCTTTCTAACCGGTACGTATTTGTCGTATATGTATGTGGTAGCTTCATAAAAAAAGGATATCTGTTGGTTTAAATCAGGATTACTGTAGATACTGGTCCAATTGATTATATTAATTTCATTTAAAAGAGCATCATAGTTAATATTCTTGTAATCCCGGAAAGTAATATGCTGTGGTTTTTCATGTTTAAAATAAGGAAGGTTAAAGGTCATATAAATGACGTCATGTTTTGAGAAATTAGGAGAAGAAAACTGGTCATGCAAAAGAACTTTTCTAATATCTGAGACAAAGAACACGTCAATAAGGGTACTACTCATTGAAGTGAAGTGAGTGGGTATAGAGTGTTTACAGCTATAAGCCCAATCGGTTGGAAAAGTGAAATTAGATCAGAATCAATGAGCAAATTTCCATAGGTCTCCAAAAAGAATAATATCACTATAAGATAAACAATTTTCATCTACCATAATAACAACCGGAGAAATATCTAGTGAATCATTAGGCCTATATAAAATACCTATGAGACATTTGCTCACGTCACAAGGAAGTTCAATAAATACAAAATCATATTCTTCGTCGATAGATTTGCAAACAAATCGAGAACGTAATTGTTTCTTGACATACATTGCAACGCCTCCAGCAAGTTTACCAGTATTCCTATCAGCTCGAAATAAATCATAGCCGTCTATTTTGATCTGAAAGTTTTTTGTCTTATTCGGATTGAACCATGTTTCAGATATACAAATTACATCAATTCCTGAGTTTTCAAAAATGTATCGAAATTCATCAAATTTACAAAAAAGACTTTGAGCATTTAAGTAACAAATTTTTAAACCTTCCATTTGTTTACCAATTATACGAATCATAGAATGAGTGTTGTATTTGGAACTCGACCGAATATTAGAAGAAGTCATAATAAAGTATTAAGCAAATATCAACATCAAATAAGAAATACTCAAAAAATTTAAAATAAAAAGGCATAATAAAAAGGAGAGATATAAAAAAAAAATACAAAAATAACAAGTAAGAAAATTATAGTCGGTCTAGACCGACTATACGATACCCTATACCATGCGTTTAGAAACCCTATCTCTTAGGCCCAACTAACTGGACATTGAAAATAAGCAAAAACCAAATTTGAGTGGGATTTTTATTAATTTTTTTGGCTGCAGATATGAAAAAGTTCATATCGGATGCTATATCAATAGAGGGACTAGGTCCAAAAATGGACCGATCCTGATCATGTTTGGTAAAGTCTCCTGTATTTTGCAAAAATATGTACAAACAAAATTTGAGAAGAATCAGTGCAATATTTTTGTTTTTTAATAGATTTAAGTGAAGATCGGGAAGCAGCTCTATATGGGGTCAAGGGGATCATTTTTGGACTACTCATTAGTGGATGTAATGAACGCATACAAACCCAATTTGAGTAAGATCTATATGACAATTTGGATCTTATGGCAATTTATGTCGATTTCATATGGGTAATTTGTATGGGGGCTAGGTCTGAACATGGACCGATTCTCACCAATTTCAATAGCGTTCATCCCATGGCCGACAAAAGCTTACATACCAAATTTCATCAAAATATATTCATATTTGCGACCTGCAGTTTGATTACAAGCTTTACATGGACACACAGACGGACGGACGGACGGACGGACGGACGGACATTGTTAAATCAACTCAGAAAGTGATTCTGATTCGATCGGTATAATTAAAGATGGGTCTAGGTCAAATATTTTTGGTTGTTACAAACATCAGCACAAAGTCATTATACCCAAACCACATAGTGGTATAGGGTATAAAAATAGGTTATGGAAATAATTAAGACAGTTTTAAATTTTTAAATATTACTGGCGAAACCCTTCTACTACAGAAACTGGAAAGATGTCACGTGTGTTTTTCGATGTTTCGATATTTTTCAGAAAATGCATATTCTCCACACAAAACGCACTATCGGACTTAGAGCGTTTGGCATAAATACGGCCACGGCGAGTGTAAACTGATGAGAGTAGTTTTTTCCGTTTTAACTTAATTGCTTCCTTAAGAAGATTGTGGTTAAATCTGGTTAGAGCTTCATTTATATAGAATGGTTCATTAGAATCAAAACCAGCATGACAAAAAATAAAATAAAAACCGTAAAAATAAAACTCCATATAGCCTGACCTCAGATTTACATATGTAGGATATAAAAGTAAGCATCAATTCCACTTAGTAAATTGAAACTGTCGTATTGAAAGTGGTTTCATATAGAAAAAGATTTTACAGTTTAGTTTAAGTAATTAAAATTTAAATTAGCCTCTGTGACATGCCCTTCTCTGATCAAAGATTAGCTTTACAAGCTAATTATATAAAAGTCTTTAAATCTTGATAAAAATCTTTTGAGCACAAAAATATACTAATACCTTCATAAAAAATTCAATGAACATTCTTGTATGTTCGATAAATTGCGAGAATGTGCTACAAAGTGGAAAATTAGATTTTTTGTTTGAATACTATGAACAACTCTATGCCCAAAACACAGGAGATACACAAGAATGACAGCAAAATTTCCTAAAATTCAAATAAAATTCTTTTATATTAAATGACAGATGTTTTAACTGACCTACAAGCAAATACTCAAACTGAACTAAAGCTGACACAAACACACATCGAAATATATGTTCCATAAGAAAATTACTTTCTATGTAAGTGGAAAAACATATGTATACATACAATATATATGTTAGTACGTACATACATATGTGTACATTACACATAAAAATCACATAAAATACACTAACATTCTTAAATTTTTCTGCATACTTCGAATAGTATACACTATGGACTGGAAGTATATAATTATTTGAAGAATTAAAGTTCTAAACAATTATCTCATGCTTGAGTATTGCAGTTGTGTTTGCACCTTCATATTTACAAAACTTGTGTCCGTTTGTGTGGCTTTTCAACAAAATTGTTTTAATAAAAAAAAAATAAGTAAGAAAATTATGGTACTTCTAGACCGACTAACTTAGATATAGAAAATAAGCATAAACCAAATTTGAGTGGCATCGTTATTAATTTTTCTGGCTGCAGATATGAAAAAGTTAATTTCGGGTGCCATATATATATGGGGACTAGGTCGAAAAATGGACCAACCCTGACCATATTTGGCAAAGTCACTTATATTTTGGAAAAATATATACAAACCAAATTTGAGAAAAATCTGTGCAATATTTTCGTTTTTTGATAGTTTTTAGTGAAGATCGGGAAGCAGCTCTATATGGGGCCTATGAATAAGAATTGTCCTATAGGTATTATTTTTGGACTTCTGATTAATGGATATAATAAACACATTAAAACATAATTTGATGGAGATCTATATGATAATTTGGATCTTATGGCAATTTATGTCGATTTCATGAGGGTCATTTGTATGGGGACTAGGTCTGAACATGGACCGATTTTCACCAATTTCAACAGCGTTCATCCTATGGCCGATAGAAGCTTATATACTAAACTTCATCAAAATATATTCATTTTTGCGACCTGTAGTTTGGTTAAAATGTTTACATGGACACACAGACGGACGGACGGACGGACATCGCTAAATCGACTCAGAGAGTGATTCTGAGTCGATCGGAATAATAAAAGATGGGTCTAGGTCAAATATTTTTGGTAGTTACAAACAGCAGCACAAAGTCATTATACCCAAACCACATAGTGGTATAGGGTAAAAATACCATATTATCAGTTACACCCAAACTCATGCCAACATTCTTTTCAATGCACATACATGAACGTAAACGTATCTACATTAGGAATATGACTTTTTACCAGAGTTCAGAAAAAAACACACACTGAATAAAAAACTCGTACATATATGTAAACAAACATAACTTAGGCCAACACACACATATTTTTATTTTCATATCAATTATGTTTGTTTTTAAATTTTCTTCGGTGCCCAACACAAACACGACTGTGTTCGTTTTAATATTTCGTTATTTACACGAACATTTTTCTATCACGTACTTTTTGTTTCGATCACACATAAACCACACATATAAGAATGTTGTTTTATTTGAAGTTCGTGTTCTGGTACGTGTACGGAAAAAAGAAACAGAACATGAACAATAAACAGGTTCGAGTTCAGTTATATTTTAAGTCGTGTTGTGGCTCGTGTATAAGAAAACACAGAACATGTACAATAAACAGGTTCGAGTTCAGTTATATTTTAAGTTGTGTTCTGGCTCGTGTACTAAGAAAAAATAGAAGATGTACAATAAACAGGTTCGAGTTCAGTTATATTTTAAGTCATGTTCTGGCTCGTTTACTAAGAAAAAATAAAACATGTACAATAAACAGGTTCGAGTTCAGTTATATTTTTATATTGTATGTTCACGCCCAAAATATGTTTATCTTGCCTACTGGCAACGTCAATTTTTAAAGAAATCATTTTGTTTTCTGCGATCTTCGCTATTGTTTTTTTTATTTGTAAACAGCTGTCACCAAGAATATTTGAAATATTTTTGGAGTTTAAGGTCGTTTCAAATTTTTCTTCATATGGCTCAATAATTTTTTTAAAAAAATCTTTGTCATCAAAAATTCGAAATGGCAAATTTTTTTGGGACACTAGCCCAATGCAGCATTTTAGGAACTCTTCTCTGTTTAATGTAGTGTTTAATTTAATAAGAGTTTTTTTTTTTTGAGTTTTGAGTTTTCGGGAGTGTCTCCTCTCCATCAATAATAATGTTATGTACCAGTTTATAATGTCTTTTAAGATTCATATTACACACTGCACTTAACTCTTTCTTGCAGGTTTCAACTAGACATGTAAATTTTTTCGTTTCGCTATTAAAAGTTGCGTATTTTTTATAGCAAAACTTATTTCTTTTATTGCTTTCCATTTTTTTAATTTTCACAAAATATTTGCAATTTACACAATAACACGGAACACTTATAGATCACGAACGAATGAAAACTGAACCACATTTAATGATAAATGACACACGCACTCGCTATTTATTGCAAAATCAATTGCGTGAAATTGTAACACTTGCAAGCAATTGTAACGTAAGTCATAAAAAAGGGACAATAAAATATGAAAATATTTTTTTGGGTTTTTTTATTGACATTAATTGTGTTTTTACGCAAAACATCCCAAAAAATCATTGAGAAAAGGATTGTGCATTGACACTAATTGGTTCGCAAATTAAGGGTGGGTGATTGTGTTTTTTATGATGCAAAATTTGTTTGTGTCTAAAGTTATTTATTACCAAAAAAAAATGTTTGCAAAAGATCCTAACAACCAACAAGTGTGTCTTTTATGCCGCAAAATTGGGTTTTTCGTCTATGACACTAATTGGTTGCGAAAATAGGGGTGGGTAATGTAAAAAAAACTAACAACCAACAAGTGTAACTTTTATGATGCTAAATAGTTTTTGTGTCTTAAGTATTTTATTACCATATTTTATTAAAAACCAGTCAATAAAAACAATTTTAAATAATTTCAACGTAAATCACAAAAAAATGGCCAATAAAATTTTAAAATATTTGACAATTGTAAACAATTTGCAACGTAAGTCATAAAAAAGGGTCAATAAAATTTTAATAAATTTGGTTGAAACAATTGTCGTCGTTTTTATCGGGGTGTATCAGATCGCGAATTGATGTTTCAATTTTTCACAGTACACGAGCCAGAACACGAATTAAAAATATAACTGAACTCGAACCTCTTTATTGTACATGTTTTATTTTTTCTTAGTACACGAGCCAGAACATGACTTAAAATATAACTGAACTCGAACCTGTTTATTGTACATCTTCTATTTTTTCTTAGTACACGAGCCAGAACACAACTTAAAATATAACTGAACTCGAACCTGTTTATTGTACATGTTCTGTTTTTTCTTATACACGAGCCACAACACGACTTAAAATATAACTGAACTCGAACCTGTTTATTGTTCATGTTCTGTTTTTTTTTTTCCGTACACGTACCAGAACACGAACTTCAAATAAAGCAACACTCCAATATGTGTGTTTTATGTGTGATCGAAAGAAAAAATTTCGTGATACAAAAATGTTCGTGTAAATAACGAAATATTAAAACGAACACCGTCGTGATTGTGTTGGGCACCGTAGAAAATTTAGAAACGCACATAATTGATATGAAAATAAAGATATGTGTTGGCTGCTTTTTAACAGAACATTGTGTGTTTCATGTGTGTATTTTCTGAACCTTGCTTTTTACTATGTTTAAAAATAAGTATCAAAATTAGCAAAAAAAAAAATGTGAAATTATTTTTTCCCGGTTGTTAGTTTGGAAAACGGCTTTTTGGTCAAAAACTATAATTCTGTGGTCACAACCATTAACCGCCTAAGTCGAAAATCATGCTTTTCAGAAAAATAACATTTACATAAATGTATTGGGGCTTTATTACGACTTAGGCCAGTGTGTTTTCATTAATAACTTTTTATTACACATTATTAGAGAAATGGGGATTTCATAACTCAAATCGTTCTTAAGCCGACTTAGGCAGTTATTGCTTGTGACCACAGAATTATTTTGAAAGTGTACTCTTTTCACCGCAACAGTGGATCTGAAATTCCATTCTGAAAGTTTAAGATCTCTACTTAGCGGTAATTTGGTGAAAACTCAATTGCAAAAATCCGCCTTAACGAACAAACAACCCGACAAAAAGAGTTGAAAAAAGCATGGAATATCATACATTATTCTTGTCTGGGATATTTAAGAAATATCGTATGGTGTGGGATGTTTCCTTTTTCTCCAAATAACCCCCAAAATGTTTATACCCTATACCACAATGTGGTTTGGGTATAAAGACTTTGTGCTGCTGTTTGTACCTACCAAAAATATTTGACCTAGACCCATCTTTTATTATACCGATCGACTCTGAATCACTTTCTAAGTCGATTTAGCAATGTCCGTCCGTCTGTCCGTCGGTTTGTCCACGTAAACTTTTTAATCAAACTACAGGTCGCAAATATGAATATATTTTGATGAAATTTGGTATATAAGCGTTCACCGGTCGTAGGATGAAATTGGAGAAATTCTGTCCATGTTCAGACCTAGGCCCCATACAAATGACCCCTATTAAATCGACATAAATTGCCATAAGATCCAAATTATCATATAGATCTCAGTCAAATTGGGTTTGTTTGTATCTATTATATCCATTAATCACTAGTTCAAAAAAAATCTCGATGGGACAATTCTTATTCATAGGCCCCATATATAGCTGCTTCCCGATCTTCACTTAAATCTATCAAAAAACAAAAATATTACACAGATTTTTCTTAAATTTGGTTTGTGTATATTTTTTCAAAATATAAGTGTCTCTACCAAATATGGTCTGGATCGGTCCATATTAAAATAGCATCCGATATGAATTTTTCATATCTGCAGCCAAAAAAAATCAATAACAATGCCATTCAAATTTGGTTTATGCTTATTTTCTATATCGAATTAGTTGGACCGAAGAGATAGGGTGTCTAAACCATGGTATAAGGTATCGTTTAGTCGGTTTAGGCTGACTATAATTTCTTATATGTTTCAACTTGTATTACGTAAAAAAATTTTGTTAGCAAATATAATGGTAACATCAATTTGTTTATTAGAAAATACTAACACGTGTATCATTGATCAATATATATATATAAAATTGAATGTGTGTTTGTTTATTTGTTTGTTTGTGTGTACCTTATAGGAGACCAAACCTCTGGACCGATCTTCCTGAAATTTTTACAGCGTTTAACTGGGACTCTGGCATGATTAATAGGGCACTTTTTTTTGACCACGCCCACTTTTACGCCCACTTTTTTAAAATTATGTAATTGCTCCCATATAGTTTTTAACAGATTTACTTCAAATTGTATACACATTATACTCCAGGCGAGGTAGAAATAAACATTTCTTACGCCACGCCCCCTTTCACTCCCCTTTTCACGCCAAATTTTGTTTGAAAGTTTTAAACTTTTTTTTCTCTGTACAAATTTGTTCCTTCCAACGGATTTTTTTATTTGGTAGTATATTGCTCTTAATACTGTTAACGTCGCCATATAACTATGAACCACGCCCATTTCACCGCCCCCTTTTTTTTACTTATACCACTAACAATGTTTGCTATACAAAATAATTTTTTTGTAATATGTATTTATCTAAAGTTTTATACACTTTTTATCTACAGGTAAGGTAGCCATACATTTTTTTATTACCAAGTCCCCCTTTTTCGCCCCATTTTACCTTAAATCATAATTAATCTGCTTTCAATCTATCTATATATATAAAAATGAATGTGTGTTTGTTTGTGCTTTATAGGAGGCCAAACCAAAGAACCGATCTTCCTGAAATTTTCTGAGCGTGTTACTGTGACTCTGGAAGGAATAATATGCTATATAAATTTTTGATTGGACAAAGGGGCGGTGCCACGCCCATATAACCCAAAATTTGAAAAAGTCATATCACGGGAATTTTTTTTACCTACAGCAGTCATATTTGGTACATATGGTATTAGCATGAATAGAAATACATACAAGAAGAAAAGTGGGCGGGACCACGCCCCTTTTAGAAAAATAAAATATCGTAATATCTTCTAAACTACTGGAAGGATCGTCATGAAATTTTCACAAAAGGATATTTTTGCGAAATAATAAGACCTAAGCTATATAAAGTTGTTAGTGGGCAAAGGGGCGTGGCGTATATATAAAAACGTTGATGCATTTGATTGTAACGAATGATCTCCGGAACCATAAGAGCTGTCGAGGTAGGATTTCCAGCATAGGTTCGGTTCGAGCTCTTCTGTGTTTTTTTTTTTAGTTTTAACCCTCTAGCTGGCGTTGGGGTCAAGTTAAAAACAAAAATTTTTACTTTCAGCGCGATTTGACTGCAATTCAGAATGAACGTATGTTTCGTCATAAGAAATTTTTGTATGTATAAATGGACCCGATAGGTGGCGCTGGGTAAAGTTATTTCGAATATTCTTATTTATGGTGTGATTTTAATGAAACTAAGAATGTACATATATGTATGTTAGAAACATTTTTTTATTGGACCCGGAAGATGGCGCTGTCGTTCGAAAAATAATGAGTTGTCAAATTTATATAAATTTTAATAAATAAACTCACAAACGTTTTTATATATAAATATTCTAACGAAAAAGAAGGAAAAAGCCGCTACATTATTGCATGGTGGCCGCACAGCTCATTCAGCACTCAAATCACCGTTAAACGTACAAAAAAATGAGAATGCCGTCTGTAATATCAAAAAACATTCCGGTATGGCAAAAGTTCTGCAAAAATGCAGTATTTTTATTTGGGATGAATGTACCATGGCTCACAAATATTGTGATTTGATTTGATAAAAGATTTGAAAGGCAATGAAAGATTTTTTGGTGAAGCTCTCATTTTATTATCTGGAGATCTTCGTCACACATTTTATACAGGTATATACAGATTCTAACTAAAATCAAAATTCATTGAGGGCAAAACAACGTTTGCCGGGTCCAGCTAGTTAGTATTAAAATTGTCACTAAACGAATTGGATTCACGTAAACTGATTTGCAAATTTTGCAATGAAAATCCGTCCAAGAAAAAGATTGACATAATACAGCCAACTTGATAAAGAACGATAAAAATGTATAAGAAAACCTGTCGCTTGCTATATTCAAAAAATCGCCATAAATTAAAAGATGACACCGAAGGCCCGGGAGTTGCGAAAAAAAATATCATGAAAACGTAGTTAAGATATATCTCGAATCAATGGGTGCTAAGAAGAAAAAAAATTATTAAATCCAAATTGTTTCTCCTTTCTCCAACTACATCATAGTGAAAGCCAGTGACTTGCACGAAAGCTATTACTTTGGGTCTTCTGAACAGAAAGCCCAAAAAGATCCCAGTATATACTTATGTAAGACAAAATTTCCAGGAAACGTTTTATTATGGTTGGCGATTAGTGAGCGTGGTATCAGTAAGGCAATATTTTTCATGGACAGATTATCTGTGATTGCAAACGTTTATAATGAAAAGTGTATTCCAGAACTTGAAAGATTCATCAAAAAAAGTACCATGAAAATTAAAAAATTGCTTTGTGGCCACATTTATGAATGGATACCAAGCAAAAAATTTATATTTCCTCATTCAGATAATAAAAAAGGGCTAAAAAAAAACTATACTTTCAAGCGGATTTCAGAGATCCATGGCTGGAGGACCAAAAAGAAATCGGAAAACAAATACCTATGGTGAATATTTTTTGTAAATTTAGTCTAATCTTATATATATAATAAAGAACAAAACGTAATACCATATTAAGCGATTTTCCCATAATATGGGCTATGCCCTAAGATTGCCTAAAAAGTCGCTTACCACTACTTTACAGACCTGTAATAAATCATGATGCTAAATCTATTTACATGTCCTGTCAATAAGGTCTAAAAACAAGGAGTCCGTTAATGGTTCTTATATATGTAGAGTAGAAATGAGAATATTTGCCACATTTTTTTTCTAAAATTTCGTAACTCCACCAATAGTGTTGTGGCTTAATTTTATTATTTATAAAAATACACAACTATCAGCATTTATTTTTATGCTTTCAATGTCAATTATCTTCATACATTCAATCATTTCTTTGCTATTAAAGTTACACAAAAAGACGAAACTGCCCCACCTATGGAGTAAAAACCAAAGGGATGGATAAATTTATCATATATAAAATTGTATATTAATGGCGAAAAACAAGCAGAAATATTTATATTTGGAATAACAATGTGAACAAAAATTAATAATTGTGTTTTTTCTTTGATAGCACAAATAGTAAATTTCAATATAATGTAACTATTTATTTTCACTTACACCAAAAAAGAAGAGAGTTATATTTTTTAACAGCTAAAAGAAGAAAACTTGTAAACACTGTACACAAAATGTAACCAACAAAATTGACATTTGCTGCCATCGACACCACCGGTCTGGGTGTGCTTGTAATCTCAATTTAGTGCAACTTTCTAAAAAAAAAACATTTAAAAACGCATTGAATTCTAATTCTTAATGTGATGAAAAAGTCCCGATCTGACTGATAGAGGTAAAAATACAAGCAATATTGAAATAAATCTACAATATTAATAGGCTGGGCGATTTCTTGTGACCGATATTTTGTTCTACAGTTTTGTTCCGATTTTAACCAAGCGTATATTATTTGAAAGGTATTTCTTTTTAGCCGTTTTGCAGATTTACAGATTTTTAAATTTTTTCCTTTAATTTGAGTAAATTGCATTTATATTTGCTACTAACACATGCATAAAATTATTCATATGCTATGTGTATTTTATTAAATTTGTTAATGAATTTGTTATATTCATTCACAATAATAATAAACCATTTGTGAATTGGCTAAGTTGAAAAATAATGCTGCCTAGAAATTGCACTCGAATTTCGAGCGCTGGAATCTGCTAGTGTAAATGAATATGAATGATAAATTCCGAGTGGTCGATTATTAGTTTTAATGGTCATGACTTACATTCCGCCTCGCATCTTTTCGGCTAGTAACAATGATCAAGTTGAATGAAATCATAATGTATGTTTCTATAAAGAATATGCAGACAACTATGCGACTTTATAAAAAATAATTATTTTTTATAACATTTATATTATACAATAATAAAAGTATTGACAGTTTAATTTTTGACTTTAGTTGCTCTTTTTGTCGGATTCATTCGATAGTTTCATTTCATCAATTTTATTGCGAATATCTTCAATCATACCCAAACAAACTGCCAAAATACAGGACAGTGCAATGGCAGCATAACCGGTGGCATAAAACTGAGGTATCGCCATAAGTTTGGAAGTATCAAATAATAAATGACGCAATCCGCTAACGTAATGAAAAGCAAACGGAAAAACAATTACAATTTTTGCGGCCGTCCAGTAACAGTCACTAATATCAAGCTTCTTCAATTCGTTCACAAAATAATCAACATTTTGTTCAGATATCAAGGCCGTCATACCAACTGTCCAAGCCATTATACCCAAAGTTAATCCAGTCATACGTAGTGATATAGACATCGTTGAAGTTATTTGTGGTTTATAGATGCTCAAATGAGGCGATAAAGCACGTTTCAAATCTGTATTTTTATTTATATATGTTGTGGGAGTAATAGGTGGTGCTTTGATTATCTTCATTTTGATGTTCTGTAAATTGCACTGTTGAGAACATATAAGTTTCCAGGTTGGAGTGGAAACTAAAAGATGGGGTTTTCGTAGATGGAAGTTTTTTGTTAAAGAATACCTGTCAAAAGAATTTGTTTTATATTAATTTGACAAACAATTCCAAAAAATTTAACTTAAACTTACATTTTTTATGAAAAATATGACAATTTTTTATTTTTTAAATGTTCGGGTAACAAAATTATATTATTATTAAATTGACACTGTATGTTTTCCTTTTTTGACAAATTTCAAAAAGTTGTATTTCGTGATGAATAACAATTTTTTTATACATTATAAAAAATATAAATTGCGATTAATGTACGAGTATATTGACATAAATTTGCTTTACAATGTATAATTGAGAAAACAAAGCACAGAAAACTATTTTATCTGAGTTGAGATCAGGGGTCTAACCGTCGCATTCGTTATCGAAATTTTTTGTTCGAAATTATTTCTTTATTTTCCAAAATAAAATGCTGAAAATAATTTTACTCTGTCGTAGTTAAAGAATTACGGTCCCTAGTTAAGACTAAAAGTAAAAGAAGGTCTGACGTATGTCCGTCTTCTTTAAATATTAAACCAAACTATGGAATTTCGATTGACTATCGAATCCGACGATTAGCCACCAGTACAAAAAGATTAGAGTTCAAGAATTTTGGGAGTTAAAGATATCAGCACAAATTCATTATACGCTGACCATAAAATTGTAAAACTACGTCTACACATATGTAAAATAAATTTGTTTTCATATAAAATATCTATACCGTTGGTAAAATCTAGGAGGACTTAATTTAAAAAATATGTACTTAGAATTCGATAATTTTTTTTTACATGTTAGAAAAATATCCCATTGTTACGAAAATATGCACAAAAAGAATGAAAATATATCATTAGAACGATAACAGCTCTCAAACATGTGTTTTTAAAATTCTTGCAAAAACAAATTTGAGAATTACAACATTTAAAGTGATCAGAAGTGTGTCGTGCGTGATTTTTTCCCCAAAAAGTTTTTTTATCGTAAACTTCAATAGTTAAATTTGAACAATTGCAATAACTTGTTTTAATTTTTACTGGAGTAATTAAATAATTTGCTTTATAATCAGCACAAAATATAAGGATTTTTTTATATCTTAAAGTTTTCATAGACTAATGCCCGTTTTCTTAATAGTCGATTATATTTTATCCCAACGAGAAACTGCCGATTAAAGAAATTTGGTTTTCTCAATGTCTGGGTCGCTTCTATTTTGTCGCAAAGCTAACCGGCACTCATCTGCCAATTATTTGTTTATCGTACAGATAAATTATTCCACCAACTATCATATCAATTTTGAGAGGCATTGCCAACTGAAAATAATTCTCACAACTTTCATACGTATTTGAGAGGCAATGCCAACTGAAAATAATGTTTTTGTCGGTACATTGAGAAAACCAAAATTGTTAACCGGCAGTTTATCGGTCCAATAAATTTATGTCCTGGTTAAGTAACAGGCAGTTTGACGATACATTGAGAAAACCGGCATAAATTCTCTCAGATTCTACATTGGCAATACAATACATTACCACAATTGATTCCAAAAATAAAATCTTGCCCATATTTTGCCCAAATGCATTTATTTTTACATTATCTGAAATAACGCGGGAGGAACTGTTTAAAGTTGGTTGAGAAACATTAAATCCCAAAGGTTTGAAGAAGTCTCAAAATACGTTTTAATAGGTTTTGCAAGAGATATGGACTGGGTAAAGTTGAAAGTAAGTTTGCAAAAGCTTTGCTAATATTTTGAAGTCAGGGGCCAAATCACCGCATTCGTTATCGAAATTTTTCGATCGGAATCATTTTTTTATTTCCCCAATAATTTTGCTTTGTGACAGTTGAATAATTGTGGCCTCTAGTTAAGAAGAAAAGCGAATCGTGGTCGAGCGTTTGTCAGTCTTCTTCAAATCATAAACCAAAATATGGAATTTCGATAGATTTTACTCGATATCAAATACGGTGATTTCGCCCCAGGTATTTATTCCACGAGAGAAGCCCAGATTTATGCATGATAATTCCGTTTTACTTAAAAACAAAATTAAAGACGCAGAAAAACATCAGAAATAACGGGTATAAATATATAACTTTTAAAAATTTTGTCACCTTATAGTAATTACCAGTAAATCTATAATATAAATAGGCTAGGCGATTTTTTGTGACTGATGTTTTGTTCTACCGTTTTATCCCGATTTTGACCAAACGTACATTATTTGAAAGGTATTTCTTTTTAGCTGTTTTGCAGATTTACAGATTTTTTATTTTTCCTTTATTTTGAGTAAATTGCATATAAATTTGCTACTAACACATACATAAAATTATACAATGCTATGTGTGTGTTTATTAAAATTGTTAATTTGTTTGTCATCAAAATGAGTTTGTTTTTTGAGTATTGATTTGTGAATTGGCTATAATTGATTAGCATACTTTTAGGATTATTATTTAATGAAAAAATAAAATTTCCTAGAATTTGCGCTCGAATTTCGAGGGCTGGAGTCTGCTAGTTAATATAAATCCCATAAAAATTTTCCACACAATACTCATTTGTATAGCAAGTGGATTTCCTATTAATATACATGGCTTTCAATGCTACATCACAGAAACTTTAGAGCTTTATATGTCAGAATATTCATGGTTCTACAGGCCCCAATTTTAACTACTTAAAACCCCGAAATAAGTTATGATATCAAAGTTGAATTTTCTTCGAAGAAAACAATTTTTTTGGGGGCGGGTTCATCCCAAAACAGCCCCATATGCTACGCCACTGTTCTATGCAATATTTCGTTAGTAAAAAAATTATGTTCAGAACTCTTATAGTGCTCGAGCTATTGTTAAAACAAAGCCATTGAAACTAAAAAAGGGAAGTTAATATGGGAAGGGAGTAGTTTTCGTCCAATGGTCCTGATCTTAGGTTTGAACCTTCGCAGTCATAATTAGAGCCTATATTCCGATGCGATAGTTTTTAAACTCCGGCTGCAATTGAATTAAGTCATCCTAGATGGGCAAGATCATCCACTGTGCGTCGATAGATAACTTAGCTGCTTTTCAACCGATATCTGTTTTTGTTAGTTTATTAAAAAGATACTGTAAATTACGATTTTTTTTTATAATTTTTTATTAAAACGCAATAATTATTATCAAAATAATGAAAGGGTTTACCAACCCCCCTGCCCCCCCTTTTCATGACACCTCCAAACATTCACCTCAATGTGTATCCCGAAAGCATTGTCGGAATTGGTTCAAATGTTAAGCACTGATATTTTAAACCCATTATACGCACTCCTGACACAAAATTGGGTTTTTGTGTACTTATAATAACAATTACGAGTACATATATAATAGGGTGGGTCAATTATTTTTACTTAATGGTTTCATCGCGATTCTGGTACTATGGACGATAACAAGTATATCTATCCAAGGAACCATACATCTAAAACCATTTTACAGCCTGCCAAAATTTCGATGAAGAAATTTTCATGATATTTTCCATAATGCTCATTCCAGTGTACAAAAATTGTTGAAAACATGTATAACAGGGGTTTTTTGGGCCGGGAGATCCATTTCTCACATTTATTTTTATTTTGAACAGCCGCCAGGGGCCGTTATCATGCATTTTTGTGGATTTTTTTCACCTTTTTGGGGAAAATTAAGGAAGTTATTGCCCAAATCGAAGAATCTACAACTTTCTCATATTTAAACAAGTAAAAAAATTATAGTCGGTCTAGACCGACTATACGATACCCTATACCATGCGTTTAGAAACCCTATCTCTTAGGCCCAACTAACTGGACATTGAAAATAAGCAAAAACCAAATTTGAGTGGGATTTTTATTAATTTTTTTGGCTGCAGATATGAAAAAGTTCATATCGGATGCTATATCTATAAAGGGACTAGGTCCAAAAATGGACCGATCCTGATCATGTTTGGTAAAAATATGTACAAACAAAATTTGAGAAGAATCAGTGGAATATTTTTGTTTTTTAATAGATTTAAGTGAAGATCGGTAAGCAGCTCTATATGGGGTCAAAGGGATCATTTTTGGACTACTCATTAGTGGATGTAATGAACGCATACAAACCCAATTTGAGTAAGATCTATATGACAATTTGGATCTTATGGCAATTTATGTCGATTTCATATGGGTAATTTGTATGGGGGCTAGGTCTGAACATGGACCGATTCTCACCAATTTCAACAGCGTTCATCCCATGGCCGATAAAAGCTTATATACCAAATTTCGTCAAAATATATTCATATTTGCGACCTGCAGTTTGATTACAAGCTTTACATGGACACACAGACGGACGGACGGACGGACGGACGGACGGACATTGTTAAATCAACTCAGAAAGTGATTCTGATTCGATCGGTATAATTAAAGATGGGTCTAGGTCAAATATTTTTGGTTGTTACAAACAGCAGCACAAAGTCATTATACCCAAACCACATAGTGGTATAGGGTATAAATAGTCCAAAATATTCAGCGCTGAAAATTATGTGGAGCACCCGAGTAATATCGATTTCATTCAATTTAAGTCAAAAAATTCGTTTTTTACATTTGTACATTCTGGCGTAAGAAAGGGAATTTTGCAACGATTCCAAATTCAGTTAAAGACACCACTGTATTGGTTTGTGTACCTTCACCATTTTAACGGGCTTCCGTTTCGACATTTGTTGGACACTTTGGAAAAATTATCCACCACTGGACCATGAACAACGACTGGAAAGTTCAGCAAACAAATTGAATCTTGTGAAAATCTTTAGGCATGTAATTGCTATAAAATGACTTTCACAGCTATTATGATTCAATGCGAAATGCTAAAATTGCATTTCATTCTTCTAATTTTCTATTTTCAGTCGGTAAATGATTTTGAGGTGATCGCACTGGAAAATATACCTGATTTAGGTGCTGTTGAATTAACTACCGACGCCAGGTAGTTATACAAAATGGCACTTGCGATTTCTACTGGTGTGGTTTCGGCGGACTTGGCTAACACTAAACCAGGGTCAATTGCACATTCTCACTGGCTTACTAAGGCCAGTAGATTATTACAGTTTTATGTGACAACCAATAAGCCATCTCAAAATTTAAAAATTCTGGCGAACTACATAATCAAAGTGTATACGCCAACGTACATACTTTAATGTTAAGTTTTACAACTCTGTGGTGGACGGTAGTCTATTATTTTATAAATTCATGTGTTGAACTCAATATATGAATTTGAATATGAGATAAATTGTCATTAAGGTTATCAAAGAAAATGTGTACTACCCTCACTCAGAAAATATTTTATTAGCAATTTTGTTCGATAATGATAAAAAAACACGCGATTTGGCTATAAAAAAATTTTAGACTACCGTAACCATATGGAAGATCCGTTGGAACTGAGAGTTTCTAGAAAACCTATCATAAACTTCAATTGCATGGCTTATACGAATATGATTGACATGAATGATAAATCAAACACATTCGAACTACCATTTACTCCAGGCATTGCTTATGGACATCTACAAAACGATGAGCTGCCTGATCCGAAAATTCCATTACACATACAGATGTTGGAAAGTCACGTTCAATTGCTGGCTAACGTGTCCAAACGAGTTTTAGAACAGAATCAATAAGGAGTTATGTCTGTGACATTAGAAAGCCGTCAAAAATACCATAGACTTGACAGCAAGAAAGACTTTCAAAAATAATTCATTTCAGATATACCAGAGGACCCCTGCTGCTCCGCAGCATTATATTATATTATATTAATTTTTATAATATAATACCAAAATTTGCCAAGAGAAGTTGACGTACAGTAATGCCAAAATATTCCAAGATAAGTTAACGTACAGTAAAAGTAAAGTTGATTCTCCACGCAAAGCGTTCCTCAAACCCAACGAATTTGCCAAGAGAAGTTAACGTACAGTTATGCCAAAATATGCCAAGATAAGTTAACGTACAGTAAAAGTAAAGTTGATTCTCCACGTATAACTTTCCTCAAACCCAACGAATTTAAGCAGTTAGTAGCTCAAAAGAAGGAGCTTGATCCACTGAGTGTTCTCAGACCTATGTCAACAGCCTACGTTAATTAGAACTCTAGTTATAAAGGTTTATGAGAAAAAAAATATTGAAAAAAATCTTGAATGCAAAGTTTATTCATAAATTCTTTTAATATATAAGATAATTATTAGTTCCACTTGTGCATTTTTAATTTGGCAACACTATTTGTAAATAATAAGTCGTCTTTCCATTCCTTGCATTACTGAATTCAATTGAATTTTTATACCCTATACCACCATATGGTTTGGGTATAATGACTTTGTGCAGCTGTTTGTAACTACCAAAAACATTTGACCTAGACCCACGTTTTATTAAACAGATCGACTCAGAATCACTTTCAGAGTCGGTTTAGCGATGTCCGTCCATCCGTCCGTCCGTCTGTGTGTCCATGAAAACTTTGTAATCAAACTACAGGTCGCAGATATGAATATATTTTG
Source organism: Cordilura impudica (assembly GCA_963682025.1). Classification (NCBI taxonomy): domain Eukaryota; kingdom Metazoa; phylum Arthropoda; class Insecta; order Diptera; family Scathophagidae; genus Cordilura; species Cordilura impudica. The sequence goes on along the minus strand of OY821517.1, from coordinate 264,358,672 downwards.
ATGAAATTTGGCATATAAGCTCTTACCGGATATAGAATGAACGTTATTGAAATTGCTGAAATTCGGTCCATGTTCAGACCTAGTCCCCACACAAATGACCCCTATGAAATCGACATAAATTTCCATAAGATCCAAATTATCATATAGATCTCAGTCAAATTGGGTTTGTATGGGTTTATTATTTTCTTTAATCAGTAGTCTAAAAATAATCCCTATAGGCCAATTTTTAATCATAGGCCCCATATAGAGCTGCCTCCCGATCTTAACATAAATCTATCAAAAAACAAAAATATTGCACAGATTTTTCTCAAATTTGGTTTGTATATATTTTTTCAAAATATAAGTCCCTTTACCAAATATGGTCAGGAGCGGTCCATATTTCAACCTAGTCCCCATATAAATATAGCATCCGATATGAACTTTTTCATATCTGCAGCCAAAAAAATTAATAACAATGCCACTCAAATTTGGTTTATGCTTATTTTCTATATCGAATTAGTTAGACTGAAGAGTATAGGGTATCGTATAGTCCGTCTAGACCGCCTATAATTTCTTACTTGTTTTCATTTACATTTCATATGTTTCTATTTCTTAAGTTGTATTTTGGTTAAAATAATAAAGAAAATTAAGAAAACAATATATTTGTTCATTCAAAGACTAAATAAAAAAACGATTTTTTTTACTTAAATTGAATGAAATCGATATAGGTCGTATATGTGTACTCCACATAATTTTCAGCGCGGAATATTATGGGCTATTATTTTAAATATGGGAAAGTCAAAGATTCGTCGATTTGTGCAATAAGTTGTCAATGTTCCCCACAAAAGTGAAAAAAAATCCACAAAAATGCACGAAAACGCCCCCTGAAGGCTGTTCAAAATAAAAATGAATGTGAAAAATGGATTTCCCGACCCAAAAAGCCCCCGATATACACATTTTCAATATTTATACCCTATACCACTATGTGGTTTGGGTATTATGACTTTGTGCTGCTGTTTGTAACTACCAAAAATATTTGACCTAGACCCATGCTTTATTATACCGATCCACTCAGAATTTACTTTCGACTCAGAATCACTTTCTGAGTCGATTTAGCGATGTCCGTCCGTCCGTCCGTCCGTCCGTTTGTGTGTCCATGTAAACCTTGTAATCAAACTACAGGTCGCAAATAAGATTATATTATAATGAAATTTAGTATATAAGCTTCTATCGGCCATATGATGAACGCTGTTGAAGTTGGTGAAATTCGGTCTATGCTCAGACGTAGTCCCCATACAAATGACCCCTATGAAATCGACTTAAATTGCCATAAGATCCAAATTATTATATAAATCTCGGTCAAATTGGGTTTGTGTGTGTTTATTACATTCATTTATCAGTTGTCGAAAAATAAACCCCATGTGGCAATTCTTTGTTATAGCCCCCATATAACGCCGCTTCCCGATTTTCACTTAAATCTATCAAAAAACAAAAATATTGCACAGATTTTTCTCAAATTTGGTTTGTATATATTTTTTCAAAATATAAGTGACTTTACCAAATATGGTCAGGACCGGTACATTGTTCGATCTAGGCCCCATATAAATATAGCATCCGATATGAGCTTTTTCACATTTGCAGCCAAAAAAAATAATAACAATGCCACTCAATTTAGCTTTATGCTTATTTTCTATATCCACTTAGTTGGACCGAAGAGATAGGGGTTCTAAACCTAGGTATAGGGTATCATATAGTCGGTCTAGACCGACTATAATTATCTTACTTGTTTTCATTTACATTTCATATGTTTCTATTTCTTAAGTTGTATTTGTATTTTACATTTGAAATGGACTAAATAGGTCGATCTTTGAGTATTATGGAAAATATCATGAAAATATTTTCATCGAAATTTTGGCAGGCTTGAAAATGATTTTAGAGTTATGGTTCCTTGGGCAAAAATACTTGTTATGGCTCATAGTACCAGAATCGTGATGAGCCCTTGGAGTATTTTTCGACGCCCTACAATATGACCCACCCTAATATATAAGGATATTTTTAGACATAGTTCCACATAAAGCAGTCACCCGACATTCACTTAAATCTCTACAAAGTTATACAAATAAATTTTCTTTTACTCAAAGTTGTTGTGAGTATGTTAGTGTTTTACATTTTGAAAAAATCCTTTTTAAACTTTTATGAAGAAACTACTGAGTTTAACGGATGATTAATTACATTTTTATTTTACTGTTTCCTATTTTTTGCCTTTGCTAAAAGTCGTGAAAGAATGTTCATGCTACGCATATACACATGATCAGCGAGACTTTGTTTGATGAACTGCTCAAGGTAGATGATGTATGCCACTTTTCTTTAGCAAATACTTTCACATTTTATATTCGGAATGTATTTGTAATATAACATTTATAAATTTTGTTGCACAAATATTTTACACAACAAAATAAGTAAGAAAGTTACAACAGGTATTGGTCGACTAGGTGAGAGATCTTGTAAATGCAGATACTCGCATGTTAAGATTGACATCGAATGTGTTGTTATAAGCAGCAAGAATTTACATTAATAATTTCACGTGAAATTTGAAAAGAATATTATTTATTTACTAGTAGAGCTCAGCCTTCGAAATGCGAGTGCAAATTCTAGGAAATTTTATTTTTTCATTCATAACTAATTTTATAAGAGCCTAAGTATGCAACGAGTAATCAATTTTAGCCATTTTACAGTTCAACAGATATTGAATCAACACACAGTTGTTTATTTAAAGCTTAAAAATGTGTTTTAAGTATAGTTAGTAGCAACTGTAAATGAATTTTAATCAAAAAAACAAAGTTGTACAGATGGTGCACGTCTAAAAATTTGATGAACATCTGGCAAGAAACTCCTTTCAGACGGTATACTTTTGTATCAAAATCGGTCAATAATTGAAGGTGTAGAATATGTCACAAGAAATCGTTTTGCCTACTAATAATATGGATATGCTAAAAGGACCATATCTTTTCTCAAAATGCAATAGTATTCTTGCCGGAGGCTTTCAAAGCTTGTATATATGTTGGTTTCAGTATCTTTTCATAAAAAAATTTAATATCGATAACGATAGTAACATATATAAATAGACGGAGGGATGGGCGTGGTTAAATCGACTTAGACCGTGCTTTTGAGTAGATCGGTATATTTAAAAGTAAGTCTAACTTCATATCATTGATAGTTACAAACATAAGCACAAACTCACAATAACCGGTTCATAGAATGTTATATGATATGAAAAATTCAAAATGTAATCCAGTATAACATTGTGGTTTAATAAGATTTTTGTTTAAATTAACTTTTCACATTCTTTTTTTTTTTTTTGTACGTTTCATAAGTTTATGCTCTCATATGTATGATGCTCGCTATTATTGTGGTGTTGGTGAAAATGTTGTGTTGCGACCGTTAAAGGAGCCAGTATCAAATAGAAAAAAATATACACAATGTGTCCATCACAAAATGTTGTTCGTATACAAGAAGAGCTGTAGCAAGTGTATATGTTGTTGTGTAGTATGCTTGTGGCAGGAAACGGAAATAAAGCAAAATATTGTTTGCATTTAACAACTGTTACAACAAAATTCAACAGAGGTTAAACCGATAAAATATAAAAGGAAAAACTCCACATAGGTACAAAAAAGTACTAGTGCCACAAAGGAAAATATTGCAATAACGTCACAAACTTCACATCTCCAAAACGGACAAGAAAGTAAAGTTACACCTAACCAAATAAAGTTTAAATGGTTGTGCAGATCCATTTATATGTACAAATGTTGTTCACAAAAATCACGTAGAATGCTACACTTTCAGTTCACCAAACAAAATAAAAATTAACAAAAAAAATATACACGTATGTACATGTAAATGGTTTTCCAAGATGTTTTGCATGTTGCCAGTCCACAAAACAAAATCCTGACATCACCACACATTCTATGGTTGAAAGCAGGTGTATACATTAAACAGTGAATATCTTGTCGTATTTGTAAACAAGATCGTTGCAATTCTAAAAAAAAAAAAAACCTCGACCATGAATTATATTGATTTGTTGTTTGTTGCAAGTTTCACAATTGAAATTGGTGCTTATCAGCCCCAGGCTACATTCTAAGTAAACATTAGACCACAAATATTCAAAGTAGTAGTTATTAACGGATTCTTCCTTTACTCTTGAACAACATTAGGGAATAAAAAAAAGCATATTTCTAAAGTGAAGAATCTTCTACCGAAAGTGCAAGAAAATTGCTTTCTAAATTCGATAAAAAACTCTAAATTACTACCAATTTTGGATACGGCTACAACTTTTAAACTGCTGATGATACATTTTTTGATAATCTTTTTTTTTTATTTGTACTTTTATAAAAAATTTACTTTTAAAAAAGGGTTCCTTAGAAGGGGACTTTTTTAGAAAATGGTAGTTAAAAAAAGTAAATTTTTTAAGCAGAGATACTTTAAAAAAACCTCCTTTTTTGAGAAAGATAATTTTTTTAAGACAATGTATTTTGTAAGAAAATTTACTTTTCGAAACACATAAGTACTTTTTAAGAATACAAAGAGTTTCGTGTTTTGATTAAACATTGTTGTTGACTAAGATGTCTCCTCATTTTCCCCACAACTAACTGACGAACAGCTGTTAAATTAATTTATTCTGATTGGTCTAAAACCAAAAAGGGGAGAAGTAAATAACTTAATATTTTTGTTTGTCGTAATGTATTTGATTTGTAATGCCATAAGGGCCATTGATTTCTCTTAGTTTTGCGCAGAAGCTACAGCGCACTGTGGTCAATATTTTGAGATAGCGGCCAAAACTCCTTTTGGTTTTTGTTCTCCGATTTTAAAGTTATTAGACTCATATGAAAGTAGACAGTAGTAAACCTCGGGAGCCAAAAAATTAGAACTCTATTTCAACCATTTCACTGAGAACATGGTGGTCCAAAATGGGCTTTTTCAGAATTTAGTAAATTTATGATATTTTTAGTTAATTTTTAAAGTTTAAATGATCATAACTTTTTTGTTTTTCATTTTTGGACGAAATAAATTTTGTGTTGTAAATTGACTTATTTCCTATTACTGGTAAAAAAATTGAAGCTCTACTGTTTTCAGAACAATTTAAATTTTTTTTTTAAAAAAGGTCAAATTTCTCGGAAATTTCCTACTTCATAGAGCACAACTCCTGTGAGTCAAGCTGAGTCAAAACACAAATTTACTATTTTGTAGTCCTAACTCTCCCCTACATTCCTATATATACATGTCCATGGATCGGGACTGCACTTTTTGAGCTACAGCAATTTTTCTGACCCAAGGTAAGATATTCGGTACAAATGCACGTCATATTTTTTGAGAAGTTATTTGTATGTGAAAGTGGCTATTATGCATATATTTTGATGAAATTTTGTACAAGAGTTCTTATTGACCCAAAAAATAATTCTGTTGAAATTAAGAGAAGTTGGCCCATATTTGGACCTAGTCCACATAGAAGGGTGTATCAAAATTTTGACAAAAAAGACAATAGAACTCTCAAATTATGTGGTATCTGGCAATTCATTTGGAAAAGGTAAAAAAGATTTTATTGCCATCTAATATTACACAACTTAAATACGTGAAATTTGCAAATAAATTTAAAACCAATGGAAATAACTGGTAAAACCAACTACCTGTTATATTATGTTTCAAAGAGGTAAAAAAGATCATGTTGAAACTTCGAGCAATAGTATATTAATCCATGCATTCATTTTTTTTTTCTTCATTATTGTTTAAACAATGGCTAAATTCAGTTATAGTGTTCTATCTGATATATATTTTGAACGGAAAGATGAAAACGACATTATTTTACATATAATGAATAATCCATTCTTCAAAATATGCGACAAACAAGAAATTAAAATTCATAACTTAAAAATAAAAAACTTTTTAAATACTTTAAGAAAACGGTACAATCAATGTTCCAGAAACAAGAAATTGTTTTACTCACGCAACCAAGAATGGCTAAGAAATAAACTTATTTTTAAAAAGCCATCAGTAACTACCACGGAAACTGGAATAGGTGGTCGACCAGCAAAGCCAATTGATAATTGTAGTGAAAGATCACGAAGACGCAAGCTTAAACATACCAATGAAGAAGTTTCTTGTAGCATCATAAAGGATTCATTTCTGCATCAAATTCAACCATCGAAAACTAAAAAGGGTAAAATTGCTATCATTGAAAAAATAGTGGAAACAAGCCCCAGACGCACAAAAAGGATTTTAGAAAGTATGCCGACACCAACTGAAGAAAATAAATTTACTCCAGAAGAAGCATTTGCACTATTTTTGGATTTGAAAATGACTAATAACCAATATACAGAATTGCGGAAGCGAACCGGTGGAAAAAATTGTGGAATTTTTCCATCATATCGAGATATAGTTTCTGCCAAAAAAGATTGCTTACCTTCACCAACTGCTATTAGTGTAACTTCAAGTTCAGCAGAAACAAAATTGCAGGATCTTCTTGAACACACTGCAGAACGATTATTAAAGACATTTGTTGCTGACTATTTAAAGAAGTTTAAAAATTGCAGCATGACTTTAATTTCTAAATGGGGATGTGATGGGTCCTCTGGCCAGAAACAATACAAACAATGTAATGCGGAAAATTCATCAGATGCCAATTTATTCACGATTTCTTTCGTTCCATTACGTTTAGCAAAAACTTATATTGGTTCAGAGCCGTCAACTAGTAGAGCTGCAGAGATAGATGTATGGAAGAATGAAATTCCCTCGTCAACAAAATTTTGTAGACCAATAAAGTTTGCTTACAAAAAGGAGACTCAAGATGTCATAGATGAAGAAGTTCGAAAAATAAATGATCAAATTAAAGAACTTCAACCAGTAACATTTAAATTTGATGACCAAGATATTGAAGTAAATTTTAAAATGTGTCTCACAATGATTGATGGAAAAGTTGCACAAGCTTTAACCAAAACAAAGTCATTGTCAAGCTGCACCATATGCCAAAAGACATCAAGTCAATTGAGCCAACCACCAACACAAGACGATAGTTTTAATGAAGCATATGAATTTGGAATGTCACCTCTTCATGCTAGAATTCGTTTTGTGGAGCATATTCTTAAATTGGGCTACGATTTGGAATTTGGCCCGTTAGGCGAAACAGTGAGAAACAACAAAGAAAATTTGGAAAAAAGAAAGCAAAAAAAAAGATATTCAAGAAAAATACCGTGAGATAGGCCTTATAATTGACCAGCCAAAGCAAGGAGAAGGAAATTCTAATGATGGAAACACAGCAAGGAGATTTTTTTCCGATCCAGAAACTGCAGCTTCTATAACTGGAGTAGATTATGATTTAATACGACGATTCCAAATCATATTACAAGTTATAGCATGTAGCAAAAAGATAGATGCAAAAAAATTTGGTCAGTATGCTAATGAGACAGCAACCCTTTATAACCAAAAATATTCTTGGAGACGTATGCCAACCACAGTTCACAAAATTTTGTTCCATGGGGAACAAATAATTCAGCACAATATGCTTCCAATTGTAGATCTCTCAGAAGAAGCCCAAGAAAAAAGGAACAAAGACTACAGATTCTTTCGCGAGCACAATACAAGAAAAATTTCCAGATATTGTACTAATGAAGATCTTATTAATATTTTGTTGTCACATCAGACCCATATATGTCCAGTACTCGACAAAAATGGAATCAACCTCATTAGAGTTAGATGAAGAAGCTAAACAACTACTGCAAAATGAAAACCAAAGCTATTTGGAAGAAATTTTTACTAATATTGTTTAATTAATACTAGTTTAAAGATTATAATTTGTTTCTAATTTTAGTATAAATTTTTATTAATACATTTAAATAAAATATATGTGCACTTTAAATCAATAGTAAAAGTTTACTTAAAATTTTATCGATGTTGTGTTCTGTATATAATATATCCAAATGGTATTGATATTGTTGGGAATTTCAGTGTTATTTTTCAGTTTAATCCTCACAAGAATTAGCTTTCTCCAACCTTTGGCCCCTGTGAATATTGAGACTAAATAAATGTCAGGGGCCAAATGTTGGCATTTTCTGACCAAAATTAAGTTTAGGAATAATAAATAAGTATTGGTTGTAAAATACGATTGAAGAAAATAAGAAATTATAAAAAAAATACTTATTTAAAATGTCAAAATATTCAATTTTTACATGGAAACTCAACAAAAAATTAAAATGCATTTTTAACTCCAAATTACTTACGTTCCTATCAGTCGATTTTTACGTTTGAACACGCAAATTGAAGTGTAAAGTCCCTCCTATTGAACAAAGCAAATTGCGTAAAAAAATACCAATCCGGTCAAAAGTTATAGAGTATTGACCGCTATCTCGCGAAATTGACCACTGTGGAGCGTTCAAGTTGGTTGAGGAAAATTTAAGCCACAATAAAAAATAAAATAAACGTTGAAATTTTAACTACTGTTTGTCGTTTTCTTTTTTGACGCTGTAAATTTCTCAACATTCTTAAATTTTCTGGCGACTTCTGCAATGCCTGAGACATATGGAAATAATATGGATATATGCCTACAATGCAATAAACTGGACGAAGCTCACATGGTGTGCTGTTCCAGTTGTAAGGCAAGATATCATTGGGACTGCGCCCAAATAACAAATGTGGAGGCGCAACGCAATTGGCGTCATAAAAAATGTTTGGTGATGCCTCTCGTGAATTAAATCTATCACGAGTTCAAGAAAGTACAACAACCTTTCGGCTTACTCCCGAACAAATAGATGCGCGAAAAGGCCATGCAAAAGATTTGCCAAAGTTCACGGGTAAGCCTGAGGAGTCGACTTTGTTTATGGCTACGTACGAGCAGACGACTCAACTGTGCGGCATTTCGGATGAAGAAAATCTGATTCGCCTTCGCCATGCACTGGGTGGCGGAGCTCGCAACGCAGTAAAAATTCTTTTATTGAATGCGTGTTTTGTGTCGCAAATCCTGTCTACATTGCGGATGAAGTTTGGGCGACCTGAACTAATCATTGACATTTTATTGAATCAAATAAGAGACATGCCCCCACCTAGAGAAACTCGGCTCGAGACAATCGTAGACTTTGCAATAGAAGTACAAAACGTGTGCGCAACGTGGCTGCAGGTATGACAAATTATCTTAACAACCTTGAGTTGGAACAGGAATTGGTTTGCAAACTTCTAGGTTTACTTGCGGCTTTCTGGGGCATGCATAAAACGACACTGGTTACGAGCACTCTGGAAAATTTTAGTGAATGGCTATTTCAATTAACGCAGGGTACTAATAGTGGTGTCATCCTTCCAAGCTCGTCATTAAAAACACACAGACGTGGTGGAAACGTAAACGCACACAGTGAGGCGGCCTTAGCGGAAGGTACATCAGCCACGAAATATATTGTTTGTAACGGATTTTGCGCCAATGTGGCTTCGTGTAATCGCTTTACTAAAATTAAGAGAGCGGACAAATGGAAAGTGATCCGAAGACATAATTTGTGCAAAATATGTTTGTTGCCACATTTTCCATACCCTTGTATATCTGCCTTTAGATGCAACATTGAGACAACTGCAACATGGATCATCACCCACTACTGCATAAAATGGCGTCACCTGCAAAACAGGTGGTGCCCTAGGTGAGTGTTAATTGTAATGCACATCATTCTTATCATTCTAATCCAAGTTTTTCGCATCTTGCCGGTCACTCTTTATGGTAATGGCATAAAAATATCGACATTCATATTTCTTGACGATGGATCATCACTAAGCCTCATTGATGAGGAACTGTTTAACTCTAAATATACACGTTGAACGACAGCCGCTGTGCTTGCAGTGGACCTCGAATACACACCGCAACGAAGGCGACTCTATGGTGTCCAACGTTGAAATATCAGGTACAGGTTCTGAAAGGCTTTTTCTCCTGAAAAAAGTACACACAGTAAAAAGATTAGACCTACCTCTACAGACACTTGACGCCAAGGAGTTGCGACAACAGTACAAATATTTGAGAGGCATACCTCTGGCATCGTACACAAATGTTGCACCACGAATTCTGATTGGTCTTAATAATGCGCGCGTTTGTCAATGCTTGAAATCAAAAGAAGGTTCGGATAATGAAACAACAGCAGAAAAGACACGTCTCGGTTGGACGGTAAAAGGTACAGTAGCCATAGATCAGCCCTTGGATAAATCAGTTAATTACCACTCCTTTTCGCTATGCGAAGCTAAATCAGCTGATGAGTTGCTAAGAAACTACATAGTAAATGACAATTGCATTGACATGACATGTGATAAAAGTAGCACCATATCTCAAGAGGATCACTACGCTTTACTACAGCTGGAAAAGTTTACTCATCGCGTGGATAAACATTTTGAAACCGGTTTACTGTGGCGCTGCCAAGAAACGTTGCCTGAAGGAAGTTTTTTTATGGCCAAAAGGCGAGCGATTATTTGACACGCAACGATGGATAAGGATTCAAGTTTGGAAAGTGCTCTGCAATCAAAGATGGTCGAATATTTAACCAAAGGCTATGCCAAAAAGCTGTTGCCTTCTGAGCTGCAAATCAAGCGATGTTGGTATTTGCCCATTTTCCCAGTTACCAAACAACCCCAATAAGCCCCTATGATGGACATAGCTGAAATTTTCCATCAGGTGAGGACGAGGAAGGAAGGTCAACAATTTCAAAGATTTTTATGGCGCAACGCTGGCTCTGTTAAATTTGAGCCATACATCATGACCGTAATGACGTTCGGCGCCTCCTGCTCACCAAGCTGTACGCAGTATGTCAAAAATATAAATGCAAAAGATTTTAGTAAGCAGTACCCTAGGGCAGTACAGTGCATCATAGAAAACCACTATGTTGATGATATGCTGGATAGTGTAGAGGAAGAAGCCATACAGTTAGCTCAAGATGTACGTTTCGTACATTCTCAGGCTGGATTTCACATCAGAAATTGGATATCTAACTCGATGAAAGTTCTGGAGGCCCTAAGTACACCAACTGTCGTTCAGATAAGTTTCAATATCGAAGGATTATGTGCAGCGGAAAAGGTCTTTGGAATGTGGTGGGATATGACCACTGATAGTTTTGTATATAAAATTACAAAAACAACGATTTATTGAGCGGCAAGCAGCGACCCACTAAGAGGGAAGTACTTAGCCTGATTATGACCATTTTTGACCCGCTTGGTCTGCTAGGGCTTTTCGTTGTTTTTGCCAAAATGATTTTTCAAGAAACCTGGCGCACTGGTTGTGCATGGGATGAAATGATTGGCGAGGAACAGTTTGTAAAATGGATGCGATGGGTTCGACTTTTGCCTGAAGTAGAAACTATCCAAATTCCGAGATGCTACATAAAGGTAAATTCTAGAGACATTACAGCAATGGAAAACCATACATTTGTAGATGCAAGTGAGGATGCTTATGCAGCGGTAAGCTACCTAAGATGAACGAATGGTTACTCCGTCTATGTAAGCTTACTTGGCTGCAAAACAAAAGTAACTTGAACTACAAGGCGCTGTAGTGGGCGCCCGTCTGGCAAAAAGTCTAGGTGAATCCCTATCCGTGGACATCAACAAATATTTATTTTGGACTGATTCAAGTACGGTATTATCATGGCTACGCTCAGATCATCGTCGGTATAAACAATTTGTCGCCTTTCGAGTTGGTGGAATTTAAGACCTGTCGGAGGCAAGCAGCGTTGGGTACCCACCGATGAAAATGTCGCCGATGAAGCAACGTAGTGGAAGAGAACTCCAGACTTCTCCCCTGATAGCCGATGGCTAAATGGGCCATCTTTTTTGAAATTATATGAGTCAGAATGGCCGAAAAGGGCTTCAGAAAAGTTTTCAGAGTGCGAAAAAGAGTTACGGGCTTGTTACGTTGGTCATCATAGGCAACAAAGTTTCGACGTGACATCGCTTTTGTCAATGGCAGCTTTTCGTATCGCAACATGGAAGCGCCTAGTTCGAGTGATAGCAAAAGTATTGCAGAGCATCCGCGTATGGAAAAATCTAAAAAGTGGAACATCATTTGCTGTTACTGAAATTGCACATGCAGATATTTGTACTAGTGAGAAATTGCTTATCAAGGAGGCGCAGAAAGTGTTTGCAATTGAAAAACCTGTTCCAAAATCTAGCACACTAAAAAATTGTCACCATACCTGGATGCAGACGGGTTTCTTAAGCTGGGTGGCCGTGAAAAGTTATTGAGTGGAATTGATCCAATTATAATACCACGAAACCATCGAATCACAAATCTAATTGTTCTTGATTTTTATTCCAGATACCATCATGGGAACAATGAGGCAGTAGTCAATGAACTGAGACAAAAGTTCTGGTTACCGCAGGTGCGAACCAAAGTCTACAAAACTAGACGCAACTGTCAATTATGCCGGCACCGATCTGCAAAACCCAATCCACCAAGAATGGGCAGCCTTCATCCCACAAAAGTAGCACCATTCTGTCGTCCATTTTCAAACGTCGGAGTTGATTACTTAGGTCCGTTGATGGTATCTGTGCATCGCAGCCGAGAAAAGCGTTACGGTGTTTTATTAACTTGTCTGACGATACGAGTGAAATCGCACACAGCTTGTCTACTGACTCGTGCATTATAGCAGTGCGAAATTTTATTGCGCGAAGAGGTGTACCCTTAGAATTATGGAGCGATAACGGCACTAACTTCAAAGGAACCGAGCGTGAGTTGACCAATGTCTTTGGGGATTAGACAACAACGCTCTTATAAGAGCATTTAGAACTACGGCGACTAAGTGGAATTTTATACCTCCGGCATCGCCACATATGGGAGGCACCTGGGAGCGTCTAGTACGTAGAGTAATGAGTGTACTCCTAAATGTGCTTGCGTCACGAAATCCAACGGATGAACTTCTACGAGCTGCACTTATGGAAGTAGAAATGACCGTAAACTCCCGTCCACTTACTTACATTCCAGTCGATCCTGAGACAGTGGAAGCCCTGACTCATTTTGGGTAGTTCCGATGGCGTGAAACCACTCATTGAAGGCGTAACAGATGGTGTGCTTTTACGCAGAGCATGGCAAACATCACAACAACGTGCAAATGCGTTCTGGAAAAGGTGGACTAAAGAATATCTCCCAATCATTACACGCCGCAGCAAGTGGTTTGATAAAGTGAAACCAATTGAGGTGAACGGCGTAGTCTACATCGCTGACCCAGGGAACCCAAGGGTGAGAAGTGCAACGATCAAAACATCTACTGGTGTCTACGTAAGACCAGCTACAATGATTGCAGTGCACGAGGTTAGGTGCTCTATGGATGAGGTAGATCCTGGTGAGGATATACCTTGGGGGAGTGTTAACTAAGATGTCTCCTCATTTTCTCCACAACTATCTGACGAACAGCTGTTAAATTAATTTAAATTGATTGGTCTAAAACCAAAAAGGGGAGAAGTAAATAACTTAATATTTTTGTTTGTCATAATGTATTTGATTTATAATGCCATAAGAGCCATTGATTTCTCTTAGTTTTGCGCAGAAGCTACAGCGTTCAAGTAGGTTGAGGAAAATTTAAGCCACAATAAAAAATAAAATAATCGTTGAAATTTTAATTACTGTTTGTCGTTTTCTTTTTTGACGCTGTAAATTTCTCAACAATTGTTTTTTGGTGGCAAAAAATACTGTCCAAACCAAAGAATGAATTCATAAATATTATGGCGAATCTTCGCCGTCATATTCAGTACTTCAAACGTCATATTCCGAATTTAACCGTGGTCGTACGAGCTCAAATGATGCAGATCGCCATAGTCATCCAAATGAGCAGTTACCGAAGAAAACGTAGGAAAAGTGCACCAGGTTGTATTGGATGGTCGAAAAATTAAAGTGAGTGAGGTTTCTGGCATCATTAGTATATCAACAGAGTGAGTTCGGCATATATTACATGAACATTTAAATATGAAAAAACTTTATACTCGTTGGTTGCCGCGATTTTTAACAGCTGAACAAAAACTGAAACGTGTTCATGATTCAAAGTATGATTTTAGATGTTTGAAGTAAATTCAACGGAATTTGTATGTCGATTTATAACAGTGAAGGCCGTGCCAAACACGCTGGTGCTCGGCTTCTTATATGAATACAGCCCAACGAAAACAAAAATTCTCACCAAAGTGTAAAAGTAAACAACAATTTCATTCAGTCTTATGAAAGCTTTTGAACAAAGCAGGTCTATGTCGCATTGCCTTTTCAAATTCATATATATTTTTGTTTAATAGGTACACAGAGAATATTTGTTTAAAAGAAACCAAAAATGTTGAGAAAATTTCGGAGAAGTTTTTTAGTTTTGGGTAACATACCACTTAATCACCTTTGAAATTTCTTATATTTTTAAGTTTTGCTATTTTGTGTTTTTTTTTTTTTTTTGTTTTTTAAAGAAATGAATTACTTATTATTACTTATTTGATTTAATAAACTTCAAACGTACGGAGAAAAGAGATTAAATGTTCTTCACATTTTGTTTTACATTTTCAGAATGTAAGATTTAAAATTTAAAACAACAAAATATATTTAAAATTTTACCATATTCTTCGTGAACTCAACTATTTTCCCTTTTATGCATTCATATAAACATTCATATTAAATCTACACAAACCTATTTAATATCGGCATTGTGTTACGTCCATGGATTTCGATCATAAACACTATTACTAACTCAATTCTCTCGATGGCCACCACTGATTTATAACAAATGATGAGTTATGAATTCATTATTATACACCGGAGCCAGTGCTTTTTGGGATAGACGCGGTATTATATTCATTGATTACTTGGAGAAGGGAAAATCAATAATTGTCAAGTACTATGTTAAGACAGAGTGGATGAAGAAATTAAGAAAAACTACTCCACTTTAGGGCGTGAGGTTTAAAAGTTTAAAAACCTTTTTTTGTATTTCTCTTTCTGAATGTACAACATGTCGAGAGTGTTTGGTGAGTCAAAATTTCAAGTATATCGAAGCAAAACTTAAGAAGATAACAACGAAGATTTTTTTTTAATTTTTCAATCTTTTCCCCATTTTTTAAAACAAATTCCTGAAATTTTATAGCAAAAATCGTGTTTTTCGCTTCAAAATGGTGCAAAAAAAAATTAAAAAACTCTTCGGCTTATTTATAAAAATTTTTAAATGAAAATATTTGCAAAGATTTTTAAAATGTTATGCTATGACGTGTATATGAAATAGATAATCCAACATTATTCATATCTTCAAACAAGTAAGAAAATTATAGTCGGTCTAGACCGACTATACGATAGCCTATACCATGCGTTTATAAACCCTATCTCTCAGGCCCAACTAACTGGATATAGAAAATAAGCATAAACCAAATTTGGGTGGGATTTTTATTAATTTTTTCGGCTGCAGATATGAAAAAGTTCATATCGAATGCTATATCTATATGGAGACTAGGCCCAAAAATGGACCGATCCTGACCATATTTGGTAAAGTCACTTATACTTTGAAAAAATATACACAAACAAAATTTGAGAATAATCCGTGCAATATTTTCGTTTTTTGATAGATTTAAGTAAAGATCGGGAAGCAGCTCTATGTGGGGCCTATGACTAACAGTTGTCCCAGGCATCATTTTTAGACTACTCATTAATGGATGTAATAAACGCATACAAACCCAATTTGAGTAAGATCTATATGACAATTTGGATCTTATCGCAATTTATGTCGATTTCATAGGGGTCATTTGTATGGGAGCTAGGTCTGAACATGGACCGATTCTCACCAATTTCAACAACGTTCATCCCATGGCCGATAAAAGATCAAATACCAAATTTCATCAAAATATATTCATATTTGCGACCTGCAGTTTGATTACAAGCTTTACATGGACACACAGACGGACGGACGGACGGACGGACGGACATCGTTAAATCGAATCAGATAGTGATTCTGATTCGATCGGTATAATTAAAGATGGGTGTAGGTCAAATATTTTTGGTTGTTACAAACAGCAGCACAAAGTCATTATACCCAAACCACATAGTGGTATAGGGTATAAAAAGAATTATGAAAATATGACTTTTTTTAACTTTCAAAACCTTACCCCTCCTTAAATAAGAAAAACCTTGTACCGTCATGACAATGCACCGGCGCATTCGTTCGGTTTAGCTTGTGAAGCTTTTACATTATGAATTGCTTTCCCACCCTCTATATTCTCCAGATCTGACACCCAGCGATAACTTTTTGTTCTCAAACTTAAAATGATGGCTCCAGAGAAAGAGATTTTCCAGAAATGAAGAAGAAGTCATATCAGAGACGGAAACCTATTTTTAAGAGTTTGACAAATTGTATTTTTTCAAGGGTATCAAGAAGTTAGAGGGTCATTGAGTGAAGTGCATTTCACTTAACGGAGAATACGTTGGAGAATAAATATATTTCGAATCCACAAAACTGGTTTTTCATTGTTAGGCCAGGGAGTTCTTCACTCCATGTAGTATGTGCGTCCGTTCGTCTTTTTGTACATGAAAATTTTGAGAAAGGATTATTTTTTTTATATACTAACCTTTGACCTCAATGTGGCACGCTACTTTTCCGAATTTCTTTATACTTTTTATATATCAGTTTAAGATATGCGAGCTGTTCGGTATAATAAAAGCATGTTTTAGATTAACTGCCAGAAATTTACAGGTCATAGATTGGGATATACTATATACTTTAATAGAATATTTAGAATATCTAATTCGTTTTTATAATAATCTTCAAGTGTACTTTCTTAAAGAAGAAGAACAATATGAAAAAACCATTTTTCCGTAATTTACTGCCAAAATTCTGTTCTACTAAATTTTCCAAATCTAATTAATTATTTTTCTATTCGTTAATGAATTTTTCTATGACAGTTTTCAATTAAAGGTATGTATGTATGTAACAGTATATATATATACATATTGATCCTTAAAATTAAAATTTTAAAATGTCATTCAATGGGGGCTTTAGTACACACACATATATAAATTAATTTACTGGCATTTTTACGACAGCTAATATTGCCACTTTTAGAATTTTAATTAAAAACAACAACAACAAAAACAACAACAAATTGTATCAACTCATAAACATACCTACATAAAAACAGTTTAGATGTTAGTGTATCATCTATCCATAAAAATACTAGCATTTACCCTTCACTCACAGATATACACCTTAGCGATATCCATACGGCGTTGAAATATAATGTCGTAGAAATAAGTGTTGAAGAATTATGGGCTAAATAATGCTTTTTTAGCTTCGTTATGTAATGGATGGAGTTGAGTTTAAGTTAATTGTCAAGATGACTTCAAAAAACAAATTAACAGAGTTTTTAATTAAATAATGACAAAGGCAAATGTTGATAAAACTAAATCGATTACTTAGGTGTAGTAACAATAAAAATGTTACAGTAAATTCGGATTTTGAGTAGAACACAAAGTGTGTTTTGTTACTGTTTTTGTTACTTGAATATTGTTGTAGACTTTCATTGTATACATTTAGATTTTGTTGTGAGCTAATCAGATTTTATTTAATTTTATAACTTTATAGTGCGTTTCACAAGAATGGTTACTGCTTATAATATTCTGTTGAGATGAACATATTTTAATTTGGTGCTTCAAAAACCTGAGTTATATCTGGAAAACGAACTCTTCCTCCAACATATTAAACCCGCGAGCAAACAACCATTTTGATCTTCAGATCCAATCAATGACTAGACAATTATGATTTGTAACATAACCGTGTTTAAAGTAAATTCTTCAAGGACTGGAAGCAGTTACAGCTATCGTACACTTTCGGTAGTTTTTTAGTTGCGTACAACACTTGGTAACTTCACCACTAGTAATTTGTATGCGTCTCTGCTTAGTTCGTGCATATCAATGGTTGAAGGCTCCGGTATGCAAATTCTGGTTATTTGGCTAGTTTTCTGGAATGTAAAAGGCATATGTATGCAAATCTAAAGAAGATCTCGACCATTTTCTGAGTGACAATCAATTCGATATTATGATACTTGACACTTTGCAGTCTTCTTTCACTGCACGGATATAAAGGGTGATTTTTTAAGAGCTATAGGAAAGTTTTCCAAAAAAAAACACATAAAGTTCAGAAAAATGCATGAAATCTTTATTTGAATCGATAGTACGGTCCATATAATTTAATGTTTGAAGATTATTTCATGCAAATGTTGACCGTGACTGCGCCTCAAATGGCCCATCCGCTTAGTCCAATATTGGCATACTCTTTCCAACATTTCGGCCGGTATCTCACGAATAAATACTTCAATGTTGTCTTTCAATGCGTCAATTGAAGCGGGATTGTCTGTATAGACATGAGCTTTAACATAGCCCCTTAAAAAATAGTCTAAAGGCGTTAAATCGCACGATCTAGGCGGCCAATTGACCGGTCCCGAACGTGAAATAAAATGTTCACCGAACTCGCCTCTCAATAAGTCCATTGTTGAGCGTGCTGTGTGGCATGTGGTACCATCTTGTTGAATCCACATGTCATGCAAGGCTTCACACCTAAATCCTTCCGCAAAATTTTCCACGTTGTTGAGTAACAGAGGCCCAATTGCTGCGAACGGCGACGAATCGATAATTGATGGTCATCATTAACACTGGCCGATACAGCTGCGATATTTTCTTCAGTTCGCACTCTACGAAAGCGTGTTGGTGGTTTGATGTCCATCAATGTAAATTTGGTGCGAAATTTAGTCACAAATGGGTCAGTGGGTCGATTAAACTGACCATAAAATGGAAGAAGCGCGCGATGAACTTTCTTAACAGATCACGCATTTTGATAATAAAATTCAACAACTTGCAAGCGTTGTTCGTTTGTAAGACGGTTCGTGGTTAAATTATAGACCAAACTGAAGATATTTGACAATGAAACAAAACACGAAACGTGCGTCAGCTGTTTAAACCAGTGTTGCCAAAAAGATAATAGCTAAAAAATCACCCTTTATTTTGCTAAGCATAGTGTCTGAGGGTCATGACTAATTGCCGTGAAGGGCCGTGTTTTATGGAAGACAATGGGCTGTGTGATTAAAAATGTAGTTCTAGCTAAGACTAGCAAATTTGAAGTTTAATCTAGTTTTGAGGTGAATAAAATTTTCAGCTAAAGCTAGTGCTTTTTGCAGTCTAACACAAACTAGTTTTTCCAGTGTTTGCTGGAAAGAAGTGTGAATAAAAATTAGTAAGTACTTAAAATTACTAGTTTCAACTTCAATTTTTTGAAACATGTTATTGAGGTGCTGGAAATAAATTTATTTGTTGGTTTATTTGTAGAAAAGCGCATTGTCGGATTATTTATTTAAATATGGTTGCATTTATGAACGTCCGTCAAAAAAACAATATCGTGTGCGAACAAATTCCCATCCAGCAGACTATTTTAACTTATACAGATTTAAAAAAGAAAGTGTAAAATGGTTAACGCAACATAAAAAGGATGGAAATATATCTGCGATTTCTAATCGATCTGGGTTTCCAGATGCGAATTGCTAAAGAAGAAGGAATACATCGCACAACCGTTTGCGAAACAGTGAAGATTGTTTTAAAGAAGGTCACCAATAAAGCGCATTTGTGGATTAATTTTCCCAATAATAGTGACCAAATAAAACTGGCTCAAGAACAGTTGGCGTTGCGATTTGTCTTTCCTTGTGCTATTGGAGCAATAGATTGCACACATGTTGCAATACAAAAACCACCAAATCATGACGATGAGTACATTAACCGGAAGGGTTTTTGCAGCATCAGCGTTCAAGCGACCTGCAATACTAACGAGGAGTTCACTTCAATTGATTGCAATTGGCCAGGATCAGTGGACGATAGTCGAATTTTGAAGCGATCTCGTATTTTCACTTATATGAATAGTCAGCGCAGCGATACAATCATTTTAGGCGATATCGGCTATGGCATTCGGCCATGGTTATTAACACCATTTAAAACCTCAACGAACCTGCAGAAAAAAAAAGTACAACCAAACATACCCAAAAAATCCTGTTATAATAGAGCGCTGCTTTGGACAGTTAAGGAAGCGATTCCCGATTTTGCAATACAAAGTGCGTGTTGATCTGGAAAAAGTTGCAGCAGTAATTGTAAGCTGTGCAGTATTGCACAACATAGCAAAATTTCTTGCAGATGATTTCGAAAATGACTCCGAAGCTTTTCAAGAGGATGAAAATGAGGAAGATATTGTTACAGTCCCGCCAGATAACTACACATAATTAGGCAAAAGGAGAAGGCAAGAAATTGTAAACGTACTTAGTTCCTTATCATATATTTCATAAATTATTTGTATTATTATTATTTTGTTTATTTATTATATTAATACTTGCAGATTCCAGCCCTCGAAATTCGAGCGCAAATTCCAGCAAATTTTATTTTTTCATTAAATAAAGACCCTAAAAGAATGCCAATCAATTATAGCCAATTCACAAATCAATACAAAAAACAAACTCATTTTTATTATAAACACATTAACAAATTTAATAAACACACAGATAGCATTGTATAATTTTATGTATGTGTTAGTAGCAATTTTAAATGCAATTTACTCAAAATAAAGGAAAGAAATTAAAAATCAGTAAATCTGCAAATCGGCTAAAAAGAAATACCTTTCAAATAATATATGTTTGGTCAAAATCGGGAGAAAACAGTAGAACAAAACATCAGTCACAAAAAATCGCCTAGCCTATTAATATTATAGATTTCATGTACATCAAAAATTAATTTCTCTTATCATATTAAAAATTTATTTTAATTTTATGTTTATTAATTAAAAAATAAAAATTCTTCACTAAAATAAAATAAAAAAACTAAACTTTTTCTTCTTCAAAAGATTCATAAATTAAAGCTGTCTGATATCATTATTAAAAATAAAATAAACTATGCTATTTCCTCTTTAAAAGAATCACAACTAAAGTGATGTCACTATCTATATATATAAAATTCATTTTCTGTTTGTTTGTTTGTTTGTTTGTTTGTTTGTTTGTTTGACCGCTATACAAATTTTTATTTTTCAACGGATTTTCCTGAAATTTTGTACACACGATCACTATACCCCAGGAAAGGTCGCTATATACTTTTTACCGGCCACGCCTACTTTTACGCCCACTTTTTATGTAAAATTCATTTTCTGTTTTATTCATATTTGTTCACTATACAAATTTTTATTTTTTAACAGATTTCTCTGAAATTCGGTACACACGATCCCTGTACTCCAGCTAAGGTCGCCATATACTTCTTATCGACCACGCCTACTTTTACGTCCACTTTTTATATACAATTCATTTTCTGCTTTTTGGTATATTTGTTCGGTATACAAATTTTTATTTTTCAACGCATTTCTCTGAAATTTGGTACACACGATTTTTGTGCCTCAGGCCAGGTCACCGGGTGATTCTTGCGGCCACACCTACTTTTACGCCCACTTTTTGTATACAATTCGTTTTCTGTTTTTTGGTATATTTGTTTGCTATACAAATTTTTGATTTTCAACGGAATTCTCTGAAATTTTGTACACACGACCTCTGTACTCCACCTAAGGTCGCCATATGCTTCGTACCGGCCACGCCTACTTTAGCGCCCACTTTTTGTATACAATTCATTTTGTTTTTTGGTATATTTGTTCGCTATACAAATTTTTATTTTTCAACCGATTTCTCTGAAATTTGGTACACACGATCCCTGTCCTCCAGGGAAAGTCGACATATTCTTCGCACCGGTCACGCCTACTATTACGCCCACTTTTTGTATACAATTCATATTCTGTTTTTTGGTACATTTGTTCGCTACACAATTTTTTTTAACGGATTTTTTAACGGATTTCTCTGAAATTTGCTACACACGATCTCTGTACTCCAGAGAGGTCGCCATATGATTCTTGCCGGTCACGCCTACTTCTACGCCCGCTTTTTATACAAAATTAATTTTTTGTTTTTTGTATATTTGTTCACTATAGAAATTTTTATTTTTCAAGGGATGTCTAAAATTTGGTCACACGATCTCTATACTACAGGGAAGGTCACCATATGCTTCTTACAGGCCACGCCTACTTTGCGCCAACTTCTATGTATATAAAAGTTATTTTTTCCTTTTATTTGTTTCTTTATTTGATTGGTATAAAAACTTTTATTTTTCAATGGCTTTCTTCGAAATTTAGTACATATTCCAGGAATTTTTACCGACCACGCCTACTTTTACGCCCAATTTTCTTATAAAATTCATACTTTTTTGTGTGGTATATTTCTTCCCTATACAAATTTGTACTTTTCAATGGATTTCTCTGAAATTTGGGTTACACGGAAATAACTACATGGTGAACAAATTCCCCAAACTTAAAAAAGGTACCCAAAAGAAATGAACAAATTCCCCATACATTTTTAATCGAAATAAAAAATAAACTTACTCCCCAAATTCATTCTTAAATTTTTACATATTTTTATTTAATGAATTTTGTTAAATATTTATTTTAGTAAACATTTGCATATTGCTCTCAATATATGTCCAACAATAAATGCATTTAAAATGAGTATTCTTTCAAATTAAGTTGGCAACAGCTGCGCGGCAGCACAGGTGTGGTTGCCAAACACGCGGAAGCGGCGCGCGGCGTGCGACCGCGGACTCGGACGAGACGGGTGCGGACGCGACGCGCTCTCGGAACACAGCTCAGCTAAAATATCGCAATGCTCTAAAAAATATGTTTTAGGAATTAAAATAAGTTAACGAGAACTAAGCGGAGGCACGGGTAGTAGCTGCAAGGCGCGCGGACGCGACGCGCTCGCGGGACACAGCTCAGCTAAAATATCGACCGCGGACTCGGACGCGACGGATGCGCACGCGACGCGCTTTCGGAACACAGCTCAGCTAAAATATCGCAATGCTCTAAAAAATATGATTTAGGAATTAAAATATGTTAACGAGAACTAAGCGGAGGCACGGGTAGTAGATGCAAGGAACAGGCGCGAGGCACGCGGGCGCGACGCGCTCGCGGAACACAGCTCAGCTAAAATATCGCAATGATCTGAAAAATATATTTTGGCGATTAAAATCAGTTGACACCAACTGCGCGGCAGCACGGGTGTGGCTGCCAAACGCGCGGCGCACGACCGCTGAATCGGACGCGACGGATGCGCACGCGACGCGCTCTCGGAACACAGCTCAGCTAAAATATCGCAATGCTCTAAACAATATGTTTTAGGAATTAAAATAAGTTAACGATAACTAAGCGGCAGCAAGGGTAGCAGCTGCGAGGAAGCGGCGCGAGGCGCGCGGACGCGACGGATGCGGACGCGATGCGCTCGCGGAACACAGCTTACCAAAAATATCGCAATGATCTGAAAAATATATTTTGGCGATTAAAATAAGTTAACAACAACTGCGCGGCAGCACGGGTCTGGCTGCCAAACGCGCGGAAGCGGACGCGACTCGCTCGCGGAACACAGCTTAGTGAAATGTCGTATGATAAATTTTATCTACGTATGTGAAATAATTACCTGTTGATCAAAATAGGCCACACATATACTATAAGCAGTTGCTTAAAGAAACCTTGCGACACAATATTAAACGTCGCATTAGTCTTTCATTTCTGAAACTTGAATTTGACGTCTCTGCTCAATGATGATCACTTACTGAATGAATAAATTCAATTTTTAAAAGTTTTGATTCCTTTAATTTGCGACCCATTCCGTTATATTTGATGTTTATTAATAAACTGAAAAAAAAAACTTAAAGCGGTTTCGCACCTTATTTTTGAAGCATTTTTGCTGCAGCATCTTATAAAAAACTTCTAAATTAAAAAACCAAAAACTTTTTATTTGAAATAAAAAATGAATTTACTGCCCATACAAATTTTTGGGGAGAAAGTTCATTTTATTGGGGAATTTGTTAATTGGGGACTAAGTACTCAGCACCTGGTAAGCATAGTGAACCATTTTTCAAGTCAAAGTCCTTTTCATCCCGGGCAAGACCGGGTAAAAACAGCTAGTTAAAAATAAAATAAAGAGTTAAATTGTTTCTTCTCCAAAAGGTTCATGTAACATATCAATCTCAAATTCTTCTATGTTTTTAATTTCATTTCTTACTTCTTTTTCCTTCTTTTCGTCTTCCTTCTTTTGTTGTTCTTTTTTCCTCTCTTCTCGTTCCCTTATGTCTAAATTTAATAATTTGAGCTATCTTAAAAGAGCCAGTCTCTGAAGATCCTGGTTACTTAAATTTATTGTTTCCTCCGTTTCATCATTGGATCTCTTTTTAACAATTTTGGTGACCTCTACTTCATCTCCAACTTTTTTCGGCATTTGTGGCTCCACACGTAGCGTCATTTTCTTAGCCTCAACACCGAAGCTAACTTCCATGGCACCTAGAAAAAATAATAATTGTCAGAATCAAATTTTTTGTGAAAACATACACATAGATTTACCGGGAATTTGATTAAAAACCGGATTTGTTTCTTCCTCCATCAATTGCAGCAAATATCTCTCCCAATCTTTTAAATGCATTGGTTTGTTGCCTGTTGCACGCAAATCTGATTTCGTGTTTTTTTTTAAATCGACTTATGGTTATTTGCTGCCCAAACTTCTGGAGTGAAGATAAGGCTTTCTCTTTTGCCACCCTCACTCACGGCACTTTCTTAAATAGAATTTTATAGTTTTCCAAAAGACTAAAAAATTTGGAATTATTTTTATCGCCCATCGTACCGCCAGATTTAATTTTTAAAATTAACTGATTGAACTATCCAAACAAACTGATAGTATTACCAAACTGTTTTAGCATAAGTTTTGTTAAGAACTTATAGAAAAATAGCCATATTTTCAAACAGAAGTAACTCCCAAACAGTTTCTATCAGCTGATTGTGCAGCCGCATATGTTTTTATTTTCTAGTACTAGCTATCACTAGCTATGTAAAGGGTCCGCCAAATAATTTTTTTTTTTTGAAAATGCTACAAAAAAAAAACTACTGAATATTATCTCAAATTTCTTTTTTTATTTGAAAGTACAATCCTTCCGGTTAATAATGGAAAATAATTTCATTCAAATGGCTGCCTCGGCTGGCCATGCAGTAGCCTACACGATCGGTCCAATTTTTAAGCACATTATCGATTGTGTGCAGCTGTATTTCACCAATGGCTTCACGAATATTGTCCTTTAAAGCGTCAATTGTCTCTGGCTTGTTGGCGTAACACTTATCTTTGAGGGCACAAATAATAGTCCAACGGTGTCAAATCGCAGTTCCGAGGTGGCCAAACGACATCAGCTCTGCGGCTGATAATGCGATCTTCAAAAACAGAGCGCAAAACATCGAGTGTAGCTTCGGCTGTGTGGCACGTAGCGCCGTCCTGTTGAAACCAAATGTTTCCAATATCGTCCTCTTCAATTTTTGTGAACAAAAATTCGTTCAACATGGCCCGATAACGATCGTCGTATTTAAGTCTTGTTTAAAATATAACTGAACTCGAACCTGTTTATTGTACATGTTCTGTTTTTTCTTACTACACAAGCCACAACACGACTTAAAATATAACTGAACTCGAACCTGTTTATTGTACATGTTCTGTTGTTTTTTCAGTACACGTACCAGAACATGAACTTCAAATAAAGCAACACTCAAAAATGTGTGCTTTATGTGTGATTGAAACAAAAAGTACGTGATACAAAAATGTTCGTGTAAATAACGAAATATTAAAACGAACACAGTCATGGTTGTATTGGGCACCGT
This sequence comes from Cordilura impudica, assembly GCA_963682025.1. Classification (NCBI taxonomy): domain Eukaryota; kingdom Metazoa; phylum Arthropoda; class Insecta; order Diptera; family Scathophagidae; genus Cordilura; species Cordilura impudica. Next base: position 264,332,948 of record OY821517.1, on the reverse strand, counting down.
AGAAAATTTAGAAACGCACATAATTGATATGAAAATAAAGATATGTGTTGGCTGCTTTTGAACAGAACATTGTGTGTTTCATGTGTGTATTTTCTGAACCTTGCTTAATACCCATTGTATAGAGAACTTTTCGCTAAGAACCCTAGATCAGTGAAGGCCGTGCCAAACACGCTGGTGCTCGGCTTCTTACCAAAGAGTAAAAGTAAACAACAATTTCATTCAGTCTTATGAAAGCTTTTGAACAAAGCAGGTCTATGTCGCATTGCCTTTTGAAATTCATATATATTTTTTTGTTTATTAGGTACACAGAGAATATTTGTTTAAAAGAAACCAAAAATGTTGCGAAAATTTCGAAGACTTGATAAACTATAAATTAAACATTTTCTATAAATTACATACGTCGCCTCCATTTGACAACATTATAGCTGTCTTTTATGCATTTTTTTTTTTTAATTTTCTAAAATATCCAGTTACTGCAGGCTGGTAAGTTTGGCTATTTTTGTTTTACATTTTCAGAATGTAAGATTTAGAATTTTAAAACAACAAAATATATTTAAAATTTTATCGTCTTATTTTATATATGTGTGTCGAATGACTTCTAGATGAAAAAAGGAGAGTCTGTGGAGCAACTGCACAGATCTCCTCGACTTCAGCAGCAATTGAAAAAATATAAGAAAAATTTAGGAAAATTGCTTGTGTTACAAAGAAACGTTAAGTTGGATAGATCTGTATCCTGTGTCGAGATTATTTATTCTGGAGTACCACAAAAAATTTGAAAATAACCATTGTAAGCCTTCCTGAGAATGGAAAATTGTGATTGATCTAGAAATGAAAAGAAAAGAGAGATTTATTTTTGGAACATTTAGAAAAAGTAATTACTTCGCATATTACCACGAGTTCTATAGCTGAGTTGCCACCTGTGGTACCACAGCATAGAGCATTATGCCTTTATTTGAGTTTCGAGAGGTCGAGAAGCCCATTGTTTATTTAAAATCAAAAAAGCATCGGAAGTTAACGGGATCAGTATAAAATGGTTTGTCGGTTATTTTAGTGCTTTAATGTGCCTCGAACATTTTACTCCAGAATGGAAAGTTTCGCTGATTACAATGATATGTAAATCATGTGAAATCCACACGAAGGTAGAATCGTATAAAACAATAACTTTACTTGGTAATTTGTCAAAATTATTCAAAATTATTGATCCATAGATCAAAATAATATCAGTCCAGCTAATCTATTTGTTTTTAAATGAGGACATTGTACCACTAAACAAATCTATAGGATTATAAGTGCTACACGATGAAAAAAGTACTGCTCTGCACTTTTTATTTACTTCTCACAAGCTCTTAAGGAACTCCTCTATAAAATTAATCAGATATTGCCGCCACTTATAACTAAATAGAAAGTTCTATAGCAAATAGAACACTCTCTATGAAAGAAAACAACAAATGAAAATAAGCTTATTTCGACTTCTGCGAATGATACGACAGTTATATGTGTAAGCCCTTACGCACAGAATAGAATCTTAGCTTTTTACCTCCAAGTCTTGTTGCTTCATCCGTTGTTCCATTTCCATCATGAATATAGTAATGGTGGCAAATGAGTTAGCCTTCAACACTTATTTGTATAGTTTCTTTCAGTTTAGCAGTAGTTGTGTTGAATACATAAAGTTCCGCTTCTCCCCAGTTGGTGTTTTATAGCCATCAGTGTAATATTTTTGGAATCTTCATACCAGTTCTCTTTGGTATATGACCACTGAAATTGTTCTTATGTTCCGATAAAGGATATATTTAGTGGCAACGAACTCGTATCTTGTCAGATCTTGTCAGCGTCTTTAAATATTATGTATGACCTTTTCTTTGTATGGCCATCATTCTCAAAAAACTGCCTTTTAGCCACTTATTCCATCAAACTAAAACATCCCTTCTTACATATTTTTACCCGTTTTTCTTGATTGGTGCCAGAACAAATGATTCTTAAAAAATATTATTGTTAGTAGTCGTAATAAGTGTATAAGAAAAAAATTTTTTCTATTAATTAACTGGAACACTCTTGAATCAATTTAAGGTTATAACATGAATTTTTCTTTTTAAATTTAATTTTTTTATTATTTAAAATTTTTTCTCATCTTATTTAATTTCGTTTAACTAAAATCGTTTTAAGTAGTTAACAAATAATTATCGGCCAATTGTATTCTCTTGCGAAACGCACTGCTCTTATAGATTGTATAATAGATGTTGTAGTAAAAAGTGGAATAAGGTAAGCAAGTGTATTTGCTTTAAAGTCTGTAGTCACAAAAACTTCTTTCTTTTTAATATATTTTATCACAAAAGTAATTAGGCAACCATCACCATAGTTATATTTATATGGAAACCAAAAAATTCAACGTTCATCCCTGCACTAGGCATTTGTTTTGAGATTAGATGGAAATTAATGAATATCAACAAAAATATATATATTTTTTTAAATGCTGTAAAAGGGAACGGCACCTCTGGCAAGTAACAGTTACTCAGGTAGGCATCAATTTTGCTGTGGCAAAGACGATAAGATTTTCGGATATCAATGAGTCAATGAGTGATTTGATGTTTTTGAAATGGTTTTCACGGATTACTCCAAAAAGGAATATTTTATTGCATTTGTCATTCCGTTTGTAATGGAATTATGTACCGATGTCCGTCTGTCTGTTCAAATCACGCTTATTCTCAAAATAAAGCATTTGCCTGACTAAAATAAAAACAATATTATTTGTCAAGTTGGTATTGACCTAAGAGACTCTAGACACAATAGGTGAGGAATGACGTACGAAAATACATACTCCGATAAAATCTCATATAAAAACCTAAAAATACTGAAAAATTTTTATACGTAACAGAACATGCGCATATTGATATGTATCAGGGATGCATGCAAATCTAGCAATTATAATTTGAAATCTAGAATTTTTTTCTTTGTTGATCAACACTTAGGGGATGACCCTTACAAGTGCAGTGCATTGTGATGATTTCAGGAAAATAGATTATAGGAAGGAGGAGAGAAGGAGTAGTGTTTGTGAATATTTGATTTAAATTGTATTAGATTGTTACTGTCAGGAAAGACCTGTACGGGGAGTTTATTCCACATATAGCAAGCTCGACTGATAAACGAATTCCGAAGAAGACTCTGAAGCTCCTGCCCATATATAGGACTTGTATTCCACTTTTGGTGGAATGTAGGTGGTATAGATTTTCAGGAGATCAGAAGGAGTGAAGTAATTTTTGCACCGTTTTAGAAAACCAAGACACTGGAATGCTTCTTTCGGCACTTAAGAAACATTCTAGCTTCAAGAACATCACATTGAATTCTCATGCCTAGAACATCAAGAGTATCCGATTCCTTAATACCTATACCACCCATATATACAGATGACATTGTTGAAACCATGGCCATATGGGTCAACATACAACATTGAGTCTGTAGCGTAGTAAAATCAACCCTATTCCTTTACCCCACTCGGAGATTGTTAACAGTTCTTGATTGAGTGTGTCATTCATTGTCCGCCTTTTGCCCCCCAACCTCCAAGAGGATTGGCCTACAATTAAAGGAAAATGAATGACAAATGCTGCTGTCATCTAAGAAATAGTATATAGAATTAAAAGTTTGATCAAGAAGGTCTTTCAGAAAGATGAGGAAAAGAGAATGAGAAAGAACGGAACCTTGGGATACCCCTGAATTAAGCTGAAACTCATTAGATGACACCTCATCAATAACAACACGTATTGTTCTGAGAACACTCGATATAAATCGAGAGAAACCCCAAACCCCCAAACGCAATAAGCTTTGATATCCATCCTCCGTGCCACACACGATCGAATGCCTTGGAAATATCCAGAGCAACCACCATACTTTCGCCAAAATTGCGAATGGAGGGATTCCAGCGCTCAGAAAGTAGAGCTAACAGGTCTCTTATTGTTTTCAACCTTGGCTGTAACAGTCATATTCGTATTTTAACCAAATCCACGAAAAAATAAGTAAGAAAATTATAGTCGGTCTAGACCGACTATACGATACCCTATACCATGCGTTTAGAGACCCTATCTCTCAGGCCCAACTAACTGGATATAGACAACAAGCATAAACCAAATTTGAGTGGGATTTTTATTAATTTTTTTGGCTGCAGATATGAAAAAGTTCATATCGGATGCTATATGGGGACTAGGCCCGAAAATGGACCGATCCTGACAATGTTGGTAAAGTCTCTTGTATTTTGCAAAATATATACAAACAAAATTTGAGAAGAATCAGTGCAATATTTTTGTTTTTTGATAAATTTAAGTGAAGATCGGGAAGCAGCTCTATATGGGGCCTATGACTAAGAGTTGTCCCATAGGGATCATTTTTGGACTACTGAATAATGGATGTAATAAACGCATACAAACCCAATTTGAGTAAAATCCATATAACAATTTGGATCTTATGGCAATTTATGTCGATTTCAAAGAGGTCATTTGTATGGGGGCTAGGTCTGAACATGGACCGATTCTCAACAATTTCAATAGCGTTCATTCTATGGCTAATAAAAGCTTATATACCTAGTTTCAAAATATATTCATATTTGCGACCTGCAGTTTGATTACAAGGTTTACATGGACACACAGACGGACGGATGGGCGGACATCGTTAAATCGAATCAGATAGTAATTCTGATTCAATCGATGTAATAAAAGATGGGTTTAGGTCAAATATTTTTGGTAGTTACAAACTGCAGCACAAAGTCATTATAACCAAACCACATAGTGGTATAGGGTGTAAATATGAAAGTTGTAGTTTGGCAAAGCTGATTAAGGTATGAGTACACCATTTACTATAAAATTCAAGAATTGGTCTTCATTTTAAAAATTTTCCGACCACAACCACGAGTTATGATTCAGAGCTGTATACAATCACATATTTTAATACACTATACCTCTTTGTTGTCAAGGTATAGCGAACTTGTGCTGAAGTTTGTAACTACTAAAACGACCCACCCATTATACCCATTATACCAATGGATTCAGAATAAGTAAGCGATTAAGCGATGCCCGTTATTCGTCCGTTCGTCCGTTTGTCCGTTTGTCCATCTGTCTGCCTTTTTATACCCTATACCACTATGTGGTTTGGGTATAATGACTTTGTGCTGCTGTTTGTAACAACCAAAAATATTTGACCTACACCCATCTTTAATTATACCGATCGAATCAGAATCACTATCTGATTCGATTTAACGATGTCCGTCCGTCCGTCCGTCCGTCTGTGTGTCCATGTAAAGATTGTAATCAAAATACAGGTCGGAAATATGAATATATTTTGATGAAATGTGGTATATAAGCTTTTATCAGCTATAGGATGAACGCTATTGAAATTGGTGAAATTCGGTCGATGTTCAGACCTAGCCCCCATACAAATGAACCCTATGAAACCGACATGAAGTGCCATAAGATCCAAATTATTAATATAGATCTCAGTCAATTTGGGTTTGTATGTGTTTGTTATATCCGTTAATCAGTAGTCCAAAAATGATCCCTATAGGGCAATTCTTAGTCATACGTCCCATATAAGTTGCTTCCCGATCTTCACTTAAATCTATCAAAAAACAAAAATATTGCACAGATTTTCCTCAAATTGGGTTTGTATATATTTTTTCAAAATATATGTGACCTTACCAAATATGGTCAGGACCGGTCAATTTTTCGACCTAGTCCCCATATGAATATAGCATCCGATATGAACTTTTTCATATCTGCAGCCAAAAAATTAATAACAATGCCACTCAAATTTGGTTTATGCTTATTTTCTATATCGGATTAGTGTGGTCGGTCTAGACCGACTATAATTTTGCTACTTGTTTTTCTTATATTAGTAACATAATCAAAACAATATTATGACTACGTTTATAAACATCTTGTCTAGCAATATGTTGTAAAGGTTTAAGAAAATTGAATAAAAGAATGAATAAGAACATTTTTTTTTTTTAATTGAGAAAAAAAGACAACAAAAGAGCAACTTACAATTTAAAAAAAGTATCATGTAGCTCAGTTAGTTAAGTACAGTAATTTGTTAAGAAAAACTATTGAAAAAGTTAAAATAAATATTTCTTGGGAAAATAATTGAATTTTTATTTGTACTGAAAACTATTCGCTGAAACAATAAACTTCTAATGAACAAATAAACCAACACAAACTCATGAGATTTTATGTTATGTCATCTAAAGATATCTCAAACTAAATAAAGTAAGATAAGTTGAGGTGCAAAATTACCTCATAATTTTTTAAGGCACTCTGGGCCTCTGGGTTATTTAAGACCCATTAAGGATAACATATGTTTGGGAGCTGGGTATATATGAACCGATTCTCACCAGAGCTTGTTCTTCAAAATGTATCTGAGAAAATTCATTGAATTATCAATGTGATATACACATCTTTAATTGGATAAGAAGACGGACATCGCGTATTGAATTTAAATATGAATCTTAGTTGAATTTTTATTGTTCAAACGCGCACAAATTTATTCACTTACATCCTTCCGACATAACATAACTTGGTACTAACGAAATTGCTTTCTAATGGACTTGTTATACATATATATTGCACCGGCTCCTCTAAAGAGAGTCAACTAAAAATTTTAAAATTTTCAGTAGAGGCAAAAAGCAGTTTTTATACCCTATACCACTATGTGGTTTGGGTATAATGACTTTGTGCTGCTGTTTGTAACAACCAAAAATATTTGACCCAGACCCATCTTTAATTATACCGATCGAATCAGAATCACTTTTTGAGTTGATTTAACAATGTCCGTCCGTCCGTCCGTCCGTCCGTCTGTGTGTCCATGTAAACCTTGTTATCAAACTGTAGGTCGCAAATATGAATCTATTTTGATGAAATTTGGTATATAAGCTTTTATCGGGATGAACGCTGTTGAAATTGGTGAAATTCGGTCCATGTTCAGACGTAGCCCCCATACAAATTACCCCTATGAAATCGACATAAATAGCCATAAGATCCAAATTGTCATATAGATCTTACTCAAATTCAAGTCCAAAAATGATCCCTTTGGTCTTATATAGAGCTACTTCCCGATATTAACTTAAATCTATTAAAAAACAAAAATATTGCACTGATTCTTCTCAAATTTTATTTGTATATATTTTTGCAAAATACAAGAGACGTTACCAACCATGGTCAGGATCGGTCCATTTTTGGACCTAGTCCGCATATAGATATAGCATCCGATATGAACTTTTTCATATCTGCAGCCAAAAAAATTAATAAAAATCCCACTCAAATTTGGTTTTTGCTTATTTTCTATGTCCAGTAAGTTGGGCCTAAGAGATAGGGTTTCCAAACGCATGGTATAGGGTATCATATAGTCGGTCTAGACTGACTATAATTTTCTTACTTGTTTTAAATATATACTATAAATTTTAAAAACATTGTAATGAAATACGAATAAGTATACCACAGTAGTTGTTTTTGAAATTTTTTCAGTGATTATCGAAAAATAACAAGTTTTTTGGGAACAACTCAAAATATTATATCACAAAGAGGGATACAACTCAATTTTTTTTTTTTTTGGCGAAAGAGTAGAGCAAGTTATGTAAGATTTTTACAGTGGGTAGATATGACCACTGTATATCGTTGTCTTGCAAAAAGTGAACATTTAAAAATATTTAGTTGACTCCCTTCAGTTGACTGCCTTTAGGTAGAAATAATCATGAAAAAAAAATCATGTGAGTCCGATCGCAGTGGAGATGTGTAAACATCCAGTAACTAAAGATTTTTTTATAGCACTTTCTTAAAATCAAACAGAAAGCGTACCACTTATAGCAATCAACTGCAGGGGCTCTGTGAATATAAAAATATTTATTATTATTTATTATTTTAACCGATTAATTTTAAATCTTTCGTTTTTTATTTTTAATTTTTCGTTTTTCATTTTTCGTTTTTAATTTTTATTTTTTTATTTTTCATTTTTTATATTCAATTTTTCATTTTTTAATTTTAATTTTTCATTTTTTTTATTTCATTTTTCATTTTTTATTTTTAATTTTAAATTTTTTTTCTTCATTTTTCATTTTTCAATTTTTGTTTTTCTTTTTTCAGTATTCGTTTTTTATTTTTAATTTTTTATTTTTTAATTTTCATTTTTTATTTTCCATTTTTTATTTTTCATTTTTTTATATATTATTTTTAGTTTTCATTTTTAATTTTTTATTTTTCATTATTCATTTTAATTTCAGTTTTTCATTTTTCATTTCTTATTTTTCATGTTTCATTTTTTATTTTTCATTTTTTATTTTTAATTTTTTAGCTTTAATTTTTTATTATTAATTTTTTATTTTTCATTTTTTACTTTTTATATTTTCTTTAATTTTTTATTTTCAATTTTTTATCTTTCATTGTTTATTTTTAATTTTTCATTTTTTTATATTTCATTTTTATTCTTAATTTTTTTTTTTCTTTTTTTAATTTTTTTTTTTTCATTTTTCATTTTTTATTTTTCATTTTTCATCATTCGTTTTTCATTTTTCATTTTTAATTTTCGTTTTTCATTTTTTATTTTAATTTATTTTTCATTTTTCATTTTTTTTTTTTCATTTTTTTATTTTTTATTTTTAATTTTTTTATTTTTCATTTTTTATTTTTTATATTTCATTTTTCATTATTCATTTTTAATTCTTCGTTTTTCGTTTTTCATTTTTAATTTTTTATTTTTCATGTTTAATTTTTTATTTTTTATTTTTAATTTTTTTTGAAATTTACCCCCCCCCCGCGCGTACAGATATTTACACATCAAAAATGAAAATCAATAACCAACGGTCTATCAAACTGCCATAGCTGTAAATATTGCCGTTAAGAATAAACAGCAGAAAACAAATTTTGACTAAGTGCACCTTATTAGTCAAAGATAATTTGAAAATATTTTTTTCTCCTGTAAATTTTTCTTTTAACACTTAAAATGTCGAAAATGGTTATGGCTTTATCTCAAATATATTGATGATCGCACGTTTTTTAGTTCTAGTGTTCATAGTAAAAACGAAAAACATCTTATTATAATTGGTTACTTGTAAATGTTGGATGTTTTTACTTGATTACACTTTGCAGCTCAATATAGTTTAGAGATCCTACTATACCTAAATTTTTATGTTGTAGCAATAACTGAATTCGTCAAATGATGTCTTCACTTAAAAATATTGATAGATAGACAGACAAGCAAGTTTACTTATTTTATTGACTTGAAATTCAATTTCACCATTTTTTTTTTACTACTCTTAGGATACATTCATTGAAAATTTAATTAATTTATTTTTTCCATTTCTTATTTATCTATGGTCTTACAAAGTAAAAGAATATCTTCAGGTAAATCTAAGAATATTGCATACTATTACTACTACAAAAGTGTGTGAGTTGTGTGGTGTGGCACATATTTTTAAGGGTGTCTGAATATGTAGTTGTTATAAATCACCACAACCATGAGCAGTAATCAAAACTTTGTTAATGTTAATTAAATAAAATGATTTTGCATTCACTACAAACTCAATTCAGCAAAAAAAAAAAAAAAAAACGAAACAAAAAACACTTTAATTAAAAATCTAAAAGCTAAATAAAAACATTTGCATTAAGTTTGATAATGTATTAATGTGGCAAAAATAATACCATAATGAATTGAAAAGTCAATGAGGCGCATAAATAACTAGAAAATATTCAAATGGTTTTGTAAGTGTGACAAAACTGGACGGCGCACATTGGGTTGAAATATGCCTAAAGTGAAGATTAAGTCAAAAGTTGAAGTTAATATATTATAATAAGTCTTGATACTGTGTTAAAGCCGATAAAATTCACCATCAACAACTATCAAAAAGATTTTCCCGCGTTGTTTACTTTTATTTATTATACTCTCTCATAGTTCAACAATTTTCGCCAATTAAGTGCAAAGTGTTAAAAAGTAAAAAACTTCAAATTTCAAGTATATTTTTTTGGTTGTTTGTCCAAAAATCAAAACTTTTTTAAATTGAAGCTTCAACTTCAGGTTTTCGGCTATCTTCTGGATAATTTTTTTTTTTTTTAAATGTAGTAAAAATATTTTTAAAATTTTTTGGATATAATCCCAAAAAATTAGTATTTTTGAAATAAATATATACTTTCAAAGTGTTATTGGGTGAGATTGGGTAACACTGTTTCCATAGTAAATTAGTATTGGGTTTCAGCTTGTGGACTCCACAAAACATTTGGCGTATATCTGCAACTACGCAAAATATTTAAATTTTTTTTACAAATACCCAGTTGCAAATCAAAATATGCTGCATAAGCAATAGTTAACACTTGTTCATAGTTCTGGTTTTTGTTTCGTCCTTATTTCCGTTACTGTGATTATTTTTATAGCCGCTGTAATTATGAAACCTAGTATAATTAAAACTTATTTTAATGACCATGTAAATTAGAGTGGGATGAAAATTGAGAAAGTAAAATGATAAGACAAATTGTAGAAAACTCTTAAATTGCAATAGAAACTTTTATTGCAATTTAAAGAGTTTTCTTTCGGTTTGCGAAATATTCATCGTCTAAATACACATGCATTATATTTAATAAAAACCATTACTTCTACTTTATTCTACAAATTAAAGACAACTGGAAATCTCAACATTACTAATTGTGGAATAAAGTTTTTTTAGTTCAACATACTTAAAATATGTTAATCCTGGTACGTTTTAATATTTTGATTTTCAGTCCACTCTAACGTAAAATCCGAAATAGAAATTATAAAAAATACAGTCAGAGTCCTACCCAGTGATGTCCTACTATGGATCGTTAACCAACCGTAGCCAGGCTTTGGAAACTCTAACGAAGCACAAAGAATTGATAGAACGAATGCATGTGATTCTTATTGCTGTATCCTGTAGACATGAGATTCAAGTTGAAAAGTTTAGTAACTATGCTCACAACACGGTAGGACATTTCGTTAAGCTCTACCTGTAGTTTCATATGCCTCCCACATTACATAAATTCTTTATTCACGGTTCAGAAATAGTATCACATACATTATTGCCAATTGGTTAACTATCTGAGGAAGCTCAAGAAGCTCAAACAAAGATTTTAACAATTATAGAGAACACTATGCGCATAATGTAGAAGTCAAATGAAGACATATATAATAGGTCTCTACTTAGCTCAGATCCTTTACTTACCGCCCAAATTAAAAGTTATATGAAAATAATTCATCGTATATCGCAGATGGCACCGGATTTAATAATTTTGCAAACGCAACAGGTGAAGAAGAGTTTAATGATGATGAATATGAAGATGATGACTATGAAAGTGATGAGGATTATGATGGGTGTGAAATATGATGTAATGGTGATTACAAGAATGAAAATTTTGTTGATATGGAGCATAATTAATAAAAAAATAAAAAAAAAAATAAATAAAAATTCAAATACTTGATATTAAATTTATTATAATATAAAAACACATTTATTTGCTTATTTGTTTCTTTTTTAACACTATAGTTTACAATTTGATTCATTAATTTATCTCTTTAGAATCCAAAGTTACACCAAAAATTGTGAACCAAGGTAACTTTTTCCCAAAAACAATAAAAGCGCTTGACAGGTTAAAAAAAATTAAAAAAATTATTTTTTTCCCAAATGGTAGTTTTCAATGCAGTAATAATAATTTGTTGAAAAAAATATACTTTTTTTTTAAATACGGCTTCTCTAAATTAATCCTCAGTTTGACTATCATTCAACCCACTGTGCGGCGGCTGCAAGCAAATGATGAAGCCATAACGTCAAATGAAGAAAATAAAATTTTTATTTATAGCATAATTTCACGAAAAATATTAAAAGGTACTCTAGAGTCGAGAAGATAAAAAATATTTATTATACATTTGAAATTTTCATTTCGTCCAAACTACGCTATTAACTACTTAAGCTTAGAAACAATTTTCTTATAATGATTTCTTGTGAAGTTTTTGGCAAATATTAAATTGCGATTTTATGAAAAAAAAAAAAAAATAATAATAATAAAAATAAATATGACTACTACCACGTCGTTCCTTACCGCATTCTGACATTACTACACAGTTATAGATGTAGCAGCCAAATTATTCATAAACCATTGAAAAATCTTGCTTTAATTTAAAAATACTCTCTTTGGTCATCTAAAAAATGGAAACGAACAATTGTTACATGGTAAGAATCTATTTATGATGCAGATTTTAAAATTACGAATCATAGCAACCTTTGTACAGTTTGACTAATTTGTCATAAGGAGGTGGGTGCATGCTAGCTATGGAAAATAATTATTTAGAGTGTAAACATCTATGCACTATTCACAATGCAATCACAAAAAGAGCGTAAGGGAAAAACGGTGTGTGGTATATGTAAATGTATTGGTGTATTTAGTAAGCAGAACCGCCGAGTTCGCTGTCTGTTTAGCAAAATCACAAATCTTTTCCGTTAATTTTAAATATTCAAGCTATTGACCGCTAGGTGTGCTGCAACTTACAGAGTTGATTTTTTTTAAATATACAAGTATATAATTGCCATTGACAGAACTTTTTACTAAGCAGAACCGCCTAGTTCGCTGGCTGTTTAGCAAAATCACAAATTTCTTTTGTTCATTTTAAATATTCAAGTTTGTAGTGGCTATTGACAGAACTTTTTTAGTAAGCAGAACCGCTACGTGTACTGTGAGTTTATAAAGCTAAGTACTAGGAATTGCTAAGCTTAATTACTAAGCATTTTCCAATTGTATTTCAGAAAACATCAATTGAATTTAAGAAGGTATCAATTGCGTTTCAGAAAACATTAATTGATTTTCAGAAAATATCAATTGTATTTCAGAAAGTATCAATTGTATTTCAGAAAACATCAGTTGATTTTTAGAAAGTATCAATTGAATTTTAGAAAATATAAAATTGAATTTCAGAAAATATCAATTGTGTTTTAGAAATTATCAACTGTATTTCAGAAAATATCAATTGATTTTCAGAAAGTATCAATTGAATTTCAGAAAACATCAATTGATTTTCAGAAAATATCAACTGTATTTCAGAAAACATCAAATGTATTTCAGAAATTATCAAATGTATATCACAAACCATCAAATGTAATTCAGAAAATTTTAAATGTATTTCAGAAAACAGCAAATGTATTTCAGAAAACATAAAAACATAAATTGTTAAATTTACTTCAGAAAATATGTATTGAATTTCAGAAAAAATCAGAAAAATAGTCACAACGCTATATAAAAATATGGTTTTTTAGGTATTACACTGGGTTTGTAATATTTCTTGAAAACTACATATCGTCACCTAAAATTCAAAAGGCCGTAACTAATATTTATACCCTATACCACTATGTGGTTTGGGTATAATGACTTTGTGCTGCTGTTTGTAACAACCAAAAATATTTGACCTAGACCCGTCTTTAATTATACTGATCGAATCAGAATCACTTTCTGAGTTGATTTAACAATGTCCGTCCGTCCGTCCGTCCGTCTGTGTGTCCATGTAAAGTTTGTAATCAAACTGCAGGTCGTAAATATGAATATATTTTGATGAAATTTGGTATATACGCTTTCATCAGCCATGGGATGAACGCTATTGAAATTGGTGAGAATCGGTCCATGTTCAGACCTAGCCCCCATACAAATTACCCATATGAAATCGACATAAATTGCCATAAGATCCAAATTGTCATATATATCTTGCTCAAATTGGGTTTGTATGCGTTCATTACATCCACTAATGAGTAGTCCAAAAACGATCCCTTTGACCCCATATAGAGCTGCTTCCCGATCTTCACTTAAATCTATTAAAAAACAAAAATATTGCACTGATTCTTCTCAAATTTTGTTTATATATATTTTTGCAAAATACAAGAGACTTTACCAAACATGATCAGGATCGGTCCATTTTTGGACCTAGTCCCTTTATAGATATAGCATCCGATATGAACTTTTTCATATCTGCAGCCAAAAAAATTAATAAAAATCCCTAAAATTTGGTTTTTTGCTTATTTTCAATGTCCAGTTAGTTGGGCCTAAGAGATAGGGTTTCTAAACGCATTTTATAGGGTATCGTATAGTCGGTCTAGACCGACTATAATTTTCTTACTTGTTTTATTTTTTTACAGCAGAAGCCAAAAACATCATAAAACCAAAACTACTTTAAACTTAATACCCAAATTTTAGAATTAAGCTGAAAAATAAAGATGGATTTTTATTCAGAAAACAAATTTATGGTAAAATAGTAGTTTTTAAGTAAAAGTCCGTAACTACAATACAAAAAGTCAATTTTAAACTTTTTGTTAGTTACGGCCTTTTGTATTTAAGGTGACGATATAAAGGTGTTTTTTTCAAAATGATGACTTCATAATCGGTCAAAATTATACCCTGGTGTTTATATTGCAGCTGATTAACAAATGAAGTCCTCCTCTTCTTTCGATTAAAAGGCCGCTCTTGATACTTTATTTTCCAGTGCATAACAAATTAGTCCAAATATTGCTAAACATTTCCAGCGACTCCAAATCACTGATAGAAACAATAATAACTTTTCGGTATTGTAGGGTAAACTACTTTCTAATTCTGAATTTCAATAGATATTTTCTGAAATTCAATTGATATTTTCTTAAATACATTTGATACTTTCTGAAATAGATTTGATGTATTCTGAAATACATTAGATACTTTCAGAAATACAATTGGAAAAGGTTTAGATGTTTACACGTCTCCCCTGTGATCGAACTCGCATTGATTTTTTTTTTAATATTTTTATTTTATTTTTCGCTAACATTTTACTTTTGCTATTTTAAAGATATAAAAATCAATCGTCCTAGCTTTTATATGAAATGCGATCACTGCCAAAATTGAGTTACTCATTTATTTTCGTTTATTTCATACCACTCTGTGGTCACTTATACCATATTATGCTTGTAACAGCTAACACTACTTCACATTAATCCAATTGGTTAAAATTTGATATTTAAGCTTTGATTGGTCCAAAGATGATTGCTATTGGATTTAAAGATATTGGTGCACGCATATGACTATTTTTAGTACCAATGAAAGATTCCCATACATTATGAACTTAATAATATCTGCAGGCAACAAATTTCACAAAAATTGCTATAATACTAATTTTGCAATTTTAGAGTCTGGCTTCCACGCTGGTTTTTAAAATCGAAGGTCTAAAGATAAAATACTATATCAACGGGGGGAATCATATATGTAGATCTTTGTAATGATTATGGTTTCATAGCATTAAACGGGGGAACACTAGATGATGAAGAAGGCTGCTTCACATTTTTTGGCAGTGCTGGTAAATCCGAAAATAATATTTGCTACATCTAATTTGATATGTTGAACTACATTGAAAAATTTTCAATCAAGGATTAACTGTGATTGGATCATCTACCCGTTATACTGCATCTTAGTGTTTGTAATGCACATAATAATAAAACAAAAACAAACGTATTGGCAAAATTTAAATGGAATTTAAGGCACAAAGAAAAATACCATACCACACTAAATGTAAAATTAAATGAAAGAATGACTCATAATCAGGATCTTAGTCGAAATGATCTCAATTAAATTATCTTGGATTCTTATGAGCTACCAACAGTACACAGTAAGCATATAAAGTTTAAGAACAAGTGGTTTGATACACAGTGTAAGATTGCTATAGAAAACTCACTTAGCGCGTTAAAATTCTTTACAAAATCGCAAAACTTAGCTGGTAAACAAACTTACACCAAGAACATAAAAATGTATCAAACAATATGTAAAGAAAAAAGTGAAGAATAATACAAAGAGTTCGAGCGGAAATCGAACTCGATTAGTGACAGCAAGCAATGGCGGTTATTAGCCAAAGAGATAAGGCTTCAAGAACACTATATTGGGAGCCAAATAATTTTTTTTTTTAAATTAATTCTTTATTTACAATCTGTTCATTTAAGGACAATAAGTAAATTTGATGTAGCAACAATTGACATAATATGATAAACTCCAATTGAATAGCACACTTGGCAAGATGTTCTTCATTTCACGATACCTTTTAAAAAATGAAAGGAAAGAATAATTCTTGGCTTGAATTTATAATCAAGGTATTTGGTTTATATTAACAGTAATAAAAACAAAATTTGTTGATTTTTCAAGTTAATTTATTTTTCAAGTTACAGGGCTTACAAAGTAAATAACCCTAAAATAGCGCGTACATTTTGTTTCATTTGAATAGCACACTTTTTTTTAACTATATTAAATATTACTTGGTTAATTTAAAACAACTTGTTTTGGGTTAATTATATAAACTATTAATCTATAAATCTAACTTAATAATAGGTAGAACCTGCTTTGTGTAGAATAACTTCATAAATCCTATTTGGTAAGGAACCATAAAGCTTTTTAATACAGTCAAGAGAAATTAAAGACCATGCTTCCCGAATATCCTGAATTAGCTCAGCTTTGATAGAAAACTGTCTTCCAGACTCACAAACATTTATGGCCAACCACCCCCAAACATCTTCAATAATGTTAAGTTCTGGCGAGTATGGAGGCCAGTTTAAGAGATTGACATTTTTAACTCGATCCATGTCCAACAGGATAAAACTCCTTTCTACGATTGCGCGTTCATCTTGGGAGTCAAAAATTGAAGCTCGCATGTACCAAAATAAGATATGGCTGCCCAGACCATAACCCCGCCAACTCTGTTGTGTAGACACTCCAATTGATGGGTCTCCTTTCTTAAATCATGGAAGTAATAGTTATACCCATCAAGGCCCCCGAAATTAAATTTTTTTCTCATTAGAGAATACAACACGCTGCCACTCTGTATTCCATGACATGTAGTTTCTACAGAAACTAAGCCGAGCTTATTTACGTGGAGGGGTAAGTGGTGGTTTTTCTTTAACTTTAGATGCTTCAGATGTTTAGCTTTAGAAATCACCCGCCACATAGTAGTTTTACCTGCGTTAACTCCAGCTTTTGCTCTTATTTTGTCAACAGAGTCATGCGAATTGGAAGCCTCGCGCAGTATAGATCTGCATTGGAAAGTACACTATTTACACGACCTTTCATATATTTTCCATAATTTGAGCTGTTCTGAATAAAATTGTATACGGGGTTACTACTTCGTCCTATTTTTTGCTATTTCACACACAGAGAGGTCACATTCCTGATAAGTTTTTATTTTAATTTGTTCCTTGTTGGTTAAGGCTGTACCACAACCCATTATTATTTAATATTATTAAAATATATTTTAAATATTCAAAATATTGGTTTACTTTATCTTGCCGATGATCTGCACGACGTAAATCAAATTTAAACGCAAATGTGCTATTCATGTGAAACAGAAAATGCAATAGAATTTGAAGCAAACGAAAATGAAAAGAACAGAAAAATGTAACGGTTAACTCTCAGAGCTTCAATTTTGTCGCAGAGAATGTGGATAGGAAGACGAACAAAAAGGTACGAAACAAGTACAGTTCAGTCAATGAATATTAGTAGATAATTAAATAGAAACAAAGAATTGGTGTGTGCTATTCAAGTGAAACGGAGTGTATATATTTTTGGGTAAATAAATACATAAATTAAAAGGAAATGACCAATTAATTTCTGAAAGGCAGGTCCAATATATGGTGCCTTTTAAGTCTTCTGATTTCGTCTGTATCATCGAGAAGCGCAATAGTTAGTGGGTTAATGTGTTGATTTAACCTTTCTAAGTAGGTCTCAATAAATCTTTTAATTTCATCTTTCACCTTTGGAATACACATTCCACGGGGCATGTACTATTGATCGTGGAGTTTTTGGTTGGTACCTTTGTAATATTTCAATATTTGAGTTGCTGACTGTTCCCCATAGCTGGATTCCATAACTCCAAACAGGTTCCAAAATCGTTTTATACAAGATTACTTTATTTTCTAGACTTAGTTTTGATTTTGGTCCAAGGAGCCAATATAGTCTTTTAGTCTTGATATTTAATTGTTATTTCTTTGTTTTAATATGAGTCTTCCATGTCAATCTCCTATCTATATTCATTCCTAAATATTTAACGCAGTCATGTTGTGGAATTGAATTACTACTTAAGCGTACAACAGGACAATTACCTCGACGTAAAGAAAAAGTGATATATGATGATTTTTCAGTGCTGACTTTAATTTTCCATTTGCTTAACCATGTCTCAATGGCATCCAATTCATACTTCAATAAATTCGATGCATTTTTGGGCAAGTATTTGATGCTACGATCGCTATATCATCTGCATAATATGCAATTACAACATTTTCGTTAATTGGCATGTCCGACGTAAATATGGTGTAGAGAGAGTTGCCTTGAGGGACTCCTGCTTTAATGCAACATATTTGAGAAGTCTCGGTGTTAACTTTAACATAGAAAAATCTATCTGTTAAATAGGATTTTATCAATAAATAACAATCTAACCCATAAAAACAAAGTTTTTATTACTCTTTCTTTGCATATGAGTTTTGAATCTCTCCGTGACTGTGCGTAATTTTGCGTGACTACTTTAAAATTAATCTTTGGTCACAATCCTATAATCAGATCGATCGGATAAGGGGAAATGGGTTTTAAATCACTCCGTGACTGTGCGTGACTATGCGTGACTGTGTCGAAGTTAATCTTTTTTTACAGCAAGTATATCGACCAAGTTTCAGATTGATTGAATTCGGAGAAATCCGTTTTAAATCTCTCCGTAACTGTGCGTGACTAAGTCAAAGTTAATGTTTTTTCCCAGCTAGTGTATGGACCAAGTTTAAGATCGATCGATTTCCAATGTATCTCTTATAAAAGCTATGATACGATGGCATTGCTCTGGAGTTCCATGCTTATTCCGAAAACCAAGTTGGTATTCCGGAATGATGTTTAGTTCATCTAGGAATGGCAACAATCTTTTCAATAATATTCTTTCAAATATTTTGGAGAATATGGCCAGTAGGCTTATTGGTCTATAGAATGTAACTTTATTCTCTGGCTTATTTGGTTTGTTAACCATAACAATCTCTGTACACTTCCATTGAGAAGGAATGTGGATTCATCTTAAAATAGCTTACATAAGTAAGTGAAATGTATAATACCCTTTTTTGGCAGAGTTCGGATAACTTTTTCATCTATATTATTTCCCTTATTTGTTCGATCCCTTCATTCGGAGAGATGTTTTTAATCGGCCAATCCGTAGGACAAAGACAATTTAGAACAAGTACGAAAATTATAGTCGGCCTAGCCCTACTATACGATACTCTATGCCATGGTTTAGAGACCCTATCGCTTCGGTCAAACTAATTGGATATAGCAAATAAGCATAAACCAAATTTGAGTGGCATTTTTATTAATTTTTTTGGCTGCAGATATGAAAAAGTTCATATCGGATGATATGTCTATATGGGGACTAAGTCCAAAAAAGGACCGATCCTGACCATATTTGGTAAAGTCACTTACACTTTGAAAAAATATATACAAACCAAATTTGAGAAAAATCTGTGCAATATATTTGTTTTTTGATAGATTTAAGTGAAGATCGGGAAGCAGCTCTATATGGGGCCTATGGCTAAGAATTTCCCATAGGAATAATTTTTGGACTACTCATTAATGAATGCAATAAACACATGCAAACTCAATTTGAGTGAGATCTATATGATAATTTGGAACTTAAGGCAATTTATGACGATTTCATAGGGGTCATTTGTATGGGGACTAGGTCTGAACATGGACCGATTCCCACCAATTTCAACAACGTTCATTCCATGGCCGATAGAATATTAAATACCAAATTTCATCAAAATAAATTCATATTTGCGACCTGCACTTTGATTACAAGCTTTACATGGACACACAGACGGACGGACGGACGGACGGACATCGTTAAATCGAATCAGATAGCGATTCTGATTCGATCGGTATAATTAAAGATGGGTGTAGGTCAAATATTTTTGGTTTTTACAAACAGCAGCACAAAGTCATTATACCCAAACCACATAGTGGTATAGGGTATAAAAACAATTATTTCATTGTCGGAATGATTTGCAAATGCATGGGGTTGAAAAGTACTTTGTATATGGTTGGCAAATCGTCGTTCGTAAGTTATTGTGTTCTATATATATTTTTTTTTGATTAATCCATGTTTAAGTTCTAATAGTTCTTACTCTTAAAGGCGTTTTCAAAGAGGATTTTTTTTTAAACAGAAAAAACCACAAACTATAGTACTTTCCTTGGTAGGAAGATCGCAACAATTTTATCGGTTCAGTTTTTTTTTAATTAGCAACTAAACTTTAGCAACTAAACTTTAGCAACTAAACTTTAACAAAAAGCATATAGAACACAATAATTTACGAACGACGAAATGCTTCTGCTTTAGTTTTGCCTGTTTTACACCAAACTCCGTTCTTGTCCTTTATTGGAACATTTCGTTTAGTTGGACGTTCTATGTATTTTTCTTGCTTTCCACAAAGAAAACTCAGAGTTGTTGTTGATGTTGGGATCAAGGTTATAAAGAAGGTACCAAGCTGCTCAGTTTTCAACCTATGGAGGACAATTTTAAGGGCTTTTAGTAGCTTTGTTAAAGATCAGTTTATCGTAAAGGTTTCTACTAATTTGCCACACCTTTCTAAGTCTTCTTTTATTTCTTAAGAGCTCTCTGATTTCAGATATCAGAATTAACTAATTGAAATTTCTCTGGTCTGTATAATTTGGAGTTGATAAAAATGCTGCACTATGAATTAGGTTATTGAAATGCTCAATTGCATGAACTTCTCAATTGCTGCGAAACCGCAGTTTATTTATAAACATCAAATATAACGGAATCGTTTGCAAACTAAAGAAATCAGAACTTTTAAAAATGAATTACTTCATTCAATAAGTGATCATCACTCAGCAGAGAAGTCAAATTCATAGAAGTTTCAAAAATGAAAAACTAATGCGACGTTTAAAATTGTGCCGCAAGGTTTCTTTAAGCAACTGCTTATAGTATATGTGTGGCCTATTTTGATCAACAGGTAATTATTTCACATAAGTAGATAAAATTTATCATAAGACTTTTCACTGAGCTGTGCTCCGCGAGCGAGTCGCGTCCGCTTCCGTGCGCTTGCCAGCCACTCCCGTGCTGCCGCGCAGTTGTTGTCAACTTATTTTAATCGCCGAAATATATTTTTCAGATCATTCCAATATTATAGCTGAGCTGTGTTCCGAAAGCGCGTCACGTCTGCGTCCGCGCGCCGCACCTCGCGTTTGGCGGCTACACCCGTGCTGCCGTGTAGTTCTCGTTAACTTATTTTTATCGCCAAAATATATTTTTCAGATCGTTGCGATATTTTGGCTGAACTGTGTTCCGCGAGCGCGTCGCGTCCGCATCCGCGCGCCGCTTCCTCGCGTTTGGCAGCCACACCTGTGCTGCCACGCAGTTGTTGCCAACTTATTTTAATTGTCAAAATATATTTTTCAGGTCATTCCGATATTCTAGTTAAGCTGTGTTACACGTGCTCGTAGCTTCCGCGCACCTAAATGATGCTATTGAAAAAAAATACTCATTTTAAATGCGCTTATTGTAGGACATATATTGAGATAAGTGTGCAAATTTTCACTAAAATAAATATTTAACAAAATTCATTAAATGAAAATATGTAAAAATTTAAGAATGAATTTGGGGAGTAAGTTAATTTTTTATTTCGTTAAAAAAAAATGGGGAATTTGTTCATTTCTTTTGGGGACCTATTTTTTTAAATTTGGGGAATTTGTTCACCGTGAAGTTATTCCCGTGTAAACCAAATTTCAGAGAAAATACAAATTTAATACAAAAATACAAATTTATATAGGGAAGAAATATACCACATAACAAAAAATTAATTTTATATGAAAAGTGGGCGTAAAGGTAAGCGTAACAAGAAAGATTATAATGCGACCTTCGCTGGCAAAATTTCAGAGAAAGCCGTTAAAAAATAAAAGTTTGTATAGCAATCAAAAAAAAAAAAGAAACATATAAAAGAAAAAAAATAAATTTTATATACGTAGAAATGGGCGCAAAGTAGGCGTGGCTTGTAGTAAGCATATGGCGACCTCCCTGGAGTACAGAGATCGTGCGTAGCAAATTTCAGAGAAATCCGTTTAAAAAAAATTGTGTAGCGAACAAATGTAACAAAAAAACAGAATAGGAATTGTATACAAATAGTGGGCGTAACAGTAGGCGTGATCGGTACTTAGGATATGGCGACCTTCCCTGGAGTAGAGTGATCGTGCGTACAAAATTTCAGAGAAATCCGTTGAAAAATAAAAATTTGTATAGCGGTCAAACAAACAAACAAACAAACAGAAAATGAATTTTAAGATACTTCGTATTTTATTGACGAGATTTTTATACCCTATACCACTATGTGTTTTGGGTATAATGACTTTGTGCTGCTGTTTGTAACTACCAAAAATATTTGACCTAGACCCATCTTTAATTATACCGATCGAATCAGAATCACTATCTGATTCGATTTAACGATGTCCGTCCATCCGTCTGTGTGTCCATGTAAAGCTTTTAATCAAACTGCAGGTCGCAAATATGAATATATTTTGATGCAATTTGGTATATAAGCTTTTATCGGCCTTAGGATGAACGCTATTGAAATTGGTGAGAATCGGTCCATGTTCAGACCTAGCCCCCATACAAATGACCCCTATGAAATCGACTTAAATTGCCATAAGATCCAAATTATCATATAAATCTTAGTCAAATTGGGTTTGTATGTGTTTATTACATCCATTAATCAGTAGTCCAAAAATGATCCCTATGGGACAACTCTTAGTCATAGGCCCCATATAGAGCTGCTTCCCGATCTTCACTTAAATCTATCAAAAAACAAAAATATTGCACTGATTCTTCTCAAATTTTGTTTGTATATATTTTTGCAAAATACAAGAGACCTTACCAAAGATGGTCAGGATCGGTACATTTTTGGGCCTAGTCCCCATATAGATATAGCATCCGATATGAACTTTTTCATATCTGCAGACAAAAAAATTTAAAAAATACCACTCAAATTTGGTTTATGCTTACTTTCTATGTCCAGTTAGTTGGGCCTATGGGGTAGGGTCTCTAAACGCATGGTATAGGGTATCCTATAGTCGGTCTAGACCGACTATAATTTTCTTACTTGTTATTATTGCGCAAGCGTGTGGTCTGTCGTTTGTATGGTTAGCTGTTATAACTTCATATCCTCTTATTCTATAAAAGGATTTACTAGTAAAATGTGTTTCCGACATTAGTATTATATCAATGTGATGTATTTATACCCTATACCACTATGTGGTTTGGGTATAATGACTTTGTGCTGCTGTTTGTAACAACCAAAAATATTTGACCTAGACCCATCTTTAATTATACCGATCGAATCAGAATTACTTTCTGAGTTGATTTAACAATGTCCGTCCGTCCGTCCGTCCGTCCGTCTGTGTGTCCATGTAAAGCTTGTAATCAAACTGCAGGTCGCAAATATGAATATATTTTGATGAAATTTGGTATATAAGCTTTTATCGGCCATGGGATGAACGCTATTGAAATTGGTGAGAATCGGTCCATGTTCAGACCTAGCCCCATACAAATTACCCATATGAAATCGACATAAATTGCCATAAGATCCAAATTGTCATATAGATCTTACTCAAATTGGGTTTGTATGCGTTCATTACATCCACTAATGAGTAGTCCAAAAATGATCCCTTTGACCCCATATAGAGCTGCTTCCCGATCTTCACTTAAATCTATTAAAAAACAAAAATATTGCACTGATTCTTCTCAAATTTTGTTTGTACATATTTTTGCAAAATACAAGAGACTTCACCAAACATGATCAGGATCGGTCCATTTTTGGACCTAGTCCCTTTATAGATATAGCATCCGATATGAACTTTTTCATATCTGCAGCCAAAAAAATTAATAAAAATCCCACTCAAATTTGGTTTATGCTTATTTTCTATATCGAAGTAGTTGGACCGAAAGATAGGGTCTCTAAACCATGGTATAGGGTATAATATAGTCGGTCTAGACCGACTATAATTTTCTTACTTGTTTTAGAAATAGTTTAATTTCTTGGAAATTGTTAGAAAGCCCATTAGAATTCCATATTGCAATATTTCAATTTAGTTGCATAGTTTTGCAATCAAAACTGTCATCATGTTTAATAACTTATTGGTTAACACTACTGGATCTTGAATTAATTTTTCTAATTTGTCAAGTGAACTTGACTGACTATTCTTTAAAACTGCAAAATAAGAATTAACGTGAGGATTTTCATCATTTCTGTAGGTAAAATTAGTATTGTTACGTCTATACATTGAATTATGTTGAATTTTTTTTTTTTAATAATTGCTTACATACAATGCAGCCATTATAACTTGCTGGATGGTTTTGAAGACAATTTACATATTTAGGAGGAATGTCATGATCTTTTGTGCAGTTAATTGACCCAATCCGTATTTGACGCAGTTTACTGATTTCCTACAGTAGCTTTTCGTATGTCCAAAAATCTTCGCATCGGTGGTACGATATTTACAACAGCATTATTAAGACTTTTAATGTCATATACGCGTTTGTTATCTGTATTTGGTTCTTGGTTAATGTAAAACATAGGAAGGGTTTCTTTTGTAATTTTGCTTATTATGTTTGT